>CP126893.1:21799166-23010000 GCA_030440675.1 Furcifer pardalis
ATACTGAAGCAACATACTCTGCTGTGGAGACGCTCAGGGCCAAAGCTGATGTACGCAGCATGGATAGCTGAGTTCCCCATTTATTGTTTGCGAGTTTCCTGATGATGTTGTTCCTTGCACTAAATTTGGCTTTGGAGACTGGCTGATAATTATCCAATAATACAGTGTGATTCAAGGAGGGCTAGAATTCTAGTACTGTACAGTACTATGTCTTGTTGCAAGGAGGCCTTCACCAGTCCCCTAACCTATTTGGCCAGTCTCCCTCTGGCTGCTTTCACAAGCCAAGGGCAAATATCTAACACACATGTGGTGGCTTTCACCTCTCCTGTCCATTTCATCAAGCTGTGGCAATTGAAAAGTATCCAGTATAAGGGAACAAACTGGAAGAAAAACCACAGCCACATGACCTGCTTCAGTTACAGCATTTACACCAGACCAGATTTGATCTACTTTCTCTGCAAAGTGCCATGCAAACCTTACATAACAGGCTGTTGAATGATTAGTACCCTGTGGTGAACTGTGCAAGAGGCTTTTTACCATAGGAAAGAGCTCTGTTGGATGGCTCTATGCCAGGGATCCTAAACCTATGGCCCACGGGCTGGATCTGGCCCACAGCACCATTCATCAGGCCCATGCCCTTGCTCCAGCTGCTGCCTCAATCCTTGTCCCCTCTGCTTAGCATGCCCCTAACTGCTCCATAGCAGGGCGGATATAAGGCTTATAACATCTGCCCTGCCATGGATTGCCATTAGGGACATGCCAAGCCAAGCAGAGGGGACAAGAATTGAGGCGGTGGAAGCGGTGGCTGCCTGAATCTGCCTATGTCATTTTAAAGATTGTATCCCATTACTGTTTTACTCACTCTTTTATTGACTATAATTGCTACTCCATTTCTTCTGACTTCTTGCTCCCAGTAGTACATATAATGGTCCCGATTTAAATTCGCCCATTCCTGTCCACTTTAGTTCATGATGTTGATGTTCAGTCTTGTCATCTCATGCTTGGCCATGTCCAGCTTGCCTTGATTCACAGATCTTACATTCCAGGTTCCTATGCAATATTGTTCTTTACAGCATCAGACTTTTCTTTCATTGCCAGACACATCCACAGCTGAGCATCCTTTTGGCTTTGGCCCAGCCACTTCACTCTTTCTGATGCTACTTGTACTTGTCCCCTGCAATTCCCCGGTAGCATATTGGACACCTTCCAACCGAGGGGCTCATCTTTGGCATCATATCTTCCAGCCTTTTGATACTGTCCATGGGGTTTCCTTGGCACGACAACTGGAGTGAGTTGCCAGTTCCTTCCCCAGTGGATCATTTTTAGTCTGAGTTTTCTGCTATAGTCTGTCCATCTCAGATGGCCCTATGCAGCATAGTCCATAGCCTCATTAAACCACATGAGCTCCCTCGCCATGGCAAGGCAACGATCCTAGGGAGAAAGCCATACTATGACAGCAATAAAATACAGCAGTAGCAGCATTCAATGGGAGTCTAGGGCAACCACTTTGCAATAGCTCCTGTTATATCAGATTTGCTCCATGTTTTCCGCCATTGTTGCTCTAATCTCTATCCCACTCATTTCATAATTCCCAACATTTTAGTAAACCAAGAAGCTAGTCCAGGGGTGCTCAAACTATGGCCTGGGGGCTTGATCTGGCTCCTGATGCCAATTGATCCAGCCCACGAAGCCCTTGTCGCTCCCGGAAGAGGAAGTATAACATGCCCCTATGGGCGCGTTTTACTTCTGCTTCTGGGAGCTACAAGGGCTTTGTGGGCCAGATGAATTGGTGTTGGGGGCCAGATCCAGCCCCAGGGACATAGTGACCAGCCCCCTGAACCACATGACCAGCCCATGGCCTGAAAGGTTTGGCCACCCCTGAGCTAGTCTGTTATCTTTTCTCTCTCTTCAAAATACAGCCTATCCATCCCCAGCTTGTACAGTCTCTAATACACTGACTAGATGGGGGGGGGGGGGTTACTCCAAAAAAGAGAAGGGGACTTCTCTAATCTGTGAACAATATGGGACAGACAAATGCCTTGCCAAGTGTCCACGTTTTACATTAATGCCTAGTAAATCAGTGTGCTAATTGTATTGAATCCATAGCATTCAGGAGCTGAGCTTTAAATATGACAAACATCACCTAAGTAGAGTTGTTAACTTCAGCTCCTGTTTGAACACCATGATCCTGACACAGAGTGTGGCCCATCTACCTCTGCATTTTTTTCCATTGCAGGGCTAAGGAGTTTGTACTCCTCCCTGCCTTCCAACCATCTCCATCACTGGACTCCCACCAGACTTTGTCAGTTTGAAAGGGAAGAGGATGTTTGGTTTTTCTTGGCAGAAATGGAAGAGGAAAACTTCCTGCAGCTTTGTCTTTTCTGGTAAAGGGATGGTTTGGTGATTTGGGGGCCTTTTAGCCCAAAAAATGCCTGCCCCTCCTGTCCTATATGTTTATATGTGAAAGGACCTGATGAGTCTTTGCTGTTAAATCTGCTCAGTACATGTAACAGTTCCATGCAGGAATCTGGGTCACCTGGCGAAAGTATATGTAAGCACAGGATTTCTGGACCACATTTAGGCTCAATGCCATTTCTGCGGATGGCAACAAACATCCAGCAAGGGACTTGACGCACCTGAGGTTAGTGTTATCAATAGTCCAATCCTTTCTCGAAATGCACGGCTGGCTTCCAACTTGCCAACTGTGGGCAATGGTCACAGATGTCCCTTTCTGCCTCCCTCTTTAAACTTTTGTCTTGGCAATATGTTAATGGTGCACTGCACTGTCCTAGTTTTTCAAAGTACAAATGTCCTATTAATAGATGTTGTCCCAGTTTCATATTCAGCAGGGCCTTTCTCTTTGCTCGGGTGGTGGATAAACTCCTGCCTTGCCCGCATTTGGTTTAAACTATTTCATCTACAGCTGAGAAAGAAAGAGAACAACAGCAACAACAACAACAACAACAACAACAACAACAACAACAACAACAACAGGATTATTAATTTAAAGAGAATATGTGTTGTATTTAAGCACTGGGATATGAACAATGGCTGGGAATGAAATGAGGTATTTCCACATGAAGGGCTATGGATCAAAAGAAACAGGGGAGCATTCTGCCCCTTAAGAGAAGGTCTATGCTTTTAGCCTCCAATGAACTGTTCCCCTTCTTGCAAACTTCCCAGAGGCACATCTGTTTGGGAAGAGAATGATAGCACCAGAGGCATCTGTCTGGCTCCTGTTGGGAAGAAGATGGTGGTTTGATCCAGGTAGACTGTTTTTAGGTTCTTAGGTCTGAGGGAAGGAGGGATGTGAAAAAGAAATGTATTTTATTCCCATGGGATTTGTGTGAACTGCAGTCCTTGTGTTCTACATTCTGCTCCTAAAATAGGGCATCACAAGAACTGGGGCAACTTAAAATGGCCTCGTTCTGGATCAATCTTCCCTCAGTGAAAGGCCTCCATGAGGAATGCCTCTTGGAAGCATTTCACACGCTTCTTGGCATGACACACCAGTCACTAGTAAGTGGGCAATTTCAATTTCTGTAGCCACCCAAGTGCTGGCTGGATAGCTCAATGGGTTAGATGTGGGAATTTGATTCCCCACTGTGTCTCTGTGCAGAAAAGCCAGCTAGCATAGCCTTGGAAAGCGCTGCATAATCCCAGAAGTGCCCAGAGAAGGTAATGGTAAACTACTTGTGAGTACTTTATGCCTAGAAAACCTTGAAAAGGGTCACCATAAGTATTACTTCTTAATACATGCTTTCCTTGGGCACTCTGTTGTTACCCACCTTGAACTCTTGACAAAGGGAAAAACACAAGTTGTATACATTTGTTCAGGCCTTGAATTCTGAGCATGACAAAACCAAGCTTGCTCAAAACTGATGTTGTATAAATTACATATTACAGTTACCTTTTTAGCCAGTCTTTTTGCTAATTAGCTCAATCTAGCCCCCTTGGTGGCGAACCTATGGTACATGTGCCAGAAGTGGCATGCAGATACATTTTTTCTGGCACACAGGCAATCGAGGGGCCTGGCTGGCACTGCTTTCCCAATACCCTTCTCCCTCTGCAAAAGGGGAAGTGAGAGGGGAGGCTGAAATCCCGTTTGGGAGGCTGTGGCTGGGCAAGGTAAGGTGGGGACCACTTGTGGGGGGTGGGTAGGTTGCAGGCCCCACGGGGAGGAGAACACCCACAGGGGGGCAGGCACACATATAGTGTCACTGGCACACCTCAAGTGGCACGTGTGCACATGTACCCATGTGACTTCGCTGGAGGCACACTGGCGACATCACATGGGTGTGTAGGCACTTGTGGTGCCTGGCCATGTCCCTCTTCCTCCTCCTCGAGCACTCTAAAAGGTTCACCATCACTGATCTACCCTAATGTGGTGCTCTTCCTCTTCCACAGCAGCCCAGATCAAACCTGCCCAGTGATTGTAAGGGGATTTCATTGGAGACTTGACCCAAATCTTAGTTGAATACTATTACACCACACTACCTATGTGGAAGTTTAATGGAATTTCTTCTCTGATAAATGGGTGAAGAGCAGCAACCTAAATACTCTTCTCTCTGTTTGGAAGTTAAGTGAAGGAGCAGGAAAAAACACCAAACCTGTGGGGACATATACATGTATTATTATGCATACACACTGGTGATAATTACCAAGTGCACAGGTAACTCAGCTTTCACACCTTTGCAAGCATCAAGGTTCAGGGGCCATGATCCAGCTCAAGTCAGGCTCTCTCCAGCCCAAAGAACTTTAAAGACTCAAGGATCCCTTCCAGTTAATGTGCAGGCAATTACACTTATAACACCACCCCACAGCACAGGAAGCACTTTGGGCAGCTCACAAACTAGAATTTTGCCCTGGCATATATATCTGTATCTATCTAACTACAGTATCTATCTATATCTCTATCTATATACAGTGGAACCTCATACAACAATCGCCCCATATAGCAATGAAATCGTATAACAATTAGGTTTTGAAGGGGGGGGGGGAAGGTGTCCCGCATAACAATTTTCCCTATGGAAAAAAATCATACAATTTTTCAATGGGAAAAACCACTTAGCAAAAAAAAAAAAAAAAAAGGTTGTATGAGGCATCCCATAGGGAAAAGTGCTATACGATGCATGCATTGTACAGTATAGTAATTATTTCGTACAACGAGCCCATGGAACGGATTAAAATTGTTGTATGAGGTACCACTGTACAGTCAAACTACGAGATAAGAATGGCTCAACTGAAGAAAAACTTGAGATACATCCGGAAAGCTCAGGGAAAAAAATCAGGTTCAAGAAAAGATTTTTTTAACAGGATTTTTTTGAGATAAGAAATTCAATGCATTCCTATGGGAAATTGCATTCAATGCATTCCTATAAGAAATTCAAGATAAGAATTTTTTGAGATACAACCAACCTTGAGGAACAAATTAAATTCGTATGTAGAGGTTTGACTATCTATATATAGAAGACCCCCTGATGGCTCAGCGGTTATACTGTACTGCAGCCAAAACTGCTGAAGTCGTGAGTTCAATCCTGATGGGGATTAAAGCTGACTCAGCCTTCCATCCTTCCAAGGACCCAGCATGTTGGGGGCAAAATGCTAATTAACTTGTGAACGGCAGGCAGAAATTCAGCAGGGGCAGCTTTCTTTGCTATAGGCAGTACAAGGCCATAGCCAGGGGGTGGCCAGGGTGGGCTTGGTCTAGCCTAAGTTAGCACTTTCCCTGCCCTGGCAAAGCACGGTTTCCCATAGGAATGCATTGAAAAGAGGCTTTGTTGCCCATCCTGAATTCTCCCCCCCACCCACATCTAGAATCCTGGCTATGGACTTGAGGTGTTGGTCAAAAAAGGCAGAAGACACCCGCAGCTATGAACCGGGGAGGGTGGCGGCGGCTTAGGAACAAAGAGCCCTAGTGGCGTAGTGGTTAAAACTACTGTACTGAAGCCAGTGATGGGCATCAGCAGGTTCGCACCAGTTTGCCAGAACCGGCAGCATAAATTCTGGCTGGTCCCGCCCATCCAAGTTTTGAAATAAAGTACAGTAAAACCTCAGATAACACTAAAACCTGGTTCCACAAGTCTTGGTGTTATACGATTTTTAGTGTTAAAATTCTATGGGATCCATAGAGATACATCGTAACCACACAGGCTTTAGCGGTTGTTATCTGATGCATCCCATAGGATCTTAATGTTATCCGATGCAATTCTTCCCCCCAGATTGCTTAATGTTATGCGATTTTAGTGTTATTCGATACTAATGTTATCTGAGGTATTACTGTAGTCCTAATTCAGGTGCAACGCAGGGCTTTCCCCTTGGCCACAGCCATAGAGCAGGTAGTAAATTTTTTGAATCCCACCACTGACTGGAGCCCAAATGTTGCGAGTTTGATCCCGACCAGGAGTGGAGGTTGACCCAGACTTCCATCCTTCCAAGGTAGGTGAAGTGAGGCCCCAACATGTTAGGGGGCGAAATGTTAATTAACTTGTGGACTGCCCAGTGAATGTACTACTAAGTCATGAGTTCTCAACCTTTTTCAGCTGGGGAAAAAGGGTCACACTCCCTCAGACAGCTCCAGGGGCCAGATGGCCATTTTGCCCTTTCTCCACCACATGGCACTTCCTGGTGTGGTGGAGGCGGTGAGGGGGCACATCAGTCCAGTGGTGGGATGTCAAAAATTTTACTACCCCACCATGATGTCATCACAGTGGGTGGAGCTAACATCATGATGTCGTGATGTGGGTGGGGCCAAAGAAAATAAATAAATAAATAAATAAATAAATAAAAAAGCACACGCATACACACAGACACACACATCCAAAGGTGAGTCACTTACCCTGGGGAGCAGGTTATAGGGAGCTTCAGGCTAGCAGCTTCTCTTCCTCCTCCCCGCTTGGGTGGACAGCAAGGAGGCCGTGCATACGCGCCAAGCACTGTAGGCATGCATGCACACCAAGTGTTTGTCGCGCATGCGCTACCGGTTCTCTGGGACACTGGGAAAAGTTACTACCGGTTCTGGCGAACTGGTGAGAACCTGTTACATCCCATCACTGCATCAGTGGTGGGATGTCAAAAAATTTTCTACCCCACCGTGATGTCATCACAGTGTGGGCGGAGCTAACATCATGATGTCATGTTGTGGACGGGGCCAAATAAAAAATAAAAATAGGGAGCTTCGGGGTATAGGGAGCTTCAGGCTAGCAGCTTCTCTTCCTCCTCCCCGTTTGGGAGGACAACAAGGAGGCCATGCATATGGGCCAAGCACTAGGCGTGCATGCACACCAAGTGGGGGAACCAGTGAAAAGGTAAGCCCCAAAGGTGGTTCCCCCCAAAAGCTGCTACAGGTTCTCTGGGACACTGGGAAAAGTTACTGGAGAACTGGTGAGAACCTGTTACATCCCATCACTGTAAAATTGTGTTGTGGGCTGCAGGTTGAGAATCCCTGGACCGAGTGCTATGGGGCAGGTATATAAGTGGCATCAAGTGGTGAGAGACTGGGGGGTTGGGGGGGTTCTCTCTTTCCTCGTCTGCCCCTCACTTTTCCCGCCCAGCCTGGGCTGCAGCAGGAGGGGAAGGGCAAGGCCCGCCTCTCCTCCCCCTCCCGCTTTCTCGGCCATGTGCGGCCGCGGCGGCGCTGATGTCATCGCCCAGGCTGCCTCCTGAAATGTGTGTCAGTGGGGCATGCCTTGGATTCTGTCACATGCAGGCGACACATGAGCCAGCCGCCCGGGCCTGCCAGCGCCGGACTCCCTCCCTCCCTCCCTCCCGGCCGGCTAATCCCCGAGAGGTTGAACCAGCAGAAAAGGAAAGAGAGAAAGGGGGAAAGAGAGAGAGAGAGAGAAGGGAGGGAGGAGGAAGCAGCAGCAGCAACAACAACAACAGCGAGCCTATACACACGCACACGCATCGAGGGAAGGGAATCTTCAGTCTCCTATTATTTCCCTCCCTAGCCTTTGCTTGGAAAGCACGTGGGAAACCGCAGTCGGTTGCAACCTGAAACCCCGTTTTGCACGGCTGCGGGAGGAGCGAGCGGCGGAGCACACGCACACATCTACACGCACATATAGACACACAAACACGCCAGCAAGCAAGACCAGAGAGAGAGAGAGAGAGGACCAAGGGAGGGGAGCCAGTCCACGTACCTTCCCTCCGGCCTGCCGATCGGTCCTGGTTTCTCTCTTGGTATACACAGTATATATATTTGAAGGTGGGGAAGCCCAGCCGTTCACACATTGACACGCACGCACGTAGACACACACACACCCCACACGCACTCACAGGTTAGCCAGCGCGCCAGCCTACTACCCCCTCAGACCGGGAGTCCCTTTGCAGCGGGGTTGGGTTCGCCACGGAAGCAGAGGGCGACTCCGGATCAAAGAGGCAGCATGGATAACAATTCGGGTAAGCCGCCGCGCTTTCGGGTTCCTTTTGTCGGGGTTTGTCTTGTCTTGGGTGTCCCTGGATGTGAAAGCACGAAAAAGGGAGGACGAAAGTGTTTGTGTGGGGGTTTAAAGAAGATGCACTCGGGGAATTCGCAGTGATTTCGGATCGTCTTTGCGTTGACTAGTCTCGATGATCGGGTGTCATTTCGCTGCTGCTCTGTCTTCCGCCTCCCCCCCCCCTTTTAAGCTGGGCTCCCCATTCTTTCTGCTACCGACCCCAACCCCGGAAGGCATGCAGAAGTCTGAGGTTTAATCCATTCCTTTGGGGGGGAAAATGTCAAAACAACAACAGAAAGGAACCCCTCGCGGGCTATTTTTAGGTGTGTTTGCGATTCTCTTTGCAGCCTCCCTTCCTGGTTTTGCAGTGGGGTTGTGACAGATACTGCTAGCCGTGATCCTTTGCATGAGGAAGAGTAAAGGAATGAAAGGAAAGGAAAACACAGAGGTGGATTCTTCCGATGCACCCGTTTAAACAGAAAGAAATTCTGTTTGGTATCAATTTATACACATCAGGTATACAATGGTTGGCTAGAATAACAGATAAGTTTACAAATCAATGTGGCTTTGTACAACTGGAGACACCAAGGCAGCTTTAAACGAATGCATGGGCATGCAAAGAAGGAGAGGTGCAACTGTTGCTAGGTTTTCAGCTACGGTTTGGAGGGGCTGCTACAAGACCTTTCCCCAGGATCACTGGGCAGCGGAGGATGCTTAAAATTGCTCTTGCTGTTTTGGAACTGAAGCAGGGTTACAATGACTGTTGGTAAACGTTAAGGTTTGAGTCATAGGGGTACTGGCTGGATTTGCACACTTTAATAAACCACAGCACTATCAGAGATGGCTGTGAGAGAGAAAGAGCGAAGAGGGAGTCAAGAGTGTGAGGTTAGATGGGGCCAGGAAATCCCGGTAGGTTGCGTGGTGTTGTGGAATGTGGGTGAAGATTGCAGAGACTGGCATCCTTATGTGAAAGTTGGGTGCATGACTGAGCACATTAAAAGTCCAGGGCACTCTTGTGGGAACAAGCCAGGGTAGTGGGCCAGGGCAGAATAGCAATAGCAAATACACTTATATACTGCCCCATAGCACACTCTCTGGGAGGTTTACAAGTAATTAGCATTTTGCCCCCAACATGCTGGGTACATATTTTACTGACCCTCAGAAGGATGGAAGACAGAATCAACTTTGATTCCTGACAGGATCGAGCTTACAGTCTTTTGGCTGCAGTACAGCAGTTTTGACCATTGCAATACCAGGTCTCTATGAAGGAGAATGAGGGATGAGCATTTGGAGGAGTCCACCAGCTGGCACATTCCAAATGTTCAAGACTACTTTGGCCATCATTCACAGAGCTTGACTGGGGATGATGAGAGATGTGGGTCCAATACATCTGGTGGTGGAGGAGAGGTTCTTCTATAGAGCTCCGATAAGACATCTTTCCCATCTTCAGTGGTCTTAGACTTAGGACTTCCCTCGTGGAATTCCTTTGCTGTGCCTTGTTATGAGTGCAGGGCTGCATCTCTTTCACCACTGCATCATACACAAGTGCAGAAGCTGATGCTTGGCACACAATTCAGCATCCCAGGAGAGTCTCTGCTGTTGGTTGGTTTTAAAGTCAAGTTTTCCGGCTGTGAATATTGGTTTTGTTGGTTTAATGGGCCATGTTCCAGAAAATATTTTTAAAAATCCATGTATGTATGTGGAGAAGCTAGACAAATTTCCGAGGGACCAAGAGGCAGAACTTCAGTGACCTACCTACTGGTAGCTATACCCTTGCTTTGTGATTGTCAGAAGTGGACTATGCCAATGCGAAATGTGTTTAATCTGCATAGTCAGTAGGTTACAAAACTGACCCTTTTGTTGTTCCAGATTTTGGCTGACCTCATGTTCTGTAGTTCTGTAGAACTTTCGTTATCCATTTCCTATCTTTTATCATTTATTTATTTTTCTTTTGGTTATTTGTTTAATGCAGATCGTGTGCAAATCTGGCAGTGGCATATGACCCATATTTCCATGTAAGATCATCAGTCATGTTCAGATCTGCCACAGACCTCTGGGAACACGAAAAATATGTTTTGTTGTTCATTATTTGTTGCAGTTTTTTAAAAGCTCTATGTAAAAAATTAAAAACCCTCCCGTGGGAGGCCTTTGGATGCTTGGACTTGGTTGAAAGGAGGGGCCAACTTTGGATTCCCTACGTCCTTCTCCTGTCTGCTAAATCATCTGTAAGAAGCTTTTGGAGCGTAGGGGAAGCGTTTCATAACATTAGAGGGCAATAGAGCTTCCTGTTTAACCCTTAGGAATTCCATGATGGACTCAAAGACCCTGGGCAGGATATCATTTGAGAGCCAGGCCAGGGTGATCATTTGGTAATGAAAGAAATAAAAATAATTTTCTGAAAGTTATGCTCTGTCACCAACCAATTTACTCCACAAAGGTACCATGTGGGATAATGAAACATATGTCCACACATGTAGCTATATGAAATGTGGATGTCTATAATCCCCCCCCCTTTTTTTAACATTTTGATGTTATTTTGGCATCAGGCTGCAAGAATAACAGTGTAATTTTGTGGAGGGAGCTTCAGGCTAACAGTTTCTCTTCCTCCTCCCCGCTTGGGAGGACAGCAAGGAGGCCGTGCATATGCGCCAAGCACTGTAGGTGTGCATGCACACTAAGTGCTTGGCACGCATGCGCAGTGGAGGAACCAGTGAAAAGGTAAGCCCTGAAGGTGGTTCCCCCCAAAACTGCTACCAGTTCTCCGGGACACTGGGAAAAGTTACTACCAGTTCTGGTGAACTGGTGCGAACCTGTTACATCTCGTCACTGATTATATGTCACGGGGATGAGGAATCAGGATTTTAGTGATGCTTAGGTGGAGCATGGCAAAGAAAAAAAAAGGTTGGGAACCATTGGATTAGACCTTCTATTATAATGAGTACCATATGTTGGCAAGGCAGGGTGTGAAACAGAGAACCTTCTAGATCTGTGATGGTGAACCTTGTATGGGCGTGTTTTACTTCCGCTTCCGGCACCGATGAGGGCAGCGCACGCCGGATGAATCACAGTAAACCCATTGGTGTGGATTCACAGGGTGCTTGGGCTTCTGGGAATTGAAGTCCAAGAACATCTGGAGTGCCAAGGTTTGCCATCGCGGTTCTAGATGATGCAGAACTGCAGCACTCATCATCTTTCATTGTTGAGTCTGCTGTCTGGCACTGAGGAATACAGCTGGAAGGCCACCCTTTCACCATCTGTAAAGTAAAAGCTCCATAGTTACAGAGTGTGTTGCTTTTGTATTATTTTGCTAAATTCACTGTCTTTCAAATTGTTCCATTAGAAAGGGTTTTTCTTGGTGTTAACCAATCTGAATTGCCACGTGTGCTTGGAAAGGTGGGATATAAATGTCTACTTTTTTATCATACCAACTTTCCGGTTAATTAAATGCACACAGATTTAGCAGTGGGTGGGTTTACACAGCAAAACCCAACCCCCCCCCAGAGGATAATAAAAAAGACGAGATTCTGTTAACGTTAACAAAATTAATGCATTCTTTGGGATGTTTCTTATAATGAAAATTACTTTAACCAGATTTCCCATAGGAATGCATTTAATACGATTTCCCACAGGAATGCATTGAAAGCCAAAATACTTTAACCGAAATGTGGTTCCCCATTGGAATGCATTGAATACCAATTAATCCATTCAAAAAAAAGTCTGTAAATCGAGCTACTATTTTCTATGGATATCCTTCTGTTATGCAATTTTTATGTTAACCGAGCCATTTGTTAACCGAGGTTCCATTGTACTGTGTGAAATACATTTGGGCAAACATCATCCTGCTTTTAATATAGGTTTTCTTTTTAATCTTAAAAAAATGTTTGCTTGGAGAATCGACCGTGGCCTGTAGCCCACCAGTCCATCATCCATTGTACAAGGCATTCAAGGTTACCCCTTGCTGCGAGAGACTTTGGCTGCCGCCTTCTGCTGACCACATGGTCCAGTCTCCATCTTGCTAATCTTTCTGCCGGGAGTGACATTCCCGTCAGGTCTTGCTGGGATCATCCCGGGTATGCCTGGCATGTGACTGCTGCTTGCGTGGGGCTAACCTGACAGTGCATTCTCTGCTCTGAGCGCTCCAGCAGGATGAGGATGGCACACGCCTGCGGGGTTTTTCTCCAGGTAATTGCTGGTGGAAGGAGATTACCAGGTGACTCAGAGGCCGAGGAGGAGGAGGAGGAGGGTGAGTATAGAGGGATCTGCAGGCTGCTCCCAGTGGTGCTATTTTGGACGCTGGCCAGCAGGAATGGAAGACTCTCGCTTTCCAAATTGGCAGAGGTGTATTCCATTTAAAAGGTTGAAGTTTCCCTTCTTCAGTTCAGGTGAAGTTCAAGGCGCCTTTCCTGAATTCCATTCCGCCTTGGCTGGCATGCGGGTGTGACTCCCATGCTGCTTTTCACAGTTGCACATTGCTGAGACCTGAATATAACAGGATGGATGCTGTTGGTACAGGATGACCCAGTTATGAATCACAAAGCCCTGTGTTCAGATTTCATCTCCACTGTGGTTTCACACCTAGGTGGCCTTAAGTAAGCCACATTCTCTCAGCTTCTGCCTAAGGCAGTGATAATGAAAATACTTCCCTTACTGGGTTGGTTTCAGGATTCCAGAAAGAGAGTAAGGTAAAGTTCTCCCTTGCTCAAAAGCCAGTCGTACCTGATTCTAGGGTACTGTGCTCATCTCTGTTTACAGCCAAAGAACCAGTGCTGTCTGCATATGCAGACATTTACATGGTCATGCGGCAGGCATGTCTAAATGCCAGAGTGGAATGCTGTTAGCTTTTCCACCCAAGCAGGAACCTGTTTATCTACTTGCAATATCTTGCTTTCGAACTGCTAGGTTGGCAGGAGCTGGGACAGATGACGGGAGCTCACTTCATCATGCAGCACTCGGGTCTCGATTTGCTGACTTGCCGGCCTTCCAGTTATCAAACTCAGCGTCTTAACCACTAAGCCACCACAGTTCCCAGAAAGAGCATGTGTGGTAGCAAAATGCTTTGAACACACTGTATAAATGCTAAGTGATGATGTTGTATTTGGGCTTTAGAAGTTCACATCATAATATGGTTTTGCTCCCGTCAATTTGGTTTGGTAACACAGTGTGGGGGCCAAAATCTTATTGCATGCTTAAGAACTGTCGAAGACAAACAGCATACAGCAGCTTTTCACTAGTAATTAATGACTCCCTGCTTGTATTTTCAAATGCATCCCAGCTCAGTGTGCTGCTGAAAATCCAAGCAAGGTCTTGTTTGTCATTATCAAGAAACTGTTGTGAGTTACACCACTTTCTGGTATTCTGTTACTTCACTTAGCTTTTCAAAAACTAGGTCATTGACAATTGGAATAAACAAGGTAAGCTTTGCAGGAGCTGAGCTGCTAAAACAGAAGTTTTGTAAGAGTGAAGGAAAGACAGGTGTGGGTCCTTTTTGCCCACCACTTCTTCTTTAAATGTGTGGAGACACCACTACAGTAAAGGAGAGAGAATGCAGTGGGACCATAGAAGGAGCCTTTTCTCTGACTAGCTAGATAAGGGGTGCCCAAACTACAGCCTGGGGGCCAGACCCAGCCCCTGAAGCAAATTCATCTGGCCTGTGATGCCCTCGTCGCTCCCAGAAGTAAAACGTGCCCATAATTTTACTTCCGCTTCTGGGAGCGACAAGGGTGTCATGGGCCAGATGAATTAGCTTTGGGGGCCGGATCCATCCCACAGGCTGTAGTGACCACCCCCTGAACCACGTGACCGGCCCGCAGCCCAAAAAGTCAGGGCACCCCTGAGCTAGATTAAAAGCAAAAGATGCTGCTGCTTGAACAGTTACAGAGGAACAGAACTCTTGTAAAGGCCTTGATTTTTATTTAGCATCTCAGATCTTGCAAAATTTGTCTTGCTTAGCCCAGTTGTCCAGGATGAAAGATGGTGACCCTGACCATTTTGTTTTCAGAGACTGGTGGTCTTGGTGGGTTTAAGAGTTATACAAAGCAACAGGTGAATCTGTATTGGATTCCAAATGTCATATAATGCATACCTGTACATGTGCACACAGACATACATAGAGAGAGTCAATGTTAGGCGTGCATGCATAGAAAAAATTAAGCCTATACGGTCTGGTCCACCCCCCTTCTTTATCTCTTTGCACTATTCCCGGCAGGCTTGTACGCTTTGAACCTTCCTGAAATCAAGCAGCAGTCCGTGCTGTGACAATCAGCATGAGGTCTATGTTAGCACCACTGGAGGCCTGGCTGCTCTGCCCCCTGCCAGGGAAAGAGAGCAGATCCCTGGGGAGTGGAGAAATCTTGCCTTGTCTTCTCAAGTTTGGATTAACTTTCTTGAGAGGCGCAACAGAATGTGGCGGGGCAAACATAAAAAGCTTTGGTGCCTTCAGCTGCCAACCAGATAGAACTGTTGGCCAGGTTGGAAAGTGGGGGAAAGGGGAGGGGTGTGTGTCAGATCACCACAAGGTCCCTTCCTCTTGCTCATTTGCTGATTTTTTGAGGCTGAAAGTTGCAATCCTGCTTAGTACCTGCCTTGGCTGGGGAGAGAGAGGGAAATCGGGATACGTGAATGACATACCTGGTGTCCCTTTATACCAGGGGTTCCCAACCTAAGGCCTGTGAGCCGTAATCGGCCCAGAGCGCAATTTCATGTGGCCCCCCCCACCCTTCCAAGGGCATTAGAGAAACAGAATGGCCACCCTCTTTAAAGCTGTTGGGACAAAATGGCTGCCCCCAGCATGCAGGCAGGGCAAAATGGCCATCCGGTCCTCGAAACTGACTGAGAGAGTGTGACGCAGCCTCTAGCTTGAAAGGTTGGGTACCCCTGTTTTATACCCTTTATAAGGAGCCGGATTCTACCTGTGGAATGCTAGTTACCAACTATGGGATTCTGAAATGAACAGGTTGTGGCTGGATACTTAGGACTGCAAAGCCGTTGAGCCCTTATCCCTTAATGCGGTGGTGCCCAGTTTCCATCCAGATATTATTGTTTCTTTTAGGCATATCAGAAAACAAAACAAAAATAAAAATAAAATAAAAAGCACTTTAGCACTTTAAAGACTAACTGCTTTAAAGTGTTTCTTTTACTCGCTCTTTCCCTTCCAAGCAGCAGCAGGCTACATTTGCAACTTTAAATATTTCTTTTTAAAAAGTCCATCCATCCCTGGAGATGATTTCCTTCCTAGCAGGCTTACCACAGAGCTTAATATCCTTGTGACATTGTGGAGTTAGAGGATGGGGGTAAGGGTGCTGAGTATTAATCCTTTGGACTACAATTCCCAGAATCCCCATCCAGCACAACCACTGGTCATGTTGGCTGAGGAATTCGTGGAGCTGTGATCAAAAAAATTAACATTGCTAAGTTCTGCAAAATGTAAAGTTCCAACCTTAGGTCACTTGCCTGGAGATCCTAATGGATGATACATACAGTGGCTATTCATCAGTAAGCAAAATGGATTGAAAGCAACAACAGAAGATTCCACTTGGGTTGCATCAACTGCACTACCCCTGCCCCATATATATATACCTGCTTCCACCTCCCTCTCTCAGCTGTCTCTAGAGCTTTTCTCTTTAAAGCTAACAAAAAGATGTTAGGAGAAGTGGACAGCTTTTGGGGAGGGAGGAGTGGGTGGAAACAGTCTTGCTCATGTACTGTCGTTGCTCTTTCCACACATCAGGGAAATATGCAGATTAAACCCTACTGTTCTAGTCCAGCCGTCTTTTTGCATTAAGGGCTGTGCAGAGAGTTCCTCTTTGTGGGAAGACTTCTCTATTCATTACTGAATGTCTGTGTACGTGTTAATGTACACTACAATTAATGAAGATACTCACTTGAGATACGGGGCTCTGAGGCTGGATGCAAAGATACGCCCTATGTGTATTCAAACATTTGTTATTGTTGTTGTTTGAAATCCTATCTTGTTAGCTGGTGTTATTGTAGGCAGATAGCCAACAGCCTACTGCTGTGTTTGCACATCCTTGTCCACTTAGAGATATCCAGGTCGCGATCACCACTGCTCCCTTTAAATACAGCACTCGTGATTAAAATTAGCTGGTGTTTGGCCCTTTGCCCATAGACACCTGATCACCCTACGAAGTAAGGATACTACATTCACAACAAGCTGCTAGTTAGGCTCTAGTGAGCAAAAGGCAGGACATATATTTTGGAAAGTGTGTTTTATTTTTCTTTGCAGTTATAATTTGGCTTCCCCGTGAATTATTTTTTATATTCAGGCAAAGATATTCAGGGGTTCCAAACCTTTTCAAGCCGGGGGCCGGGTCACGCTCTCTTAGTCAGCTTCGAGGGCTGGATGGCCATTTTGCCCTGCCTGGATGATGGGGGGGGCGGGGCGGCGGCGGCGGCAGCCATTTTGTCACAACAGCTTCAAAGGAGTGGCCATTTTATTTCTCAAACTTAGCTTTATCTCTTCAGTGATGATATACTAGGTGTATATGGTATTTGTTAATTTTGTTTCTGGTTATGGATGGGAGGCAAAAATGCCTAAGACCAGAGCACCAATTCGTCCAGCAGACTTTAAAAGTCCTGCACTTATTGTCACTTGGAAAGGAACCTGTGCCCTCTGTATTTTCACCCCTTGGAGGGTAGGGGCCACATGAAATAGCACCATGGGCTGGATCCGGCCCACGGGCCTTACGTTGGGAACCCCTGACGTAGATGGATCTAAGTTTCCAACATCCCTTTGAATGAAATATCTTTTTAAAAAAACTTTTAGTGACTAATTTTACAGCTGCAGTTGGTTAGGGTGACCAGAGTTATTAGCAGATGAAGGCTCCTGTACTCACTGTTTGCATAGAAGATGGCATTTGACAAACACATGTACTGTACATCTAATGAGCTAGTGTGGTGTAGTGGATAGTGTGTTTAACTAGGGATCAGGAGACCTGAATTCAAATCCCTGCTTTTTCATGGAAATTCACTGGGGGGTGGCAATGATAAACTACTTAAATATCTTGCATCCCTTGAGAGTCCAACCTCATCAACAACTTGAGATATCCAGATGATACTTCCCAATGGCAGAAAGTGAGGAAGACCTTAAAAAGCTTCTGCTTAGGTTAAGAGAAGAGAGTGCAAAAGTTGGCTTGAGACTCAACATCAAGAAAACTAAGATACAGTAATGGCAACAGGCCCTATCAGTCACTGGAAAATAAATGGGGAGGAAGTAGAAGCAGTGACAGATTTTACTTTCCTAGGATCAAAGCTCATTGCAGATGGTACACTCCATTTCAGCCTCCTAAGGGCTGGCCCTGGTGAAAGAGGGACATGCCCTTTGTCACCCCTGGGCAGCAGGAGCACGAAAGGCAATGGGTGTGTTAATAAGAGAGTAAGGGACTGGGTCCAGCAGCCTGCACACTGGTGCCTATTGTGGTAGAGTCTTGATGGAAGAAGCTTATGTACAGTATTCCAGAGGTCAAGTGCTGGAAGATCTGTGCTTTATCCAGCCAATGACCTATTGACCTAGTACTGTGTCCTGTTTGCACAGTGACCATGGGAAGCCTCACAAGCAAGAGAGGAGAGCCATAGCTCCTTCCACCTCATGTTCCCTAGCAGCTGATGTTGAGAAAAGTAATAGTTGCAATGTAGGAAGGAGGGGTTGGTGTTGCTCATAAGTAGCAAGAGCTCCAGTCAATCCTTGCTCCTTGGAACTTATCTTTCTATGTCTACGGAGATACCTCTTGTTCTCTTTTTGTCAAACATTTGGGCAGGTGGTGTGATCCGTATGGTGGCATTGTTGTGTAAATCCACTGTCTGCTGCCTACAGTACAATTTAGTAGTTCATTAGATGAGTGCCACCAAGGTGGAACCAATTTAGAGTGATCCCACTAGGGTATTCAAGGTAAGGTGTGTTTTCACCAACCCCTAAATATCCTCTCTGATGTGTGACTTCGTAACTGGCACCAGAACATAGGGGCTTTGTGTGAAAATAAGGGCTACTTATGTCTGGTCAGCTACCATGCACATTTGTTGAGTTTAGCTCTGCTGATAAAGCCTCAAAATCTTATTGCATATACAGTACTGTATTTCTATTAGCCATTGGTGGATCAGTCTAAAAATGAGAAGGGGATGGGGAAACCTCGAAACTGCATCAAACAGAGATGAGAAAGTAAAGTCAGGTCGGTAAGCATCAAGACTGGACTAGGAAGAATGGGAGATGGGGTAGGTTGTTTTCTGTTTGGTGTTTAAATAATTCTTCCCAGATGACCAAGGCTTACAAACCGTGTTGTCTGGGCTCATCACATTATCTGTGGATGCAGGGCTAAGAGCTTTGGTGACGCAGTTGTTAAATTGTTGTCCTACAGTTCAAACGTTGTGAGTTCAATCCAGGTAGGATCAAGGTTGACTCATCCTTCCATCTTTCCAAGGGAAAGGGGGGGGGGGGTAATAAGCGTGCAGTATTTGCTATTGCTATTTACAAGCTCACCCTAGCTTCTCTTTCCTGTTTGTGACCAGTAGTGTTGTCGTCAGAGTTGTGCAGCTGAAAAATGGGTAGTTATTTTTTCTGCAGAGAGGGAGGAGGGGGTGAACTCTCCCTTCCAACTCAAAACCTTGTGTACAACCTCCTCCTGCCCTTCCTCCTCCTGCAGTGAGGATGACCTACTTCAGTCTCTGCAGGCGTCCTCACTGGCACTTTCTTAAGTGTCAGAGAGGTAGAGATCAAAGCTGAAATGTATTGCAGCCGCAGGTAGGGTGTGCTGGCCTAGGAGCAAAAGCGAGAGTCAGCTAGGGCGTAGTGGGCCCTGCCCTTTTGATTGCAGAAGAGCTTCTGGCTTTTACGATCTTTGCCATCAGGCATTCAGAATGATTGTCATAAAAGAGCCTTGGGCCAGGTAGGTAGAGAAGGATGTCGAAAGAGGAGGGATGTTGAGCAGCCAGGCATTTCCTTTTTGAATCCTGCCGTGGCTCCATTGGCTACGACGCTGACTGGAAGGTGGCAGGTCAGCAGTTCGATACCAGAATACTGCAGGATAGAATGAGGTCCCATCTTTGTTCCAGCTCCTGCCAGCCTAACAGTTCGAAAGCAAGAAATTGCAAGGAGATAAATAGGGACCACTTCGGTGGGAAGGTAAACAGTGTTCCGTGCGCTCCGGTGTCTAAGCCATGCCTGCCACATGACCATGGAAACAGCCCTGGCTCTTTGGTTGCAAACAGAAGTGAGCACTGAACCCTAGAGTCAGATACGACTGGCTTTCGAGCAAGGGTGACTTTTTCCTTCCCGGCTGTACAAAATACATGGTCAGGCAAACGTTTAACATGGTCAGGTGTAAAAAGGCCATGCTCCTTGAATCTGGCCTAGGAACAATGAAGGGTCTCAACCAAGGCTTACAGATGCAGCAACCAATTATGGAAAAGGGGCCATGCTTGCTGGGAGATTCTGGGAATGACCATCCCAAAAAAATGCAACTTTCTCTAGCTCTGCAGAACTAAGATTAGAAGAAGCGAACTCCCGTGACTCAAATGTTGAGCACTTTTTTTAGAGTTAACCATACACATTCCACACAAGTCACATATGTAACTCTAAAGGCTGCTTCCTCCTTTAAGCAGGGAAGGGGAAATTTGTAGTGGAGAACAGGACTGTGCAAGATATCTCTTCCACTGTGTGCTTCTTCCTTCAGACCTCTCCTCTCTATCCTTTCCAACTTATCTTGCCAACAGGGTAAGGGAAAGGCTACCCTTGCTCGAAAGCCAGTCGTATCCGAATCTAGGGTTCAGTGCTCATCTTGGTTTATAGCTAAAGAGCCAGCACTGTCTGCGTCTGCAGACATTTCCAGGGACATGTGGCAGGCATGACTAGACACCGGAGTGCACGGGACGCCGTTTGCTTTCCCACCTAAGCAGTACCTGTTTATCTACTTGCAATTTCTTTCTTTCGAACTGCTAGGTTGGCAGGACCTGGTACAGAGATGAAAGCCACTTCCAAAGGGTTTGGGGTGGTGGTGGAATAAATACCATATATACTTGAGTACAGGTATAAGCCAACCTGAATATAAGCTGAGGTACCTAATTTTTACCTGAAAACCCAGGAAAATAGATTGACCTGAGTATAAGCCGAGGGTGGGAAATGCAGCAACTTGCTAGTGAGTTTCAGTAATCAAAATACATGAAAATATGGTAAAATTAATTAAATTGTTGGCACAATCTTAATCCAACATAGTCTTGGGATCCTCGTGGTCATTGACCCGAGTATAAGCCATTTCCCTTTTTGGGGGCTCATTTTTGCGACTAAAAAAACTAGGCTTATACGTGCGTATATACAGTAGTTATGGGGTATCTTTATCACAAAAATAGCACAGGGAAAAGATTAAATACCCCTCCTAGATCTCCATTGCAAATCATCACCCCCTCCCTGGGGAAAAAAAATCTGCTTTGCTCAATCACAGATGGAAAATGCCTGGCCTACCTGCTGTTGCTGGATCACAATTCCCATCATCGTTCACTGTAGGGTAGGTCCGATGAGAGTTGTGCCCACCATCTTCTGAAGAGCCTCCAATCCTCCACCCTTGGCCTTGTTAAAGTAACAGCTGTAAGGATTTTATTATACATGTTCACATAAAATAAGGCTCAGTGGTGGATTCACCATCAAGGTTTCATTTCAGAGTATGTCTGCCGTTTCACTTTCAAAGAGGTCAAAACCTGGAAACACAAACCTCTCGTATCTTATATCTCTCCCACCAGTTCATGTGGCCCATTTTCAAAATTGTTTTGAAACCAGGCAAATGGAAAAAATGGACAGCCACAAAACGATTTGAATGATTCAAAGCTTCTTGTTGCCCAAATAGTTTATCACAAGTGCCATTTGTTAGCGAGTTGTATGTTGAAATTTCACTTGGTATGTCTCAGGGCTAGTCAGCCCAATTCAAACCAGGTGGGATCCTGCTCTTCTCAGGACCTCTGGTTGGTTTGGACTAATTTGTATATCATGTGTACCTCATTCCCATTCTCATGACTTCATATCAGGAGCTACAGATGAATGAGAGAGGGCATATCTTGCCTGTGAAAAGACACATATCATATAATCTCTGACATCTCTTGGGAGGACCGAGGAAGATTTCTTTTGAAACCCTGAAGAATAACTACCAGCCAGTCTATTCCAGAGTTACTGCATCATCTCATCACCAGCAAGTAGAGCGAACCAGATCATGCTGACAGCTGTCCAAAATGCAATCTTAATAATTGTCTTATGGCACCCTAAATATAGGTTAATGACAGATTCTTTTGTAACTTTTAATTTTGGAGTGCCCCAGCCTGTTAGATCTGCCTTGATCCAGCATTATTTTGGGTAGATTTGGAGTAATAGAGCGAGATAAATTTTCTTGTTTCGACTACAATTTCCAGAATGCCCAGTCAGGCTGGCATGTTTTTCTGTGAGATATCCAGAAAAAAACATTTCCTAGTTCTGTCTTGAGAGGGGGGGGGGGCAATCCTTGGTGAAAACCTTTGTTCTACACTTAGACCAAAACAGTGATTCAATTCTTGAGAATCTAGATATTTCTAAATGTGTCATGTGGAAGGAGCTGTTTGGCCCCTGTTCATGTCCACTCCCTGCGTCCCATCTGGTTCCTCTCCTCACCCTGTCACTGCTGGCTGGCTCTAAGTCAAGCAAAGCTATCTTGCTGCTGACCACTTGGGGAATCTTTGTTTCCTAGGCCAATGGTCAACAATGTGAATGTTGGGAGAGGCAAGACTTTGAAGATCTGCTAATCTGTGGCAATTTGCCTGAACTGTGTGACATCATTCCACAGGGAGGGGTGATGGTCCCCAAAGTGGATTGAATCCCACTTGAATCCATCTTGAGGGGGGGCAGCAGGTTCATCAATACCAGCTTGGGGCTGAGGAGGATTTTGTGTGCCAAAAGGGCTCAGGACCAGAAAGTGACTCGCGGAGCTGGATCAGTGGTATTGGGGATCATGCTGCGATGCAGAAGGCAAATGAAAGGCCACTGCATTATATTCGCAGGACAGTCTTCATGGCTGATCGGCATGATGGTTGCCTATATTCAGAATTGGCTATGGCACAAGAAGAAGTGTGACATCAAGAATTTGTTTGAAGCAAATGACAAGCCTTTTCAGACTGCTGAATACTGGAAAAGTAGAGTGTGAATATGTAAACATCTAGTTTATGTAATGCATAAGATGAATGTTGTTGTTGTTGTTTTAATTATGTTGGTTTTAAGTTTTAGTGCTTCGCACTCGGATAAATAAAAAATTTCCCAGGCTCTTTGCTTATTCCAAGAGTGCTGGCGCTGCAGTTCCAACAAGCCTACAGATACACTCTGATTTGTTTAACCTACTTAAAGCCCCAAAACGAAGCTGCTCTTTCCTCTCCAGCCCCTCCCACCCTTGTTCCACTGATGAAGGAACGTGCAGGCAGATTAAAGCCTGCACGAGTAGCTAGTGTCTCCTGGCAGGCTTCAGTTAAGACTCTAGCTCGACTCGTGCACCGTTTCTGGTAATCTTATTTATTGACACATCCTCATGTTGCAAAGGGAAGGCATCAGGAAAGCAACTCCCCCTCTCCCCATGTAGGTGGACATCACCTTGAGCCCAAATTATTTGAGGAAGGGGTGCTCGATACTGATTTCTCTGGCCCAGTTTTTACCATGTTGTCTCATTAACTGATTGAGGACAAGCAAGGGTGATCAATATTAATGACTTAATGTGCTGGGTTTTTGCCTTCCCAGGTGGAAAGGCACAAGTTGCAAGTTTGCTCTAATGCAGATGGGTTCTCTCTCTAAGAAAATAACTTTTCTTCTCTGCCTAGGTTGTATGGAAGAGTAATCTCTGCACTGTTTGCTTTTAATGGGGTCCCCTGTGTCTCCATGTAAGGGTCTGCTAAGTAGTTTCTAAAGGATTATCAATGTCCTTGGGATAGTGGTGGGTGTTTTTAGTGGGATCAGCTTAAAAGCATAACATGGGAGTGCTTTGAAGCCTCACAGCAGGTGCTCCAAAGGTGAGGGCAGCGGGGCAGGATTTATAGCGCTTCATTGGCGAGTTAGGGTCAACCGTACCATTTGGCAGAGTAAGGATTTAGATGTCTAACAACAACAACAAATTGTTGGTCATGAGCTTTATTGTCATTAATTTTTTTCTGAGAACATGGAACACTTTTGTGCCCCAGGTCCCAAGAGGTTTATCTTTTGTAGAAAAAAGCCATAGTCTGTTGGCGAACATACAACATGTGAGTGTTGTTTGGGACTGGATGGATGGAAATGGGACTTTTTTTATGTTCAAGACTCTTTTCTACGAATACCCATTTCCCGAGCAGAGCCAGGCATGTAAACGATGCCACAAGAAGAAGATATGCATGTGGTATTTGTAGAGCAGTGACATTAAAATCAATTGTCCCTTTTCTGCCTTGGCCCAAAGATTAGCACAATGTTGTCATAGACAATATACAGAATATATGCATGGTGAAGATTCTCCCCATTTTAGCAGTCAAAGTCTCTGCTTGACTTATTTTACCCATTTTTATAAACCTATCTGCAATTTCTTCTTCTTCCGTGTCTAGTAAAAGGTAAAGATTTCCCTGTCTAGGCCAGACATGAAACTACCAAAATGAAGGCACCTTTTGGTGAGTTCATTCTGCAGTTCCTTCGGTTTGACCTAGTGTGAGAAAGATTAGCTGGCAACACAAGATTACCGTCACCAGGGTACGTCCGATTGTGGTTCAAAAAATAACACAATATTTGAGGAGGCTCTTTCTGTGTGCCTGTACCATGAGGACTGTCCTGAGAATATAATGCAGTGGCCTTTCATCTTCCTTCTGCATCGCAGCATGACATCCAAATCACTGATCCAGTTCTGTGAATCACTTTCTGGTCCTGATCCCTTTTGTCACACAAAGTCCTTATCAGCCCCAGGCCAGTATTGAGGAACCTGCTTCCCTTAATCAAGATGGATTCAAGTGGGGTTTACCCTTTTTGCTGGTGTATTAGACTCACTCTCCTCCCTTAAAATACACTGGGAAAAATGGAGTGCGTCTTAAACTGTATATAGTGACCTATAGTGGGCTATTTTGATAATAATGGGTTGCATCTTATACTCTGATGCATGTTTTATGCCAGCAAATATGGTAATCCACTTGGGGACCATCACCTTTCCCTGGGGGCTTTGGCACCCAAGGTGCCAGGTTGTCAGGTTAGTTAATCTCCACCTGATGGTTGGCATTGAGTCACTGGCAGTAGGGTCTACTCTATTACCATAGCAGGATAACCTGGCTAGACAGACATCTGCCATCAAATGAAACCTTCTATAATAGGGCATTATAGCTCACAATTTTTACACAGGAAGAATGAAGTTCACAAAGAGTCACCCACCTACAGGGACCCTGTATGTTTGATTCTGTTGGTGGAATATATGAACAGGTTTGGAACTTTTAAAGTTTGGGTTTAACTTTTTAAATTTGGAAACTAGGCATTTTCCTGGTCACAACTGTCTGGAACTGATGGACTACCAAGGAAAACAAAATGTTTATGTTCACCGCCCCCACTTTTAGCTGCACTTGTTAATTAAAACAAGGGATGGAGAGTAGGGAAAAACATTATGAAGATCAGCTTTACAGTGCTTTTAAAAAGCTCACTGAAAAATAGGGTCACTGCTAGCATCTGCACAGAGTGGGAGAAAATAGGGTTTTACCATTTAGCAAAAAAAAAAGGTGGGGAGATTTGCGGGGGAGGACAGCAGCTTCCTGGCCTAGATTCAGAAATGTACCAGGACTCCCCCCAGCTGTTGACTTCTTCAGAGGCAGCAGGGCTGCTTTAGAAACGTGTGCAGGGAAGCCAGAAAGAGTTGCTGAATTTGCCTTTGCCGGTGAATTCAGGTCACCAGGTACAAGCAGCACCAGCAACTCTGTTCTGCGCAGTGCTTTCTGGAGGCTGCTTTGGATGCATTTCAGAAGAAGTGCCCAGGAAATGCAGACTGCTGCAGTTCCTTTTTTTTTTGCTGTTACCAACGCATGTAAATTGGCACGGCTGAAAGCCACTCTCCTTTTGCTAGAGGTTCAAGGATTGCCTCTGCGACTGCTATGTGACTGCTTCTCATCTCCCCCCCCCCCGCCTCCCCCCTTCCTGCTGCAGAGGGAAACCAACTGCAGTGTCAGCAGCATGGATGCTGTGACAGCGCTGATGGATGAGGCAGTGTACAATACGGTCACACCAATAATGCCACTTTGGGAAGGGAGGGAGGCTGCTTTTGGTTCTACAAATTGAGCAGATTTGGCTGCAAAGAGCTAAAAGATAAACGTGCTAATTGAAAACTCACCATGTGTGTGTGCACGTGCATGCGTATGTGTGTGTCTGTGACTGTGTGTGTGGATAGGAAGAGGGGGAGGGAGAGGTGGGTAACTGTTTAAAATATGGGAGATATTATTCTTGTTCCCCCCCTTCTCTGCCACTGATGGGCTACCTTAACCTTGCATGAAGCGTTTTGCCTCCCTAGGCCTCGGATTCCCATTGTATCAGCTTTGCAACTCTACAAATGACAGGAAATATTGTTTTTGCATTTACCAAATAGATTCAGTTGTTTGATTGGAAGACTGGGCTAGAATGCATGATGATAAAAATGACAGTGTTCCATTATTTGCCACATAAAACCAAGTACTGTATATACTCTAGTATAAGTCTAGTTTTTTGGCCTCCAAAATGAGATCCAAAAAAGGGACTCGACTTATACTTGGGTCATTGACCCTGAGGGTCCCAAAACCTCGTTGGTGCAAATTCAAACATACATTTTAAAAAAAGCATTAGCACTACCATAAAAATTTGAAAACATACCCACACAAATGTCTGAATAAATTAATTGTACCATATTTCCATGTATTTTAATTACTGAAACTCACTACCAGATGCTCCATTTTCCACCCCCAACTTATACTCGGGTCAGTCTATTTTCCTAGTTTTAGAGGTCCAAATTAGGTACCTCGATTTATATTCAGGATGACTTATTATTTATTAGTTCAAATTTATATTGCCGCCCACTCGCCGTGGCGACTCAGGGCGGCTTACAGACAATACATTACATTAAATACAGTACAGTGCAATATGTTGGGGTGGGCACAGGGCCGCAAGGTCCTCATCCTGCCCTGGCTTCTTCTTATACTCGAGTATATATGGTAAAAGCCTATAGATGTGACTCCACCCCTTTTAATTGCATGCTATCAAGTCAGTTCTGACATGATCACCATTTCCTACGTTCTCTAGATAGCCAATACTCAGAAGTGGTTTACCCTTCCTTGATTCTTTGGGTGTCCTGGGATTATGCAGCTCGCCCAAGACTACAAGGCTGGCTCTTCTCCTCAGAGGCACAGTGAGGAATTGAATTCCCAGGCTGTGTCTTCACAGCCAGACACTTATGTCACACAGAACTGTTTGATTGCCATGTTAATTCTGCTGGGTAAAAGGATTCTAGAGAGGGTTTTGTAATACAATAGAGGAAGGGAGAAGAAAACGGCAGACCTGCCTCTCTCTCTCTGTGTTGCAAAATAAATTCTGAAGGGGCTGGTGGAGAGTGTTAGCTTTAACTGTAGTAGATGAATGCAACTCAGTAAGTTAAAAATAAAGATCGTAGAAAAGTTTCTTTTTAGACCACTGCCCATGATGGCAAAATGATACTGGAAGTTGTACTTGGAGATTTCCAAGTTTGGTTAAACAGGTCATACATTCAATTCAGAGCAGGAGATAGTACTGGTTGCCTGGGCGCTGCTCTGTGTATTCAGGTCACTGTGCTTTGGTGTGGTTTTGTTTTTATAATCTGCTAAAGCAGCAGCATGCCATAACATGGGCAGATAAAATCAGCAGCATGCTTGCCACTTTCCTACAGACCTTGGTTCCATCAAGGTGTGAACCACACACTCCTCTTGCTCTTTCCGCCTGGAAGCTCAACGCTGTGTTCAACCATTGGTTTTCAATGCATCTTCAGGGAACACTTACCAGATCAGCTAATCTACTGAGGAATCTCTGTCACAGAGCCGGTACCCTTGGCCTGTGTCATATTTAGCCCCCTGATTGAGGCCTAATTATCTCTACAAGGCGGACCACAGTGGCTCAAGTGGTTAAGATGCTCAACTTGCTGACTGGAAGGTCGGAGTTCGATTCCCGAGCACTGCATGATGGAGTGAGCTCCCGTCTTTGTCCCAGCTCCTGCCAACCTAGCCATTTGAAAGCAAGGAATTGCAAGTAGATAAATAGGGACCACCCTGGTGGGAAGGTAAACAGCATTCTGTGCACTCTGGTGTTTAGTCATGCTGGCCACATGTCCACGGAAATGTCTGCAGACGCAGACAGCGCTGACTCTTTGGCTATAAACAGAGATGAACACTGAACCCTAGAGTCGGATACAACTGGTTTTTGAACAAGGGCGACCTTTACCTTTTACCTGTACAAGGACTGGGAATATAGAATAAAATAAGCATTTCCCCTGCATCTATACCTTAAGAGAAGACCAATAACTGGAGGCTGGTTGTCCACCCATAACTGACTTTATTTGTACTAGTGAAGAGTCCTGTTCTCTTTTTTTCTGGGAAACTGCAGGGGAGGAGGATGTTGAAGTGCAGAATGAGACTGCTAACTTCTTTCATGCCTAGGCCAGACATGAAACTGCCAAAATGAACCCACCTTTTGATGAATTTATCTCACAGTTCCTTTTGTCTGACCTAGTGTGAGAAACATTACCTGGGCACCAGGTAGCTGTTGTCTGCTTTAAAAATACTACAGTACAATCTCCGAGGAAGCTCTTTCTTTGTACCCCAGACAGCTAAGGGAAGATTAAAAATGTCCCATTTCCCTACATGTGGTGGTCCCCATTTAGATTGGGACCCCTGAGTTTATTTTAAAGAAAAGCAAGGAAGAGGACTGTAGCTTGCATAATCAGTGTTTTAACATGCACTCTGACCTTTCTGAGGAACGCCGCCTTCTCTGAACCTTCAGTTTGAAAGCTGCTGTTTTAAATGAGAGAAAACAGAGGCTATGAATGCAGTTCGGCATATCGTTGGCTGAGGTGAAAAAATATAGAAGCAAGCACAAAAGATAGCACATTTAATGAGGTAGCAGCTTTTATAGGGAGCCGAAACAACAATCTACCCCCCACATAATGCCAGAAGCCGAGTGAATAGGGCACTAAATGAAGTAGAGACTGTAATCTGTTCCAGGGGAGGTCATGGCTTTCCTTAAGAGGCCAAGACTAACTAATGGTGACCTATTGTCTCGTTAGCATGGTTGTTCCCCCATTGAGCGTGGGAGACCTGGAGAAACTTACAAGAACATTTCTTACACGCCTTGCCCCAAAGGCTTTGAAATCCAGGAGGTAGCTGGTGTTGTACAGTAATCTACTTTAAGGGTTTGAGATATATGTCACCGTACCCTTTTTATACTTTGCTTTAAGACAGGGGTTCCCAACCTTTTCAAGCCGGGGGCCAGGTCACACTCTCTCCGTCAGCTTTGAGAGCCCGATGGCCATTTTGCCCTGCTTGCATGATGGGGGTGGGGGTGGGAGGGATTTTGTCTCAACAGCTTCAAAGGGTTGGCGATTTTGTTTTGTGAATGCCCTTGGAGGGGTGGGGGCCACATGAAATGGTCCTCAGGCCAGATCCGGCCCACAGGCCTTAGGTTGGGGACCCCTGCCTTAAGAGAATCCTTGGACTTGGGTGGAGTTTGAAAGAAAGCTATTTCCCATCCAACATTCGGTTGCAAAGCTTTGGAAGCCTGCATTTCCAGAAACATATCGGCCACATATATTCTACAGGCTCATCTCTCTCCTCACCCTCCTTTTTTTTTCTGTTACCCATTGCATGCTCAATAGGAAAGCTCTTAAAACTTGTGAACTGGAGCGTCTGTGGTCATTCCATCTGACTTTTTCCTTATCCATGACTACAGTCAGAGACGCAATCGTACTGTTCAGATTTAGTTATGCATTACTTCTGCCTGCTGCTGGTGCCTGCTTAAAAGGCAGCAGCCTCTAAAGGAGGGGTTCTCATCCTATGGCCCAGGGTCGGATGGGGGCTGCAACACCAATTCATGTCCCCCCCCCCAACCGCCTCCTCATGCCTGGAAGTGCCACATGTGGCAGGCAGGGGAAAATGGTCTTCCGGCCCTCAAAGCTGTCTGAGGAAGCGTGACCTGGCCCTTGGATTGAAAAGGTTAAGAACCCCTGCTCTAAAATGCTGGGATTAGGGTAGCAACATAAAGTGGAGGTCAAGGGGATTGGGCTCCTTTCTTAATTGTGTAGAACTGAAAGCTGCTTCAGGCGCAGCTTGACATTCAAGCTATTCCTGCAGAAGTTTCCTATGCCATGCAGCTATGAAAAGCCCAGCTGTCCCTTTCATGTGGCCACCAGATTTCAAAGCAAATCTTAAATTGCTTCACCTACTTAATTTTTTTTGTATAGCATATACCAGTTTCTAAAATATAGATTAAAGTAACTGAAACCTATGAATGAGACAAATTTGAGCTACAGTATAGTTATATTCAGCAGGGGAAAGCCTGCAACTTGAATGCACTCAGGACCAAACCCTATTGATGTAGACAATTCCGTTAGAGATGAAGTCCCTGAAGTGTTGGCCACTAAGGTTACAATGGCACTGGCCCTTTTAAAGTGGGCAGTGAGAGTCTACCACAAGTGAAAAAAGAAGGGAACAGGAACAGGGGACATGTTCAGTTTAACAATATTCTGAAGTGGCCAATTTATGATACCAGAAATTAGAGTGCCTTGGGCAGCTTTGCCAATTGTAAGGCTTGATCTTAGCCTTGTGTTTCCCAACCAAAGGACAATCAGAAAACAAACTCTCGACGGGCAAGGAAAGGTCCCGCTGGGATCATCATACACTTTTCAGCAGTTTAGGCATTGCTTCTTTCAGTGATGGATCATCTGTAAATTATAGTTCACAACTCTCACTGACACACACAGTGGGCTTCCTCAAGATGCTGCTGAGATGGAAGATTGCAATCAGCAAACCCTCCAGTTTAATTAAGTGTCTTTTTGTCATTTGGCTTACGGCATGGGACTCCCCTGGGACCTTGAACAAATAAGGGTAGCCCTGCTTCATAGGAAGAGGGCCTCTCCTTTTTGGAGTAACCACAACCCATCTCTTAAGCCTGCAGTGGCGAACCTTGGCACTCCAGCTGTTCTTGGACTTCACTTCCCAGCAGCCCTGATCAGCAGGTGTACTGACTTGGGCTTCTGGGAATTGAAGTCCAAGAACAGCTGGCGTGCCAGGGTTCAGCACCTGAGGAAGGAAAACAGACTCATGCAAGCAACCTGGAACTTTTCCTCTTTTTTAATGCAAAGGTTCCCGAAAGCCCCAGACAGGTGCCAGGGTGAGAGGTAGGTACACGGGGAGCTGCCTCCATCTGGGATGGGATGCGTGCCAGCCAGGGCTGTCCCAGAATTATTTCCTAGCCCTTGCTGGTCACTGCCTTTGCGGTGGACTCCCATCCAACTGCAATATTTAGGGACTTGACCCTGCATAACTTGAAAGGAGTGAGAGAAAGTGTGTGTGTGTAACTGCAGAGAACTAGTTTGTTAGGGCCTTAAACTGCTGTATTGTAGCCAAAATGTTTTGAGTTTGATCCTGACATAGATCAAGGTTGACTGACTCAGGCTTCCATCCTTCCCAGGTCAGTAAAATGAGGACCTGTCATGTTGGAGGCAAAATGCTTATTACCTTGTGAACCGCCCAGAGTGCCCTAAGCGCTATGGAGCGTTAAGGTAAAGGTCACCCTTGCTCAAAAGCCAGTCGCATCCGACTCTAGGGTTCAGTGCTCATCTCGGTTTATAGCCAAAGAGCCAGCACTGTCTGTGTGCGTCTACAGATGTCTCTGTGGACATGTGGCAGGCATGCCTAGACACCAGAGCACATTACCTTCCCACCAAAGTGGTCCCTATTGATCTCCTTACAATTTCTTGCTTTCGAACTGCTAGGTTGTCAGGAGCTGGGACAGAGACGGGAGCTCACTCCGTCGTGCAGTCCTCAGGAATCGGAACTGCTGACCTGCCGCCTTCCAGTCAGCCGTCTTAACCAAATGAGCCACTGCAGTTCAGGTGTTTGTTACTCGAGAGACAGGCATTCTGCACATGCTCAGAGAGGCACCCCTCCTCCTTTATTGTTTCAAAGGCTTTCCTAGCTGGAAGCGACGGGGACTTTCCTCTTCCAACCAGTATAGCAGCCCTTTTGGCTGGAATTCAACCGGGCACTTTCCCCCTCTTTTCCCGGGGTAAAAGCACTGTGCTAGGAGACCGAAAGGACGAGGGTTCGATTCCCCGAGAGCTGCACAATGAGGGGGGGGGGGACACACGAAAGGCGCCTCATTAGGGCGTCCCTTGCAAAAATCCTTTCAACACAGAGTAATCCCTGACACGAAAACACACATTCTCTCTTTCCGCTACACGCCAGGTCGCCGTTCTCGATCCCGTTGTTGCCCCAGCTCCTATCTGCCTGCTTGCATGCATCGCAGGGCAGCGCCTGGCCGGCCGTTCGCGTGCCAGGGCTGCCGCCGGGGGAGGATGCTGATGATGATGATGATGACTTCGGTGCCGCCCGGGCCACGTGAGCCGAGAGTCAGGTGTCTCCCCGCCCCGCCTTGGCCGGGCGCCAGCACGTTGCCTCTCTGCCTAACACGCGTTCGGCGGCCGCGAGCGGCGGACACGTGAGCCGCTGACCCGGTTGGAGGCGAAGCGGAGCTGATGGGGACCGCGGTGCTCGTCGTCGTCTCCCCGCCTCAATCTTCTCTCCTACAGCGACGGGCAGGCGCTAAAAATAACAGAGCAGAGCTGGTGGTGCTTCTTCTTGGCACAGATTCTCCTCGCCTCGCTGTGGGAATAGTAGTTGAGGGTGGTTTTCCCTTTCTTTTTTTTTTAGACGCCTGGGGCGACTCGCCCCACCTGTAAAATGGGGCCAAGTCAAGCCTAGAAGAGCAGTGGAGGGAAGCCTTCCCCAAGAAAAGGTGGAAGGCGAAACAGCTGCGAAAGGCTTGCGTGTCTTTTTGTTTTCCACTACCTTTAGCACAGGGGTGCCCAAACTACAGCCTGTGGGCCGTTTCCGGCCCCGATCACCAGTTCATCTGGCCCACGCCTCTTGGTAGCGGAAGTAAAACACGCGGGCGTGTTTTACTTCCATTTCCAGGAGCGGGATGGGCCGGATGGATTGGTGTCAGGACCTGCATCTGGCCCACGGGACGTATTTCGGGTACCCCTGGTTTAAACAAAATGGTAGCCTAAAAATCTATCTCGTCCTGTTGCAAAACAGGTTGCAAGGTGCATTTTCCTTCCGCTTCTAGTGGGAAGAACCACATGCTGAACCATATGACCGGCCCATGGCCCAGAAAGTTTGGGCACCCCTGTTCTAGTGTCAGTGATTTTGAAGCATAGCACTAGAGATTCGAACAGATCCCCTGGTCTGTTTCCAAGTGCCTCTTTGTTTAGCTGAAGTACCAACACTTGCCAGTAGTTGTTTTCTTCACTATGAGTGCTTTTTATCATTTTCCTTGCGAAAATCCTTTCAACCCAGAGTAATCTTTGACACGAAAATGAACAACCATTTTCCTGGGGGCTGCAGTGGCTCAGTGGTTAAGAGGCTCTGCTTGTTAGCTGGAAGGCTGGCAAGTCGGCAGTTCGAGACCCATGTACTGAATGATGGATTGAGCACCCATCTGTGTCCCAGCTCTTGGGGATATGAAAGGAGCCTCATTTGGGCATTCTCTGAGCGGAGTTTCTTCCATAGAAATCCTTTCAACCCAGAATAATTTCTGCCATGAAATTATTATTTTCATTTTCCTACCCTGAGGTGAGCAACTCCCCCGGTGGCTTAGTGGTTAAGACGCTGAGCTGGAGACTAGAAGGTTGGGTTTCGATACCCAAGGGCTGCGCTTGAGGCATGAAAGGAGCCTCATTCGGGTGTGCCCTGGGTGGAGTTTCTCTAGCAAAAATCCTTTCAACCCAGAATAATCTCTGACACAACATTATTATTCTGGGCTGAGGGGAGCCACAAAGTTTTAAGGGGTTGCCAACCTTTTTCAGTTGGGGCTCGGTCACGCTCCCTCAGGCAGTTGAGTGAGCTGGAATGGTGGTCCCCACCCCTTGGCTGTTTACAGCTGCTGTAAATGAATGTCCGCGGCTAATTACGGCAGCAGTGGCTGCTAGGGTGGGGACCAGATTATTTGGTGCCGCAGGCAAAATCTGGCCTGCAGGCCATAGGTTGCCTACTCCTGCAATAGAGAATCAAAAGAAATTCAGCTTGATAAGGTGATTCTGAATCTCACTGTTGAGTACAGTATATGAATCAGGCTTAAGTAACATTGTCTGATTTTAAGATTGGGAAGAGGTCAAGTCTTACTGGCGCTTTTGTTGTGTGTGGAGCTCACAGCACTTCTACATGGGGAAAATTTACTTCCAGTAACCTTCCTACCAGGCCAAAGATCAGATGTAGTTCTGGAGCCCGAATTCCAGAGTACCCTTAAATCAGATGATCCTGGTAGCAAAAGGTTCGAAACAGGTTTCTGGATGCAAGCTGATTTCTGAAGGCCAAAGTTGGTTTTCAGCTTGGCTGTGCTTTTCAGCCTGAATGTGCTTGTTGTTACCCTTGTAAGCCTCACAGTGCCCACAAAAATATAAAAGCAAGGCAGGTCTATTTTGGGCACATGTTTTTCCAAGCCAGGGGTTTTTGCAGGACAGAGCTGAGTGACGATGATTGGTCCTTGCGGCAAATTAAACTCATTCTGTCACCCAAAAACATAGAGACGAGTGCGGAGATGTTTGCTTGGAAAGTGCATTTCCGTTTCTGATGTAGGTCACATGCGGGTGTGAATGCGGTGTACAAAATCAGGTATCCAAAGTGAGGAGCGAGGTTTGTTGGGAGGCAGTGGGCACAGAGCTGGGTGGGCTTAGGAGGATGGTGGAGGACAGAGGTGCCTGGAGGACAATGGTCCAAAGGGTCGCAAAGGGTCGGAATCGACTGTGTGACTGAACAACAAAGCATTATGACGCTTGCTGAGCTTCAGTGTGGTTTATTTGACAACATTTCACATGAGAGAGTGCTCTCTTTATTTTGGGGTCAGAGGGGGGCAAAAGAGGGTAGCGAAATGAAGTGGCAATGACATATTGGGGTGCTGTTTAAGGCTAAGAAAAGGAAAACTTAGGTACAGTGGCAACCCTGTATATGCAAAGTTCCAGGTTCAGACTGTGGCATCTCTAGGTGAGAAAGGATCAAGTAGCAGATGGAAGTCAAAGGTTCATTTTCACCTGAGCCTTTAGAGAACTGCCTGAAGCCAGTACTGACAAGGGACAATGCCAGATGGAAAAAAAAATACTCAGTGCTTGGCAATGCTCCATTTTGGGTCTTGATCAGAAGAGCATTTGACCCACTGTTTGGTATTATTTATTTATTCATATTTATATTACTGCCCACTTGCCGAGGCGACTCAGGGTGGCTTACAGACAACACAATCAGTAAAATAAAATAAATATCAATATAACTTGTATTGAAGGCTCATTTTAGTTGCAGTTAAGGTAGACAAGAGTTATGGGTTAGTTTACTCCCCACCCCCGGGTGATCAGATTTCCTTATCACAACAGTGAACCAATCTGTCCCCGGAGCATCCCCTAACCACACCTTTTTTGATCCTCTATCTGGGCCTTCCTTTTTTGGTGTGGGTGGCTTAGTGAGTGGTTAAGATGCTGAACTTGATGACTAGAAAGTTGACAGGTCAGCAGTTCGAGACCCGAGAGCTGCATGACTGAGTGAGTGCCCATCATCTGTCCCAACTTCTGCCAATCTTTCAGTTCAAAAGCAAAAAATTGCAAGTAGATAAATAAGTACCACTTTGGCAGGAAAGGTAACAAATATCAGTGTGTTCTGGCATCTTGTCATGCATGCCACTTGACCACAGAAACATCTGATGCAGATAGCACTGGCTCTTTGGCTGTAAACAGAGATGAGCACCAACCCCCTAGGGTCAGACATGACTCTTTCAAGCAAGGGAAACCTTTACCATTACTATTGTGTTCTAGTTTGGTCTTTTCCCAAAGCATGTGGTTGTTTAAAAATATTTTCTTTGCCCTTGTGTGAAATGCTTATTGAAACTGGCTGCAAGCCGTTTCTTGATTGGCATTATACACAAAGCAAAGAAAAAAATTGTAATCTACTGGTAAGTGATTCGGTGCATCATCAATGATCTAGTGAAGGCAATTTTTTTAACTTGCCCCTCTCCAGAGGAGCAGTGGAAGTGTTCAATTTCTTGATATCCTGAAGCAGGGCCATAGCCAGCGGGTGGTCAGGATGTGATAAGCCCCCCCCCCCCCCGCTAACAGCCTGCCCACCACCCTAGGCAAAGTTCCAGTGTATAACTTATTTATTAGGTCACATCTGATGGCAGAAGGAACCAGACTAAATAGGGTTGCTCGAGGTCTGTGAAGGCTGTTTGCATGCAAGGATTGCTCCAAATAGCATACTGTATATTACTCCTCACCCCCTACCTTAAGTGACCCTATTTAGACTGCACCAATCCACTACAAAAGGGGCAGTTTAGTCACAGCCTTGGGCTACAACTCCCAGAATCTTTCAGCCCACAGCTTTGCTATTGTGGACGTCTGGGAGCGTAGTCCCAGAAATTTAATTTTACTAAAAATGGCTAATAAGTCTGTCTGGCTTCCGTTACAGCCAGCAAGTGGAGCAGGTCAAAGAGAGACCTTCGTTTCCTCCAAATTGTCAGGCAAGCTTGTCTGAAAGCATTTTACCAGCTGACCTCACCCAACCTGGCCTATTTTGTGTGTGTGTGGAAAGCATTTCTTTCCTTGGCCTCCCATTATTTCTTTTACAGGGTATTCGCTTTGGTTAGACTTGAGTGTGGAGCCGGACTCCCCTCCTCTGTTCCAAGTTCAGGACCCGCTATGGCCTTGCAATCCAACCATTATATAAAAGTGGGATGGTGTGATTAACAAAGTACACATTTCTTTTTTGGTCTGAATGTACCCTGAGGGAAGCCTGCTGTGTGCTGCCTGAGAAGCCCTGTCCTGACCCCAAAGGATCTCTGGTTTGGCACCTGCAAAGACATCTTAGGGGGAGGGAGGTTAGAAAGGGAGCCTGGTGAATAGCGATGCCACCGCCACCTCCCGGAATGGGATCAGATGTCCGCCTGGGCTTTGTGCCTGCTTATATGTGCCACCCGTTTGCCCTAGTTTTCGGCCGCATGTGCCTCTCAGGTCACAGTCCCTGCTGTTTTTCTGTGCCTTCTTTCAAAAGCTGCACAAAAGCTGCATGCTTGCATTCAGTCGGTCACATTGGCTACGGATTTTGCTCTTCTGCACATTGACTTGCTGGCAAAAAAAAAAGTCTTGTAGGTCTCTATGTAAAGTGCAATGTTGGACAATGGCTTCCAATGGCAATAAAGCCTCTTCTCTGACATTTGCAAAGTTTGGCAGGTCACATAATTTACACAAAAGTTGGCTGGAAAGAGAACAATTGTTTCTGGTATCTGATCAGGATGGGATAAGGAAACGAGGTTCCAAATCTCAGAAAGGGAGATACTGAAGAAATATTGGTAGTGCAATTTAACTTTCTCAGCAATGGAAATGCCTCAGATAACAAAAAGAAGTGAACAGTAAGAACAGTGATGCATCTCTGCATCACTCTCATGAATTTTAACATACATTTTACAATGAAAATTAGTGTATGAATTGCATTCCTTATTCTTTTAAGGATTTCAACAGAGTTTGAGCTTTACTCTATATTAAAATGTTCATATTTCATGTGCTCTTAATTTGCTCAGGACAGATCTTTTTGCACACTTATTTAGTTGTGCATTGCATGCCGTTGTTTTCTGTATTGGATTTGTGGGTTCTTTTAAAGCAGTGGGAGTTTTTCACTGTTGCTTTTGAGCATGAGGTTGTCTCCCCATGATTGCTAAAGAATACTTCAGCAAAGAAAGCTGTAGCCTGGGTACATTTTACAACAGGAATTCGTAACCTTTTTACGCTGGGGTCCTGGTAATACTCCCTCAGACAACTCTGGGGGCTGGATGGCCATTTTGCCTTCCTCCACCACATGGCACTTTCATGTGTGGTTGTGGGATCTCATGAAATGGTGCTGGATGCCTTATCTGGCCAACAGGCCACAGGTTGAGAATCCCTGTTTTATAGGATCACCCTCTGGGGGGTTTCAGGAAAAACTGTGTATTCATGGGCCATTTCCAACAGAAGGTGTGTGTGTGTGGCTTGCAATTTCCACATACTCTGACTTTTGCATCCTCCCTACTGATCCACACCCCCCCTTTTTTTTTTTTGGCTATAGCCAAACTGAACTGAGACCATCAGAAGCATTTGTCCACTTGATGTTATTTTAATTGCCCTTCTGGTGCTACATGACTTAATGAGTTCCTGTCTTACTCCCAGCTTCTGCCAACCTAGCAGTTTGAAACCAAGAAATTGCAAGTAGATAAATAGGTACTGCTTTGGCAGGAAAGGTAACAGCACTCCATCTGCTTACGAAGACAGTGCTGGCTCCTTGGCTGTAAACGGAGATGAGCACTGACCCCTAGAGTTGGATGCGACTGGCTTTTGAGCAAAGGGAGACCTCTTGTTTTAGAGCTGCTGGGAGGACTGAGTCCGTTTTTCCTTGTGTTCATCTTCCTCTTCCTTCTTTGTGTCTTCCAGGCGGTGTGATCCTTTATGTTGGTTCGACAGCTGGTTCCAGCCCCACTCCAGGTAGCCCTCCCAGTGGATACTTGGTGCCTTCGCCTCAACATTCACTGCCATCCTCGCTGGAAGAACTGACCCTCACTGAGATTGGGGCCATCAAGCCACCACGAGCCAGCTCCCCGTCCTCACCCAAGGTCGCCTTCCAGTTTCCTGAAGGGATTCGCTACCCCAACAAGGGCCAGTCTCCCCCAGCACCGAGCAGAGTTCCTGCCACCAAACAGAATGGAGCTACTGGTACCTTTACTAGTAAGGGACTCATATTTCTGCCACTTCTCTGTTCAGTGGAATTGGGAGTAGCAAATGGAGGCAACAGAACAGAAGCAGGGAAAGTTACCTTTTGCCGCTGCCATTCCCAGAGTTGTAGGTGCCTTACCATAGTGAGTTCATGCACAGAGCTGACCGTCTATGGAAATATGCCTACTGTTTTAACAAATAGGGCTGAACTTAGGACAAGAATCAAGACAGGTTGTACATCCCAGAAGGTACACATCTACCTTGTGAACTAAGTGTGCATCCTAATCAAGACAAGGAACAACATTTCTTTTTAATTTAAGACAGTCGTGGAAACGTGTGATCTTCCAGGTGTTGCTGAATTGTAACTCCTATCATCTTGAGCCAATGAAGGGATGCTGGGAGCTGTAGTCTGACAACATCATAAGGGCCATAAATGGCCCATTCTTATGTATGTTTAGAGCAGGGGTGCCCAAACTTTTTGGGCCGGCAGCCTGACCACATTCCCGGAACAGCTGAGCGGGCCAGACCATGCCCTCGGAACAGGACATGTTTGCACATGCACGTCCATATTTACTGTCTGGTTCAGTGTGGATGCTTCTGCACATGCACGAAAGCGGCCATATATACTCCCTGGTACAGCACAGATGCTTCTGCACATGTGTGAGCACATCAGTGCCAACCCAGGAAGTAAATATGGACGCTTCTGTGCATGCACGAGGACTTCTGCCCTGAACCAGAAAATATGACCGCTTTCATGCATGCACAGAAGTGTCCGTATTCACTTCTGGGTTTGGCGAGGGCATTGCGGGCCTTATGGAATGGCTTCAGGGGCCATATCCAGCCTGCAGGCCATAGTTTGGGCACCCCTACTGTAGAGCAACTGGGTTATGTACAAGTATGAGATCTTGGTTCTCATTTTAACTATGGTAAGGAGGGAAGGAAAGCCACTTTTTGAGATACAGACCTTAGATTCTGTGAGGACCAAGCTTTTAGCTAAGCCTCCTTAACATTCAGTGCTGCTGTACTACAAATCCTATAACCCCAGCCAACAAGGCTCAATGGTTTGAATTGTGGTTTTCAGACATGCCAAAGGTGCTGCCTTGGGGATAGTTGTTATTGCAAACTTTTTGACTGGTGCCAGTGGGAGGAGACTGGTGTGCAGGGAGGACAGTGGGCTGAAGGGGAATTAACCCACATTTCTGCCCTTCCTCTACAGAGACTGGTGGGATGGTGCTGCTCTGCAAGGTTTGTGGTGACATCGCATCAGGCTTTCACTATGGCGTCCATGCTTGTGAAGGATGTAAGGTGAGATTTGTCCTCTTTCTCTCAAAAGCACTTTAAGAGTATTTAGTTTTGCTACATTTCCTACCTGTCTCCTAATCTGTGCAGAATGCAGTCTTGCCGTACTGTTAATAATATAGTTTAGCAAAGAATGGCAGGATCGTGATCACAACAAACATAGGCTAGGTAGCGTTTCCACCAGTGCTCTGTGGAACACTGGTGGACTTCAGTTCCGAGAAGCCTCAGTCAGTACATTTGCTGATCAGTGCTTTTGGGGAATTGACTTAGGCTTCTGGGAATTGAAGTCCAAAAAATCAAAGGTCGAGAAACACTGGGGTAAAGAATGAAAAGCAGTTCCTCCTGTAATGAGTTCTTTTCTGACAAAAATTAATTAGTGCCTCTTGTGTTAGCTGAAATTTCAATGGATTCCACAATCTCAGGGGAGAATAAACTAGCCTTTGGTTTGTAGAGATGATTATGATGCCTTCAACCAAACTTTGGAAAGAGACTTCCTTCAAGGCTACAAGACTTTCCCATTTTAAATCTAACTTTAGAAGCAGATTTGTAAAAATCCAGAATCAGCAGGAATACTCATGTGCGGGTACATTTGTGCATGCTGGTTCCTATTCATTAACTCACTCTTGGTCTGTTTCTGCCTAACTAGGGGTTCTTCCGCCGGAGCATACAGCAGAACATCAACTACAAAATGTGTGTGAAAAATGAAAACTGCATGATCATGCGGATGAACCGCAACCGCTGTCAGCACTGCCGCTTCAAGAAGTGCCTGGCGGTGGGCATGTCAAGAGATGGTGAGCATCCGGGAAGCGACAGCCCATGGTACTTTAGATAGATGGGAGATCTCAGGGCAACTGTGATGCATTGCTCTGTGTGAGAATTCAGAGCTACACATGGATTTTGACAGCAGTCTCTCCTGTTGATTTCCTTTGGCTGCCCTAAAACTAACTGAGAGCAATAAAGTACAGTCCGTCTCCCGTCCCCCCCAGTATCTGCAGAGGATACATTCTGAGACCTACTGCAGATACCTGAAACCGCAGATAACAATAAACCCTATATTTTACTTTCCAGACAGTGGCCTCTGGTGGCCAACTTTGGTAATATGCCATAGAAATACATGTACAGTAAAACCTTGCATAAAGAGGGCCTCACATAGAGAGTAACTCACTTAAAGAGCAGAATTTTCTCTGAATGGTCACCTCGCTTAACAACTAAAACCAGCCAAAAGCTCACTTAACAACTACATTTGGGTTCGCAATTCCCTCCCTCCCGAAGTCACATTTGGTCATGTACAATGGTGTTTCACTTAAAGAGCAAACTCGCTTAAAGAGCAGTCCTGTGGAATGCTCTTTAAACGAGGTACCACTGTACAGTATATTGTGTATTTCAGGATTTTTTATTGAACATTTTTAGACCTGCCTATTACTGAAACAGACCTTTTATTATTATTTTTCTGAATAACACACTAGCAGAGTGGGTTTTTATTTTGTTTGTTTGTCTGGTTAGATTTTTAGACCACAGTTCTGCAGGTAGTATGCAAACTGAGACCTAAATAAAATGAGCAATAAGGTGATCATAAAACAAGCCAAATAAAAGAAGATAAAATCAAACCAAATGTAGAATGGGTTGACTTGCCTGTACTGTAAAGTATAATCCTTAAACGAATGGTAATCTTGTTGGCTTCCTGTTAAATTGCTGGGAAATGGGAGGAAGGTGTAGACAGAACTAGGCTTTTGCCTAGTCTAAAATGCTTTATCACACCTATATACCCTATGGTGCAAAGGCTAAGAAGGCGAGAGTTGCCTGGCTGCTGTTGATGCTTCCTCAAGAGGGTATAGTGTCAGCAAATCCTTGGTTGATAAATGGAGCATAGGGATGATTTATACTTCTGAGCCATGATTTCCAAAGCAACAGAGATATGTGCGGGAGAGGCCACTAAAGCCCAGAAAGCAAATGGCATCCTTTGATTAATGGTCATAACAGCATCCTTGAGGACATGATAGATGATACACCTAGAAGAAGCCTGAGAAGGTGGTTGCTAATTTTGGGTTTGCAGTGGTGCATTGGATTTGGCAACATGTTTAGGTCTGACTTTCCTTTGGCTTTTTAAGATTTCTGCCTAAATTCAGGTGCTGGGACAATCATCTTTCAAGTTACCATAAAAATAAAGCAGTAACGAGCAATATACTTGTCTCTGCAAAAAAGTGTCCTTGATCTAATCGTTCCATGGCTCATATTCTTTTAGTCAGATCTGAAATGGTGTTCAAGGTGCTTTCTGCTGTCCTCATCTGTTCCCCCTTTGCTATTGTTGCCTGGACGGCAGTGGCTTAATTGTTAAGACACTGAACTTGACGATTTGAAGGCCAGTAGTTCAAGACCTGAGTGCTGCATGACAGAGTGAGCTCCCATCTCTGTCTCAGCCCCTGCCAACCTAGCAGTTTGAAATCAAGAATTTACAAGTAGATAAATATGTACCACTTGGGCAGGAAAGGTAACAGTGTTCTGTGCACTCTAGTGTCTAGTCATGGCTGCCACATGACCACAGAAACACCTGCAGATGCAGACAGCGCTGGCTCTTAGGCTGTAAATGGAGATGAGCGCCATCTGACTGGCTTTTGAGTATGGGTAACCTTTACTACTTTAGGTTGCCCTTGCTCGAAAGCCAGTTGTATCTGACTCTGGGGTTCAGTGCTCATTTTTGTTTATAACCAAAGAGCCAGTGCTGTCTGCATCTACAGATGTTTCTGTGGACATGTGGCAGGCATGCCTCAACACCAAAGTGGTCCCTATTTATCTACCTGCAATTTCTTGCTTTCGAACTGCTAGGTTGGCAGGAGCTGGGACAGAAACAGGAACTCACTCCATCATGCATTACCCGAAAATCGAACTCTGACCTTCCAGTCAGCAAGTTCAGCATCTTAACCACTTGAGCCACTGTAGTCCTGCTTTACTACTACTGTATATGTTAATACTATAATATCAGGGAGAATTTGCATGGCTGCAGCTTCTTGTGCAATAATGCAGGGGCAATGAGGAAAGTTGTGCCTACTGAAATCCTCTGTGACTGATAATTTTCAACTGCTTTTGTCACGGAGTCTCTTCCTAGCAACATTCATTTTTCCTGCTGTTTCCTCCTGTCTGGCTGCAGCTGTGCGCTTTGGGCGCATTCCTAAGCGGGAGAAGCAACGCCTGCTGGATGAGATGCAAAGCTACATGAACAGCCTGAACGAGGCCCCGATGGATGTCGGCCTGAGTCCTGAGGCAGATGCCCCCCCACCCAGTCCTAATGCCCAGGAAGAAGAGGCCATCAGTGCCATCTCCAGGGCTTACCACGACATCTTTGTGAATGGCCAGGATCAGCTAGGCAAGCGTGATGGGTCCTCGGGGAGTGAGACCTGCCCTGTGACCAACTACAATGAACAGCCGCTGAATGGCTCTTATGGCTACGGCCAACAGTATGAGTCTGCTGCCACCCATCGCGTCCCCAACTGTGGTCCCCAGGGTCCACCCAGCTACATGGACAGCAGCCCCCAGTGCTTTGGCAATGAAATTTTCCAAGCCCAGCAGACCAGCTACCTTCAGAATGCAGGGCGTTTCCCATCCTTCGAATATGGCTACCCAGAAGCAAGTTCACAGAGGGGTTGCCCTTGGCGTGGAACAACCAGCAGAGGCATTGTAAGTACCTAGTGGTTTGACTGGGGATCCATTGCTGTGGGATATATTAACCTAGCCACTAAGTTAGAGGCAACTTTTAACGAGGGATGAGATGCATTCTGGGAGGTCGGTGACCAAAGGCAGTGAACTACCGTTTCTAGGGAGGGTTGAGAAGTAGGATCCTTCCAGTTCCTCCAAGTAGGATCCTTCCAGTTCCTCCATAAGCAATGAGAACTGGGTACCTGTCCACACAATCCTGTTGCTCAACCTCTTTCAGGAAGTGGGTGCCAGTTAATCTTGAGACACAATGGGTAGTCCACTGAAGGATAAGAAGCTCTTGCAGGAGCATAGGAAGCCGCTTTAAATCAGAGCTGGACCTTTAGCCCACCATTGTTACCCCTGACCAGCAGTGTGTAGCAGCGTAGCTTCCTCACGTTGTTGCAGAAACTCAGATTTCCAAACCATGGACATCTTTTTTGTGGTAAAATGGTGCTTCTGAGGTGGCAGTGACTAATGTTGCCTAGATTTGGTGAGTGCATCAGGATTTCAAGCCAAGATTTCCCCCAGCCCTAAGCCAACTAGATGGCCCCACTGATTGAGAGTACCAAGGCAGGGCTCGGGAGTTGAGTCTCCCTAGTGTGCCTTGTAGAAGAGCCATGCTTGAGCAAACAACACAGCCTGAATGCAAATATCTTTTAAGTACTTGATGACCAGAAGGTCGGCATGTCAGCAGTTCGAGACCCTTGTGCTGTGTGATGGAGTGAGCTCCTGTCTCTGTCCTAGCTCCTGCCATCCTAGCAGTTCAAAAGCAAGAGATTGCAAGTAGATAAATGGGTGCTGCAACAGCAAGAAAGGGACAGCATTCCATGCACGCCAGTGTCTAGAGTCCTCGCTGCCACATGAGCATGGAAATGTCTGTAGACGCTGACTGTAAACATAGATGAGCACGGACCCCTTAGAGTCCACTGGCTTTAAGGCAAGGTTGCTATAGGTCAGAACGGTCTCAATGGCAAGCTGTGCTTTATTACCTGGAGATTCTAGGAACTGAATTTCCAGGGAATAAAGCACAGATTGCTAGGATGGCAGGAGCTGGGACAGAGACAGGAGTTCACTCCATCACACAGCACAAGATTCCTTGCCAGGTGTCTCTCTAGCGAAGGACAGGAATGTTTTCTGCATTGAAGAGAGTTGCTGCATGTTAGGATCTTCAGGGGATTGGGGCTGGATGGAGTAGTGGTCTTGGTGCTGTGTAAGGTGGCTGCCTATGTTCCAGATTTGCTTGAAGCCTAGCATATCGCGATTAGGAAAAACTAGGGGCTGATCAAACTGCAGCTGAAGAAGGCCTGCAGATCGCAAAACCAGGCAGGGCTCTTTTCTGGGTTTCCAAACCGTCGACTTCCCTCTGCTGTAAAATGGTGATATTGCAGTGAGAGTAAACAACATTGGCCAGCAGTAAAGTTTTTATGTCAGCGAGCACTTCAAAAAGCCACACAGTTTGTGGTAAACATAATACAGTACACTGATTTGTAAACTTATTTGTTATGCCAGCAAGCCATTATGCACCTCTGTAAAAGGTTTCCCTTGCTTGAAACCCGATGCATATAAATTGATGCCATGAAGTCTCTCTCTTATGTCTGACAAAGTGGGCTTGATCCACGAAAGCTAACATTAAAATACAGGAGTTAGTCTTTAAGGTGCCACAATGTTTTTGTCCTTTTGTTTTGTTTACTCTGGTATACATGCTACGTTATTCTACATGGCTATGATAACTTTCCTTATAATCTTGCATTGAGACTCTAACTGGCCATCTTTCATAAAGCACAGCTTATGCAATTGTGTGGTACATGGAGTCAAAGGGAGTTGCTGACCCTAGAGCAACATATCTCCCGCTAGCCCAGATCAAGCAGTTTGGGTCCTGATTTTATAAAGGTAAAGGTTTCCCTTGCCTGAAAGCCAGTCGCATCCGACTCCAGGGTTCAGTGCTCATCTCTGTTTCAAAGCCGAAGAGCCAGTGCTGTCTGCTTCTGCAGATGTTTCCGTGGTCATGTGGCAGACACCGGAGCGCACCGAACGCTGTTTACCTTCCCACAGAAGCAGTCCCTATTTATCTACTTGCAATTTCTTGCTTTGGAACTGCTAGGTTGGCAGGAGCTGGGACAAAGACGGAAGCTCATTCCGTCCTGCAGTACTCAGGTATCGAACTGCTGACCTTCCGCCTCCCAGTCAGCATCTTTTATAGAGCAAAGTAAACACTCAATCACAGTTAATATTGCTTTCCACAAGATGAACTAGCATTTTGTTTCAAAACGATTTGAGGTATATGTTGTCTTCAAAAACGGGTTCTAGAAAAATAATTTTTTAAAAATCACAACACAGTTTAAAACAGTTTTAGAAAAATGGGTTTTCCTAAATAGTTATAAATGGTGGTGTGATTTTTTTTGGAAGGTGTTGTTTTAAATTCTTTTATTTCGACATTTGTTCTATTATGTTGCTTTTGTTTCTTTGTCTGTCTGGGAAATATTCCAGATGAGCTGTATAGTAATGTAATGTAATAGAATAAAATAAACCTTTCCAAGGCAAATTCCTAAAGGTGTCAGAGGGCAGCAGGTCCATGCACACAATTATGGCTGTTGCTGAAGCCATACAGAGTGGTGAGGTTGGGATTTGGAGTGAAGAATAGTGGTTGTAGTGAGGTCTGACCCTAAACAAACTCCCACTTCTAAAGCAGTTTTTAATAGCTGCTCCCCCCACCCCAATCCTTGACTGGATGTAACCCTCAGTGGAATGAGGGGGACAGGCACAGCATAAACCAGGGGTTTCTAACCTTTTTGCACCGTGGGCTGGACCATGCCCCTGGACAGGTCCCCCCCCCCCCGTAAACCCTGCTGTAAAACGCATCCATAGCTGTCATAAATGCATTTACAACTGCCGTGGGTGCATTTACGGCAGCATTTAACGGTAAGCACAGGTGCGTTTTTACGCATGCGCATTTTACGGCTGTCGTAAATGCATCAATTTTCACTTCCGGTAGCGGTGAGGGTGGCGACAGGCCACCCAGCCCATGGGCGGTAAGGTTGGAGACCCCTGGCCTAAATTCTCCCTATTACATCTGCATGCCTTGAGTGTTTTTGCAAACCACTCTTTCTGCGGAGAGGGGGGATGTTTTGGAAATAAATGTCTAGTCCAGTGATTCCTAATGGGGGTTTCTATGCCCCATGAGGAAACTTCAATTCCCAGAACCCTAAGTCAGTACATTGGCTGATCAGTGCTTTGGGGAATTGACTTAGGCTTCTGGGAATTGAAGTCCAACAACCAAAGGTTGGGAAATACGGCTATAGACCAAGATGAATCCCCTGCGAGAAGAGGGTTTTGGAGGGTTATTTTGGGGGTAAGGCTTTGATGTGTCCCAGCTCACCTCCCTCGCCATTCTCTTTGTTCCAACCAGGCCTGTCCTCTGAACGCTACCCCCTACTGTAGCAACGGCAAGACCAGCCAGCAAGTCTGGGAGGAGTTTTCGCAGTGCTTCACGCCGGCTGTCAAGGAGGTGGTGGAGTTTGCCAAGAGCATCCCAGGCTTCCAGTCACTCTGCCAGCAGGACCAAGTCATGCTGCTCAAAGCAGGCACTTTCCAGGTCAGCGGCTCATGCTGCGCAATGTTCCTGCACGAGTAGAGGTTGGGCACATCATCTATTGGGCAACCCAGATCCTGTGTGAAGAATTGGCTTCTATGCAAATTAAGCTCACCTGCATCTATTTTAGTGACTGTCCAGAAAAAAAATCCTCTCTTGTTATTTATTGGAAGAATGTGAATGGCAAAGCAAGCAGTTTGAAAGAAGGTTAATACAATTGAATACAGTATTTTAAGTATCAGTTTTAAGGTTTCAAAAAGATTAAAAGCTACTTTTTGTAGAAACCCCAAAATTTATTTATTTATTTAATCAAACTTTTATGCCGCCCTCCTCACAAAGACCCGGGGTGGCTAACAAACTTTTAAAACACAGTAAAAACATGGTATAAAAACAGGATTAAACAGGATTAAAAATTTACAAAAATTAAAAGAGATTAAACAAGTCACACACAGAGAGGGAGGGGTTAGATGAACCAACAAACTGAGGCGACCATCTGGCCCGATACCCCACACATGCCCTGCCAGGTAAAACACCTGTAAGGAAGCAACGAGGGCTTCGTGGGCCAGATGAATTGACATCAGGGGCTGTCCCTGGCCCACAGGCCATAGTTTGGACACCCCTGTCCTAAAGGTGTTGGGGGGCAGCAGGTCCGTGCACACAATTATGGCTGTTCCTGAAAGCCATCCAAAGTGGTGAGGTTGGGATTTTGGAGTGAAGAATACACAGGAAGAAAATGTACAGAAGAAATAGAGACATGTCTCTCTGTCACCCTTTTATTAGTGTTAGTAGGTGGCAAAGTTGGTTAGTAGGGCATTTCTTTCCTTGCTGGCTCATTTTGCTTAAACCTGTAATGCTACAACTTTCTTCTCCTCCTCCTCTTCAGGTGCTGATGGTGCGCTTCTCCTCCCTGTTCAGCCCCAAGGAGAAAGTCGTGACCTTCCTGAGTGGGGAGACTTACTCGCTCTGCAGCCTTCGCACCATGGGCATGGGCTCCCTGCTGGACGCCATGTTTGAGTTCAGCGAGAAGCTCAGTTCCCTGGGTTTAGATGCACAGGAAATGGCCCTCTTCATGGCTGTCGTCCTTGTCTCAGCAGGTCAGTGAGGGCTTTTACCTTGGCAATGTAACTGGGCAAACCAGAGCTGCGGTAGTGTGTGTGTGTAAATTTGTTTGTTTGTTTATTTATTTATTAACACTTGAATGCAGAGTGACGCAGGACAAGATATCAAAAACACAAGATCCCAATACTATATTCAACTATAAAACCATGAACAATCCAATAAAAATTTAAAAGATCAAAAGATTTAAAAGAATTAAGAGAGAGGGGTAATTATCCAATCAGCCAGTAGGCCAGTGTTACCATGTTACTGGCACTCCATACCTGCCCCACCAGCCAAGTCTTTACACCTTTTCTGAAGGGCAGCAGCTCTGTCTGGAGACACAACTCAATTGGCAGGAGGTTCCATAGGACACAGAGAAATATGAGGAATTTGCTGGTTAAAATGTGGGGAACTCACTCAGAGCACCAGAGTCAGCCTTGTTTAAGAGGAGATTGGAGACCTTACCAGCAAATGAGGTCCCAGTTTAAATCCTGGTGAGTCTCACCTGCATCATCAGGGAGCAGATTGGAAACTTCTGGAGTAATTAGAAGAGGTCTGATTCATGGATCCCCATTTCTCCAGCAGTTGCTATTTATCTTGTCTTTATTTTTATTTTTTATTTCAATAGTTTTGCTTCTGTTTGAGGTTTTTTCCTTTGTTTTTATGTAATGAGCAGGAATTTTTTTTTCGTTTGTGAATTTAATTCATCATCTCCAAACTAAATGGAGAATATATAGTTGCCACAGCCAAACTTTACAAACTGAGCATTTGGAAGCAGAACTTCTGGGTGGATTGAACTTTTAATGGCCTTTCCGTTTACAAATTAACCATTGGGTGGGATTATATTTGTGCTGTTAATTTTATACTGAACACAACATTCCATTTCCTCAGAATGCTGTTTAAAAACTCCCACAAATTTCAAGCCCATATGAGAGTGAAGTTGATAGCATGGGGGAAATACCAACATTATCCAGAAGAGTTGCCTAATAAGATTTCTATGGGTTATTTCTATGGCAGCTCCTCTGGTGGTTAAAGCACTGAGCTGCAGACTGGAAAGTTGGGTTTTTATACATGAGAGCTGCACTTGGAGACATAAAAGGAGCCTCATTCAGGCATCCCCTAAAATAAAAATCCTTTCAACCCAGAGGAATCTCTGACACAAAATCATTTATTATGGGTTATGGCTGCTTAATAAGATTTCTATGGGTTATGCTAAGTTTCCTACTTGTGCCCTTCTTATGTCTAGGAGAAACTGAATAAATGATTATCAGAATAGTAAAAATCTTAGAAAAAAACCCCACAGCATTCAAATAGAGCACGAATTTGTATCTTATATACAGCCTGTATTGTTATAAAATTTCAGTCACCTTGAGAATGAGTTTTAATTTAAAAAACCATATTTATTTGTCTTTTATAACTTCACATGACTGTCTCTCTATACAGTCATACCTCGCATAATAAATTTAATTCATTCTGTGAGGCTGCTTGCTATGTGAGTTTTTCGCTATGCAAGTCAGACTCGCATAACGAATTTTTCGCTATGCGAGTCGGACTTTCCCTATGGAAAAACTCACATAACAAGCGTTTCAAGGGGGAAAACTCGCATAGCGAAAAACTCGCTATACGAGTTTTCCCCGTAGAAACGCTCACTATGCAAGTTTTTTCATACGGAAAAGTCCGACTCGCATAGCGAAAAATTTGTTATGCAAGTCGAACCGCTTAGCAAAAAACATGCTCGTTATGCGGGTTTTTCGCTAAGCAAAACGCTCATTATGCGAGGTTTGACTGTACCTGAGTTTGATATTGACAATAATGTAAATGTTCCAGCTCCTTTAATTTCCTGCATGTTCTTTTTTTCTGTGGAAGTGAGCCCCATGAGTAAAGCCCTACTTTCTTCATGTCTTTCTTGGGACTTTTCCAGTTTTAACACCTTTTGCTTTGCTCTTCAGATCGCTCTGGCATCTCTGATGTGGATGCTGTTGAACTCCTCCAGGAGACTTTAATTCGGGCCTTGAGAACTCTAGTAACTAAGAAACACCCGGACGACTCCACTCTTTTCCCTAAGCTGCTCCTCCGTCTTCCAGACCTGAGAACCCTCAACAACCAGCATTCAGAGAAACTCCTTGCCTTCCGGATCAACCCTTAAAAGCCTCCTGGACCACCTTCTTAAAACCCTAAGTGTTTTGTGGGGGAAAGAATCTAGAATCAAACCAAGCAAATTTAAGGCATCGGGACTACATTTTGCTCTTGCAAGAAAAGGAAGATAGGAAGAAAGTCACTGGTGATGAAAGAAGAGGAGAAGAAGGGATCCAGCAAGGCGGGGAGCCCATAGCCCAACGCAGCTGGGATCTGCTAGAACAGATCCCTTCCTAGCAAGGAGGGGATCAGATACGGGAGGGAAGATCTGAATTTCCCCAGACTGCACTCTCCGCAGCGCTGTGCGGATTGAAGATCATTTATTTGCTAGAGGAGATTGAACAAACAAATTGGACACAACGTTGTATTGTGTTGTTTCTACATGGGTATCTGTGTGTGTGAATGAGTAAGGGTGTGTATGGGTGTGAGTGAGTCTCTTTCTGTCCTTAATGATGTGGTCTTGAGATTTTGGTTCTGTATATAAAAACAATGGGCACGTTGTATATAATAATTATCATTGGTAGTTCTTGAGGACAGGAGCATCCAGGCAGTTGTTGCAACCTTAGCTTCCTTTCTTAACTTGCATGCTACCTTCAGCACTGAGTCTCTGGCTTTTATTGTTTAGCCTCTGTTCCTTTGCTATTGTCTCCTGATGAAGCGACAGGGCACATGAGGCTAGGTGCTACGCTCTCTTAAGATGTTTGGCATAGATGACCGATGTTACTGGGTAGCTGTTATCTTTAAAAATGTAAAGTAGAACTGCTCAGGTTGGGCTGCTTTGCCACCCCATGTCTGCCACTGAGCAAGTGGGGCCACAATGCTCTTTTGTCTTGTCTGCTGTGGGTGTCTGTATCTCTATAGTATAGCTAGATAAAATTGTAAATGTTTCAAACAAGTAAACACTCAAAGGGGCTTCCACCAGGTGGTAGGTAGAGTTGCACTCAGCTCTTCCAGTGGCCAAAGCAAGCAAATGAGATCACAGGTGAAGGAAAGCTATGGTGATCCTAGGTTGTTTGGCAGCAGGAGCGGTGACAACCGGGGTGGGGTTGAAGTTCATCTGGATTTTTCAAGGGCTGGCAGGGTCATCTCTGTCACCTTGGATTATTCAGTCTCCTTCCATGCCAAGGAAAGTTTAGAGAAACAAAAGTTGGGTTAGCCATTAAGAGGAAAGGGCTACGTGAAGTTAAGACTCCTAATCCAGTTCTGTCGAACTTCACTAGTTCCTTCTTGGCAATGGTGCTTTTTTTCCTTGAAAGATGAAACTACACATATGCTCTCCCTGAATTCTACAAACCCACCCCACTCCCTCCTTCCAGCCTCTGGAACGACTATTCCCCTTCCAGGACAGGGCATGAAAACTCAAAGAGTCCTGGCCATTTCCAAGCTGCCTTTGTTGTATCTATCCCCATTTCTATTCCACATTCCCAAAATGTAACCTCAGACTTTAGATTTATTGCTGTTTCCTAATCATGATGATGGCTGCTTTCTTCAGGGGACAGAAAGCAACATGGGAGGGGGGTGCTACCCAACACTTCCCTGTTTATCCTGCTTGCAGCTGTGTGCACTTTAAGTAAGAATTTTAATAATGATTATTTTTTTTAAAAGAAAAGCAACCAGATTTCTGCGCCATGAAATGCCTAAGTCTGTGCTCTGACTAAATTCTGCAGAATTTGAACCGTTGCCGTATTTGTTCATTCTGCACAATTTATTCTGTTTTTGGTCGTCCCGAGAGGTATGTGGAGAGGCACAAGAAAGCTGTACACGGACATGAAACCGGTCCCTGCAGATCTCTGGAACTTCAGCTCAACTTGCTGCTGAGTTTTCTGACACCTGATCTCCACTTGATCGTGGCAGACTCCATGTGTAAAGTTTATGTGTGTTTGGCTTAGAGGCACATGAGTGTATATGTCAGGGCAGAGGAGAGCTGAACACTCCTTCATTTACTGCTCTTGCCCCCACATTTCTTTTCTACCCCCATGCCACAGTCCCAGCTGAGAAAACAGTGCCTAAAGGGAAAGAACTCTGGAGAAGAAAATGGCACATACCGTATGTGGAGGAGGACTCAATATTTCTCTTAGTGTGTCCTTATAGCACTTTAAATTGGCCTTTCTCTTCTGGGCCACAAGATTGAAAAGACAGCTAGCGCTCTGCTAGCTTCCTGTGCAGCTTGGGCCTCAGAGTTCACTAGGCCAAAAGCCCAGGGTTTTCAAGACTGTCTCCTTGCGAGAAAATTTCGTTTTCCATTTTAAAAAGATCAAAACAAATTAAAGTTGAGATTTGCAGGTTGCTGATTTTTGTGTCTGATCCCAAATTCTCTTGATGACATGCAGCCTTGGCTTTGTTGACCCTGAAAGCCCAAGAACTAGTTTTCCAAGCTGTTATATATCAGACCGTATAGAGCAGGAGTTCCCAAACTAAGCCCCATGGGCCGGATCCGGGCCCCCGGTGCCATTTTACGTGCCCCCCTCCAAGGGGATTTGAGAAACAAAATGACCACCCCTTTGAAGCTGTTGGGACAAAATGGCCAACCCTGTCAATGGCTGTTCGGTCCTCGAAGCTGACAGAGAGTGTGACCCGGCCCCGGCTTGAAAATGTTGAGAACTCCTGATGCAGGGACTGAAAAGAAGAAGCCAACCCTTAGGGAGGGAGGGAGATAGATTGGAAGGGAAGCACCCCAAAAGGGGCACTGGGCTTCCTCTTTTTCCCCAGTTGGATTTTCCAGGGTTCCAGCTTGGCTGTGGCCAGCCCTGACATCTCTGTATTGGTACATATCAGGTCCCCCCCCCCCATCCCATTTGCAGGAGTTCTCATAGCACGTTTCAATCGCCCTCCTGTGTGCATGATGTGGGGGGATATTTGTGTTCTTTGCGAGGCGGGAGGGACACTGTTGTTGATGTTGCTGCTGTTGCTGCTGCTGCTGCTCCAGTTGAACGCTGCTTTTAAATAAAACCAAACATTGCACTTTTCTTAGAAATCTGGAGGAAGGGAAAAAAGTATGTTTATTATTTTAAAAAATCCCTCCGAAAACTGGAATATATTTGCTGCAAAGGGAAAAATGGAGAGAATTTTATTTGTTGCTGCTGCTGTTGCTGCTGGTTGTTGAGGAGACTCAAAAGATGTTGACAAGGAAGAGATAGAAAGAGAAAGAGTTTATTTTTTGTCTAATATTGAAGTGCAATAAATACATTAAAAGATAAATAAAATAAATACTTAACAGTGAAATCAGCATCTGTCCTTTATGTCATGCCACACAATTACGTCATTCAGGATTCATTTCATTTCATTTCATTTATTCGATTTGTATACCGCCCTACTCGGTGCAACCGAATCAGGGCGGTTTATAGGAACCCTACATATCAGACAATCAAAGGTAATAAACATAATAAAAATCATACAATATAATGCAATAAATATAACAATACAGTACAGCAGTGCAACAAAACAAAATGACACTGCAAAATAAAGTTACAAAGTACAATTCCAGTTACATATACATATACATGACATAGTTTCAATAATAGGATACAATATAAAAATAAAGTACATGATCCGACAATGTCAGGACTCTCACCTTAACCATAAGAAAACAACAGTTCATACACAGATGGACAAGTCCCGGGGGCCGAATGCGGAGACGGCCTCCCTCCAGCTGTAGGTGTTGACGTTGGCGGCGGCGGTGTGAGAGTCCTGCCGCCGCCGCGGCTTTTGAGCCCTACCGGGCGGAGCTTCCGGGAACAGGTGGCCGAGTCCCGGGAGCCGAACACGGAGGCGGCCTCCCTCCAGCCGCAGATGTTGACGTTGGCAGCTGTTGCTCCCTCGAGGCCGGTTGGCCGAGGGAGAGTCCGTGAAAGGTGGCGGCGGCGGCAAGTCTTTATCGCCGTGCGGGTCCACAGCTGTTGCTGCCTCGAGGCCGGTTGGCCAATTATGCTTTGATGGGCAGGATATCTTATGATTAATCCTTTGCATTTTAGGTAGTGTAAGGACCCAGTTGGATTCGAGAGAAGGTATATCCAGGTCTGTATCCTCATTCCTACTGTGGCCAGTCTAATGACTCTAGGACAGTGATGGTGAACCTTTTAGAGACCGAGTGCCCAAACTGCAAACCAAAACCCACTTACAGTATTTATTGCAAAGTGCCAACACAGCAACAAGGAAGGAAGTGCTCCCATTGGGCTGCTGGGCAGAGGGGTGGAGTGAACTCTGTGCTGGGGGGAGGAAGGAAACACTCCCATTGGGCTGCTGGGCAAAGGGGTGGGGCAAACTGCTGGGGTGACTGCACAGGTGCCCACAGAGAGGGCTCCAAGTGCCACTTCTGGCACACGTGCCAGAGGTTCACCACCACTGCTAAGAAACCCACAATCGGGATGCAAATGCAGTAGCTCCTTTCCTTTTTAAGCCGTGGCCCGGGTCATACTCCCTCAGACAGTTTCGAGGGTCCAACGGCCATTTTGCCCGTCTTTCACCACATGGGGCTTATGATTTATTTATTTATTTATTTACATTTCTATACCGCCCTTCTCGCTGGGGTGACCCAGGGCGGTGTACAACATTATAAAAGCATAATAAAACCCAACCCAAACCCATTGTTAAAAAACTTCAAAATTACAGTTATAAAATTTAAAAAGTTTTTAAAATTTATAAACATCCACAGAACCCAATAATCATCTAAAAGTTAAGAACTAAAAAACACAAGATTAAAAAGATTAAAAGGCCAGGGGGGAGAGGGAGCTCAAACAAGCCAACGAGCTGGGGTCATGGTACCGCCAGGACCCCATAGCTGTCCCGCCAGCCATGTTTTTAAGTTCTTCCTAAAAGACAGCAAGTCCATCTGAAGACGTAGCTCCGTAGGCAGGAGGTTCCATAGGGCTGGAGCGGACACAGAGAAGGCCCTCCTTCTAGTGCCAGAGAGATGTGCCTCTCTGGCCGATGGAACAACTAGAGAGCCTCTCCGGTCCGCTCTGGTGGGATGGACAGATGTTCTTGGGGTGATGCGGTCTCTTAAGTATCCTGGCCCACTACCATATAGGGGTTTAAAGGTGATAACCAGCACCTTGAATTGCACCCGGAGGCAAACTGGCAACCAGTGCAGCTCCCGAAGCAGAGGCAAGGCATGTGTATACTGCCCACACCCCATCACCACCGGGCAGCCGCATTCTGGACCAGTTGAAGCCTCCGGATGGTCATCAAGGGCAGATCCATGTAGAGCGCATTACAATAATCTAGTCTGGAGGTGACCAGAGCATGTGTGATCATGAGCAAGGAGCGGGCGTAACTGGTGTATTACACGAAGTTGTGCAAAAGCCCTCCTGGCCACGACTGCCACCTGCTCTTCGAGCAGTAGTCGTGAGTCCAAGAGTACTGCCAGATTATGCACCGAGTCTGTTTGGGGCAAAACTGCCCCATCCAGAACCAAAGATGGTAGCTCCCGCAATGGCCCAGGACCCCCGACCCACAGCCACTCAGTCTTGCCAGGGTTTAGCTGAAGCCCATTGTCCCCCATCCAGACCCTCACAGCCTCCAGGCACCTGGAAAGGACTTCCACTGCATCGCTTGGATCACCACGGGCCGAGATGTATAGCTGGGTATCATCCGCATATTGATGATACCTCACCCCGTGGGAACGGATGATCTCACCCAGCGGTTTCATGTAGATGTTAAATAGGAGAGGCAAGAGTACCGAGCCCTGAGGCACCCCGTATTGGAGCAGCCTAGGGCTGGATACCTCATCCTCCAGCCACACCGACTGGGTCTGGCCCCTCAGAAATGAGGAGAACCAGGACCACACAGTGCCCTGGATCCCCAATCCTTGGAGTCTTTCCAGAAGGATACCGTGATCGACGGTATCGAAAGCCACTGAGAGGTCAAGAAGAGCCAGGACAGACGGATGCCCTCTGTCCCGCTCTCGCCAGAGATCATCCACCAGAGTGACCAATGTAGTTTCGGTGCCATATCCGGGCCTGAATCCTGACTGAAAAGGGTCCAGATAATCCGCTTCATCCAAGACTCCCTGTAGCTGCCGTGCCACTGCCTTCTCCAAAACCTTGCCCCAAAAGGGCAGGTTGGACACCGGTTGATAGTTGGCAAGCACCGTGGGGTCGAGCGATGTTTTTTTCAGGAGGAGGCATACCAGAGCATGTTTTACGGTAGCTGGAAATACCCCCTCCCGCAATGAGGAATTTATGATTGGTTCGACCCAACCGCCTGTTACCGCCTTCGATGTTTTGACTAGCCAGGCGAGACATGGGTCCAGTGCACAAGCAGTAGCATGAACAGATCCAAGGAGCTTGTCCACTTCATCAGGGACAACTGGATCAAACCGATCCCAGATAACATGGCTAGACTGCACTCCAGACAACCCCAGCTCTACCTTCTCCATGCTAGGGTTAAACTTAGAGCGAATCTGAGTGATTTTCTCCATCAGATAATCAGCAAAATCCTCAGCAGATCCCTGCCAGCCAGGGCCTGACCCCCCTCTACCGAGGAGAGATCTGGTAACCCGGAACAGGGTCGCTGGGCGATTATCCGCAGAGGAAATAAGGGTGGTGAAATATTGATGTTTCACCACCCCTATCGCCACAAGGTAGGCTTTAATAGAGGCTCTGTACAACATATATTTTATTTTTGTTTTTGTTGTTCAGTCGCACAGTCGATTCTGACCCTTGGTGACCCAATGGACCATTGCTCACCATCTTCCTCCTTAACCCACCCAGCTCTGTGTCCATTGCATCTACAATACCATCTATCCATCTCATTTTCTGCCGCCCCCTTCTTCTTTTGCCCTCTACCTTTCCCAGCACCAAGGCTTTCTCAAGTGAATCATCTCTTCTCATTTGATGTCCAAAGTACTTTAACGTCATCTTCAATAGTTGACCTTCTAAGGAGCAGTCAGGGTTGATTTCTTTTAAGATTGACCTATTTGTTCTCTTTGCTGTCCAGGTTACTCTCAAAAAACATCCCATAGATAACATGCACCAGTGTGAAAATATGCAAAATATCTTAAATCCTGAGAAGGGGACATTTTGAAATGAATAGAAGGCTGTGACATATCCCTGCTGACTAATGCTTGTGCTATTGTCAACATAATTCCCCTCCTGTCAAGGAAAGGCAAGCCAGCTCATGTGAAAATATGAGGAGAAAATTACACCAGCCCAGGCACACAACTGTCTGGGAAGCATATCATTAGTCCAAAAGTTGGCCTATTCATATATATATATATATCTGTAAAACATGTCATGAAAGATGAATCACACTGGGCTTTTTAAAGAAACACTATGTTTAAATTTCTCCACAAATTGGTGTGCCACACTGAAGGAATTGGTTTTATGACAATGGAGGTGACAATTAAACAGTTCTCTTGTGACTCTTCCAGTACTCATACACTGATCCTTCTTACATCTAACTGTGAGATAATGTGTATATTCTGGTTTCTGTTCAGTTTCTAATTTGTTCTTTGCTGTGTTTTGATCCATAGTTTTGTGGGCGAGTGGATACAAATTTAGAGCTGTAATGACCATGTTTTAACATTAGATGGCAGTGAAGGCCACAACAATCTTTTTTTAGGGCACAATGAAGAGTGGCACCAGTCTTGGAAAGGGGAGCCGCTAAGAAAGTCTCCACATGGTGTATGTGTTTTTGTGTCCGTTATTACTCTGGGTTTAACACCCAAGTGAGGCTCCTTTCATGTCCCCCATCGTGCAGCTTTTGGGGAAACAAACCCCATCCTTTCGGTCTCCAAGCATAGTGCTTTTACCCACTAAGCCACCCAGGAGCTGCTCCACATGGCAAAGAGGCCCTAGTGGTAGACAGAACAGAGTCGGGTAGATGGACAATTTGGGGAATCATGAAATGACAACCAGTTCTTTGCTATACACCAGGGATTCTCAATCTGCAGCCTGTGGGCCAGATGTGGCCCATGGTACTATTTCATGTGGGCTCCCCACCACTGCCTCCACCAGACCGGGAAGTGCCATGTAGTGGAGGAAGGGCAAAATGGCCATCTGGCCCCCGAAGCTGTCTGAAGGAGTGTGAGCTGGCCCCTGGCTTAAAAAGGTTGAGAACTGCTATACGCAGTACACTCTTAAACATTTGAAGTTTTTGGGGTGGCAGTTGTAATAATTTGTGCAAGCATATCAGAGAGTAAACAAAACAAAAAGACATAAACATTGGACACTTTAAAGACTTGCCATAACTGCTGCATTTTAATGTTAGCTTTTGTGGATCAAATCCACATCGGCAGGCATAAGAATGTGATTTAATGGCATCAATTTATACACATCAGGATACAGAGGTATACAAGGATTAACTGGTACAATAGAAAAGTACAGTATACAAATCAGCATGGCTTTTTACAAGTGGTAATAACAGAAGATCCCCGACTGGTATTCAGATTTGCTCTGAAGTTTGGCCCTGTCGAGTTGCAAAAAATGTTTAATAATAAGCTACATTGGTCTAATCTCAAACAATTGTGCGTCGTATGACCCTCCTGCCTGGTGGTGGCAAATTTTGTTCATTACAGAGATTCCTCCCCCATTTCATAATGTCCAACATCTCCAGGAAAAAAGGGAACCCAAAGGGATCTCCAAAACCTTGGAGATAAGGTGCTGGGGGGGGGGGGAGGGGGGCTTTTAATCGCCCTCCAAAGAGCCACATTGGATGTGTTGTATTGGATAAAGCTGAGCATTTGGATTCCAGCCAGTTTGTTAGACTTTTCAAACACTCTCTACATTGTCTCACTTTTCAGGAGCTATTCCTAACTCTGATGGAGAAAGACCACCATCTGCCTCTTTTAATTCTTTTTTTGCTTACCTGCAACTTGGAAGATCTTGGAAAACACCAGAACCAATTTGTATCAGGGAAACTCTGATTAATGGTTTTAGGTACTCTAATTCATGACGCATGGGGTTTTTTTGTACACTATAGGGAGGGTACATCTAACTCAGTGGTTGGCAAAAAAATTTTGGCCTGCCCAGTGATGGGATGACAAAAAATCTACTACCACGCCATGACGTCACTGACGTCATGGGCGTGGCCAATGTCATGACGTCATGACGTCATGGGCAGAGCTGACGTCATGACGTCATGACGTTGTGGGTGGGGCTAAAAATAAAAATAAAAATAATTAAAAAAAATAACACACACACGCACAACCTCAACTCAACCACCCAACCATCACAAACCCGTAAATAACTTGAATAAAAAATAAAATAAATAAAATAAAAATTAAACAAAAATACAACCACCCGCCCAAAACACAAATAACTCACCCACCCACCCCAAATACAAAACCCTCACTTACCTCCTCCTCCGAACGCGGCAGGCGCCACCGCCTACAGCCGCTGCCATAGCCGCAGCCGGGCTGAAAAGGCTCCTGCCCAGCCAGTCCTTCCATGCTGTCCTTCCTCCCGACGGGCGCCCGGTCCAGCCAGCCCAGCCTGGCTAATGGGATCTCCAAGCTGCTCAAGGAGGAGGCGTCCCAGGCCGGGGCTGGAGCGCTACCGCGGTGAGCAATGCTGCCGCCGCGCCCGGGCGGGCAGGCAGGCTGGGGAGGGGTCTTTGGAAGGCTCGCTGGCTGAGGAACTGAGGGCTGGTGCTGCCGCTGCCGCCGCCGCCGGAGCTGCCCTGAAAAGGTGCAGCTCCGATGCCGAAAGAAAAAAAATTAAAATTGGAGCCAAAATGGCTCCAATTGACTGCGCATGGGCAGAAACTCAATCTGACGCATGCGCAATACATCAGATTGAGCTTCTGCACATGCGCAGTCAATTGGAGCCATTTTTGCTCCGATTTTTTTTATTAAAAATTCTTTCAGTGAGGCGTCCGGAACCGGATGCCTCAAAAGTTGACTAACCTCCCGGAGAACCCTCCGGGATTGTTCCTAACGGTTCCAGGGAACCGTATGGAACCGGTGACATCCCGTCACTGGGCCTGCCCCACCTAAGTATCTCTAAAATCCTGATGCCTCCCCTTGTGACATATAATTCTTATTAATTAAAAAGTTAATTCCTATTCATGTGGAGGAAGTCTAAAACACCATTCACTGTTAATAACGTATTCTCGAATTCCCCCCCCCCCCAAAAAAAAATCAAATTTCCCCCCTGCAGGGCATGTGGCTCACCATGGGTCTAACTGAAGCTAGTGGGCCTTACTTCACAATAGGGGTGTGCTATGCTAGACCACTAGAGGGTTCCCCTCCCCACTACAGCGCTCATCAATGGCTCAGCGGTTAAGAAGCTCGCCTTGTTAGCTGGAAGGCCGGCAATTCGGAAGTTCGAGACCCAGATACTGCATGACAAATTGAGCGCCACCTCTCTCCCAGCTCCTGCCAAGCTAGCAAACTGAAAGCAAGAGATTGCAAGTAGATAAATAGGGACCACTTCGGTGGGAAAAGATCTTGGGGACCATGAAAGGAGCCTCGTTTGGGCATTCCTTGAGTGGAGCTTCTCTAGCAAAAATCCTTTCAACTGGGAATATTTTCTGACACAAAATTATTATTATCATCAACCTAGTTGAAATAGTGAATGATGGGGGCTACCATTCAAAAAATTTAGAGGGCCACAGATATCCGCCCCTGCTTTAAGATCAGTTAATTTTCCCCTCTTATATGTGGCGTTACCTTCAGAAGTAATGTGGTGGCAAAATGTAACAAGATTTTTTGGGTGATGGTTACATACATTTGGAACTTCACACACTCAAAAGCCAGGTCATCTTTCTCTTTATCTGTGTTCCTCTCTGGCCATTAAAGTAGCATTTGATTCTGTCATTGCTTAATTGTGTTAATTCAGATGGTAGTTTTCTGTATTTTTATTTTGACTGACTTCCGTTATATTAACTTGTAAATGTGTTTAATAATTAGCTGCTTAGGGTTGCCATATGTCCTGGAAATCTGGGATTGTCCTGGATTCAAGGTCAGAAAAATTGTCCTGGCCAGTTTAATAAAAATCATGTTAAAAGTCCCGGATTTTTAAAACTTACTGATTGTGTATTATAACACACAATTAAAATAAATTTTAACTCTCACCATCAAATGAGCGATTTCTTGCCACATTGGAGTTGGAGTATACCTGGAGACAAATCTTAATGTCCTTACCTGACACCACTGCTCGATAAGTGTGACCAGTGTATTTCCTGGAACTGAGGATGTTAAGAGTTGACCGCGACACGACTTCTCAGAAGTACAACAGATCATCTTACAGTAAGAATTAACTGTCTTAAAAAGATTCATTTATGTAATAATATATTTAATGTGAAATTGTTTTATAGCTGTCATATTATGTTTTTTTTAAAAGGCTATTTTGTAGATAACCCACTCATTTTTATCAAGTATACTTCTGTCCCGGTTTTGTGGGAGAGAATTATGGCAACTCTATAGCTGTTTTATGCTTTTTATAGAAAGACTGAGATCATTCTTTTTTTTGGGGGGGGGGGTCTGAAGAAGTGGGAAATTGCATTCCTTAAATAAATATAAAATTTGTTTCAATTTAGACTGCCTAGCTGCAGTCCTAGCTTGCTTATTACTCAGAATCCTAGGTCTCAGTGTGTTCACTGAAGTCTTAGCAAACTGCAATGCTTCTCTAATGGAGACAAATGTCAGTTCAAGTAGCAGGAAAGAAATGGTTTGATTTGTATATTTTAGGTGGCTTGAATATCCACCTCCATCTGTTTGTAGCTTGTGCCAAGGCTCACTGTGAAGATATTTATGTGTTGTTGCAATTAGCACAATAGCCTCAAGTGCACGCAACTACTAATTATCTCCCCAGTCCCCTCTCCTTGATTCAAACTTTTTTCATGTAGATTTGGTACCCATCATGTCATGTGGAGCAAGGCAAGGAGTGGAGCACTGACAGCGTGGCTCATGAGCCTTCTTGTTGCAAAAGGCCTGTGGTGCAAAGCTAGGGCACAAGCTTTCTCCTCCCAATCTTTGCCTTCCATATCGCTGCTCATCCCACATGCTAGCAAGGTTATGCTCAAGATAATACAGGATAGACTGCACCAGCACATGGAGAGAGAATTACCAGAAGTGCAGACGAGGTTCCGAAGAGGCAGGGGAACTAGAGACCACATTGCCAACATATGTTGGATCCAGAGGCGTAGCTACCGCCGTATCTGCCGTATCAATTATACGGGGGCCCCAGGCCACGGGAGGCCCCAACGTGCGTAAGCAAAACAAATCTTTACCCTTCCTAAGGGCCCCCAAACAAATTTTTATACGGGGCCCCGCCAAGGCACGCTACTCTTCTGGTTGGATCATGGAGAAAACAAAGGAATATCAGAAACAAGTTTACTTCTGTTTCATTGACAACACTAAGGCCTTTGACTATGTAGACCACAACAAAATGTGGCAAGTAATTAAAGAGATGGGAATACCAGAACACCTTATATGCCTCATGAGAAATCTGTACATGAGTCAAGAGGCAACAGTTAGGACAGAATACGGAATGACAGAGTGGTTTGGAATAGGAAAAGGAGTAAGACAAGGCTGCATTTTGTCACCCTGCTTATTCAACTTATACACAGAGCACATAATGTGCAATTTTTGTATTTGTATTTTCGACTTATATGCCGCCCCACTCGCACTGCGACTCTGGGCGGCTTACAGAAGAAACAGTTACAATTCCATAGCACATTCCATAGCATAAAATCAATTACAGATATCACATAGTAAATTACAAATATCACATATACAGTATATATATCTCCAATAACAATTGCAATTAAAAAACATCAGGATATCAGGACATCCTAAGAAATAAATCAAGATACTAAAAAAAAATCATTACAGCATCAAAATTCAATAGATAACAATATCAAGCAACAATCTAAAATTCCAAATATCAGTCCAGTTTACACAAGGGATGGAGGAATCACAATTTGGGAACAAAATTGCTGGGAGAAACATCAACAACTTGAGATACACAGATGACACTACTCTAATGGCAGAAAGGGAAGAAGACCTAAAGAAGCTCCTGATTAGGTTGAAAGAAGAGAGTGCAAAAGCTGGCTTGAGACTCAACATCAAAAAAAAACCAAGATAATGGCAACAGGCCCTATCAGTCCCTGGAAAATAGATGGGGAAGAAGTAGAAGCAGTGACAGATCCAAGATCACTCAGATGTAGATTGCAGCCATGAAATAAAAAGGCAACTGATGCTTGGGAGACAAGCCATGAGAAACCTGGGGAACATAGTTAAAAGTAGAGACATCACCTTGCAAACAAAATTCCACATAGTCAAAGCAATGGTATTCCCGGGGGCAATGTATGGATGTGAGAGCTGGACCATAAGGAAATCTGAGCACAGAAGAATAGATGCCTTTGAAATGGGGTGTTGTAGGACTGTTTTCAGAGTTCCCTGGACAGAAAGGAGAACAAATAGGTCAATTAGAAAAAATCAACCCTGACTGTTCTTTAGAAGGTCAAATAGTAAAGATGAAGCTAAAGTACTTTGGACATCAAATGAGAAGAGAGGATTCACTTGAGAAAGCCTTAATACTGGGAAAGGTGGAGGGCAAAAGAAGAAGGGGGCGACCAAAAATGAGATGGCTATATGGTATTGTAGACGCAACAGGTACAGAGCTGGGCGGGTTGATGAGGATGGTGGAGGACAAAGGTGCCTAGAGGACAATGGTCCATAGGATTGCAAAGGGTCGGAATCGACTGTGTGACTGAACAACAAAAATAGCTGCAACATCCCAAAGGGGCCACATGGTCATTCTCGGGGCTCGGTGTTGAAACCTCAGGAAATGGGATGTTGCTGATTTGGCAACTACTGTTTCTTAGGGAATAAGCCTCCTTGGATACAACTGGAATTACATCCAAATAAGAGCCCTGGTGGTGCAGTGGTTAAACTGCTGTACTGCAGCCAGAACGTTGTGATGTTGATCCTGATGGGACAAGGTTGACTCAGCCTTCCAGCTTTCTGAGGTCGATAAAATGAGGACCTAGCATGTTGGGGGCAAAATTCTGATAACCTTGTGAACCACCCAGAGAGTGCACTAAGTGCTATGGGGCGGCAAGGTCTGTAAAGGTCACACTTGCTTGAAAGCCAGTCATATCTGACTCTAGGGTTCATTGCTCATCTCTGTTTATAGCCAAAGAGCCAGCACTGTCTGTGTCTGCAGAGGTTTCCGTGGACATATGGCAGGAATGAGTAAACACAGGAGTGCACGGAACACTGTTACCTTTCCCACCGAAGTGGTACCTATTTATCTACTTGCAATTTCTTGCTTTCGAACTGCTAGGTTGGCAGGAGCTGGGACAGAGATGAGAGCTCGTTCCGTTGTGCATCACTCAGGTCTCGAACTGCTGACCTGCCAAACTTGCAGTCATCAAGTTCAGCATCTTAACCACTTGAGTCACTGCAGTAAATAAGTGTAATTGCTATTGTTATTCAAATAAACATGCACAGGAATGATGATAGAGAACCACCACAGTGCTATCCTTAATTGCTCTGGGTCCTCACAAAGGAAAGGTAGTCAGAGGGTTTTTGGAAGAGCCAGCCTTATCTTTTAACGAAAAAGAGGAATCCCCCTCCCCTAATTTCCATGTATTCTTCAAATGGAGAGCCACTGGTATTCCAAATATCGTGTCCATTTTTCTACATCCATTTCATTCCCCGTCAAACCCACCAGGACAGCCTGACAAGATGCAAAGATGTATGTTTCAGTCTCACTGTGGACATAAGACCCCCTTCCTTCAATAGGTCCGTTGTTCCTGGGCTGCCTGCCTTGGCCCCGCAGCCCCCAGAATCACCTAAGCTTGTGGTAACCAGCCATCAACTATGTTTGACTTGAGACCTGGCCAGGAGCCCTGGACAAGGCCTGAATTGTTGAGAGATTTGGAGTGTGCGTGTGCGTGTGCATGTGTGTGTGTGCATTCTGTTGCTAAAGTTTAACTTTTCTCCTTGAATTTTAAGCCTTATTTCCGATCACAAAGGGAGCAGATGTAGGATGAGCGTGAGCAGGCAACTCTTGTTGTAAAGCTTACTTGTATAAGCAGAACATTCTAGATCCATGGTTTCCAACGTGGGACACACACCCTGATTTTTAAGGGGGGCTTTTTGTTGTTCTTGTTCAGTCACACAGTCAATTCCAACCCTCTGCGACCCCATGGACCAGTGTCCTCCAGGCACTTCTGTCCTCCACCATCCTCCTCAACTCGCTCAGCTCTGTGCCCATTGTGTCTACAATACCATCTAGCCATCTCATTTTTGGCCATCCCCTTCTTCTTTTGCCTTCCACCTAGTCAAGAATAAATTAGCAACAGCTTTTTAGGCTTCCTCAGGGTGAATAGGAGCTCACTTTTTGAATAATAAGAATTATATGTCATGGGGAGGGGGCATCAGGATTTTAGAGATGGTTAGGTGGGGCATGGCCAATAAAAGGATGTGAACCAGTTTAAGAAGTGCTAGTTTATATGGGCTAATTAGGAGGAATACACAGCCCTGTCCTCCAACAAAAAACCACAGGTGGTAAGTCTACAAGAAATGGCCTGGAGGTCATAGCAGGTACCCTACCACATTTTATTGCCTAAAGCTGTGATGGCAAACCTTGGCACTCCAAGTGTTCTTGGACTTCAGTTCCCAGAAGCCCAAGTCTCTGTGAATCCATATGAATGGGTTTATTGTGCATATGGATTCACAGAAATAGGCTTTTGGGAATTGAAGTCCAAGAACACCTGGAGTGCCAAGGTTCACCATCCCTGGCCTAAAGTGATGGTTTGCCATCACCGGCTCTGATACAGCCCATGTCTGATACAGCCCTCCGTCTCCTGGGTCTCCGCCCCTGGCCGGCGTTTGCAAAGGCAGCCTGGGACGACAGGACTTTGCCCCACCACCGCCCAGAGGCCACCTGGGGATAGAGGGTAGGATTTCGCCGCAGCTGCACCAGGACTTAATTGTGATTGTGGTAGAGAGGATGTAGATTAACATTGGAATGTTATTTTGTATTGTACATTGTCAAAAAGATTACTGTATAATTTTTGTATTGGGTATTGATTGTATTGTGAGTATATTGTTTATTGTCTATTCTGTACTGAGTATTGTTTATGGGTTGTATTCTGATTATATTGTGTTCATATTTATTTTGTTGTACTGTATTTTATGATACTATGATATTGTATTATTGAACTGTTATATTGTGTTCGATTGTATGTTGTGAGCCGCCCTGAGTTGGTTTTCACCAAGTAGGGCAGCATATAAATTGATTTTTTAATTAATTAATAATTAATGTTCAGGCTGCAAGATTGCTCTCTGGCCTGGCTCAGAAGCAGTTGATGAATTCACTGAAATGTATGCACTCTCCAAGTTTCCTGTTGTCTTAGCATTGATATTCATTTTTTTAAAAAGCCGGTCAGGTAGACTTCCTGTGAGAAGTTCACTTTCCTGGCAGGGAAGAGTCTAGTAAGGCAGAGCATTTTACCCATTTTACCTCAAAGACCCTGCTTGTTCAAGTGTGTTTTGGTCCCTGGCCTAGGACGCCATGGGTATTTCTCCAGGCCTAGTTCCAGGATTGGAGGGTGCCCTGAATAACATGCCACCAGGAAGGCCTGACCTAGTGCCATTGTAAACAGCAGCTTCCCATTATCAGGAAAACTGAGGAGGAGAAGATGGTGGGGAACACACAGCCCAAGTGGGTTCTCAAAAATAAATAAATAAATAAATAAAAATAATTTAAAACCCCCCAAAAAACCCAGAGCATTTCTCCCCCACTAAAATAAAAACCCCACCCCTGAATACTCAATATACCCAATGGAAGAGAAGAAAAATAGCTTGCCAACAGAATATCTGAGGCTGCCAGTTAAGAGACTTCTGTAGAAATGTAATGGGAGTGCCACCCCAACCTTCTCCTAAGCTAGTGATGGCGAACCTTGGCACTCCAGGTGTTCTTGGGCTTCAATTCCCAGAAGCCCTGATCAGCAGGAGTCCTGACTTGGGTTTCTGGTATCTGAAGTCCCAAAAACACCTGGAGTGCCAAGGTTCGCCATCCCTGCCCTATGCACCCATGCAGCCATCTTGGACAAATGGCTTGGAATGTCAACGGAAGGCCAGCAAATTGTTACTTGTCACTGCTGGATGGGCGGCGTGTGCTCGTTGACTTTTCTACAGCAGACACTCAAATAGCTTGGCCGGTTGTGGGGCTCTGGACCCTGATCTAGCAAAGCAAAGTAAACACACTTATATACAGCCCCATAGAGCTTACTGCAGTCTTTGGGCGGTTCACAAGTCAATTAGCATTTCCCCTCCAAATATCCTGGGTACTCATTTTACTGACCTTGGAAGGCTGAGTCCTGGTCAGGCTCAAACTCACAACCGTTTGGTCGCAGGGCAGTAGTTTAACCAGTGGTGGGAAGCAAAAAAAAAAAATTGCTACCACACCGTGGGCGGAGCCTATGTCATGAACGGAGCCTACATTGTGGGCGGAGTCTACATCATGGGTGATCTAGTCATGCCTGCCAAATGGCCATGTATACATCTGCAAACACAGGCAGCACTGGCTCTTTGGCTGTAAATGGAGATGAGCACTGCACCCTAGAGTCAGATATGACTGGCTTTTGAGCAAGAGAGACCTTGAACCACTTGCAGGGACAAAACCTGATGGGGGCAGGGCAGGGAGGTGGGTGTGGCCACCAAATTTCACTACCCCCCCCCACCCAAAGGCCACCCAATTCCACCACCCCCCTGGCCAGAGGCCACCCAATTTTGCTACCCCCCTCCCGGGATACCTGTTGCTGCCCACCACTGACTTTAACCACTGTGCCACCAGGGCTCCAGCAGTCATGAAGACTGCCCAGGAAGGAAATCCTAAAACGGCAGTGATTATTTCTTTAAAAAGCTAAGGGCAAATGAAATGATATTTGGTGTAGCTCTTTGTGGTCCATTCAAAAACAATATTCCCTCTGCATATAAACTAGGATGTCTAAACTGGCTAATTCCTGCTCTGTGCGTAAGTGGACCCACTCTTTCAAAGTCGCTGCTTCTTTCTGAGTTTTCCAGACGCCTAGGTTCCCTTCCCCCTCTTTCTCTCCTCCGAGTCACATCTGCAAATGATTTGAACGGCAAAGAAATTTTGTGTGGCACTAAATCCCCTCAAATGTGTCTCTCCCCCCTTGGTGCATAGAGGAACTCTGGAAAATTAGAAAACCTGGTATTTTAGGAAAGCTGGCACTGTATCTTAACTCTTTGTTGATACAGAAAAGTTCTTCTGGTCCCGTCCCCTCGAGTTTTTCCAGTGCTTCAGTTCAAGAAGCATCCACGGCTGGGCATAGAAAAAGTTTCCAGATGATTCTTTTGTTGTACAGCCACCCTTCCTTGCTCATGGCATTTTTGGGATGGTCTTCTAGAAGACATTGCTATTATCACAGCCCCCCCCCCCTTGCCACATAAAAGCTGCGGAGGCAGGAAAGATAGAATAGAAAATGTTCAGATTTATGTTTTTGGACTACAGCTCGCAGAACTGGAGTCTCAGCGGTCTGTTGCTTTATGAGACTGGGATGTTTTGCTTGACAGCACTTGGTTGGGGGATCTTGGAGGAGAAGCGATACCCAGCATGGCCTCCTGAACTTGGCTGAGGGAGAACATTTTCTGTCCCCAGCCTCACCCACCAGAGCATTACAATTAATATTGCTGAGAGAGACATTTACTTCTGCACAGATTAAAAAAACGTGCCCAGAGAATATGGTTAACATGGGATTCAAACTGTGCTTGCAAAGTTCCATTTAAGTTGGTCGTGGTAAATTTAAAGAGAAAGAAAGGTAGCAATTGACTTCCTAAAGTCAATACTTTTTTGCACCCTCTCCAGTCACTTCTTAAGACTACTACTCGACTGCAACTCGTATCCGAGAATGCATCCCCTCCCCTGAAGCAGGGAAAATATCACTGGTGTGAATTTTTTTAAGGTGGATCCCATCTTGCCATGAAGTGACCCACATAGTATGATCTCAGAGCCATCACCCACAACACACACACAAAGCGCGACATGCAGGATTTAACACCAGGACTGCAATGGACTGCCGCAGCCTTGAAGATATGGACAAGGTTATCATTCCAGATAAACAGTAGCCTGCAGCCCTATTCTAGTCTGGAACTGAGTGATCCCCATTAGGTACAAGGTGGAATGCTGTAACAAGAACATTGTGTAGCTGACTTTCCTACAAGGATCTCAACTGCCCCACAAGGAGCTACAGAGCAAGATAAACTTCCATGTAGTTGATCCTGGCTACTCTTAGGTATGGCTATCAGAATGAGTTTTACCTGGTTCCTATGTGCTTTCATGTTTCCCTAAGGAGCAGATACACTGTCTCTTCTCTTCCATGTGCTCCTTAGGATCATGTATCTATCTAGCTAGGATTAGGCTTTAGACTAGGGGTTCCCAACCTAAGGTCCACAGGCCGGATCTGGCCCATGACACCATTTCACGTGGAACCCTTCCCTCCAAGGGCATTTGAGAAACAAAATGCCCCCTTTGAAGCTGTTGGGACAAAATGGCTGGCCCCATCATGCAGGCAGGGCAAAATGGCCATCCAGCCCTTGAAGTTGACTTAGAGAGTGTTACCTAGCCCCTGGTTTGAAAAGGTTGGGAACCCTGGCTTTAGGCTAATCTGTTTGAAATGTATCTTTCTTAATAGAAGTTAAATATTTGATTTTAACTGCCTCTCCTGGTTTATTGTGGGCCTCTCTTGAGAGACTTATTGCCCACAGAGGACAGAGATGTTATTAAGAAAGTGGAAGGTGATGGTCACTGAAGAAAAAATAGAAAATGAAATGCAAGAGGTGCTTGAAAGGAGGGCAGTTTGGAATATTATTTGCCTCCCATGTCCTTGGAGTATAACAGTGATGGCTAACCTTTTAGAGACCGAGTGGCCAAACTGCAACCCAAATCCCACTTATTTATCGTAAAGTGCCAACATAGCAACAGGGAAGGAAGGAAACACTCCTATTGGGCTGCTGGGCAGAAGGGCGGGCAAACTCTATGCTGGGGGAGAGAGGAAGCGCTCCTATTGGGCTGCTGGGCAGAGGGGTGGGGCAAACTCTGTGCTGGGGTGACTACATGGGTGCCCACAGAAAGGACTTGGAGTACCACTGGAGTATAGCCAGCAGTGGTGCAACAGAAGAACAGGACCTTTTGTTCAGCAAGGAGAATGATGGCATCTGCTATCACCACCATGCCTGTGGTTATTCTCTGTTTCCTCCTAGGTAGTCACAGAAGGTGAGAGGGTAGAATGGACTTTCCCAGAATAAAGATGCCATGAGCCCTGTTGTAATGCAAAGTGTCTGAATATAATTTGTTCTTGAATGGGCAATGAAGACTCCATAGCTTCACAAAAGCCCTGCTTTTGAAAGAAGCTGAAAAATACTGTGATTCTTTTGTTATGTAATTAACTATTGACATTGTTTTTGATATAGAGTAGGGGTTCTCAACATTTTTGTGCCATGTGCCAGACCACGCCCCTTCAGACAGCAGGGAAGGCTGGATATGTGGTTCCCCCTGCTATAGACATTGCCGTCAAATGCGTCCGCGGCTGTCGTAAACGCATTTACAACAGCCGTGGGTGCATTTATGGCACATTTTTGGCTGTTTTCGCCACTTCCGCTGCTTCTAGTGGCAGCGGGAGCAAGGGTGGCAGGCCACATGAAATAGTGTCATGGGCTGTGTCTGGCCTACGGGCCATAGGTTGAGAACTCCTTAGATAGAGGATCTGCCTGCCTTTTTGGACTCTCTTTACAGGGCTGGGACATGCACTTCCAACATGAGCATTTGTACAGTACTTCAGAATCTGCCAATGTACTACTGAAGGGAAGGGAGCCAAACAAGAGGACAGATATGTTTTAACTGGAAACTGATCTTTGTGTAGGCCTAGGGTGACCACATGTTGTCTTCTGGGACAATAGGGTTCCATCTGAAGGGTTTCCAGAGGAAAACACTCTTTTTGAAGGAGTTATTCCTTTAAAGGGCTGCCCTGTCCAAGTCCGATTGTAAAGGAGAGAGATTGATAACCTGAAGTTTCTTATCCCTCGGGAGCTGTCCCTGGAAAGAAGAGACATCTTCCCTAATCAAGAGATAAGTGTTGCACTTTCTATTTAAATTATGAAAATTATTTCTAATTTTGTATCTATGTGCATCAATTAGCTCATACCATTTTCTGCAGACCACTTTCCTATTTTGTTCTCATTTATAATGATCCGTGCCTTCCTTTAAGGAGATGTGCTAATGCAGGGGTACTCAAACTTTTCGGGCTGCAGGCCGGTCACATGGTTCAGTGGGGCGGTCACGTGGTTCAGCGGGCCGGTCACATGGTTCCTCCCACCAGAAGTGGAAGTAAAACGTACCTTGCAATCTGTTTTGCAACAGGATGAGATAGATTTTAAGCTGCCATTTACTCAGCTTAACCCAGGGGTGTCCAGACTACAGCCCGTGGGACAGATCTGGCCCCCGGCACCAATTCACCCATGCTATCCTTGTCGCTCCCAGAAGCAGAAGTAAAATTCGCCTGTATGGGTGTGTTTTACTTCTGCTTCCAGGAGTGATGAGGGCCGTGTGGGCTGGATGAATTGGCATCAGGGGCCAGATCTGTCCAACAGGCCATAGTTTGGGAACCCCTGTGCTAGTGGCTGCCATACATGGAAGCCTTAGGATGCTTTGATAATTGCCTTAGAATCCTGTGTTGTCTTTTCACTGCTTGGAGGATGTGGAGCCATATTAGACAGCCACCAAAAGCCCTCCAGGCTTCAAAAGGCGACCCAAAGCTAATAGCTATTCCTATCCCATCCTGCCAATCTGCCCTGATATGTGGTGGTAGTGATGATGTGAGGATTTATATGTTAATCCATCACATACAGCCTACAAGCCGGGAGTAGATTGTCCCCTACGTAATCTCTCTGCTGGGAACCTGCCTTTATGGCTCTTTGGGCTGATATTGGACTATAGATCTCCATTGAGCTGACAGGCCTTTCCACCCCGCAGGCCATGGGACAGCTAATGAAATCACAAGCTGGCACAATGACTTCAAATGTGTCTGAAATAAATTCGATTTGGAAAAAATGAAGAAAGTCTAAAGTGAGCTGTTCATAGAAGGGGGAGTGAGCAAAATGGTCTGACTTCTGGGAAGGATCTAATCCAGTTAGCACTTTTGTGTGAAGGCGGCTCTGATGAGCTTGGAGAGGCATCTTGAGTTGCATGCATGAGGTGGGCGGTCAGGTGGGTTTGGGCCATGGGCTCCGACCCCCTCTCAGAACTACTACTGGATTTTCTACTTGTTTCAAACTGGGTTGCTAAGAAGTTCCTCCAGCTCATCACGGAGTGACTGTTTGACCAAAAGGACTGGTCAGCATTATTTTGGAAAGGTTGTTGTTATGTGCCACCAAATCGTCTCTGACTTACAGTGACCCTATGAATGAGAGCTCTCCAAAATGTTCTGTCCTCAACAGCTCTGCTCAACAGTTGCCAACTCAAGCCTGTCCTCTCTTTTAGGAAGTCTGTCCATCTTGCATTTGGTCTTCCTCTTTTCCTGCTGCCTTCAACCTTTCCCAGCGAATTCTCTTTACCAGAGAGTCTTGCCTTTTCATGATGTGCCCAAAGTAGGGCAGCCTCAGTGTCATCATATTTGCCTCCAAAGACAGTTCAGTCTTGGTTTGCTCTAGGACCCACTTGTTCATCTTTCTGACAGGCCAAGGTATCTGTAGATGTTGTGATCCAGCCCTTCTCCACATCCGAAGAGGACTGGATTGGGGGACACTCCCTATGCCCAGCCCAGTTCTGCCTGCACCCGAACCCAAGGATGCCCTGAGCCAGGGATCTCAGCCTATGCTTGGCCCAAGTCTGTTTTCCCCAGCAGCTGACCTGTCAGATCAGGTCTGGCTCTGACAGTGATCAGCCCTCAGTCAGGGAGAGGTCCAGGAAAGAGCTACACCTGAGATGCAGGCAGGCTAGAGCGAAGCACCAAAGAAGGCTCCCAGCTGATACTGATTAGCAAGGTGAACTCTGTAATGGGGCAATGGCACACATGCCCACAGAAAGGGCTCTGAGTGTCCCCTCTGGCATGTATGCCATAGGTTCACCACCACTGTTGTAGACCATTCCTCCAGCACCGTATTTCAAACAAATCATTTTCCCCCTGTCAGCTTTCTTTAGTAAAGGTAAAGGTCACCCTTGCTTGAAAGCCAGTCATATCTGACTCTACAGTTCAGTGCTCATCTCTGTTTCAAAGCCAAAGAGCCAGGGCTTATCTCTGTCTGCAGAGGTTTCCATGGTCATGTGACAGGCACAAGTAGACACTGGAGCACACAAATTGCTGTTTACCTTCCCAACGAAGTGGTCCCTATTTATCTACTTGCAATTTCTCGCTTTTGTACTGGTAGGTTGGCAGGAACTGGGACACAGATGGGAGCTCATTCTGTCCTGCAGTATTCGGGTATCGAACTGCTGACCTGCCGCCTTTCAGTCAGCGTCTTAGCCATTTGAGCCACTGCAGTCCCACAGCTTTCTTTACTGTCCAGCTTTTAGATCCATATGCAGTGTCTGTATACAAGAATGTAGATTATCTTGGTCTCTAGAGACACATATGATGAACTTTTTTAATTCCTTCATTGCTACCCTTCTGAGTCTCAAACTTCATTCACTATTTCAATTTCTCCATTGTCAATGTTGAAGTTGTGTAGTTCTTCTGTAGTTCTGAATTTCATTTTCTTGATGTTCAATTGTAGTCCTGCTTTGGCATTTTTATCTTTCATCTTCCTTAAAAGTCATTGCTACTTTCTGCCAGTAAAAAGGTACCATCCATAGATGTTAATTATTGATACATTTCCCAACAATTTTCATTTGTATCTAATCCCGTTGATAAATTGGAAAGGTTACACTCATATTTATGTTGCACAGAAGAGGGAAATCATAAACAGTCTGAAGAAATTCCCAGAGCTTTGGAATGGTTTGGATGGTTTAAAATTTATTTTTTAATTGGAATTAAATGGCATAGCTCTATATTGTTTCATCACTGAATCCTACTTTTACTGTGTTTAAGTGATGCAGTGCAATAGTGGGGAAGTATTTTTAGAAACAAAACAGAAACACCCTTTTCCACTTCAAAACAGTATAGAGGATGTCATCAGCAGTCACAACCCAACCCTATATTGGAGTGATCTCACAGCAAAAAAAAAAAAAAAGGGGGGGGGGTATTTGAACCAATTATTCCAGCTAAAAAAATAGGTTCCAACCTTAGCCCAGTCTGGGCTGGAATGTTCTATCAATTCAAGAATATTGTGTAGTTGATGCTTTTCAAAGTGATTCTAGCTGTTCCAGTAGGAGGTTACAGTGTGGGACAGATTCCCATATACCTGGTGTCTAGTCCTCTTAAAAAAAGGTATGGGCATCCTTCCCTTACAAAGGAAAATGTGTGGTCAGGGATAATCATTACTAGTTTCAGAGGGCTGGATCCACGAGTTAACATCACTCCTGTACCGACTACATGCTTACTCTCCAACACTCAGCCCCACTACCTGAATGTTATATAACAGCCTTCCCTGGAACTGACACCCTGTTGGGCTACAACGACATACTCAGACAAACAGCAGAGTTGTTTGTGGGATTATGAGAGCTGTATACCAACACATCTAGAGGACACTGGGTGGGGAAGGCTGGCATGTAGGGTGAAGAGAGGTCTTGTGAAGGGGCACACCTTCTCTGAGAGGATGAGGATCCCCAAAAAGCATGACATGTCACCCATCATTTCATAAAAGATTCAGCGTTGACAATGAAACAAACAACACAACACTTATTGCTAGCTATTTACATTGTTCCTCCGCCACAGAGATCTCCACACAAAAACATCAGCCTCCCTTCCCTGAGCGCTTTCAGCCAGCCCAGGCTGTACTCAGCCTGAGGAGAATTGTGTTTCATTTCTACGAAGCCAGCATACAGAGCAGAGTCTTAAATCATGGAGAGTTTTTGAACACTTGTGAATGTTCACTAAATATTGCTGACACTATTCAGATTATTGTTGTTGTTAAGTCGCACAGTCGACTCTAACCCTTTGCGACCCCATGGACCATTGCCCACCAGGCACCTCTGTCCTCTATCATCCTTCTCAACCAGCCCAGCTCTGTGCCCATTGTGTCAACGATACTATCTAGCCATCTCATTTTCGGTCAACCCCTTCTTCTTTTGCCCTCTACCTTTCCCAGCATCAAGGCTTGCTCAAGTAAATACTCTCTTCTCATTTGATGTTCAAAGTACAGTTATACCTTGCTTAAAGAGCATAATGTGTTCCACAGGATTGCTCTTTAAGAGTGTTTGCTCTTTAAATGAAACACCATTGTAAGTAACCAATTGTGACTTCTGGCTGGGAGGGGGATTCCCAACCCTGATTTATTTGTTAAGCGATTTTTTGGGTTGGTTTTAGTTGTTAAGTGAAGCGACCATTCGAGAAAATTCTGCTCTTTAAGCGAGTTAGTCTCTAAGCAAGGCACCCTTTATGCAAGGTTTTACTGTACTTTAGCTTCATCTTTTCTATTTGACCTTCTAAGGAGCAGTCAGGGTTAATTTCTTCCAAGATTGACCTATTTGTTCTCTTCACTGTCCAGGGGACTCTCAAAACTCTCCTCCAACACCAAATCTCAAAGGCATCTATTCTTCCGTGCTCAGCTTTCCTTATGGTCCAGTTCTCACAACCATACATTGCCACTGGGAACACCATTTATTAAAAAAGTAATAAGAGAAGCAACAAGTTCTTATAATACCTTCCTTCCTGTTCATTTCACACAAACATCCAACAGCAGGCCTTGAGTCTTTATTCTCATCCATTATACCAACTCCCTTGCATAGTGGTGTAGGAAACAGAAAGCGAAGAAGTTTACAGAAATCAGGGATTCCTCAAACAACTGGAAGGATCGTTTCTGTGACATTATCATCCTCTTTGATAGCCAAGACAAAACAAAAGATCTCTTCCTCCTATAAGCAGTTCAAGTCAACATTACTCTACTCTGTTTTTCTAGTGCTCATCTATTTCTCCCTCCTCGTAGCCCTCTCCTTGCCTCCAAAAACAGCCACTTGGGGATGGCATGAAGTCCAGGGCCTTTGGCCATGTCTGGAAACTAGAGTCTTTCTCCTTGTGTGCCAGATTTTTATTGGGTCAAGACCCTTCAACGACCTCAGCTCGAAGACAAGCAAATATAAATAGATGGAGCTTCCGCAGGTGGCAGCATCCCTTGGGATCTTCCAGGTAATCCTATTACTCCTTCATTACCTGGGAAGGCCCCTGGCAATGGACCCGGTTTGCCTGCAATATCTACTGCCATAAAAGATACAATCAATTCCCACCCCACTTCCACCCCTCAAAGCCTTTTTACTCAGTCTAACGAGAGACTGTGGGAAGGTTGCAGTCATGGTGGGGGGCTGTGGTTGGGAAAGGAAGGTGGAGCAATTTTGGGGGGAAACCTTGTCATGGGCTAAGTCAAAAACAAGATGCTTTAGTCCCTGCATCAATTAGCAGGGGAAATATTTTGCTACCTGAAGCTGGGTAGCAAATTGTTTCTCAGCTGTTCAGTTTAAGGAGCACAGGACGAAAGTGAAGCTAGTTAAGTTAACCTGACACAAAACCCTCTTACAAGCACCTTTCCTGTCCTTGAGATAAAATAACAACGTATCTGTTATTATTTAATTACATGACTGAGCTTCTGAGGACGAAATAATGTGTGCACCCTTTCAGGTCCTTTATTTATTCCCTTCTTTACTGTAAAAGGCAGAGAATATAAGGAAATAAAATAAAGTAAAACCTAAAAAAAAATAAGCTAGGAAGAAAGTACAGGAAGGAACAACCAACCAACAAATATCTGGTAATTGATAAGATCAGATACTGTACTACACTTGATCTTAGCCAAAAGGCCGAGAAGTGAAATAAACTATCAGTGCTACATCATAAGCTTAGCAGTAGTTGTAGCGTTATTAATCTTAAGCATTAATTTTATTACTCATTAACTCTAAGAAGAAATGCTCCTTTTAAAATATATTTTGAGCTGCTTCTTCTTCTCAGCTGTTTCTTGTCATACAATGCTGGTCTTGGACTGTAATAAAGATTGATTTGATCTGATAATCGACCTTGCAATGGGCCTTGAAGTGTGTGGGGAGAGGGGAATCAAGAGGGACAGTACCAAAACAGGAAGGCTTGTTGGAGCAAGATTCTCTGGGTTCCTCCAACCTTACAGAATGTCTCTCAAAATGTTTAGCTGCTGGTAATGAAGGGCAAATTCTTTTTCAGATAATAGTATCTGCATCTCAATAAAGCAGTCTCTTAATCTCAAGATTTCTCAATGTACAACAGTTTGCACATCAGTTTTTCAGGCAGCATAAAGTCACATATATATCCTAGCCAATGCCTGATTGACAAAACTATCCATGAATTTCCAGTGGTTAGAAATGTGTGTTTGGGTGGCTGCAAGAAGTACAGCAAGGGCAGCTTTGATACTATAAATAAAATAAGAATACACACGATCACTCCAAGCAAAATCAGCTGCCTGAAACAGCCTATTTATTCTGCCTAATAGTAAGTAGCATTCCATCTTAACTCACCCTTCCAATTAAAATATACTGTTACACGTACCCTGCTTTGAGATGAGGTCCTTTCCTTCGATCAGGAGTTACCCTTGGATCAACAACCCTTTTGCTCATAAAATTGGACTCCTGCACACTTATCAATAAGCAATTCAGTTTAAAGGTATCGGAAATGACTTCACATCATCCCGTATTTATTTTTCATCATGCTGTGTTCTGTTTGCTTTAACTGGCAGCAGATTCCCAAATTCTCCACCAGTGATCAATGTTTGATTTACATATTCAATTTCTATTTGAAAATTTTGAAGTGGTAGCCATGTTAGTCTGTGCAAGCATATCAGAGAGTAAACAAAGAAACAAAAAAGACAAAAACATTGTGGCACCTTAAAGACTAACTACTGTAGAGTAATATCAGCTTAAGTGGATCAAGTCTACTTTATCAGACATAAGAGTGAGACTTCATTGCATTAATTTATATCAGGTACAAAGGTACACAGGGACTGCAGTGGCTTAGTGGTTAAAACGCTGAACTTGACAACTGGAAGGCCCAAGTACTGCATGACAGAATGAGCTCCTGTCTCTTTCCCAGCTCCTGCCAACCTAGCAGTTTGAAAGCAAGAAATTGCAAGTAGATAAATAGGTACCACTTTGGTGGGAAGGTAAACAGCACTCCATGCATTCTGGTGTCTAGTCATACCTGCCACATGTCCACAGAAACGTCCTCAGTGCTGGCTTTTTGGCTATAAACAGAGATGAGCACTGAACCTTAGAGTTGGATATGACTGGATTTCAAGCAAGGGCAATCTTTAGAGGTACACAATGATTGGTCAGTATAACAGATAAGTTTACAAATCAGTGTGGCTTTTTACAACCGGTAATAACAGAAGATCACTGATTGAGGTTCAGATTTGTTACTGAGAAGTTTGGTTCTGTTGTGTTGTAAATGTTTAGTAGATGGATGCAAAATAAACATTGTGGCATTACACATCTGCTAATGAGTTAATTGAGGGTGGTGTGAATGACTTAGCCAGAGGCCAATTATTTACCATATTTGCCACAGTATAAAATGCATCAAAGTATAAGATGCACCCTGTTTTTTATATACATTTTAAAGGGGAAAAACAATTTTCTACATTTTTTCATGAATTTCCAAAATTAACTCCACAAACTGGAGAGGGTGGGATCAGCGAGGGACGAGGGTTCATTTGGAAGCCCTTTTTGCCTGGCTGCACCCGCCACTGATCGCCAGGAGCCAGGCAAAGGGGCTTCCAAAAGGAGCCCTCTCTCATGGTAGAGCCTACCATGGGCTCACAAGTTACACCAAATGTAATTAAAAGTCCATATGGTACTTGGGCTTTGTTATATCTCTATATGTATATAGCAGAGAAGGAAGGTGCTGGACTTTAATACCCTGTTGCCGGGCAGAAGACATTAAGGATACAGGGAGGTATCTGATTGGTTCATGTAAATGAGATAAGGCAGGAAGGGGATGGTGAGGTATAAAAGGAAAGAGAGGGTTTTTCTGAGGGAGAACTTGAAAGAAAGAGAATGTGAGGAAAGGAGAATTGGAAGAGATTCTGAGGAGAATCTGAAGAAATTCTGAGGAGAATCTGAAGAGATTCTGAGGAGAATCTGAAGAGATTCTGGGAAACTCCAGGAAGAGATTCTGAGGAGAATCGGAAGAGGACAAGCAAGGGAAGAATGAGAGGAAGGAAATCCTGCTCTCTTCTAAGCTATGAGAATAAGTTAGTGAGTTAGATTAATTTATGTCCATGGGGTAAACCAAGGTGTCGATTTCCCTGAATCTTTTTCAGTAGTGATGTATATAGTGTATAGTTATCTGTATTGTATGAACAATGTATCTTTAATATACCTTATGGAAAATAAACCACGATTCCTTCAATAAATTGTATGTTTATTGAAGGGAGTGGGACAGAGTAAAGCCATCTTAAGCCAGGAGAGGCCACATTGCTACCATTCTCTCATTTTAACATTGTCTGGGGATAACTTTTAGAGTGGATCTTCCAGGTTACAGCAAAAAGGTAATATTTTGTTGGACCAGCACTCCATGGAAAATGGCTCTGAATCTCGGTAGTCCCAAATTGGAGCTGCCTGTGTCTGGGAAACCCAGGAGGGGATAAGGAGAGGACTGAGTCAGAGGGAGTTTAGTGCCAGGTAATGTGAAAGTAATGTTGGCACGTATCCAAGAGGTGCTAACACCCTCTTTCCCCACCAATCCCACCTCCCCGGCTCCTGGTGGACAGCAGCTGTGGGATGGGGGAAAATGGGGTTCAAAGGAGCCCTTCCCCCCTTCCCCCTCTACCCAGCTCCTGGAGACCAGTGGCTGTGGGATGGGGGGACTCAACTGAAGCCTGTTTCCCACATCCTACAGACTGAAACTCAGAAGGGCAGCAGGAAATGGAGACAATTCTCAAATGTAAAAATATGTTGCTGGAGACCAAGGGCAAGATCACTCATACTGAGGTATTCTTGATTACTATTATTTATTTATTTATTTATTTTGTCAAATTTATATTCCGCCCTACTCGCACAAGCAACTCAGGGTGGAGCACAACAGACATAAAATAAACCCCTAAAAACACAAAAAGAACAAAGTAAAATTAAAATTAAAACCCCTTTAAAAACTTATCATTCCCTACACTAACCCACCGAATACAGGAATGAGGGTAGGAATGGGGGGGGGGGGGGGGAGAGATACAGGATGTTAAATAAGCCAGCCTGGGGGGGGGGATGTCAGTAAACCCTCATTACCCCACACCATTCCTGCCAGCCAGGTTTTCAGGCCCTTTCTAAAAGCCAATAACCCCGTCTGAAGGTGCAGCTCCAGAGCCAGGTGGTTCCATAGAATCGGAGCGAACAGGGAGAAGGACCTCTTTCTTGTGCCAGAGAGTTGAGCCTCTCTGGCTGATGGAACCACTAAGGCACCTCTCTGCTCTGCTCTGATGGGACGGACAGATACCCTTGGGGAGATGTGGTCTCTCAAGTAACCTGGATGTGAAAGCTGGAGTGTGAAGAAGGCTGGCAGGGAAAAAAATATTCATCAGAAATGTGGTTTTGGAGGAGAACTTTGCAAATACAGTACTGCGGACTGCCTGAAAGTCAAATACCATATATACAGTACTTGAGTATAAGTCGACCTGAATATAAGCTGAGGTACCTAATTTTGATCTAAGAAACCAGGAAAATAGATTGACCCAAATATAAGCTGAGAGTGGCAAATGCAGCAACTGCTAGTGAGTTTCAATAATCAAAATATGGTACATGGAAATAAGATGGAGCAGAAAGGAGTTTTCTCCACACCGATTGAGACATGCCGACGAAGGACGGAAGACGTGGGTGGCGAAGGCTATTAGTTGCCACCGTCTGTTTCCATTACACTCAGTGACCCTAGTATAAGCCGAGTCCACTTTTTTGACCTCATCTTTAGGGCTGAAAAACTAGACTTATATTCAAGTATATACAGTAAATGGGTTCTGTGTTAAATCATATTTTGGGCATATCATGAGAGAACAAGATTCACTGGTATCAGGGATTCCCCAAGCGATATGTGTGGCTGGATAGCAGAGTAGCACTTTTAAGCTCTTACGCAGCGAAAGCCTTAGTGCAATAACACACACACATATGCCTTCAGTGGAAAGGTGCGCTTTACTTACAGTGAGGGGAAGACAGACATACACAGGACTATATACAACAGTCTCTCTCACTCCAAGCCCCACAGTAGGTAGACAGCTTGGATTTCTCTGTTGGCTCCAACTCCAGGAGCAAGCATAGAGTCCTGGTGATCCTTTAGCAGTTCTTTCTTCTCAGTTGAAGAAAAGCTCTCAACAGCATCACCTCCTTCAGTGTCTCAGTCCTTCTCAGTATATAGACTCCTTCAGAATAGCAACCTCCTCACAGATAATCTCCTACAGAATGAATACCTCCTCCAGTAATAGCTTCCTCCATAGACCCTTCCCAGAGGGCCACAGTTAAACCCTAGTGTTGCTGGGCAGATTCTCTAATCAGCCACAGCTGGGCTGTTACAGGAGCACATGGACAAGGCATGCACAGCATGGCCATCAGTTTGAGGCTCTATTATGTACACCTGTGTTCAAAACACATGGAGGGCCTTAAAGTTGTACTATTCCACTGGGCAGCAATCTTTGTACAATACCCCCAAATGAAAAATGTCCTAACAACTGGGAAACACAATAATGCCGGGCAAATTTGAAAAAGAGGATGAACAAATATGAGATGGATTGACTCAATAAAGGAAGCCACAGTCTTGCAAAAGCTGAGCAGGGCTTTTAACAATAGGGCCTACCACTCAACTGGCCATCCCCTTTTGTGATATTCCAGCTTGTTGGAGCTGTTAAGAAAGAGAAGGACGAACCTGGAGGCAAAATATGATGCAAAAACTTACGCTTTCTGCAGCCAAGAAATCCCAAAATGAGCCTCACTGGAGCTGGCTGTTGCATCCGAAATGAGAATCTGTAGGACAGGCTGAATTTTTCTTAACCCTTAAAAGCCTGAGAAGTGTCATGCCCTCTCTACATCAGTAGGCTTGCTCAGCTGCTGGAGGAACATGGAGGAGGCCAATGCCCATGAATTAACATTTGCATGCATCTCCCAAAGTCTCCAGTTTGGATCCCTGTCCTGGTAGCAACTGCTGTGGCTTAGTGGTTAAAGATGCTGAACTTGAAGACTGGAAGATCGGAGTTCGATACCTGAGTACTGCACAACAGAGTGAGCGCCCGTCTCTGTCCCAGGTCCTGCCAACCTAGCAGTTCGAAAGCAAGATATTGCAAGTAGATAAATAGGGACCACTTTGATGGGAAGGTAAACAGTGTTCCATGTGCTCTGGTGTCTAGGCATGCCTGCCACTTGGCCTTCATAAATGTCTGCAGACGCAGAAAGCACTGGCTCTTTGGCTATAAACAGAGATGAGCACTGAACCCAGCCTAGAGTCACATATGACTGGCTTTTGAGCAAGGTTGGCCTTTACCTTTACTTGGTAGCAAATTGATGGGATCTTATCAATTTGTCCTTGCATGTTGTCTTTCCTCCAGCAAAGGCAGGAAGGGGTTAGCTTTACCCAGATGCCAGCGTTTGTGGTTTTCTTTGCAACACCCACTTTGGCCCAAAGAAGAAATTGTGGTCAAATTTCAAACGTCATCTGTATTTGTGGGCGTCGAAAGACCATTGCAAAAGACAATGCGACCAAACAGATCCCTGAACTCTCCTGCCCTGAAGTGCCCCTTGGATGATAAGTGGTGCTCCCTTGTGGTAGGTAGAAGGACTACGAGGCTAATTCATTCATTGCTGAACCTTTTTAATCTGGCATACCAGAAAACAAAACAAAATAGACAAAATAAAATAAAGAACACTGTAGCACTTTCTAATCTGGACTCTGGCAGACCTTACAGTTTATCCTGGTTTTGCAGCTTCTTGTTCAAGCTGTGGGGAGAAAAACTGTCTAAAATTCCTGGCCGAGAGCCTGCAAGCAAAAGAGATTCCAGAGCACACCACCAGAGAAATCAAAGCCTTTGCTAAGTCTGTTTGTACAATGCTAACAGGAGTTGAGTTTAGGCATATTCAGGCTGGGAATAATCTTGCAAAAATTACTTTAGATCTATTTATTTCAGAAAAAAGCCACTCTTTTTGGAGCACAGCTCCCAGAATCCCCTAGTTTTGCATGGCCATTGGTTCCGGTCCCTGAAAAATCAATCAGTAGCATAGCGAGGAATGTGACCAGTCATTAAGGCTGCAACCACACTGGATAGCTGAATTGGCGTGATATGGCTTTGATGTAGCTAGATTTGCAGCCTCGTGTGTTTATATTGAGGTGGTTCCCAATGTGGGGCACATACCCCATAGGGGGACTTGAATGCCCAGAAGCCTAAGTCAGTACTTTGGCTGATCAGTGCTTTGGGGAATTGACGTAGGCTTCTGGGAATTAAAGTCCAAAAACCAAAGGTTGGGAAACACTGGTCTAATATAACATATAAAGAAGTATCCCTGCTTGTCTCTTTTGTGGCAAAATGCATTTTGAGGGTCTCCTATGCCTTGCATGCATGCATATAAACACACATACACAGCTGCAAAGATTGCTAAGTTTTCTATATGTTTTCATGGTGTCTTTATCAGTGGGAAAATTTTTCATTACACCCCATTAAAAGGTTGTCAAAAATCTACATGCTGCAGTAGCTTCAAAGGAGACTGTGACCGTGGCGTTTTATGGCTGTTTTTGATCTTCTCTTTTCATTTCTCTCGAAAATGGTATACTTCCTCCTCCCACATTATACCAGCATGACAGAAGCAGGAAACATTAAGTACTTCAGAACTGAGAACCATGGCTGTGTCAAAAAGTATTTGTGTTGATTTGTGTCTGTTTTGCCACACGGTGAACTCTAGCTCCAGTTATCAGCAATCTTCTCCACACGTTGGCCTGTTCCACACTGTTTCTCTTCTTTCTGTTTGTGACACTTGTCAAAGGCATAGGTTGACTGTGCTTTTGGTTGGCCTGGTATTGCTGTGAGGAATAGACTTCCCTGCAGGGTAGGCCAGTGTACAGTACTTTTTTCAAATGGCTTCTACCTCTTTTTGGGGACTGCAGTGGCTCAAGTGGTTAAGAAGCTGAACTTGCTGACCGGAAGGTTGGAGTTCTATTCCCAGGAGTGATCTCTCGTCTCTGTCTCAGTTCCTGCCAACCTAGCTGTTCAAAAGCAAGAAATTGAAGTAAATAAATAGGGACCACTTCGGTAGGCAGGTAAACAGTGTTCCGTGCAATACAGGGTCTAGTCATACCTGCCACATGACCATGGAAGCATCTGCAGACGCAGACAGTTGCTGGCTCTTTGGCTATGAACAGAGATGAGCACTGAGCCCTAGTGTCGGATACGACTGGCTTTCGAGCAAGGACAGCCTTTACCTTACCTTTACCTTATCTCTTTTTCATCCTAGCACTCTAGAGCTGAATCTAAAAGATGAAAAACCTGTTTGCAGATTTTTATGGGGGTGGGATGGAATTATGGGTGAATTCTACAGTCCTGGCCGTGGAAATGGTGATCCTTTTCCCTTTTTAAAAACAATTTTTCTTTCTTTTGCAGTGGCTCAAGTGGCTAAGACATTGACTGGAAGGTGGCAGGTCAGCAGTTCGATACCCGAATACTGCAGGACGAAATGAGTTTCCGTCTCTGTCCCAGCTCCTGCCAACCAGTAGTTCGAAAGCAAGAATCCCAAGTAGATAAATTGGGACCACGTTGGTGGGAAGGTAAACATGCCTGCCACATGACCACGGAAACTTCTGCAGAACCAGACAGTGCTGGCTCTTCGGCTTTGAAACAGAGATGAGCACTAAACCCTAGAGTCGAATACAACTGGCTTTCGAACAAGGGTGACTTTTACATTTACCTTCCTTTGGTCAAACTGTGTCACACTGCAGGGAAGAACAAATTCTGAAACTGGTCAGCATTAACAGAAAAATAAAAATAAAACAGTTCACTTTCTAAATAGGCTACCCAAGTTGCTCTTGCGTAGAAACAGCAAGCTTAACTTGCATGAGGTTGAGGGCCATCCTGTCAGGTGAAAGAAGCTGCAGAATGAACTCATCAAAGGTGGCATCATTTTGGCAGTTTCATACTTGGCGTAGACACGGAAGAAGAAGAAGTTGGCCAGAAACTTAAAACGAGAAAGCTATTTTCCCTTCCAATCGCTGGGCCCCTTTAACCTTTCAGACCTTGCTGAACTACAATATTCATCAGCTTTATCCAGTAAAGGATGGGAATTGTAGTCCAACTAATATTGGGAGGGCTATAGCAGTTCCTCATCTCTGCTCTAGAGTAGAAAGGGGAGCTGAGTCAGCAATCCATAACAAGGTAAATACCTCAGCTCATTCTTATCCACTAGCTGCTTTCTCAGCAACCTTGAGATTGAAAGGGAGTCATTTAGAGTTAATCTGAATAATTTATTGTTGCTAATGGCTATGTGAAGCTGTATTGTTGAGTTTGCTTGTCTGTCATCTTGCTTGACCACACCCATCTCCCTTTGACCCCCTGAATTTGGTGTATAAAAACCATGCCTGTAAGTTTCACTCTTTGTCTGAAGAAGTAGACTTGATCCACAAAAGCTAACAATAAAAATATAGCAGTTAGTCTTTAAAGTGCTACAGTGTTTTTTATTTTATTTTTATTTTGTTTTGTTTCCTGATATGCCTGAATCACAGGCTAAAAATGGCTACTATTCCAAATAGTTTTAAATAAGGTGTTGCTTGTCATTTTTAAGGGGTTCAAACAACATTATGATTGGGCAAAACTGGATGAGGGCTTTGTGGTGCATTTATTTATTTTATTTATTTATTTGTATTTAATACCCCGCCCCACTCGGGAAGACCCGACTCTGGGCGGCATCTATCTGTCTCTCTGATTTTGTTGTTGTTCAGTCGCACAGTCTATTCCGACCATCCGCAACCCGATGAACCACCATCCACCAGGCACTTCTGTCCTCCACCATCCTCCTCAGCCCACCCAGTCCTGCTCCCACTGCATCCACAATACCATCTAGCCATCTCATTTTTGGCCTCCCCCTTTTTCTTTTGCCCTCCACCTTTCCCAGCATCAAGGCTTTCTCAAGTGAATCCTCTCTTCTCATTTGATGTCCAAAGTACTTTAGCTTCATCTTTACTATTTGCCCTTCTAAGGAGCAGTCAGGGTTGATTTCTTCCAAGATTGACCTGTTTGTTCTCCTCGCTGTCCAGGGGACTCTCAATACTCTCCTCCAACACCACATCTCAAAGGCATCTATTCTTCTGCTCTCAGCTTTCCTAATGGTCCAGCTCTCACAACCATACATTGCCACCGGGAATACCATTGCTTTGACTATACGAATTTTTGTTTGCAATTTGATGTCTCTACTTTTCACTATGCTTACCAGATTTCTTATCGCTTGCCTCCCAAGAATCAGTCGCCTTTTTATTTCATGGCTGCAATCTCCATCTGCAGTGAGCTTTGATCCTAAGAAAGTAAAACCTGTCACTGCCTCTACTTCTTCCCCATCTATTTTCCAGGTACTGATAGGGCCTGTTGCCATGATCTTTGTTTTCTTTATATTGAGTCTCAAGCCAGCTTTTTCACTCTCTTCTTTCAACCTCTCTCTGATTAGTAAGATAAAATTCTTCATTTCACTCTCTGCATTCAGACATTTCTCTCCAATTTACCACCCAACTGATCCACAATATATATTTTACACCATTTCCCACCCATCCCTTAATTTTTTTAGACATGCCTTCCACTACTATGCCTCTGCTGATTCTTGTGCCATGCTGCATTGTCCTTTTTGAGGGTGAAGATCACGGGGGAAAGGAATGGAAGTGGGATGGCATTTGTCAAAGATAACTACTGTTCACTACAAGGCATTATTGTTTATAGTATATTATTGTAGGCAGCATGATGATGATAAATGGAAAGCATCAGCCACCTCATTAAAGATAATAAACCATCTGGTCCAGCAAATAAATGGGAGATAAGCATATCATTGGAGAGAGAGATTCCTCTAAGAAATCAAGAAACTAGCGGGCTGCCAGATACGTTAGTAATCTGAACCCCTCTCATTTCCCCATGAATTTTCAAATCCACGCCAGCATGGTTGTATGGCAGCATAGCATTACAGTTTTGTCACAGTAGGCTGGCAGATGCATGTGTATCCACAGGAAAGTAGGACCTCCTTTCCAAAACTAAACATGTGCCTGCACTGGGTGGATTGTAACTCTATAGAACTTTCCCCTTTGGACAACAGTCTATGGTAAAACCTCGGGTTACGACTGCTTCCGGTAATGTTTGCTGCAGTTTACGACAGCAAATCCTATGGAAATGCCATCCTAGGTTATGAATTTTTAATGGAATTGTTTTGGGTTATGGTGATCAATTCACGACTGTTTTTTACATTCTCAATGCATCCCTTTGGCTGTTTTGGGTTACAATTATTTTGCGTTATGATGGAGGCTGTTGGAACAGACCTCCATTGTAACCCAAGGTTTTACATTATTTAAAAAACTGCCCAATCTGTGTCTTGCAAACCAAGATAGCCTTCCTTTTCTTGCAAGAGGGACACACGCTGAATGGACCATAAATATTGTTGCTGTTATTATGCAATATTGTTATTTTTTCATATGGTGAAGGCAGTAGGTAAAGCCAGTTGCTGTGTAGGGAACAGAATGGGAGGGGACAATTGGTAGAAATATTAACTTGATGGCCCCTGGAAACCCAACTGCATGGAATGGGGAAAGACCGACAAGAGAGCGGGGATGCCTATATTTATGGCATCACAGCATACATTATCACAACTCTTGGGATGACATGTCTACTCGTACAACAAAACAGTTTGATCATATAGACAAGAGACTGCTTACACAAGTATCTTGACAAATTAATTGGGGTGGGGGCTGTTGCTGTGTGTATGCGAAATGAAGAGGTTCTGGGAAACCTGGAAATGATGGGGGTAGGAAGTGATAAGTTGTGTGGCCATAGTAATCTGAAAACTCCTAGTTAAGATCTATCTCCCCCTCCATTATAATGTAGTGTTGTTTGTTTGTTTGTTCAGATTTATATTGCCGCCCACTCGCCGAGGTGACTCAGGGCAGCTTACAGTCAAAACAACAACAGTACAGTAAAAATCATAAAATACAACCTCACAAAACGACCAAACCAGATCACAGACTAACTCCCCTCTGGCTGTTGTTGTGGGCCCAGAGGAGGGGGCAAAGTCCTCAGCTGCCTGCCAGGCCATGGAGTTGTGAGCCTAAATGACCTCTTAAAGGTCTTGCCATTAACAGCCTTGCTCAGATCTTGCAAACCATAGGCCCTGGCTTCTTTTTCTTAGATATTAAATTGCATGTTAAGTCTTCTTTTCCTCCTGCTTTCCACTTTCCCCCAAAGTCCTGTCTTTTCCATTATATTTTCTCAATAAAAAGGCGACTGATTCTTGGGAGGCAAGCGATGAGAAATCTGGTAAGCATAGTGAAAAGTAGAGACATCAAATTGCAAACAAAAATTTGTATAGTCAAAGCAATGGTATTCCCGGTGGCAATGTGTGGTTGTGAGAGCTGGACCATTAGGAAAACTGAGCGCAGAAGAATAGATGCCTTTGAGATGTGGTGTTGGAGGAGAGTTTTGAGAGTCCCCTGGACAGCGAGGAGAACAAATAGGTTAATCTTAGAAGAAATCAACCCTGACTGCTCCTTAGAAGGTCAAATTGTAAAGATGAAGCTAAGGTACTTTGGACATCAAATGAGAAGAGAGGATTCACTTGAGAAGGCCTTGATGCTGGGAAAGGTGGAGGGCAAAAGAAAAAGGGGGAGGCCAAAAATGAGATGGCTAGATGGTATTGTGGATGCAGTGGGAACAGAGCTGGGTGGGCTGAGGGGGATGGTGGAGGACAGAAGCGCCTGGCGGGCGGTGGTCCATGGGGTCGCGGACGGTTGGAATCGACTGTGCGACTGAACAACAACAACAACAAAAATGCCCAAATGACAATAGCTTCAGCTTAATCATTTTGGTGACTAGTGAGACTTTAATCTTGAATTGATTTGGAACCCATTTATTTACCTTTCTCACTGTGCTGTAATAAAGGACAACCTCACTTTTTATGACTTCTTTACAGTAACCACTGGCAGTTCTAGTGGTGGTAGAGCCTCACCCCTCTGGTGTATGAGGTACCATAAGCCAGCAGCTGGGCGGCTTTTAAAAAGCAACAAAAATGCAACTATTCGAGGCTTTCTTTTTAACAACCAGCAAATAAGGATTAATTTCTAGACAGTAGCCATTATGACAGACTAGGTAACTATAACCATGATAGTGGGTGGTATTTGTGAGTAATTATTTTTTAAAAGTACCTAAGCTCTGTGTGCAACTTTCTGCCCAAGAGAGACTGTTCAACATAGCCCCAATTAACACAACTCCATGCATTTGTTACAACTTTGTGCATTTGTTACAACTGAAGTATGAAGTATGTTACAACTGAACTGTTACAACTGAACTGAAGTATGAAGTAAGTTACAACTGAAGTATGAAGTATGTTACAACTGAAGTTTGAAGCACATTACAACTGTTACAACTGAAGTATGATGCACTCAGTTTCAGTGTCATTATATCAAGAGACTATACAAATAGCATCCAAATGTTACAGTGTTGTCTTAAAATGTCCCTTTCTTGGACCTAGGTGCTATTTTTTTACTGAGTTAATTTCTTATCTTTGGAAGTAGATTCACTGATGCATTTGAGGTCAGCCCAAGACATTTTACTGCCTAAAACAGGGATTTGCAACCTAGGGCCCACAGGGCCAAATAATCTGGCCCTTGAATTTGCTCCAGCTGCCCCCAGTGCTGGAATAGGCTGTGGACTCATTTACGGCTCTCGTAAATGCATTTGCGACAGCCATAAATGAGTCCACAGCCATCGTAAATGAATTTGCTACAGCCATAAATGAGCCTGTAGCCATCATAAATGCATTTACGACAGATGCGCATGTGTTTTACGGGCAGCATTTACGGTGGGAGGGACCACCAGTCCAGCCTGCTCAGCTGTCTGAGGGGGTGTGGTCCTGCCCAAAAAATGTTGAGAACCCCTGGCCTAAGGGAAGTAGCCAATAGTTCCCCACACTCACTAAAATCAGAGCAGGTAAAAATCAGTCAGGTTATTTTGGCATAAGAAGCAGAAAAATGATGCCAGCACATTTGGGAGTAGAAGTATGACAGTAACAAAATAAATTACCTTTGACAGCTTGGAGTCGTTATTCAGCAAGGAGTCTGCATTGGTAGACATCTCTGTGATCACATTCCACACATACAAATGGACTTGAAAAACCAAGTCAATTTGCATGCAGGTTTTTAGCCATTCAGATATCACATCACCCACTGGCTAGATGGACCATGACGTGTGCCCTCTGCTTTCACCTTGCCCAAGGGATCCGACGGAGGACGCTTTGGTGAGTTTTAGTCCTGGCCTAACATCATTGACAAGAGATGGGCAACACAGCCTAGTTAGACTGCTCAAGCCCTGAAAAGGCTCTCATCTAGTGGGGTACAAAATAAATTATTATTACTAATATGCTGCCATCTGCTGCATGTAGCAGCTGCCTCACTCTGCCTAACAGTAGGGCCAGCTCTGCTGGCACCTCCAAGTGTGTGAATGTAACATTATTTATTCTGTCCATCCTGATCTCAAAAGATCAACGTGTAGCCCTCACTGATGAATGATGACTGCAGGGAGAAAGAGGGGGTATAGTGTTGGACTATGACAGTGATGGTGAACCTTGGCACTCCAGGTGTTCTTGGACTTCAAGTCCCAGAAGCCCATGTCAGTTCCCCTGCTGATCAGGGGTTCTGGGAATTAAAGTTCCAGAACACCTGGAGTGCCAAGGTTCGCCATCATTGGACTACTCCCATTGCAGGGGTAGGGAATCTGTGGCCAGGAGGGGAACCTGGGCTCCTGGGAATTGAAATCCAAGTACACCCAGAGGCCCAAGGTTGAGAAACCCTGGCCTAGAGGGAACAGACTAGTTCTCCAGGTGTTTTGGAACTTCAGTTCCCAGAAGCCCAGGGTCCCCTCAAGGCCACAGGTTCCCCAACCCATCTAGCTCATCAGTTTTCAACCTCCCCTATGTTCAGAAACAGAGACACTGGGATTCATTTATGCACACAAGCACACACCTGGTAAAGTCATAGCAAGTTTGGGATACAAGTCTAAGAGAAGAGCAAAGCCTAGCAGCAAATGACCCCATGTTTCAACTTCAAGGTGCATCTGCCCATGAGGGTAAAGCTGAAGTATTAGGTTCCTGTGGTCAGAAAGAAGGAATTTCAGGTTGTTTTAAACTCAGAGTGGCAAAGAAACAATGGTCCCAGGGGCAGTTGCTGAGAGATGGGACAGATTTTCCTTTTGAAACCACCATCTTATGATTCCCTACATAATGAGATGTGAGTGCATGGAAGTGAGATGAGGTATATACATGAATATGCTCCCTGATACTTGGAGCTGAAATTTTTGGGTGCTGAAGGAGTCTCTCCTTCATGTCATCCTCAATGTCCTTAACTGCTTCCCCCTCCTCCTTCCCCCTCCAGCCAGTAGTGTCGCATGGATTTCAGTTGCAAGGGCATAACCCAAATTTGCTACCCCCTGGTGGACGCTGGTACCTGCTCCACTAGGGCTTCTGGGAACTGTAGTCGAAGAACACCCATACACCCAAAAATGCCACCTGGGGTGGGCAGCCCCCTGCCCCCCTAACCTATGCCACTGCCTCCAGCTTGCTGTATTAGTGAACCCACTGCTAAGCAAGGATTTTAACTTAAGGTTTCTTCTCCACCCTTCATTGCTCTTCTTTTAGCTGACACTATTCTCTAAGTCACAGAGTATACAGCAGGGCTGACACAGAGAGCACAGATTTCACCAACTGCCATTGATAAGAAAGGCAAATAATCTTCCCTTCCCCTTCCCTGCTCACTGCCTGGTCCACAAATCAGCTTGCAATTTTCCTTCGCTGACAGACATGAAGAATTTGCCCACTGAAGAAAGAAACAAAATAAACACAACCCTTGTTTAAGGAGCGGGCCTGATAGCATTAATCGGCTAAGTGGCGTGTCTGCTGGAGGAATCCATCAAGCAAAGGACATAAACGTGGAAGCTAAAGCAGAAATAGCCTCTTCTCTGCTTCAGCTGATCCTCTGTGTTGTGGCTGGGCTATAAACCATCTTAATGTGACTTTATGTGATTCGGGCAATGTGTTTATGATGATGTTCCAAAGTGCTACAGGATTTGCCTCAATTGTTTTGGGAAGAAAAATGTTTATACTTACCGGGGACTGGAAGGAGGTTTTTTTTAATCCAACTGTGTGGGCTCTAAGGATGCTGTTTCCTTGTGGGGCGACAATGAGGCTTAAAGAGAAGGTACTGGAAGAAATGGAGCTGGGTTTTAAAAGTTCTACAACATAATTTTCTAAGCCCAGTGTCAGCCATTCAGCATGTCCTTGCTCCCTGCTCTGAGAAAGGAAATGCAAACAAATATTGTTCCCTCTGAAGCCACTGCAAAAGATTTCTCAACCAGCAAGGCCAAGAATACAGTACTGTAGTTTCTTAAATTTGTTAATATCTGACATGTTGTATCAGTAATAGTCCTTAACAGGGGAAAAAACCCTTTCTTTCTTTTGCATTTATATACCACTGGATTTAATGTCACTACGCATGGCACTATGCATGACAGTTTGCAATATTACATACATCACTTCTTTTTCTGAGTGGGGGAAGTGATTAATTTCCCAATATCCAGAAGCAGCTTGCTTATTAAGATACTTCCTGTTATTGGGAAATTCAAAAGGAAAGACTTGCTTTGGATTGGATCCATCGATCACTCATGCTGAAATCTGTCCAACCAGAACAATTCTACCACCATCAGAAAAGTAGAATCCTCTTCAAAGGGCAAGAAAAGGTGTCCCCAAACTTTTAAAGCCAGGGGCCAGCTCATGGCCACTCAGTCTGTTGAGGGACCGGATTGGTGGACCATCAGTGTCTATGCAGCTGCACCTTAGAGAGGAAAATCAATAGTGCTGAACAAGTTTGATCTGTCTTTGCTAAACCCTGAGGGTCTTTTTAGTATTCTTCTGAAGAAACTCCAGGTTCTCCAGGATACCATAGTATTAAGCAGGCTTATGGTGGTAATGCTAATCATAGCATCTACGCTAGTACAGTCAAACCTCATATAACACTAAAACCTGGTTCCACAAGTCTTGATGTTATATGATTTTTAGTGTTATCCGATGCATGTTAAAATCCTATGGGAGCCATAGAGATACATTGTAACCACACAGGCTTTAACGGTTGTTATCTGATGCATCCCATAGGATCTTAATGTTATCCGATGCAATTCTTCCCCCCAGATTGCTTAATGTTATGCGATTTTAGTGTTATTCGATACTAATGTTATATGAGGTATTACTGTATTGTGTAGTGGAAGTGAGAGTGAGAAGTCAAAATACAGTTGGCTGACAAATGGATGTGGGAAGGATTTTGTTTGATTAACCTGAAGCTTAAATGTCTAAAGTTCTGTGGGGCTAATGTTCTGTGGCGATGTTATGCTTGTACCATTCAGGAAGTCACCCCAGATATCATTTATTTATTTATTTATTTATTTATTTATTTATTTATTTATTTATTACATTTCTGTACCACCCATTTGGGAAATTTCCCACTCTGGCTGGTGTACATACAAATATCGAATAACCCAGCAAAACACACAACAAATCAAAAACAGACCAACCAAACAAGTACATCCCAAAGTGAAATAAAATAGCTGCCATCTGTTCAGCTTGTTCCTCAGATTGATGATCAGATAGCAGATGTTTATGACCTTCTTTGATCTCAAAATTTCTGAATGTTCTTCAAAAATACAGTTACACAATCTTTCTTGTTCTTTCAAAAGGCTTTGTTTTTATAGGGACCAAATTATGCATTAAATATCATCATTAGAGTTTAAATCACATTAGTTTTCTTTAAAAACATGATTGAAGTAAACATTCCTGCCTGAAAAATTAAATTTGTAAATGAAGAATGTACTTATGTCATGAAAATTAACCACGAAACAAAACAATCCAATTTGCAAACTAGGGTCAAAATCCCACATCTTAGAGTAGTTTTCTTTTTATTTCGTGTTTTGATCAAGCCCTGGACTGCCAAAATGAAGCCTCTTTCTTGGCTTTGCCATTGGTCAAACTTGTCCGCATTGGTGTATGTTTCTGGCAGTTAATTGGCAGCCCATTAAATGATCTGGATTCTGTATTTCTCCACATTCACACCATGAGTTGTTGTCCACGAGCAGCCCCCACTTGAGTATGTTGATCTTGCATTTAGTGACTTAGTGTAGTGAGTCAGAACTAGACTAGGCCTATTGAATTAATGGCGATTTGGCAGGTTGACTCCTCCCTAAGTTGCATTGATTTAAATGAGCCTACTCTTTGTTGTGATTTACTGTGCTTGAGCAAGTTACAGTTAGAGAAAGCTGGCTCTAGCACAATTTACCATGCTGAGCAACAGCACAAATATTTGCCCCACTGTCTGTTCCATTTCCCTGCTTACATTAGTTTATCCTGCTTTTGATTTGTATGATTGCCTTTATCAATTGTTTATGGCCTCTGTTGAACATGTCTAGGTAAAATCAGTGATGAAGAACAGAATGCAGTATGGCGAAGAGGGACAACAACTGCAAGGCAATTTGTAAATATTATTTTTATATAGATTTTTCAGTTACTTTAGAGTTATTAAATCGATGCAGCACTGGTTCAGTCTTGCCAAATGAGCATCTTTTTGGTCAAATGCTTAGGAAGAATTTGGATGCCAGGGAAAGTGGAAGATGATGGCAGAGGAGGGATGGAGAAAGATGGACATGTGAAATGCACCTTCTGAAGATAATTAAACATTTATGTGTTAATTAAGTTAATGATTTAAGTGTTGGAAGAAGAATAGATAAGTTCACATCAACCCAAGACAATTAGGTGTGATCACAGGTTCACCTGCAACCCACAATTAAAGAATTTCCTTTTATAAAGTAAGATCATTTGTAAAATATAGTTCAGCCCTAAGCAAATCTTCAGTATAGCAGTAAGCCAAATGTGCCAGTTTGGATTGTTGTTAGTTTCATTATTATGGTTTCCTACAAACTGTCTTGGAAACTGTGTTTTTGTCAGTGCTGAAAATTGTGTGATAGTACTGCCTACTCCTAATGGAATGTTCAAGGCTTTTTAATGTTGAATGGGCACCTATTATACTTAAGAGATATTTAAGAGAACACATCACCCCAAGAACATCTGTCTGTCCCACCAGAGCGGACCGGAGAGGCTCTAAGGTCATGCCATCTGCTAGAGAGGCCCACCTCTCTGGCACCAGAAGGAGGGCCTTCTCTGTGTTCACCCCCGTCCTATGGAACCTCCTGCCAACTGAACTATGCCTCCAGACAGAGTTGCTGGCCTTTAGAAAGGATGTGAAGACCTGGCTGGTGGGGCAGGTGTGGGGTTCCAGCCAGTTGGTCACCCTGGCCTGCTGGCTAATCTGACCATTCCCCCCTCTCCCTTGTAAATTTAATGGGTGAATTTTATTTTTATTCTCTTTTTAATTTTTAACCTTTAAATTTTAACTTTCTTGAGATGGGTGGGTATTTTATTTTAGTGTTGAGTGTGTTTTTAACTGTTGTTCGCCGCCCTGAGTCATTCGTGAGGAGGGCGGCATAGAAGTGCGACTAAATACACAAATAAATAAATAAATATTATTTTTATTTATTTATTTTTTTAAAAAAAAATATTTCTTTTTGGGCAACAGCAGGCTATCAATCTATGTACCAGAACAAATTTAAATCAGCATCCTCTAGTCACCAACTACACTAAGTCCTCTTACTGATATTTAGGGTATTCTTTCCTAAGATTATGTAAAATATTTTGTGGTAGTGCCTGATGCCACTGCCATCCCCTAGTTCTTGCCTTATGTTGAGTAGGAACACACACTTGGGTTGTGTGGCAGCAGCTACTATCTGGGAAGTCATCAAATGCTCCAGAGCTGACCATTAGCCCATTACATTAGAACAGGTTCTGTTTCTGAGTCCCATGGAAGCCTCATTCCTATATATATATATTTTTAAAAAACCAATAGCAAGAAGGTTGTGTGGTGCAATGTGGTAACTGCAGGCTAGGGAGAGACCGGGCGCCTTCACACAACCCAAGTCAACATTCAGCCTCTGGCAGCTGCATCTTGAGGGGGTCCCCCGTGCAACTTCAGAAAGGGCTTGTGAATGCCTCTCTCACTTCTCCTCTTTCTCTCCCTGGACCCCAAATACCAAGCCCAGACAGAAGCCTATGCTAGCAGTGCCAACTTCACAAATCCCTTTAGGCTTAGAGGAGGAATAGAGTTTGGGCCATTACATTGAAAACTTTTTTGTCGGCAGGACATCCCACTACATTAATGGAGTAGACTGTACTACCAGTGACTCAATGCTGAGTGCTACGCAGTGGTTAACTAACCTGACTCCCTAAAGGAGCCAAGGGTTACGGGTGGATGAGCCCCCTTATGTGGGGTGATGGTCCCCCTCAGTGGAGGAAATGCCACTGGAAACCATCATATTGGGCCCAACAGCAAATTGAGCAGAGGGGTAACTCTAATTCCCAATGGTCATGGAGGCAGAAGAGGCCATGCCAGGTGGACTGGCTGTGAAGGTGCACCTTGTCCATATCCTCAAGGCTGCAGCAGTCCATTGCAGTCCTTGTGTTGAATCCTGCATGTCTCATTTCATATGTGCATCAGGGAATGGCTCTGAGATCATAGTGTATGGGTCACTTCATGGCAAGCTGGGATCCACCTTAAAATAACTCATGCCAATGACATTTTCCTGCACCAGGGAAAAAAACGCATTCTCGGATATGAGTTGCAGTTGTCGACGACGACAACTGAAAAAAATTCATTACTTAGACCTATTATCTTGATACCCAGTCTAGCGTAGCGTAGTGTAGTGGATAGAATGATGGACTAGGACTCAAGAGGCATGGGTTCAAATCCCCATTCATCCATGGAAATTGGGGTTGTGGAAATCGTAAATAAAATAAGAATTGCATGCCATCAACTCAGTTCCAGGATGTTTTCTAGGTAGATGATTCCATTCTTCTGGGCACCCGGGTACTGGGCAGCTTGCCCAAGGCCACACAAGCTAGCTCTTCTCTCTTGAGGCACAGTGGGGAATTGAACTCCTATCTTCTGGCTCCACAACCAGATACATAAACCAGACAGCTATCCAGCCAGTTATGACAGTCAGTGGAAACAATGTGCAAAGGGCTATTCAGAAAAAAAGATTTCCTTAATTTTGGTCTCCAGGCACTCTTAGATAGTGAAAGATCATGGATTTGCCCAAGGTGAGCAGGCCCAGTTCAAGTTATCTCAGTGGAAAGAAAGGAAGCTGCCTCTTTGCTAGGGTTCAGTGAGAAGCACCTGGGCTTTATTTTTGGTGCTGAGAGGAACAGTATCAATCAAGCTGTTGAAGAGTAATTTGAGAATTAGTCCCCAGAGGCACAAAGAGTTAGAGCTAGAAGCCAACAACCAACCAAGTTCCTGGATGAGCCCTGAGGCTTGCTAACCAGACCATTTTCAGTGTAGCTGATGGAGGGAGGACGGGCATGGCTGCTCTCCTTGTCTTTAATAGGATCTCATAAATCCTGCCGGGGTCACAGGCACACGGTTAAACCTCACGCAAAGACAAACACAGCCTGCCACCTTTAACCTCCTTCATGGGAGAATAATGGCTGCCTGTCTGTGTATGCATACAGTGATACCGTACAGATAGGCCCTCATGCTGGGTAGGAAGAAATTAATGCAGCTGCTTCTAATATCTCTCTCTCTATAGCCAATAGCAGAGGATGATAGGAGCTGTAGTTCAGGAGTGCCTAAACTTTTCAGGCCGTCGGCCAATCATGTGGTTCCTCCCACTGGTCATGTGGTTCCACCGGAAGCAAAAGTAAAACATGCATACACGTATGCATAATGCATCTGCGCATGTGCATAACACTGTTGTAAATGACCTGCAGCTGTCATAAATGCATTTATGACAGCCGTGAGTAATTTATGGCAGTGTTATGTGCGGGCGCGGGCATGTTATGTGCACATGCATGCACATTTTACTTCCGCTTCCTGGAGTGGTGAGGGCGGCATGGGCTGAATTAATTGGCACCATGGACCAGATCTGGCCTGCGGGCCATAGTTTGAGCAACCCCTGAGCTAGATGGATATTCTACCTATACTGTATCTAGTCAGTGTTTTGACAGCATTCAGAATATCTCCTTGAATAGAATATGCCTAACATTAAAATAATATCAAAGGCATTCATAACAGACAACCACATCTATTGAGAGCTCAATAACATCCTGAGTTATATCAACAACATCTCAAAAGTCAGAACAGAAGAGTTTAAATTCATTTAAAAATCTCTGTAGGATGGTCTTGAGAAACTCACCATCAACAGAGAGTCTAACAACTTTGTTCCCTTGTAGAAAAGGTCCTGCTTTGTATGCAGACAAACCACCTGACCTGCCATACTTAAGAACACAACAGAAGAAGTGTATCCAAAAATAGCCACAGACAAGAGACTTACTGATTTCAGTGAATATGGCTAAATCTGCATCAGCCTAGAATCTTTCTAGGTCATAGTAAAGAGGGGCAAAATTATAAATGACCAAGTGTTTAACTAATGGTTACAGTTTGTATATACTGGTACCTTGTTAAATAATCCAGAAATAATAATGGCCCAGATCTCTGCAGTTTTGAGTACAGTACTGTATATCGCTTAACTTCTCACTACTTACTCATGCAGTTGGATGGTGAATAATCAAAAGTCCTACCTTTGCCCATAAGCACTGTCCACCCCAAACCGTCACAGACTTGAGTGGGTGGGAAAAGGGAACATTGGACCATCACGAGGCACCACCCATCATGTTGGGGGCAAAATGCTAATTACCTTGTGACCTGCCCAGAGAGTACACTAAGCACCATGGGATGGTAGATGAATGGAATTGCTAATCATCTGAGAAATAATCAAGAGATCTGATAAGCCTGAACTCTCTATACCTCTAGTGAAAGGGTCCTCAGCCCTGTAAAGCTGGGGGCCAGATTATGCCACATCAGACTGTTGGTGCCGCTGCTGCTGCTGCTGGGAGGAGTGGTGGGGGTTTGGGGTAGTCCTGCGGATGCTGATGCTGCCAAAGGCAATGGCGGCAGCAGAGGTGGGACCACCGTGATCCCTAACCACTCCCCCCACTGCTGCTGCCAACCCCCACTGCTTCCCTGCTTACCAGCCTGGAGGAGGTGCACATAGCACCGACTCATCTGGCCTGTGACCTCGCTCCAGCCGCCACTTCCACTTCTGCAATCCTTGTCTCCTCTGCTTGGCTTGGTGTGTCCCTAATGGCACTCAGTAGCAGGGTGGATATTATACAGCTTACAACATCCGCCTCGCTATTGAGTGCTGTTAAGCATGCCAAGCCAAGTAGAGGAGACAAGGATTGAGGCGGTGCCAGAGGAAGCAGTGGATGGAGAACAGTCACAGGCTGGATGAGTTTGTGCCATGGGCCGGATCAGACCCACGGGCCATAGGTTGAGAACTCCTGTTCTAGTCTGTTATGTGCAATCAAGTCATTTCTGATTTATGGTGAGCCTTCATGTTAATGTGATCAAAAAGGCCTTATAATTAATAGCCCTTCTCGTGTCATGCACATAAAATCCATGGCTTTCTTTAGTGAGTTAAGTCATCTTATGCATTTTTATTTCCAGTTTTTATTTTTGCTTCCACTTTTCCTAGCATTATTCTCTTTCCTGATGAAACTTGTCGGCTTGTGATATCTTCAAAGTACAATACCCGCTAGTCATTGTAGATTCTGTCCATTTCGACTGACCACTGAACCAAAGCACCAAAAAGTCCTCCACACATTTTGTTTCTTCATTATCAGTGTTTAAAAGTTACATAATTATTCAGTAGGCCACAGAAAGAAAATTCCCCATTTCTCAAGATGCTTAAGTGGCTTGGGGCGGGGGGGGGGGGGAGGAGACAGAAGGGGGGATTTTTTCTCCTTAATGGGAAAGAAAATCATGCTAAACAAGGTTGATTTGAGTGTAGCATGGCTGAATATTGCACCTTAAAGTGACCATGTTTGGCATGATCCAGAGTGTTTCCCAAATGCTGGTGTTTGGACTTCAATTCCCAGAAGCCTAAGTCATTTCCCCAAAGCACTGATCAGCCAATGTACTGACTTAGGCTTCTGGGATTTGAAGTCCACCTGTGGGCTGTGTACCCCTTGTTGGGAACCACTAGATAGCCTTAGTTTTAGGGCGATGACCCTTCCCTAACACTGCTACTCTGATACATTTTAGACTCCTCAACCTAGCTGCTTCTTGATAAAATTGTTAGGAAATCTGCAGGTCTCCTTTGTGTTTTGCCTGGCTCTAAGAACATATGCAGGATTGTCTGAACTGAACTGTGTTCTGCTGAGCTATTTTGACTCTCTGAGTGGAGGGGAAAAAAAGATGACTGCTCTATTACCAACCTTACAATTTGCTTCCTAATTTGTTTCCACACAGCCTGTTCTCTGTAATGGGGCAATGAATTCTAGTTCCTTGAATCTTGAAGATATGTATGAAGGAAGGCAAGCTGTTGGCATTCCACCCTACCCTTCTGCACTGTAGCCATGCGACCACACCCGACAACAAATGTGACCTTTTCCAAAGGATGCATGTGTTAAGTTTTGGTTTGTTATGCAATTGTTCCCCCTCAGTTTCTTGTCTGGCTTGATTTCTGCTTACTCTGCAGCTAGAACTGTTGCCCCCTTCCCTTGACGATATATGTACAACTGTGTGTACGTATGGGTGGGTGGCATGATTCTGCAAAAGATAATAATAGTCTATTTGTTTTCACCCTCTCTGTGACGTGCTTTGAGGAACCTTTGCAACTTTCTGTGGAAGTCAAATGGGAAATGCCCTAAAAGCAGTACCTTCCACCCAACATTGCAAGCAACCAATGATTTTGAAATCAGAACATGGCTACATTGCTCCCACTGTGTGAGTTGAGCAAGTTAGCCCACCTTCTATTCACAAACCAAAAATGTCAACTCCAAAGCATAAAAGCAGGTCTCCCCGTGCAGCAGAATAAGGCAGCAGGACCCATCAGTGTGAAGGCTGCAGGTGGAAAGATATTCCTTTAAACGTGTGTAAGGAACTGTGCAGATGGAAGAGAAACACTGAAGATGGAAGAACTAGTGCAGGAGTCAGCAAACATGGCTCTCCAGATGTTCTTGGGCTTCAGTTCCCAGAAGGCCTGATCAGCAGGTGCACTGACTTGAACTACTGGTAACTGAAGTCAAAGAACACCTGGAGAGCCACGATGGCTAACCGTTGAACTAGTCCATTGAGGACAAAGTATCCAACTTATCTCTTTCTTGCTGTCTTAATTTCCTTCCCTTCTTTCTGATATGCCTAAAAGGGTTTTTTTAACCTAGCAGGAGGACATTTGAACATATGGTCCCCATTTGTAATTTAGTTCTGCCTGTTTCCTTAGAAAACTGTCAACTTTGTCTGCTTAGTGAGATGATCAGCTCAGGCAGCAGATGCTTTCGAGACAGAGATGGTAGCATCCTGACTGTTTGCTTAGTAGCTACAGCCACCCCCACCCCCAATGTCACCAAATGCCCCTTAAATTAATATGGTGCCTCATGTCTGTTCAGAACACTCTTCCTTTGCCAGTGGTGTAGTAAGCTCACAATGCCAGCCCAGCTGGCATTTGTACAAGGAATGAGAAGGAGGCATCACCTTTTCCATTGCTCCTTGGAGCAGCATGTCTTGGCCTGGTTGGACTTGCACTGGGAGAGTAAGCCTGAAGTGCAGGCCACGACAAATGGAGTGCCTTTGCCATGGGTCTCTGATTCTGGGAGAAAGCAGCAGTGTAGCAGGAGAAGAACAGCTCAAAATAGGGTGTTTTTGTTCTGTCGCATAGTTGAGTCTGACCCTTTGCGACCCCATGGATCACTGCAAGACAGGCACCCCCATCCTCCACCATCCTCTGCAGCCTGCTCAGCTCTACACCCATTGTGTCAACAAAGCCATCTAGCCATCTCATCCCCTGCCGCCCCTACTCCTTTTGCCTTTGATATTTCCCAGTATCAAGGCCTTCTTGAGTGAGTCCTCTCTTCTCATTTGGTGGCCAAAGTACTCTAGCTTCATCTTCAATATTTGTCCTTCCATGGAGCAGTCAGGGTCGATTTCTTCTAAGATCCACCTATTTGTTCTCCTCGCTGTCCAGGGGACTCTCAAAATTCTCCTCCAGTACATCTCAAAGGCATCTATTCTTCTTTGCTCACCCTTCCTTATGGTCCAGCTCTCACAGCCATACATTACTACTGGGAAGACCACTGCTTTGACTATGCCTACTTTTGTTAGCAGGATGATGTCTCTACTTTTTATTGTGTTCCTTAGGTTTCTCATAACTTGCCTCCCAAGAATTAATCATCTCTTTCTTTTGTGGCAGCAGTCACTGTCTGGAGTGATCTTGGATCCTAAGAAGGTAAAGTCTGTCCCTGCTTCAATTTCTTCCCCTTCTATTTGCTAGGGAGTGATGGCGCCGGTTGCCATTATCTTGGTCCCAAAACAGGACCTAATCAGCACATCCCAGGGACCTGCTCCCATCACCCTGTGTCCCGTTTCATGTATCCTCCTTAATGTGTAATTAAAAAAAATAGGTGTGAGGTAACACTGTTACACAAGTGCTCCTTCAACCTATACTGGCTTCCTTGCAAAGCTGAGGAAGATGTGAGGTCATTTGTCATCGCCACTGCCAGCTACTTATTGCCAGGCTGACATGGGCAGTGGCACACGTTGGCAGCACCGACTTGTCTTTGTTCTAGTCCGGTTGACAGGCTAGTTTCCTGGTTTCCAGTTGCATGTTGTTAATCTTGGTGATTAGAAGCTTCAAGTATGTTTGTGTCCTTTTCTGGATATGTATGACCATAACTGCCTCATATGATTCTTCTTCTTCTTCTTCTTCTTCTTCTTCTTCTTCTTCTTCTTCTTCTTCTTCTTCTTCTTCTTCTTCTTCTTCTTCTTCTTCTTCTTCTTCTTCTTCTTCTTCTTCTTCTTCTTCTTCTTCTTCTTCTTCTTCTTCTCCTCCTCCTCCTCCTCCTCCTCCTCCTCCTCCTCCTCCTCCTCCTCCTCCTCCTCCTCCTCCTCCTCCTCCTCCTCCCCCTTCCTTCCTTCCTTCCACTTTTCTACATGTGGAGAGTGACAAGGCTGAAAAGGAAAGTCTTTGGTATCTTTGAAGTCGCAGCCATCTTAATCTGTGCAAGCATATCAGAGAGTAAACAAAACAAAAGACAAAAAATGTTGTGGCACCTTGATCCACAAAGGCTAACATTATAATATGTACAGGAATTAGTCTTTAAGGTGCCACAACATTTTTTGTTTTGTTTACTCTCAAAAATCTTTGCTATCTGTGGATACTGATTTTGCTGAATCCCCATGGTAACAGAGGGCTCTCTCTTTTTCTGCCTTATCACTCTCCACAAGTGACAGAACCAAAAACAGAGGAGAGGACTGCAGTGATTTCCTTCATGTGTTGTAAATATACTTGGTTTTATAACAATTGAGTAGGGGCAGTGTTGGGCACCAGCAGGTTCGCGCCAGTTCGCCAGAACCAGTAGCAGAAATTCTGGCTGGCCCTACCCATCCAAATTTTGAAATAAAGTACTGTAGTCCTAAATTCAGGTGCAATACAGGACTTTTCCCTGTAGTGCTGGTCATTTGTTGTATGTGTGTTTTTGCAAAGTTTTTCTGCCCTTTCATCCCCACTGTTGCTTCTGATAACCTCAAAAGAGGGATGGAAGATGCTTCTCATCAGCAGAGGAGATAATGTTGGTGATATACTGAAACAGGAAACAGAATCCTGAAAAAATCAGGTGACGGCCTCTTGACTTAAAGCAGGGATTCTAAATCTATGGCCTATGGGCTGGCCCAGGCTGCGGCATCATTTCATGAGGCCCATGTCGCCGCCGCCGCTGCCGCCAGAAGCAGATGTATTTTACGGCACCAATCTGGCCTGCTCAGCTGCCTGAATGGGCATGGTCTGGCCCACGGCTTGAAAAGGTTAAGAACCCCGACTCACATCCTCCCATCCCATTTGCTCTACTTCAAGAAGTGGTTCCAGTGTCTGTTGATTCAGATTACTTTAATGGCTCCTTTATGACATTACTGGAAGCTCAGATTGATCCATTGTACTTCTAGAAAAAATTCCTTCACTTTGGAACTTTTTGTTGTTGTTTTGGCCAGCCTGGTTAATGCCAGATATGCCAGCCCCACAACGGCATGAACAATTTGAGCTTCTGTGACATTGCCAATGATTTCACCTGCGAAGGTGCCTTGTCTCTACCTCCAGACCCTGTGGGAAGGAAAGAGACAAGGGGTAGAGGCAGGCCAGCAAATGGAGAGAGTATGAGAGAAGAGGAAGGTCAGAGGTGGTGAGAAGAAGAAGAGGAGGGAATGTCTTATGGTTTGGAAATTCAAATGGGAAGAATCTGAATTACATTCAAAGAAAAATTAAAACAGGTATGGAAGCATGGAATGAGTGGTTCCAGATCTATGGGGGACCAGCTTGTCTCAATCTGAGCCATGCGACTGGTGTGGATCAAAGTGGAAACACCATTCACTTTTCTTTTTAAGCAGTTCAGCCATGTAATTAACACACTGTTAGAAAAGAGAATCCTTTCATTGTTAAAGCATTTGATTGTTGCAGCGAGAGCTTTTGTCACCTCATATCATTTGCAAATTATTTTGTGATTACTCTCTGGAAGTTGAACTCAAGCTTTGTTTGCAAGTCTGATTTCTAGTTGTCTTAACTCACATCTCTGGAAGTCTAACATGATTTTAGTTCTAATGAAGGAGTGTCTACAATGAAATAGAATACTGGAATAGGACTTTGGAGAGTAAAGGTAAAGGTCTCCCTTGCTTGAAAGCCAGTCGTATCTGACCCTAGGGTTCAGTGCTCATCTCCATTTCCAGCTAAAGAGCCAGTGCTGTCTGTGTCTGCAGAGGATTCTGTGGTCATGTGGCAGGTATGACTGGAGTAGACAGAACCCTGTTACCTTTCCCACTGAAGCGGTACCTATTTATCTACTTGCAATTTGTTACTTTTGAATTGATATGTTGGCAGGAGCTGGGACAGACAACAGGAGCTCACTCTGCTGTGAAGCACTCTGGTCTCAATTGCTGCCCTGCCAACCTTCCAATTGTCCAGTTCAGCATCCACTAAATCACCACAGCACTCAGGACTGCGAAGACCTGGGTTCAAATAACAGTTTTGCCTTCAATCTTTCTCATCTACTTAACAGGGTTGTGAGGATAAAATAGGTAGGAAGACCACATCCATTCATATGCTATTCTGGGGGAAAAGGTGGAATATAAGTAGAAGAAATAATATTAGATCACACATTTTATCACCTTAAAGAAGTAGTAGAGGGGTCTCTTTAAATGAAAATGTATTGCTGGTTTCAAAATTAATGGTTTCAATTCTCCATTTCATGTTCAAGGGTCTTCCTGTCATTCTGCTGATTAGGCCCTAGTTCAGAGGTGCCCAAACTTTTTGGGCCACAGGCTGATCATGTGGTCCAGGGAGCTGGTCGCTAAGGCCCAGGGGCCGGATGCAGCCCCTGAAGCTAATTCATCTGCTCCACAAAGCCCTCATCGCTGCTGGAAGAGGAAGTAAAACGCGCCTGTACGGGCGCGTTTTACTTCCGCTTCCAGGAGCGACGAGGGCTTCACAGGCCGAATGAATTGGCATCGGGGGCTTCATCCGGCCCATAGGCCGTAGTTTGGGCACCCCTGTCCTAGTTGCTTGAACAGCACTGTTAATTCCACACAATATGCAGTAATTGGTGGAAGATAGCTTGTGACTCTGTTTTTAATATGCTTTTGCTTTCAAATAGGAGTAAGATGTTTCAGCTTTTCCATATAAAAAAAAGGGGGTGAGTTACCCTTTTGGCTATGGCTCTCAGCCATTCACTCAGATTGTCTGCAGACTCAGGAAGGAAACGCTGCCTCGTTTTGCCCTCCGCTTGCATTTGGAAGAATCTGGGATTGGGGAGGGAAGGAGTTCCAGTGTCAGGTTAGAATGTGATGGGTTTAACAACGTCTTTATAGCTTTCAGAGCTTTATAGATTTCAGAAGAAAATCTGGGAGCTCCTAAAACGCCAGCACGCTCCTGACAACTGAAAATGATAAATCCAACCCATGATTTCAGGAGGTCGTGTGCCAGACCAGCCTTGCCGTTAAGCAAGACGAACCAGCTGTCTCAGGCAGCAGATTCTGGGGTTCGTAAAAGGGAAGGAAATAGTGGCTTCTTGTGTTTTAGTTCCAGAGATAAGGAGAGAAGCTTGTGGATTTTCCTGCCAGAATAATTTGCTGTCTGACATGGACTTTGACTCGGCAGTGGTGGCAGGGGCACAATTGCCTGTTTTATCTCAGAGAGCAAAATATCTGGGGCTGGCATTGGTCATAGATGACAAAGGTCTCCTATCTTTGCTACCACTCTCCAATACTAACAAAAGAGCAGGAGGAGTCAGACCTGCTGTTATACCGAGCCAGTTTATTAAGGCAACTGCTTGTCACCTCCTTTGCAGTGTTTGTTTGCCACAGATCCAGTGGTGGGCAGCAAAAATTTCCACTACCACACTGTGGGTGGAGCCTACATTGAGGGCAGAGCCTACATCATGGGTGGAGACTACGTTGTGGGCGATCTAGTCATGCCTGCCATATGGCCATGTATACATCTGTAAAGACAGGTAGCACTGGCTCTTTGGCTGTAAATGGAGATGAGCACTGCACCCTAGAGTCAGATATGACTGGCTTTTGAGCAAGGGAGACCTTGAACCACTTGCAGGGACAAAACCTGACATCAAATTTGAATACAAATCAGGGATCTTCTGTTTTAAGGTATAGGTTGCCCTTGCTCAAAAGGTAGCCGTTACCAACTCTAGGGTTCAGTGCTCATCTCTGTTTATAGCCAAAGAGCCTGTGGACTTGATCCACAAAAGCTCACATTAAAATACAGCAGTTAGTCTTTAAGGTGCCACAATGTTTTTGTTGTTTTTGTTTTGTTTACTCTCTGATATGCTTGCACAGAATAAAACTTTTTAAATGGCAGCTGTGTTAGTCTGGGCAGGGCAGAGAGGTGGGCGTGGCCACCCAATTTCACACACCCCGCCCAAAGGCCACCCAATTTCTCCACCCCCCTGCCCAAAGGCCACCCAATTTCTCCACCCCCCTGCCCAAAGGCCACCCAATTTTGCTACCCCCCTACTAGGAGGGCGTGTGTGCAAACCTGTTGCTGCCCACCACTGCACAGATCTAGAAGGTATACCTACAGTGGTGGGCATCAGAAAGTTCACCAGAACCGGTAGCAGAAATTCTGGCTGGCCCTGCCCATCCAAGTTTTGAAATATAGTAGTCCTAATTCGGATGCAAGGCAGGGCTTTCCCCCTGGCAACGCCCACCACACCACATCCACAGTGTGGTAGTAAATCTTTTTGGAGCCCACCACTGTATACATGTCATGTCTTCTCCTAGTAGTAGTCGTATGCTAGGATCATTAACTGTGCCAAGAAAGGGTCTTTTTAGATCTGACTGTAGCAGAGTCCTGAGGGTCTAGTGATTTTTGTTCATTTGGTGGTTTGTTATTCCATTTAGAGTCTGAAACCAGGCTTTAATGTAACTGATGGGTATTGTGTCTGATGAGGTTTTTCACAGTAGAGATGATGCAGAAAAATAAAATAAAAGGCATAACGAACGCTTTGCATAGCGAAAAATTAGCATAATGAAGCGTTCATTATGTAGGGGCTATACCCCGCATAACGAAAAAAACAAAACACCAATGTTCATTATGCTGGGTTTTCGGTAGCCAGGATATAACTGCTCAATGGGAACCCCGGTTAATGAACTCCCCCCCCCCCCGGCCCGGTTATGCGGGGTACCGTCAATCAATGGTGCTTTGCATGATGAAAAAATCTGCATAACAAACTGCTCCATGGAACAGAGTTTTTTTCATTATGCAGGGTTCTAGTGTGGCACGGTACACAACCCCATCAGCCATACACGAAACAGACGGACTTGGTTGGCCTCTTTTCCAGGAGACAGTGGGGATTCAAACTCATGGCCCCCTTACCTCCAAGCCACTGAGTTACACCAGTTCTGGTTCTATGTGGGGTTAAGTAAGGCTGTGAGGGATCTTCACGCTCAAGGCAATATGTTGCCCCTCCTCATAGTACCTTTTCTCCATGGACTCTTCATGGAAGTGGATTAATCAGAGTATAGTTATATCATTTTGGGTGGAGAGGGAGAAGAGCTACAAATTTTGTTGCTGTCATTCTGGCTGGTTGGTTGCTAGCATGCATTCAGTAAAGAAAGTAGCATGCGAATGTCTGTAATACCAAGTAACTGTAAGTGAAGGATAAACATTTTATATCCTTAAGGGGGCAGCCAAAAATGAGATGGCTAGATGGTATTGTGGATACAGTGGGCACAGAGCCGGGCGGGCTGAGGAGGATGGTGGAAGACAGAGGTGCCTGGAGGACAATGGTCCATAGGGTCACAAAGGGTCGGAATCAACTGTGCGACTGAACAACAACAACAAAATTCTTTCTCCTACAAATGTCTCAGAGTGGGTTACCGAGATTGAGTGTCAGTAAATAAGAAAGGGGTGGAACCAAGAAGCCTTGTAGACTCTTCTCCCTGTGGGTCTCAGCACTTCTAACACACAATTAAAGGGAACTTTACCATAAATTCAGAATTCTTCAACATTTCTAGCAAGCTGCACATGTTTCAAGCTGGGATGTCACCACCCGCTCTCCAGGAACGATATCTGATCTTTCTTCATGTTGGAAGGGGGGGGGGCATACTCTGATTTAAGCAATAAAGTGCCAGATTTTTGCCACTTCTGCTCATGACAAACGCGCAAATAAAGCAAGGAACTTTGCTTTCCTGTCTTTATCTGCCCATGATCACATTCCTATAACTTTTATTTGTTTTGATTAATAGCTTTTTGAGTAAGGGTGGAGGAAATTAACTCAGAGGTGGAGGGGGGGAAAAGAGAAGTAAGAGCAAAGAAAGGAACAGAAGAGTCTATAGCCCTTCAACGTTCTGCACTGGTTAGCTGAACTCAAGGGGGAAGTCCTGGCCAACCACAGCTTGGGTGGTGGCATGCCTCCAAACTACATTTTGCACAGTGAAAGAGCCCTTGTATACTGCATGCAGACAGGAAGAAGGCAGACCAGTGTGTTAATATTCCATTCGCCAATAAAGGAAACTAATGCAGACATTGATTTTGTGCCTGTGCTGCCTTTGCTCTCTGTTAGTAGCACTTACCGGGGGGAGCCAAAAGTTCTCATTGTGGCATGGGAACCCCATAATTCCATAGAAGCAGCCATGTTAATCTGCTATGTGGAAAACAAAGTCTTGTGGTACCTAAAAGCAGAGACAGGAAATGTACATCCTGTCAAAAGTTGTCAGGACAACTCCCCTTATCCCTCCTCTTGGCTGTGTATGCTGCCTATTGCTGATTTGTGTTGCAGTCCAACAAACCAGGGACAACTATATGTTTCCTATCCTACTTTTAAGATACAGTCAAACCTCACATAAAGAGCGCCTCGTTTAAAGAGTAACTCGCTTAAAGAGCAGGATTTTCTCTGAATGTTCGCTTCGCTTAACAGATAAAACCAACCAAAAACTTGCTTAACAAATAAACTGGGGTTCCCAATCCACCCCACCAGAAGTTACAATTGGTCACTCACAATGGTGTTTCACTTAAAGAGCAAACTCGCTTAAAGAGCAATCCTGTGGAACACATTATGCTCTTTAAGCGAGGTACAACTGTAGTGTATTATTTGTGATGGATAGCTTTGTGGGATTAAGTGCCTAACGGCACATTATCTTAATTCACAGGCTTGCAACATGTTAAGAGCTACAATTACATATTTTTTAAAATAATAATAATAATATGTAATTGCAATCACTCACAATTTGTCCACGAGGGATAATTATCTCCAGGGCTAGAGGAGAGGGAATGGGTGATTTAACCCTTCCAGTCCATGATGTGATGCTGAAGAAAATTCTTCCTTTTAATGCTATAATTAAGGATGGAGCATGCTGTAATTAGTTGAAGCACGGCAAGGAGTTTCTATTGGGCAAAACAAATACAGCAACATTGGCCTTTTGAAAGAAGAGCCTTGCATATTTAAATGGTTATTCATCAGGTTATTAAATGTTCAGTCCAAGGCCAGCCATGTCATGAATGCTAATATTCATTATAATAATTTCATGTCAGAGATTACTCTGGGTTGAAAGGATTTGCCTGAATGAGGCTCTTTTTATGTCCCCAAGTGCAGCTCTCAGGTATCGAATCCCGACCTTCCAGTCTCCAGCTCAGCGTCTTAACCACTAAACCACCAGGGGAGCTGCTATTATTATAATTCATTATTATCCCTCAGTATCTCATGCAGTGAATCCAATTTTCAGAGTGAGGAACTAGGATTACTTTTAAAGACTCTCTTAAAATGGTTTCAAGCCATAGGCTGGCTGAAGTCCTGTTGATACAGCACTGCGCACACAAGGCTAATGATGCCAGCCATGTTCTTTTATCTCTAATTAAAATGTTCTTGTTCTTTCCATACCACCACCCAGCTTCTGAGGCTTCCTAAAAATCCCTTCTATCTTGGTGAAGGTTTGGGGAATGGTGGTGGGTGGTCATCTCAGGATGGGAGAATCTTTCATGTCAAAAAATATTTTGCAGCCAATCTACCCCACACTCACAAGGACCAACAAAAGCAGACAAGAAGAGTAGAAAAGTAGAACACTCCCCTCATTGGGTTCCAACCAATCCAAGCTGTTGTGCAGCCTGAACATTCCCATCCCCTTACAATGAGACACTCTTATTGGATGCAGCATCTTTTGGAACATTCTTGTGTTAAAACTTTCCTGGGTGATTTGACAGACAAAGGATGAAAGAATAAAGAAAGCTTAAATGAATTTTAAAAAATGAAATAACTCAAAAGTTTCATATTTCCTCTTTCATTAAACCAAATTCTTTATCTTTCAGAGAGTCTCTATTAATGCTCTTCAAGATCAGAAACTTTGGATGGATGGAGGAAACCTTCCTAGAGATCTCAGATACTGTACATCTTTTTGGTGCTTCCAGAAGATGGAGGGTTCCTGGTGCTCCCAGTGGTAGGTCAGTTGACACCTGTTCCATCCTTTCCTCTTTAGAAGGCTTTTTTTTGTGGTAGTAAAAAAATGGGAGAAGCATGAGGAAAATATGGAAGTGATAGTTTACAAATAAAAGATACTATTACCCTGATATATCATAACAATCAGGGGAACAGTAGTTGTGTTAATCTGTTGCAACGGAAACAACATGAAACCTTTGGTTTGATCTAGTGTGAGCACTTACTGGAGTGCCTGAAGAATTAGGGCAGTATCACACCATCAATCATTTGCAGCCTAACTTGAGTAAGATTCAAGGGTGCGCCTTCCACCTTTGAAACTGATAGGCAGGGGTTGAACTGGATGTTACATGGCAAGGGAATAGATTACAGCAGTGTTTCCCAAATGCTGGTTTTTGGACTTCAATTCCCAGAAGCCTAAGTCATTTCCCCAAAGCACTGATCAGCCAATGTACTGACTTAGGCTTCAGGGAATTGAAGTCCTACTCAGTGGAGGTGTGGAATAGATTTAATGGCTTGGACCAGATAGACAGAGTGCCAGAAGAATTATGGACAGAGATGCGGGACATCATGCAGGAGGCAGCAAGGAAAACCATACCAAAAGAAAAGAAGCGTAAGAAAGCTAAGTGGTTGACCGATGAGGCTCTTAAAATAGCAGAGGACAGAAGGAATGCAAAATGCCAAGGAGAAAAGGAAAAATACAATCACTTGAATACAGAATTTCAAAGGAAAGCAAGGAGAGATAAGGAAACCTACCTGAACAAACAGTGCAAAGAAATAGAGGAAAACAATATCAGGGGTAGGACTAGAGATCTTTTCAAAAAAATTGGGGAACTCAAGGGAACATTTAAAGCAAAAATGACCATGATAAAAGACAAAGATGGCAGGGAGTTAGCAGATGCAGAAGAGATTAAGAAAAGATGGAAAGAGTACACAGAGACACTCTACAAAAAGGACCTCAACATCCCTGATAATCACAATGATGAGAACATTGAACATGAGCCAGACATTCTAGAGAGTGAAGTCAGAAAGGCCCTAAAAAACACTGCAAACAACAAAGCCAGTGGAGTTGATGGTATCCAAGTTGAACTTTTCAAAGCCCTACAAGATGATGGAATCAAATTATTGCACTCTGTATGCCAGCAGATTTGGAAAACAAAACAATGGCCACAGGATCGGAAAAGATCTGTATACGTTCCACTCCCCAAAAAGGGTAATGCCAAAGAATGTTCAAATTATCGAACAATTGCGCTCATCCCTCATGCTAGCAAGGTGATGCTCAAGATAATACAGGATAGACTGCAACAGTATGTGGAGAGAGAATTATCAGAAGTGCAGGCGGGTTTCAGAAGAGGCAGGGGGACTAGAGATCACATCGCCAACATAAGATGGATCATGGAAAAAACAAAGGAATATCAGAAACAAGTCTACTTCTGTTTCATTGATTACACGAAGGCTTTTGATTGTGTCGACCACAACAAGATGTGGCAAGTAATTAAAGAGATGGAAATACCGGAACACCTTATAGGCCTCATGAGAAATCTGTACATGAATCAAGAGGCAACAGTTAGGACAGAAAGTGGAATGACGGAGTGGTTTGGAATAGGAAAAGGAGTAAGACAAGGCTGCATTTTGTCACCATGTTTATTCAATTTATACACAGAACACATAATGCGCAATGCAGGGATGGAGGAATCACAATTTGGGATCAAAATTGCTGGAAGAAATATCAACAATTTGAGATATGCAGATGATACCACCCTAATGGCAGAAAGTGAGGAGGACCTAAAGAGGCTCCTGATTAGGTTGAAAGAAGAAAGTGAAAAAGCTGGCTTGAGACTCAATATCAAAAAAACCAAGATAATGGCAACAGGCCCTATCAGTCCCTGGAAAATAGATGGGGAAGAAGTAGAAGCAGTGACAGACTTTACTTTCTTAGGATCAAAGCTCACTGCAGATGGTGATTGCAGCCATGAAATAAAAAGGCGACTGATTCTTGGGAGGCAAGCGATGAGAAACCTGGGGAGCATAGTGAAAAGTAGAGACATCACATTGCAAACAAAAATTTGCATAGTCAAAGCAATGGTATTCCCTGTGGCAATGTATGGTTGTGAGAGCTGGACCATTAGGAAAGCTGAACGCAGAAGAATAGACGCCTTTGAGATGTGGTGTTGGAGGAGAGTTTTGAGAGTCCCATGGACAGCGAGGAGAACAAATAGGTCAATCTTAGAAGAAATCATCCCTGACTGCTCATTAGAAGGTCAAATAATAAAGATGAAGCTAAAGTACTTTGGACATCAAATGAGAAGAGAGGATTCACTTGAGAAAGCTTTGATGCTTGGAAGGGTCGAGGGCAAAAGAGGAAGGGGAAGGCCCAGGATGAGATGGATAGATGGTGTTGTGGAGACGGTGGGTGCAGAGCTGAGCGAGTTGAGGGGGATGGTTGCGGACAGGAGTGCCTGGCGGACGGTGGTCCATGGGGTCGCAGAGGGTCGGAATCGACTGTGCGACTGAACAACAGCAACAAAGTGGGCTGTGTACCCCTTGTTGGGAACCACTGGATTACAGCATTGTTCAGCACCAAAATACCTCGGCATGACATTTGACAGGACATGCTCTTTTAAGCAGCACTGCCTGAATACCAAGACTAAAGTTAGTTAGAGAAACAATATCATCAGGAAATTGGCAAACATGGGAAGCTCAACCATCCACACTGAGTACATTAGTTTGGCCCTGAGAGTCTCTGTGGCAGAGACTGTGGACTGGAAGTGGGCTGCCGTGAGTCTGTTTTGTGCCCTCTTGACTCAAAAAGACATGCATAGAGACAGGGTATCTACAAGTGTGGAAACTGTTGCCTCTGGTAAACATCCACCCCCAGGGCTTTTCTTTGTCATTTAGTGCTCTTGAGAGTACCCAGATTAGATATGTTCCTAGGCCTGAGCAAACCACCTACCCTCTTACCACTTCCTCTTGTCTGATGCCAGCCTGCCATAGGCCACAGCTCAAAATGGTGGGCGGAGGTGCCCAGAACTGGTCATAGTGAGAGTCTCTGTTTGACACAGACATCCCTGCTTGCAGCCAACAGCCTGGCAGAGTCTGTTAGGAGGGCAGCAAGAAAAAAGAGAAATGCAGGAATTATGTTTGCATCGGATGGCCCTGAAATCTGTAGCAGCAGAATCCAGCCCCTGTCAAAGTTATCCCGTTGCTGCTGGTAGAGATGGGAGTGGGTTGTGTGCATCAATTGTTCCCCATGGAAAATGGACCTCTGTAGAAACCAAGGGGAAACTTCTGCTCAACAGAGCTTTGGAAAATGTATGCTCTTCCAACACACTTTTCTACATGTTGGCTGGGGATTTGCGGGCATTAGCATTTCTTTTTTTAAAAAGAGGACTTTTCCATGCTCTGGTTTTTTGAATTTTCAGCAACAGGGACCTTGGTAAATGCCCCATTTCTGGACACTGAAGGAAAAGTGAGTTATTTACTTGCTTACATCTGTGTTTGCTCCAGGTGAAGCATGGCCATATTATCCCAGGCGTCCCTCCCCAATCAGATGGCTGGGGAAAGCTCCTTCTGGATGGATTTATTTTTGACCTGCTTAGTTTTACCTGCTTTGGAAATGTTGAGAAAGGAGGAATTCACAAAACAGAGTGTAAATCTGTGGCCTCAGGCAGTTTTCCAATGGTAGGCAGGAGTTCTTCACCGCCCTTTATTGTTGGTATATTGTCTGGCACAGCATTAGAATTGCTGACTGTAGTGTTTAGACACAGTGATGGCAAATCCAGGAAAAGCAAAAAAAGAGAAGGTTTAGGAACAGGGAAAAAAAGCAACATATAAAGTAACCAGGCTTAACACCTTTCCTTTCATTACGCTGTAAAAAGTTCTCTCAGAAACACAGACTATATTTACCAAAACTGTGATGTCATAAAGTCATCTTTAAGCAGTGGTGGGATGTCAAATTTTTTACTACCACACCGTGGGCGGAGCCGCCGCTATGGGTGGAGCCAACATCATGATGTCATGATGTTGTGGGCAGAGCCAATATCATGATGTTGTGGGCAGAGCCAAAGTAATAAATAAATAAATAAATAAATAAATAAAAAATACACATTAAAATATAAATTAAAATAAATAAATGTAAATACATATAAATTAAAATAAATACATAAACACATAATATACATGATACTCAACCCACCCACCCACTCCAAACACAAACCTGTCACTTACCTTACCCTGGGGTCGGGGAGTAGCAGGCAGGCAGGCACAGCGGTGGCGGCAGCGGCGCGGTGGCCTGACCTAGCCCGACCTGGCCGGGCCCGGCAATGCAGCGCAGCCTAGCCCGGCAGTGTGGCCCAGCGCAGCCCGGGCCAGCGGTGCACCGGGGAAAGGCCGCTGCCACTGCTGCCACTCCTCCAGGCGCTGTCTGCACCCTTTCCAGGCAGCCCAAAATGGCTGCTCAGAAGTGTGCATGCGTCAAAACTCCATTTGACGCATACGTACTTCTATTTTTCAGTGTACATGCATCAAATGGAGTTTTGATGCATCCGCACTTCCGAGGAGCCATTTTGGGCTGCCCAGAAGACAGATCCGGAGGGCGGCCGAAGAGGCAACCGAAGTGTTTGCCTGGGGTTTTACCATTACCCCCGGCGAGTCCCTCTGGATGGCTGCTACTGTTTCGGCTGAACCAGTCCGAACCAGGAGCAGCCCATCACTGGGTAAGTCCCTGATGTGGTTCCCCCCAAAAGCTGCTACAGGTTCTCCGGGATGCTGGGGAAAGTTACTACCGGTTCTGGTGAGCTGGTGCGAACCTGTTACATCCCATCACTGTCTTAAAGCCATATCATCACAGAACCTGAAGGTCTGCGCAAGGCTATTGCCAGATAGGTAGCAATAGCAATAAAAGTTACCTGTATATACTCGAATATAAGCCTAGTTTTTCAGCCCTAAAATGAGGTAAAAAAAGTGGACTTGGCTTATACTCGGGTCACTGAGTGCGATGGGAACAGATGGTGGCGGCTAATAGCCTTCAAAACCTACTTCTCTTGTCTTTCATTGCCATGTCTCAATTGGCATGCTGCATCTTATTTTCATGTATCATATTTTGATTATTGAAACTCACTAGCAGCTGCTGCATTTTCCACCCTCAGCTTATATTCGAGTCAATCTATTTTCCTGGTTCCTCAGCTCAATTTAGTTACTGTACCTTGGCTTATATTTAGGTTGGCTTATACTCGAGTATATACGGTATACTTATATACCAACCTATAGCACTTATTGCACTCTCTGGATCAGTCTATGTTAGGAGTTCTCAACCTTTTAGAGCCAGGGGCCAGATCACGTTCCCTCAGACAGCTTTGGGGACCGGGGGGGGGCATTTTGCCCTTCCTCCCCCCACATGGCACATCCTGGTGTGGTGGAGGTGGTGGTGGGCACATGAAATGGTGCAGTGGGCCATATCTGGCCCATGGGCTGCAGGTTGAGAATCCCTGCTCTGGATGGTTCACAAGGTAATTAGCATTTTGCCCTCGACATTTTGGGTCCTCATTTTACCGACCCCAGAAGGATGGAAGCTGAGTCAACCTTGGGTCCAGTCAGGATCAAACTCACATGGCAGCAGTTTTTGGCTGAAGTACAGCAGTTTAACCATCATATCACGAGGGCTCTTAGGAGTGCAGCCTCATGGAATTTCAGCTACCTGTAATGGTTCTGAAGTGTAATGTTGTCTCTTGATTTTCTACTGCTTCCTCCAGCAATATTCAGAGGGTATGTATGCTCCGTTGTTAGGCTTGTTTCCCCACTGTGCTTTCTTCACTAAAATTGGATTATCCCATCCTGGATTATGCTAAATCATGCTAAACAAGGTTGTTTTAAGGTACCGTACATCATTTTGGGAGATGTGCATGTCAGGATTAGTTGGTTTGAGGGCAGGAAACCAGACTACACCTCAAGCAACCTTATTTAGCTGTTCTTCCTTTTAAAGGGGAAGAAAAAAGAAAAAGAGAAAAGAATAAAATACCAAAATTGTTCTCCCTCTGTGTCCTCTCTTGTCTTCTCTTCTTCTGTAGAGGAGTGGAAGCATTTCATTTTTTAAAAAATTCTGACTGGCTTAGCTAGCACATCAGTGCTGCCTGACAGGGGTTTTAAACCACTACCACCACCATCTATTTTGTTTCTTATTTCCCTTCCTCCTTGGGCAAATGGGAGGAAGTTTTCAATTTCCCAAGAAATGGTTTAAGCAAAGTGACACATACCGGAACTAAGCCAAAACAGAGCAAATTTTCGTGCCTCGAAACAAAAAAAAAGGGGAGTCCCTGACGGAGGACCCAAAAAGGTATGAGTAAGCATGCTCCAGGGACAGGCTGTTTTGTGATGGCCCCCACATCATATACTTGCCCCCAAAAGGAGTGGATCAGCCCTTCCCAATCTTTTCCCCTGGTGTGTCATTTAATTTGGAGCAGGATATTGAGAGGTGCTCTCTTTAGAAGACACTCTAGGCATCTTTTTGACTAAACTATGCAGGAAGAGTGCTTTTAATTAGGGGCTCATAACCTATGGCTCACAGGCCGGCCCCTGATGCCATCTCATCTGGCCTGTCACTGTCTCCCTCGCACCTGGAAGTGGAAGTGGGCATATTTACATCATCCCTATAATGCCTCTGCACCCACACCTGCACAAACGCACCCGCAACTGTTGTAAGTGTGGAAGTGGGCGCATTTATGTCAGTTGTAAATGTGCCCGCTTCTGCGGGGCGCGTTCTGGTACACTCAGTTGTTCTGGGGGCGTGGTCAGGTCCACGGCGCAAAAAAGGTTGGCCACCTCTGCTTTAAACATATAAAACAGAAGCCCTGGTGGTGCCGTGGTTAAACTGCTGTGCTGCAACCGAAAGCTTGTGAGTTCGATCCCAGACAGGACTCAAGGTTGACTTTGCCTCCCATCCTTCTGAGGGTGGTAAAATGAATACCTAGCATGTTGGGGGCAAAAAGCTAATTTGTGGGCTACTCAGAGAATGCACTAGTGCTATGGGGTGGTATATGTGTGATTGCTTTTTTGCTTTAAACAGCACAGATCCTCACAGCTCCTTTGTAAAATACTCAAGCCTCAGCACAAAAGGGTGTGAGGGCCGTAGCACAGGACCAGGCTGGTCATGGGAAGCATCTTTAAGAAGTTAAAAGATAGGAAGTCTGTTGACCCAAACATATTCACTAGGGAATGGCTAAACCAGTCTTCAGAGTTTAATGAAAGAAAAGGTTCTGCGTTAGGGAGACTATGAAGGTGTGCACAGGGAAGAAAAAGGGCCTGGAACGTGTCAAAGGACAGAAGCCCTCCTTAGACGACCTAAGCGTTTCATATGCCAACTGATTCCATGTTGTCCTGTGGAGAATGCCTACAACTCTTGGAGAGACAGTGTCAATCTCTCTTTGAGGAAAGAGTAGGAGAGTGTTTGTCTTGGCAGCCCAAACAGCCCATGGGGGCTCCCGTCCCTACCCTTGGGTATTTTGGTGCATTATGCTAGCTCTATATTGAAAGTTGCTCCAAAAGAAAAAAAAAGAAGCAGATGTTTTAGCCTGCATTATTTCAGATTGATGTGTAATAATGCCTAGTTATTATAGTTTTCTTCTATGTGGCATTGAATATGGTTTTTGAGGAGGAGGAGGAGGAGAAAAGTACAACCTGCCATATAAATTGTCTTAAGCGAGCCACATATGACAAACACAAGGGGACCATGCCGTGACGTTTCCACAGGGCTTATTTTCCAGCAATAGTTAATGGGTTGTACTGTTTAGCTTTTGGGGAGAATTGGATCCTTTAAATTGTGTGGAGAACCACTGGACTTCCAGATGTTTGAGACTCCAGCTTCCACACTCACTTATCATTGGCCATACTGGCTTGGGTAAATGGGAGTTGTATGCCAACCTTTCTGGAAGAGTCTTCTCCCTTGCTTCAGAAGATACCATGCCAGCTGTTTAGCTTCCCCCTCCTGGCTGATTTTTTTTCATGACCTGCATTCAAGTGTGGTTGTCGTGAAGTGGTGGAAAAACTCATTCTGTGCTATTGGGCTTACAGAAGCTTGCTGAAATCTCAGTTTGATCTGTGATTTGTCTGCTGGTTTGAAGGAAATAAATCATGCTGCGCGGTTACTGCTGTGTGGTTCCTGTTCTCGAGAACCCTGTGCTCATGTGCGGTTACAAATGTTGAATGGAAATTCTGCCTTTTAAGATGAAGAGTCTCCATCATAAATATGTCTCACACTGTCATTTTACTTCTTGCTCTAATGGTGGCTTTATTTATCAGTGACTCTGCTCATATTAAATCCCTGGGGAGGGTTTTTCATCAGCTCCAATCTTTCATCTTGTGTGGGCCTGTTTACTCAAGCAGCCCAATCAAAAGGTAAAGCAGGGATTATCAACCTGCAGCCTGGGGGCTGGATGAGGCCTGTGCTGCCATTTCATGTGGCCCCCCATCACCTCCACAACACCAGGAAGTGCCATGTGGTGGAGGAAGGGCAAAATGGCCGTCTGGCCCCCAAAGCTGTCTGAGGGAGCGTGACCCAGCCCAGTTTAAAAAGGTTGAGAACAGTGGTGGGCACAAAATTTTTTTTGCTACCACACCGTGGACGGAGCCTACATCGTGGGTGGACCCTACATCGTGGGTGGAGCCTATGTCATGGGTGGAGCCTACATCACGGGCAGAGCCTACGTAATGGGCAATCTAGTCATGCCTGCCATATGTCCATGCATACATCTGCAAACACTGGCAGCATTGGTTCTTTGGCCGTAAATGGCGATGAGCACTGCACCCTAGAGTTGGATATGACTGGCTTTTGAGCAAGGGAGACCTTGAATCACTTTGCAGGGACAAAACCTGACAGGGCAGGGCAGGGAGGTGGGCGTGGCCACCCGCTACACCCTCGCCCGAAGGCCACCCAATTTCGTTACCCCCCTGCCCAGAGGCCACCCAATTTTGATACCCCACTCCTGGGTGGTGGTGGGTACGAACCTGTTGCTGCCCACCACTGATTGAGAACGCCTGAGGTTAAGCTTTCTCTCTAGATTATGATGTGTTTCTGGTCCCAAAGGGTGGATTTTTGGTCTTTGAATGTTCATTTGCAGCAGAAGCAAACAAATGTTGCTTGTTTATAACTGCAGATAGAGAAATAGCTTCTGTTTTATAGAATCATGATGGAAAGGTGGGTGCTTGCTTCAATACAGACTCTCGAGTGACATGCTAGACTGAATTGTTATCTGAAGCAAGTCTCCTTTGCGCTCCATCCCCAAGCCAACTAGAAACCACACACTTGGGGGCCTTCTCCATACTGGGAATAGCTCTGGCCACTTGTGCAGATGGGCGAATATTTAGTTTTCATTTGGATTTGGTAAGAATAGACCTAAATGCACAAATTTCTTCATATTCAGATGAAACGATTTTTAAATCTTGTGTAAAAGAGAAAATGAAACTGACAAGTGTTTCTGTTCTGACTAGAAACAGTGATTCAATTTTTAAAAATGTGTGAAACGTCATCGTTTGTGGAGAAACTGTTTTGCAAAATAGCTTCTCCCTTGCTTTTCTTATTAAATTTACCCAGGGTTTATCAACCTTTACCCTCACAGATGTTCTTGGACTTCAATTCCCAGAAGCCTCGATCAGCAAGTGTACTGACTTGGGATTCTGGTAACTGAAGACCAAGAACATCTGGGGGCCAAAGATTGAGAAACCCTGCCAGTCTTCTAAGCTTGTTTATTTAGTAATGAGTTCTCTGGAACTCAGGAAGGCTTGCTTCTGGTAATATATGCAAACAGTTGCGTTGTTAATTTCTGCTCTGAGTTTTCTACACCACAATTAGCATGAGATGCTTTTTGAAACACTGAGTATTCTTTTGAATAAAATGTCTTCAATATATATAAAACATGGACTATATATACCACTTCGTTCTTTGGGATGATATTTAATACTACATCTTGGGAATGCTGGAAGAATGCTCCATCAGTTCTATAAAATTTTCTTTTATTCTGTAACCATTCAGTGGGTGTCCACTATTAAAATTGGTTTCAGATTATTAGGCGCAAGGTTGACTCATCCATCCATCCTTCCAAGGTCTGTGAAATGAGCACCCACCATGCTGGGGGCAAAATACTAATTACCTTGTAAACCACCCAGAGAGTACACAAGCACTGTGGAGCAGTATATAAGTGTACAGTAATTGTTATTGCTATAAACTGAGTGCTACGATACTCAGTTATGATGACCTTTATTTTGAATTTCCGGAAATTCAAAAACACTTCAGAACAGAGCTTTGCTAGCAGAAACAGAGCAGTGGGCTGAATCAAAGGTTCTGTTTCCATTGTAGGTGAAGCAATGAATAAGGTGTCCTTGGCCATTCATTACAGTTCTCTTCTGTTCAGCCCACCTTGTATTTAGATGCAGCTCAGTCCAGGTCACTGATTCTACAGGAAGCATGAAGTAGCACAGTGTCTACCAAGGCATTTGACTCAAGCCCACATTGTCTGATTAGGTTATCCTTTAACATCCATTAATCCGCTCATCATATTCGCCTACAGTACACGTCTTTTCAGTATTTTCTAGTGGGTAAAAATGTGGATTCCCTTTTGCATTGCTGTTGTGCTGCATGGGTCTAGTTTTTATCATGCACCGTCTCTCTCTCTCTTAAAAGCATCCCCATTTTACAGTGGGGAAGAGAAGGAAGGAAATTGCTCAAGGTCACCTTATGAATCAGTAGCAGATCTTGCAGCAAAGTTCCATTCCATATACCGGTAGGTCAGCTGTTGAGCCCCTGGTTTGAACAGAAGAAGCTCCAGAAATCTTCCTGCTAAACTTCTTAGGACCGGAGCAGTCCTTTGACTCTGACTTCAGAGAACTATTGCCAAACAGGATACTGCTAAATGGATGCAAACCTATCCTGGTTATTAGGTTGTTCATCTTTGCTACCTCTGTTCAGTGGGCCACAATGCCAATGCCAATGCCAAGAGATCTACAGTTCCCGGCATGCTTGTCTACTGACAATGCTGGCATGACAAACGAGAGATTTGGATAACAACATTTGCAAGTCCATAAGCTCGTAATTATTAATCCTTTATTTTATACTAAAGAGATATGCAGGGCCAGATTTTCCTATAGGCTAACTAGGCTTCAGCCTAGGTCCTCAAGATCAAGAGGGGCCTATATATTGATATATATCACAGTAATGATGTATTTTATTATCTCTCATGTAATTTACAAACTTCAAAATGGGTGGTGAAAGGGCCACATAAGTGGAATAGCCTAGGGCCTCTTTTCATGTAAATCTGGCCCTGGAGATATGGGAAAGCCTACTATAACAAAGCAATCCTATGCAAATAAACTTGGAAGTAAACACCCCTGAGTTTTATTTATGTTTTCCCCCAAGCAAGCAATTTTCTTCCTGAAATCAAGCTCTTAGGGAAAACCAATTCAGCACATTTGTGTTAGAAACTAGTCATGAAAAGAAGTGAGTGGTTAGCATTTGTGAAATCACAAACCCGCTGCCTTGAATATGATATTTTCAGTGATTTTTTTTACTGTATTTTTTGTAAGGGGCAAATGAATGTACAAGAAGCAATAATAATTTAAGGTAGCCTAGGAATCTGCCCTCTTGAAAGAGGAAAGAGTAGAGAATGTGAAGGAAATTCAATGGGAGGGCAAAGATTGGCAATACTTTGGCTGGCCTCTTCAGGTTGCCATAGGCGGAGAGGGTACCCCAGACTTCTGGAATAGATTATGGTGATGAAAGGAAGATCTTTTCCCCAGAATGGGAGCCTGGATATATGTGGGTGTTTACCTGGCTTTAGTTGGCAGTATGGGAGCTGTGTCTTAGCATGTTTTAGCCTACCTTGGGTGCAATCTATTGCTGAGGGTGTGGGTGTGTGTTTATGTCTTTCCTGTTAATTCCAAACATAAGAAGTTATTTTATTCTGAACTGTGTCAGGGTGTGATCACACAAGGAAACTACCGGTAGATTGCAATTCGGACTCCTTGTTGTGTGGTCTGTTGCAATCTATTTTCCAGCGGTCACAGGACACACAGGGCAATGTGCTCCAGCCCAACCCTGTTCCATGCCCAATATATGGGTTGTACCCTATGTAGGTTGTTTTGTAACTGACTGTTTTATTGAGTAGTCATGGTATATTTTGTTATTGAAATTGTGATGCTTATTAATTTCTGCATATATATTTGTTCTGTAAACCGCCCTGAGTTGGTTTTACTGTGTAGGGTGGTATATAAATCTAAAAAATAAAATAAATAAAGTAGGGCTTTTGCTTTTTCAGGCTGGGCTTGAGTAATTCTGTGGCAGACAGAAGTGTCACTTTAAGGGACATCCCTACTCTCAAAGTGAATCTTTCCAGTGTGATCAGGTGCACATCTTAGCAGTGTCTCACCGCACCCTCTTAGAATGGTTTACACAGAGTGGGATCAGCTGTGCTCCTCCACCTAAACCAGGGGTGTCCAAACTATGGGCCATGGGCCAGATCTGACCCCCAACACCGATTCATCTGGCCCATGACAGGTGCGTTTTACGTCTGCTTTCTGAGAGCAATGAGGGCAGTATGGGCCAGATGAATTGGTATCGGGGCTGGATCTGGCCCATGGGCCGTAGTTTTGGCGCCCTGACCTAAACTGTGGTTAGACCTCATTAATGGGAATTAGTAGTAAAATCATAGTGTGCTTTTGCTTTGAGAAGTTTAGTTGTCTTTCAAATGAATTGTTAAAAAATTATTAGAAAGAGGAACCTCTGATTTGCCTCATGCTGGTTGTTGCTTAGAGGGACTATATATTTTGGAATTAGTTTAGGTGCTTAGTATTTCTTTGTCTCTGGGCTTTAGTGTTGTTAGTAGAATGATCAACAGAGTTCATCAGCATGAAATATTTTGGCGACCCTGCAATGAAATCTTTATGCTAGGCTTATTGACAGTCTGATCATGTACACTGAATTAACTACCTGACGTGGATTGTTGCTTTTACATCATATTCACTTGCTAATTATCTTTATTCTGAGGCTATTGTGGGGTGCTTTCAACTGTGTTAATCAGGAAAGGAGGTGAAAGGAGTACCGTATGTAGTGATAGATATGGTAGATAAAACAGTGGCTGCAAATTCTCCAGGTTGGCTTAGAGATTTCGATGGAGAAAGTAAAGTTAGGCAGTCATGAAATTGGGAAATTAGGGTTTTCCGCATTTTTACTGGATTTATCCATGTGCCTGTTAAGAACAGGCTAAAGGCTTTTCCAGACTGGGCTTGTTACTACATACCAACTGGAGTCCTGTTGTGCAGTTATGCAAACTAAATAAATAAATTAAAAATGAATAATTTTAAGAGGCAAATTGCCATAAATTAAGAAATATCTACAGGCATTATCTGTTGTAAACCAAGTTTCATGACTTGTTGTGTATCGGATCATGCCTATAGAAATTTCTTGTATTAATTTGCCTTTAACAGTTTGACCTTTTGAGTAACTGTACAACAGGATATTAGACACTGCTTTGCATCACTTTGTTTCTACCCCCCACCCCCAGATTCTTTTAGACAGCGGTCATCATTGTGTCCTCATTCAAATGCAAACCTCTTGCTGTATATTACCTTTTGCTACAGGCCACCCATCTCCAGTGGACTTTGGGGCTGCCACTTCCTTCCTTCAAACAGTTCTCCTCCTTCTCTAACAATTATTGACCACTGCCTTGCTTCTGACAACATAGGTCCATGTCTTGATAATCCCAAGAATTGACTCCCACAAACACTCTCTATGTGAAGCTTCCCTTGAAGACGGTTCAGAAGTTGCAGCAGGTACAAAAACCAGTAACCAGATTGGTGGTGGGCAGCTGAAAGTTCAGCCCTATGTTCCCAACTCTGGTATGTTTCCATTTGTTACCTGATGGCTTTCAAGTCGGATCCAATATTTTGGTACTAATATATGAAGCCCTCCCTACATGGCACGGGGCTTTGGTACCTGGTGGAGTGTCTCCTCCGATTAAATTCAGTCAGTCTTCCCAGGTGTTAGGGCTTCAGGTGCCTCCCTACCTGAAGTTGTGATGAGAAACTGGTCCTTCTTGTTGCAGCCCCAATGATCTGCAATGCCTTTCTCGTGCACACCCACCTGGAAGCTTTCCTCCAGCTTTTGGAAAGTTTTGAAGTCTGAACTTTTTAGAGAAGCATTTCACAACACTACACCTACCTCTCCTGGATGCTCATAATGTTCTGTTGTTGGTATCTCATTTAGTTTGTCTGTGTAATACAGTGAAACCTCATATAATGAAAATAATCCATTCCATCAGGTTGTTCACTATGCGATTTTTTCATTATATGAATCCCCCCCCTATAATTAAAATTCCTATGGGGAAACTTGCATAACATTTTTTTTTTGCTATACGAATTTTCCCATAGGAGTTTTTGTTATACAAGTTTTCCCCATAGGGACGCTATTTTTGCATAACAATTTTTTTTTTGTTATGCAAGGCGTCATTTGCTCCTGGTTTCCATTCATTATACGAGTTTTTCGCTATAAGAATCCTTCATTATACGAGGTTTCACTGTACATTCTTTTTTGTAATACCATTCGGCCAGAAGGGCAGCATATAAATGTAATGTAATGTAAAACAAATAAATGAATAAATGAACACTGCAATAGAAAATATGTATAGAAAATATGACAGTGGTTTAGTGTTAAACTGCAACTTTGCTAAAAACCTTATTGAATTGACAAACTCGCCTCACTGGAGGGAGGGAGGGAGGGAGAGAGAGAGAGAAATCCAAAAGGAAAAAAGGCCATGAAAGAGGAGTGGGCCCATGTTGGCTTAGTGGTTAAGACATTGAGCTTGACAACTGGAAGGTAGGCAGCTCAGCAGTTTGAGACCCAAGTGCTGTGAGACGGAGTGAGCGCACATCATCTGTCCCAGTTCCTGCCAACTTAGATGTTCAAAAGCAAGATATTGCAAGTGGATAAGTAGGTACTGCTTTGGTGGGAAACGTAACAGCAGTCTGTATACTTTGGAGTCTAGTCATACCTGCCACATAACCATGGAAATTTCTGCAGACACAGACAGTGCCGGCTCTTTGGTTGTAAACGGAGATGAGCACCCCTAGAGGCAGATACAACTGGCTTTCGAGCAAGGGAGACCTTTACCCATGTAAGGAGAGGTTATTTGCTCAACCACTGACATAGTAGCAATAGATAACAGATTAGAGAAGTAGGCTACTCAAACATGAAAGATACAGTAAAGCCTCGCATAAAGAGTGCCTTGCTTAGAGAGTAACTCGCTTAAAGGGCAGAATTTTCTCTGAATGGTCACCTAGCTTAACAAATAAAACCAACAAAAAACTCGCTTAATAACTAAATCGATTTCACAATCCCCCCCATCACAATTGGTCACTTACAATGGTGTTTTGCTTAAAGAGCAAACTTGCTTAAAGAGTAATCCCATGGAATGCATTATGCTCTTTGAGCGAGGTACCACTGTAGGTTTTTTAAAAATGTTTCACATCTCTAGAAGAGTTTTTTTTTTTAAAAAAAAAACAGGACCTGAATTTCACTTTGGTTTTTGAGAGAGAAACTGGGACAAGAGAGAGACATAACTTGGATGCTGCTAGTTTAAGTAGTGATATTAGCATCAAATCTGTGTGCTGGGGTGAAGTAAATAGAATGTCTGGAAGAGCCCTGATTTATAAACACTTTTCGGAAGGTTCCTGTTCCTTGGCACAGAGAAAAATAATAATAGGAAGGGTAAATTTTGCTTCCTCTGAAGGATACAGATGTAAAATCAGTCTGCCTCACCCCCACCCACTTATTAGTTGGTAGTCTTAATGTAGGGGTGCCCAAACTTTTCAGGCCATGGGCCGGTCATGTGGTTCAGGGAGCCAATCTCTGCAGCCTGGGGGCCGGCTCTGGCCCCCAATGCCAATTCATCTGGCCCATGAAGTCGTCATTGCTCCTGGAAGTGGAAGTAAATAGCACCCTCACATGCAGAGAATGCTGCCGTAAATGCACCCATGGCTGTTGGTAATGTGTTTGTGACAGCCACAGGGCATTTAGCGCAATGTTTTGCGCATGCATGGGTGCGTTTTACTTTTGTGTGTAAAACCACGTGAATGGGCGTGAATGGGCGCTGAACCACATGGCCGGCCTGTGGCCTGAAAAGTTTGGGCACCCTTGGAGTAGAGGAATTGTATAATGTGTCCACACCACAACAGTGGCAAAGGTCGCTTGAGCTGGGGTGGGGGAAGGTAAACATAATTTAGCTCCTTCACTGTCCTCAAGTGACCTCAGGATGTGTGATCCCAGACTGCACCACATAGGGCAGCATGGACAGGCCCTGTGAGAAGGACTTTGCCACTGAAAGCTTCAAGTGGAAAATCCGGTAATGAAAAGATTTAAAGAACTGATGAGATTTTATAGAGAACAAGCATGTCATATAGAGGTTAGTATAGAATTCTTCTTTCAGGCTTCTCATTTTCTCTATACAATGGGTCTCTTTGGAGGGATAGGACAGTGTTAGCTGACTCTTCCCTGTAAAATTATCATTGACTGAAGTGACATAAAAAAATTAATTGGTATTTTGTTTGATTGCCAAGGGACTATGTGTCATCATTTGACATTGAGTCATAAGGTGATGGGACTTACCTGAAGATCAACCCTAGAAGGATGTTACTATGTTTTAATTTTGTTCTTTTTAAAGGAGCTGCATGGACTAGGTCAGTGATGGCGAACTTATGGCACGTGTGCCAGAGGTGGCACTCGGAGCCCTCTCTGCAGGCACCCATGCAGTCACTCCAGCACAGGGTTTGCCCCACCCGTCTGCCCAGCAGCCCAATGGGAGCATTTTCTCCCTCACTCCAGCACAGAGTTCACCCCACCCTCTGCCTAGTAGCCCAATGGGACCATTTCCTCCCTCACCCCAGCACAGAGTTCATCCCGCCCCTCTGCCCAGCAGCCCAATGTGAGAGCTTCCTCCCTTACCCCAGCACAGAATTCACCCTGCCCCTCTGCCCAGTAGCCCAATGGGAGCATTTCCTTCCTCACCCCAGCAGAGTTCACCCCGCCCTTCTGCCCAGCATCCCAATGAAAGCGTTTCCTCCCCCCCCCCGTTGCTGTGTTGGCACCCTGCGATAAATAAATAGGTTTTGGGTTGCAGTTTGGACACTCGGTCTGTCAAAGGTTCACCACCACTGGACTAGGTCGACATAGGCACATGCCAAGCAGAGGAAACCCTATAATATGGGATTGATGGTTCTGCATTGAGCACAGTGGGTCACATGCAGTTTAGCCTGCTTTGCACCGGAGTAGTGAATAAGTGAGTCTCGAGACTTTTGAAAAGGGAAAAAGAACTCCTTTGGGCAAGAGCAGGCTGAATGGACAGGCTCTAGTAGGAAGTGTGGGTTGCTGGCTGTTAGCAAAGGGGGTGGGACAGTTATTTCACCACCACCACCCCATCTCCATCAATCAGTGAAGCAGCATGCAAGCCCTGACAGCGGCTCCTTGGGAGGTCTGAGCTCACCCTTTGAAAACTGCATCGGGCTGCCGCTGTATGAGCAGCTGCATGGGGCGTGGCTGCCAGGGAATGCGTTTGTTCTTGGCAATCCGGGGAGTTGTGGCTTGTTTTATAACATTTTTCACACACACAGAGCTCACCACCAGGCAAGTTCCAGGTGAAGCTGCAAATGGCCCAACAGAAGAGAAGGGATGAGTTTAGGAAATATTACTGACTTTTCCTTTTTAATATGTTAGCAACAGCAGCAACAACTGTCGAAGGTGTATCTCTAACGTGCAAACCTGAAAGGCAAGAGAAAAGAGTGGGGTAGTCTGAACAAAGGGACTGTGGTGGCTTAGCGGTTGAGATGCTCAACTTAATGACTGGAAAGTTGGCAGGTAAGCAGTTCGAGAGCCGAGTGCTGCAGCTCCTGACGACCTAGCAGTTTGAAAACAAGAAATTGCTAGTAGCTAAATAGGTACTGCTTCAGTGGGAAAGGTAACAGTGTTTTGTGCATCTAGTCATGCCCGCCACATGACCACGGAAATGTCTGTAGTTGCAATCAGCGCTGGCACTTTGGCTATATATGCAAATGAGCACCACATCCTAGATTCGGATACGACTGGCTTTTGAGCAAGGGAGACCTTTGCCTTTACCTAGTGAGAATAAGGGACACCTGAAAACAAAGGCTGAGGCCATCTCCAGAAGTCTTGCTACCTGAAGCAAAGAACAAATGGCCCCACCTCCATTTCATATACAATACAAACATGAGTTAGATTGTCAGTTGAATGTTCACTACTGGCAAAAGGACAGCATCCTCCTGCAGGCAGGACAATAGTTTTGGGGGTGCAGAACAAGCCATAGGACACATACAGGGCTGTCCATAAAGGAAGGGAAATGGCTGAGTGGTTCAAGAATAACCCAGAAGAATCTGCTGTCTGAAGTGGGTGCCTCACATTGCCTAAGAATAGGGCTGCTCTTGACAAAGGATACAAGGTTAGTCTAGCTTAGGGGTTCTCAACCTACAGCCTGTGAGCTGGATCCAGCCCAGCGATGGGATGTAACAGGTTCTCACCAGTTCTCCAGAACCGGTACTAACTTTTTCAAGTGTCCCAGAGAACCGGTAGCAGCTTTTGGGGGGAACCACCTTTGGTTTAAAAGCTCTGGTTGATTTGTGTTTGGGGCAGGTGGGTGTATTTTAATGTATTTTTATTTTATTAATGTAATTTAATTTATTTACGGGTTTGTGTTGTGGGTGGGTGGGATGTTTGTTTGAGGTGTGTGTGTGTGTGCGCGCGCGAGCGCACACGCTTATTTTTATTTTATTTTATTATTATTTTTTATTTATATTTTTTCTTTGGTCCTGCCCATGTCACGATGTTGGCTCCACCCACACAATGATGTCATTACATTAGCTCCGCCCACACTGTGATGACATCACAGTAGGGTAGTAAAAATTTTGACATCCCACCACTGATCCAGCCTGTGGCACCAACTCATCCATCCCATGACTTTGCTCCAGCTGCTGCTTCCGCCACTGCTTCTGTCATCTCCTCAATCCTTGTTTCTGTTGCTTGGTTTGGCATGTCCCTAATGGTGCTTAAAAGCAGGGTGGATGTTTTGAGGCTTACAACATCCGCCCCTGCAGCATCGCATGGGGGGGGGGACGAGGGGGCGGACGGCCTCGGGCGGCACATTTTGGGCTATGGGTGTTCTTAGACTACAATTCCCAGAATCCCTAGTGGGAGCAGGCACCGGCATCCACCAGGGAGTGGCAAATTTGGCTTAAGCCCCGGGTGGCTGAAATTCATGTGACATTACTGATCCGCACTGTTATGAATTGCCATTAGGGACACGGCAAGCCAAGTGGAGGAGAAAAGGATAGAGGCGGTGGCAGCAGAAGTGGAAGTGGTGGCTGGAGTGACATCACGGGCCAGATGAGTTGGTGCCATTCAGCTCCTCCAGGCCAGTAAGTGGGTAAGCAGTGTGGGTGGAGTGGTGGGGGCTCAGGGTGGTCCCTTGGCTGCCACCACCAGTCTGAGGGGGCGTGATCCAGCCCCTGGCTTAAAAGGCTGAGGACCCTTGGTTGTTGAAGATTTTAATCTAAGCAAGTCATCAACAAAGAAGATTCATCCTGCAAATTATGCACAAGGAAACCTACATTTGCTATCAAGTGTTCTGGGCTGATTGGTGTAGCTTAGTTGCATCTTTCTGATGAATGAATGGATCTGCCACTCTTCCCAGCTGTTCACATAAGTGCAATGAATGAACTACAGATTTAGGACAGAAAACTATGGGCTGATTCTCATTTCCCCTGGTATCATGTGATCGCCAGGGAAAAAAAACAAATCAGCTGCCCTAAAACCATAGTACTGTATTTCCTTCAGGTTTTATCAACATGGTCACCCCCTGACTCTGAAATGAATCATTCCATCAGGCAAAGTGAAATGACTGTTTTCAGACATCTCAGTTTGGATATCGCTAAAAAGTAGCAAATTCTGGTTATTCCTGAAAACCAGATGTCTTGTAGCATCTTTAAGACTAACTAGTTTTCATTTTTCATATGTTTTTTGTAGTCCAAGCATACTTCATCTGTACTTATCTCAAAAACTGCATATGAAAACTTATCAAAAATAAATACTAGTTAGTTTTAAAGGGGCTGAGATTTGTAATTGCACAATGAAAGGGGAGCAGTTATTAAGGTTTGAATTGTTTACAAGCACCACCATCCCCTCATCTCTCTCTGCAGCAGACAAGCATGCAAAGGGAAAACATATTTACTCCTATATGCTTAGACCTCTTGACAGGATAGCAACAAGTTTGTTAAAAGGTTTAAATAACAGAGAGGGTTTTCTTCCTTTATAGCCATGTGGCTGAAAGAATAGAGAGACCCCAAATGGGTTCCATCTCCAACAAGAACAAAAGGCAAACTGCTCCCAACAAACAGGAAGGAAGACATTAGGATCAGGCAATCAAACTGGGGGTGAACAGGGGCTTTTCTAATTGGTTAATAAACAAATGCTCCCTCTTCCCAGGATTTTATATTAACCCTTTGTGTGCTGAATTGCCATATTCTCAACAAGAGATACAAGAAATCTGATTTATCTTTTGTTGCAACAGACTAACACAGTAAGTGGCAGTAAGTGACAAGATTACTGAATTACTGTATTACTATATTTATTCTTAGGGCAGTGCTTACATTTCCCCCCCCCCCCTGTAAGTTTCTATAACTGAGCAGTGTTTGGATGATGCTTCGGGACCTATTCTCCCATTAACGGCTCCACCAGTTGTTTACAATAATTGTTCATGACATTAACTTCCTAAACTCTACCAAGTACAGCACTTGTAGTATTTTCTCAAGTGGCAAAATAACTTAGGCAGACTCAAGTACTAAGTACCTTGACTTGCTGTGAGATAGTAATGGAGGTCATCATTATTTGTCCTTCCTCAAGCAGCAAAAAGTCTTGGGTTAGTTTTTTCCCCCCATTAAGCAGAAGATAAGCTGGCAAGAAACTAGCCAAAAGCAATGGGAAAGCTGGCTTGTGGACGATCATGCCTCCTGATCCGAAAGCAATAATGCCAATATATATAGGCATTATTGCTTTCGGATCAGGAGGCATGATCGTCCACAAGCCAGCTTTTCCATTGTTTTTGGCTAGTTTCTTGCCAGCTTATCTTCTGCTTAATGGGGAAGAAAACTATGCTCCCAACAAATATATATATTTGTTGGGAGGTCTTTTATCGCTGCCCGAGTCTGCAGCTGTTGCTCCCTCAGGGCCGGCTGGCCGAGGGAGAGACGGCGTTAGGCGGTGGCGGCAGCGGAGGTCTTTTATCGCCGCCCGAGTCCGCAGCTGTTGCTCCCTCGAGGCCGGTTGGCCGAGGGAGAGACGGCGAAAGGCGGCAGCGGCGGAGGTCTTTTATCGCTGCCCGAGTCCGCAGCTGTTGCTCCCTCGAGGCCAGCTGCTGCCGTGTTTCCCTGAAAATAAGACACTGTCTTATATTTTTTAAACTCCAAAATATGCACAAGGTCTTATTTTCAGGGGATGTCTTATTTTTCCATGACGAAGAAGAATACAGTAAACATTTATTGCTGATACAGTGGATCAACAGGGCAAGATTTAGGTGAGTGCCTTATTTTTGGGGTGGTGGTGGTGGTTATATTTCCGAGGTGGGGAAAATGGGGGGGGGGTGCCTTTATAGGAGGAGGCCCTATTTTCGGGGAAACAGAGTATATGTGGAAGGATTTTTGGGATGTATTTGGATATGTTTTGTGATGCTATTCTTGCTATGTGATATTTGTAATTTGCTATGTGATATATGTAATTGTTTTTTATGCTATGGAATTTTGCTATGGAATTGTAACTGTTTCCTCTGTGAGCCGCCCAGAGTCGCTGTGCGAATGGGGCGGCATATAAGTCGAAATATACAATACAATATACAATACAATACAAGGATAAAAAGGGAAGGAGGCCAACCCAAGGGAGAGTATTCTGGAAGTAGCCCTAGAGAAGGTCCTCTCATCAAAGGTGCTTGTGATGGCAAGGGGACTGAGAGGAGAGCCTCCTCTGCAGATCTTAAGAGCCAAGAAGGCTCATATGGGGAGATATGGTCCTTCAGATAGCTTGGAACCAAACTAACCTCTCCCTTTTCCATATCCTATCCCTAGTTTAAACCAGGGGTTCCCAACCTTTTCAAGTCAGGTCCCGGGTCACACTCTCTCAGTCAGCTTTGAGGGCTGGATTGACATTTTGTCCTGCTGTGGCCATTTTGTCCCAATAGCTTCAAAGGGATAGCCATTTTGTTTCTCAAATGCTCTTGGAGGAGTGGGGGTCACATGAAATGGCACCAGGGGCCAGATGTGGCCCACAAGCCTTAGGTTGGGAACCCCTGAGCTAGACAATGACAAAGCCTAGCCAATTTATTTTGGGACCTGAGGAAATAAATCCTACAAGTGCCACAGCGATCTCTGTAACATGAGAAATATAGTGAGTTATAACAATATAGTGAATATAACAATATTCTGCTGCTTTTTGATATATTAACTTTGAACTTGTCTGTGTGTTGCCTATGGTGAGTGCCTCATTCTGTTTAATATGATTTTGCATTACACGTGATGTCTCCTCATAGGAATGTTTGCTTTTTTTGGCCAATGTATTCATTTGAGACAAGATGGGCCAAGGTAAGCCTCCTACCTTTGCCATTTCTGAACAGGGTGCATAAAGATGTGTAAAGGTCACGGGACTGCAGGCCCCACTATGCCCATCCTCAACATCCCTCAGGGCTGTCCTCTATGTTCCTGTTGTTTCCGGGATCACCAGCAAGACAGGAATCTGTGACCAAAATCCTGTTGCTTAGCCGTAAAATAGCCCATTGGATCAAGGGAGATTTGGTGAGCAAACTCCTCCAAAAGTTCCATTGATTAAAATGGGTCTGCCAGAACTCTGACTTTTTATGCTACAATAAGTCACATGGTAGACCCATTTGAATGAATGAAACCTATGGAGTACTAAATTCACCCTTTGATTCAGTTGGCCTATTCTAGTACGATTTACTATACTAAGCAATAGCACTCTAGGTTTATGATAATACATTTCCTTCCTCATATATACAAAAATCCCATCAGCTTCAATAAAAATAGAAATATTACTTCAGATTTCAGGAGGGTAAGGATAATTATCTTTTTCTTTTTTATATAATTTTTATTTATATTTTCAACATACAATTATAATACAACCATACATAAAAGGAAAATAAAACATAACAATTTAACTTGCGTATCAATTTGGTATACATGCTTATACATTCACTAATGTGAATTCTCCTCGTTGGAATTTGAAGCAACATGTTATGCATGTTTACTCCCAGAAATCACTGCAATTTTTTGGTAACCAAACAGTGCAGGACTGCAATCAAAAACATGATTGCTAAGACATACTAATTATTCCACCAAATTCAATCAGACCTACTTGTAATTAGGCATATTTACGATTTAGTAAATTGTAAGCAATTTAATTTAATTTATCTTTGCTCTGAATTCATATGATAAAACATGTGTTCTTCAAAAGCTGTTCAGTTAGGTATTTTTGATCATTTCTCCCCAGAGTTTTTGCAGGGACAATAGTTGCTTCATCTATAGATATAATTGGTTTTAACGACAGTGCTGCACGGTATGTCATGGAAAGCTTCTTTTGCTGATTTTGGAACAGTTCCGCATGTTGTTAAAAGCATAGGAGTAAACAAGGCTTTCTCTTTGGATCATTGGGCAACTCTGTTGAAAGGTCTTTGTAAGTTCATATACTGACACATTATGGCACCAGCTTGGTATTACAGTAATACATTGGATAACGTTTACCTCGGATAACACTAAAATCGCATAACGTTAAGTAATCTGGGGAGGAGACTTGGATCGAATAACGTTAAGGTCCTATGGGGTGGATCGGATAACAACCGCTAAAGCCTGTGCGGTTACAATGTATCTCTATGGAGCTTTAACGTTATCCGATCCATCCCATAGGATTTTAACATGGATCGGATAACACTAAAAATCGGATAACAATGCTCCTGCTGTTGCTTGCTGCTGTGATGCTTACTGTTGCTTGCTGCTGCTCCCCGACAACCCAGGGCAAGTGATGGGTTTGTGTTTTGGGTGGGTGGGTTGAGATGTGTTTTTTTTTATTATTATTATTATTATTATTATTATTATTATTATTATTATTATTATTATTATTATTATTATTATTATTATTATTATTATTATTATTATTATTATTATTATTATTATTATTATTATTATTATTAATTTATTTATTTATTTATTTATTTATTTATTATGTTGGCCCCACCCATGTCATGACATCATGACATTGGCTCTGCCCACAATGTCATGATGTTGGCTCCACCCATGACATTGGCTCCGCCCATGGTGGGGTAGTAAAAAAGTTGACAGCCCACCACTGGACAGAGGTCAGGTTATAATCACTGGTGGGATTCACCAGGTTCACCCCCAGTTCGCTAGAACCGGTAGTAGAAATTCTGGCTGGCCTCGCCCATCCAAGTTTGAAATAAAGTAGTCCTAATTCAGTGCTTTCCCCCTGGCCACGCCCACAATACCACACCCACAGTGTGGTAGTAATTTTTTTAAAAAATCCCACCACTTGTTATATTATTTGACCAGCTTGATGTAAGAGAAGATAAAACTGGAGATTTGCCAGGGCCACCCAGTGAGTTTCAGTGTAAAAGCCAGAAAGACCGAATATATGTAAATCAGTATAGAAGTACAGTATTCGGTATTTTGAAGCAGGACAAGCAAATGGGAGGAAGGATGCTTAACCTTTTCTCAGGCTGTTTCTGCTTTTCACCAGCTGCTTCTACTGATAGACTACCTCCCAGGACCCTGAATATACCTGAGAAGGGAGCATTCCTCTAGAATAGTGGTTCCCAACCTTTTTTTGGTCATGCCACACCTAAGCATCTCTAAAATCCTGTGCCGTCCACCCCCCATCCCCCCGTGACACCACCAGCAGCGACTAATCTATTCAGATAACAATCTTGCATGAATTAATCAGGTATCAGTGATAGGGGGTTTTATAGCCTAATGTGATTTTTCCTTGACTGAGTAGTCTGGCTCAGAGAGATAGCTAACTTACAATTTTTCATTTTATTGTTGTTGAAGAATTGCAACTCCCTCTCCCAAATCACACACTAGCTGAAGAGAGTTCTTTGTTCATATTTTTAAACTCCTTTGATCAGTAACCAAACTTCCTCAGAAATACAAGGATGGATTTTGATCAGAATAGAGGTTTTACTGGCAAACTTCCAAAGTTTGCTTCTGCTGATTTTTCTCAATGGAGAAGATTAACTTAATGTTCTTATAAGTCCATGACTGTATTGAAAGGATGAATCAGAGACCTAGATAGTTGATTATTTTTTTGCTGCACTGTTTCCTTCACACACATAACACTTATCCAGCTCTACCTTTTGGTTGGGTTGCAGAGAAGATCTGCAGCAGAGGATCTACCAGATTCACAATTTTGCCAGTATATTGCAACCAGCGTGATCATTGTTGGGTAGAATATTTTTTAAAGGAAAAATAATATTTGCTTTGTGTGAATTATGTTTGCAAGCATTTTCTTAATCGACACTACACTAAAAGCAAAGAAATTTTAATCTGTGACACAGAGCATTAGCAGAAGTCTAACACGGGCTAAATAAATAAATAAATACTGTATATACTCGAGTATAAGCCTAGTTTTTCAGTCCCAAAAATGAGCCCCCCAAACGGCTTATACCTGTACTTGGGTCAATGACCATGAGGGCCCCAAGACCACGTTGGATTGAGATGCGCCAAAAAATTAATTAATTTTACCATGTTTTCATGTATTTCGATTATTGAAACTCACTAGCAGCTGCTGTATTTCCCATCCTCGGCTTATACTCGGTTCAGTCTATGTTCCTAGGGTTTTAGATCAAAATTAGGTACCTCGGCTTATATTCGGTTTGGCTTATACTCGAGAATATAGGGTAAATAAATCACTTCTTTGGCCCCTCCAAAGAGGAGCAGTGGAAGTGTTCAATTTGCAGCTATTCTGAAGAATGGTTTGCTTATTAAGCTGCTTTATGATACTGGAAATAGGGTCGCTTTAGGTCAGTCTGCCATTTGGGCTTGAGGATCATGCCAAATGGCATATTGCTTCTCTCCGACCTCAAGCAATTCTATTTAGACTACACCGGTCTGTACCAAAAAGGATCAGTGTGGCTGCACACTTAGTTTCTGGGCTTGGTGTGTCATAAGGGGAAGAGAGGTGACTGACTACCTTAGATGGCAAATACCTGTTTCTCATGAACCCTATATGCTTCTGTACTTGGAGACATTGGTCTATATTGGTGTTTCCAACCTATGGCCCATGGGACGGCACTGGCCCATGGTACCCTTTTATGTGGCCTGCTGCTGCATCTGCTGCACCCAGAAATGGAAGTGGGCATCTTTATGTCAGCTGTAAAACGCACCCGTGCATGTGTAAATGCACCCATGCATGCATAAACATGCCTGTGGCTGTTGTAAATGTGGAAGTGGTGCATTTACAACAGCTGTAAATGTGCCCGCTTCTGCTTCCTGGGCACATGGAACGCTGTTACCTTAGAACCGAAGTGGTCACTATTTATCTACTTGCAATTTCTTGCTTTCGAACTGCTAGGTTGGCAGGAGCTGGGACAAAGACAGGAGCTCATTCTTTCCTGCAGTACTCGGGAATTGAACTGCTGACCTTCCGCCTCCAAGTCAGCATCTTAGCCACTTGGTTTGCTCCCTTTTCTTCCTCACAGTAGGAGAAAGTGGACATATAGCCCACACAGAATTTGAGGCCTTATTTATACAAGGCTGCAGTAATGATGCAATTACTTTTAATCTATCTTACCATATCTCTACAATGATATATTTCTCTCTGACTTATTCTAAGCAGTGGCACAAATATAGGCTTATACCACAACAGCTAAAATGCAATTCCTTGAAAGGTTTTTTTTAAAAAATAAAAAAATCGTGTCAGAAGCACACAAAGGCGTTTTCTGGGTTGTAAGGATTTTTGCTGGAGGAACTCCACTCAGGGGATGCCTGAAGGAATCTCCTTTCATGTCCCCCAAGATCTTTATCTACTTGCAATTTCTTGCTTTTGAACTGCTAGGTTGGCAGGAGCTGGGACAGAGACGGGCGCTCATTCCATCCTGCAGTAGTACATGAATCTTGAACCGCTGACTTGCTGACCTTCCAGCTAACAAGGCAAACTTCTTAACTACTGAGCCACCACAGTCTCACCCTTGAAAGATAAGCAGTGGAAAAAAAATAAGCCATAAAGTTGAGTTCTGCTAGCTCTTAATAACCATGGTAACCCTTCTTATTACCATGGACATACTACAAACATATATGCTGGGAGGGATGAAATGGCCTTAGGCCTTATTTTCAGCTGACTGTTTTGAGTGTTAAGAATAAAAAAAGCATCTTTATGCTAACTGGTTGATACAGAAAATCCAAATATTTTTATTCAAACTAATGTGATGGTTATTTCTATTTATTTTTGTGAGGAAAATGGCATTTTAATAACATCCAAATGGCAGTGTTTTGTAGAATACAGCCTGTCCTCAACCCTATACCCCAGCTAAATATTATGTTGTGATTTGAGCTGTATGGGCTGGATGGCCATTTTGCCTTTCCTCCACCACATGGCACTTCCGGGTGTGTTGGAGGCAGTGATGGGCCACATGCAATGGCACTGTGGTCCACATCTGGTTCACAGGCCACTAGTTGAGTATCCCTGTTCTAATGGACTGTGGTGGCTCAAGTGGTTAAGATGCTGAACTCACTGACTGGAAGGTCAGAGTTTGATTCCCAGGTACTGCATGAGAGAGTGAGCTCCAGTCTCTGTCCCAGCTCCTGTCAGCATAGCAGTTTGAAAGCAAGAAATTGCAAGTAGATAACTAGGGATCACTTCAGTAGGAAGGTAAACAGCGTTCCGTGCACTCTGGTGTTGAGGCATGCCTGCCACACGTCCATGGAAATGTCTGCAGGAACAGATAGCGCTGGCTCTTTGGCTATAAACAAAGATGAGCACTGAACCCTAGAGTTGGATATGACTGGCTTTTGAGCAATGGCAACCTTTACCTTTACAAATGGTTCTCTGGATTATTTATTTATTTGTTTATTTAATTGAATTTATATTCCACCCTACTCGCACAGGCGACTCAGGACGGATTACAACCAATCAACAAACATACAACACACAGTTAAAACTCAAAAAACAATTTAAAACCATTTAAAACAATGTCTCATTCCTTTAAGTAAAGGAGTAAAAGGAGTAAGAGAGTAAAAAGAGAGGGAGGGTAAGTATAAGGTGTTAAATAACATGTTAAATAAGCCAGCGGGAACGGGTCAATAAGGATCCTACCTTCCCCTTATCTCATATTGATGAAGAATATATTTTAGCACTTGTTATATTCCATCTGACTTACCACACACCCTAGCAGGGAAAAAGCTGAATCCAGGTCTCCTGAGCCCTAGTTTATAACTTTGTCCACACTGGTTCCAAGTGTGACTGACTGTTCCAATGCTATACATATTGTTTCGAGTGCTTCTACCCAAGAAAGCAGGGAGATACACCAGGTCACATCTGATTTCAAATGCTAAGCAAGGTCAAGCATCGTGGATAACCAGCCTAAGCCAAATTATAAGACTATCTGGACACAAATTTTTAATTGGTAGTAGATTACAAAAAAAGCATTTGTGGAATCTGAACATAAAACTATGTCAGCCAATGGACAGAGAAATTTAGTAGCTCAGTTTAAGGTCCTGGACAACATTTAGTATAACTTTCCCCAAACCTTTGCACCCCTAGAAATGAGCTGGATACACTTCCCATCAGGGCTACTGTTGGATAGGAATGATATGAGTTGTGATCAACACCTGGAGACCATCAATTTAAAGGAGAACTACTTGAGATCAGCAGACCAAAAGTAGGTGTTTTGTTCATGCCACTTGCTCCATATCCCACTGTGAGGAGCTATTCTCCTAAACAATTTTAATACCATGATGACTACTGTATTTATTTTCACACCAGTTGGAAGTTGTGTTTTTAGTTTTGAAAAATCTGGCATCTTTTGCAGGGGGTGACAGGGGCGGAATGAAGTAGTCACGTAGCAGAGCTAAAGGGATGGGATAAGTCATTTGCAAGGGAAAGAGTTTATGATGACAACAGAGGAAGTAAAATTAGCATGCAGACTTGTAAAGACAGTGGATCTGAACTGCTAGAACTCATCTGATTCATCTTGTCTTCTTCAAGGCTTTCAATAGATGTGGGCATGAAGCTGCATCATGTGTATGTATATTCCTGCCCATCTACTGTTATACTACGCCTAATAATTTCGTGCCAGAGAGATTACTCTGGGTTGAAAGGATTTTTGCTAATAACAAGGGAGATGAGACTGGAAACACTACATTATCTGCATCCTGCTGTGAATTTGTGTTAACAATCCTAGAGGATACACATTTTCTTCGCCGTGAGAGCCTCATGAATCCTAGTCCTTTACTATTTGCTACTACTGGGCACAAGATGAAATCACGAAGTTGTTACTCAACACTCACTTGCCTAGCAGTGTTCATGGGGGCTCTCCTACATGTAAACATGATTAGCATTGTGGTTCAAGGTGCATAGGAGGTTGAGAACAAAATGAAAGGTGATGCCTTTCCTCTTGCAGATGTTCTGGCTAGGGATAAATTAACAGTTGTTGGATCCTACTGGAGTCCTATTGGAAGGATTGTGTATTCTTCCAAAGTGTGCTTTAGATGTATTCCTACTCATTCACTGTTATACTATTATAGGGCTCTAGAACTTTAAATAGTTTTTTTAATGTCCAGAAATTCATACTTAAAACCAAGAGTGATGATATCCACACAGGATAGCGAAACGTAGCACATGAAACACAATTTCAACCTTAGTTTGGGGGAAAAAATGATTGTGAAGCCAATGTAGTATAATTCACAGTGGTGGTCAGCAACAGGTTTGCACCCCCCCCCCCGGGAGGGAGGCTAGCAAAATTGGGTGGCCTATGGGCAGGGGGGTATCAAAATTGGGTGGTCTTCAGGCAGGGGGGGTAGCTAAATTGGGTGGCCATGCCCATCTCCCTGCCCTACCCCATCAAGTTTTGGCCCTGCAAGTGGTTCAAGGTCTCCCTTGCTAAAAAGCCAGTCATATCTGACTCTAGGGTGCAGTGCTCATCTCCATTTACAGCCAAAGAGGCAGTGCTGTATGTGTTTGCAGAAGTATACATGGCCATATGGCAGGCATGACTAGATCTCCTATAACATAGGCGCCACCCATGACATAGGCGCCACCCACAATGTAGGCTCCACCCATGACATAGGCTCTGCCCACGGTGTGTTAGCGAAATTTTTTGCTGCCCACCACTGCTAATACACCAATATATATCACAGTGGACATGTGCACTGACTCAAACATGATGTGCCATAAGGCTGATTCCACAAAAACCTGGTTGGAAACCTGATCTATGTGATGGTCAAGACACATTCTCATTTGGGTAGGCTGCCACAGTGCTCAGTATAAAGGCTGGATGCATCTTGGCCAGTGGTGGGTTGTCAAAATTTCCGCTACCCCACCATGATGTCATTACATCGTGGGCATAGCCAACGTCATGATGTCATGGGCGGAGTAAAAAATAAAATAAAATAAAATAAAAATAAAAAATAAAAATGTCTGTGCATGCGTCAAACCTCCGTTTGATGCATGCACAGTTCTTTTTTATTGCACATGCGTCAAACCTCTATTTGATGCATGCACACTAAAAAATAGAACTGTGGATGCGTCAAATGGAGGTTTGACGCATGCACAGTTCGGGGCAGCTGTTTTGGCTGCCCAGAAATACATTTCTGGAGGGGGCCAGTGAGGTGACCAAACCGGTTGCCCGTGTGTTTACCACCTCCCAACGACCCCTCCTGATGGGGTGCTACAGGTTTGGGTGAACCAGTCCAAACCGGTAACATCCCATCACTGATCATGGCCCTTTCTTGCATGTTGCCCTGAATCTTGGCCTCATGCGTTCTTTACTTAAGCTCCATGAAGTCCTTGTCAGCATGACCTGTGGCATGAGGATGGTGAAGTTGTCAGCCAAAATATTTCACAGGCCAGACTACTTCCCCACCCACAAGCATCTATGACTCAGTACTCATGAGACACAAGTGGGTGATGGTGGGTATGCCATCCCCTTCCTACTTTAACAGAAGATTTAGATTTTTTTCCCCTCAAGAAATTTCAATGACTTGTTCTTGGAAAACCTGTGAGATTCTTCAGCATCTCTTGAGAATCTTAAAATACGCCCTTCCAGACACAGAACTCCTGAGATTTTTGTAAACAAGTGTGACCTGTCATGTGACAACAAGCAGGAGAATGGATAGAGATGGCTTTTGAACAACAACTATATAAACTGCACATCAGTTACATATCAAAAGCCCTCAAAAATAATGATTTACTGTTACAGTAACGTTTAAAAATAAACTAACCCTTTCCCACCTGTTTATCAAAAGAAACTGAATTACTTGTTTATAAGTTACTAGAAAAAGATGTCAGTGTTGCATGGTGTTGATCTAAGCAAGGTACAAATAAACGCTCCTCTCATCCATCCCATTGTGGCTTCAAGAGACACAACAAAGCAGTACCGGTACCATTGGAGGCAGAGCAGAGGCCAACACAATTTTGGGTGGGATGGGCATGTAGCCATGTGAATGTGTTGTAGTAAAAACAACAAAGAGTCTTGAGTCACTTTAAAGTAGTGGTCCCCAACCTAAGGCCTGTGGGCCGGATCCAGCCCACAGTGCCATTTCATGTGCCCCCATCCATCCAAGGGCATTTGAGAAACAAAATGGCTGGTCCTTTGAAGCTGTTGGGACAAAATGGCTGCCACCACCCCATTGTGCAGGCAAGGCAAAATGGCTGCATGGCTCTCGAAGCTGGCTGAGATAGGTTTGAAAAGGTCGGGTAACCCTGCCTTAAAGAATAGCCATTTTGTTGTTGTATGTTATTCCACCCACGAGTAAAAATAATAAAAAGCTAAACCAACCCAACCAAAAACATACACAAAACTTCCATCCTCAAAAATTCTCCTATATGAACCCTCAATAAGAGTCTGAAATGAGTAAACACTCACCACTTATTGCACAACAAGCCAATCATGTTGGTTAGTGCATCATTTCTCGGAATGTTATTGCTGGTGCTCATTGCCAATAGTCAATAGGAAAGTGGGTGGAGCATTATTTCCAAATTCTAACACTCTTCCCAAGTATAATTCCACAAATAAGGCAAGATGCTTGCCCAATAAAAGTCTTTTCTAGGTGCTTCCTCCTGTAGAGACGCGGTGAGTTATGTCCTTCTTGTCTCACAGGAGTCTTTAAATCATTCATCGTACAATCTTATTACTTTGCAGCATGTCATTTGTAAAGGCATATGAATAGGCCTGGATGTACAGTTTAGAAAGCTAGTAAGTGACTTTGACTGTGCTCACATAAACAGTCACTTTGCTGCAAGGAATTCTACACTATGTGCTAGGTATGGAATTCTGAGAGTTATAGTTTACAGAACTACAGGTGTGTCTTGATTAGCAAAAAGACCTACATTTATGTCGGCTTTGCCAGGGTTGGAATCAATTCAAAGACCGTGGAATACACTAGGCTAGGAGTGCCCAAACTTTTTGGGGCTTGGGTCAGCCACATGATTGAGCGGGCTGGCCATGTGGTTCCTCCCACCGGAAGCGGAAGTGAAATGAGCCCCCGCGCACGTAAAACACTGCCGTAAATGCACCCGTGGCTGTCGTAAACGTGTTTATGACAGCTGCGGGTGTTTTATGGCAGCATTTTGGGCATACGTGGGCGCATTTTACTTCTGCTCCTGGGAGCTTGCAAGGGCAGCATGGGCCGGATTATTAGGCAGTGCGGGCCAGACCCAGCCCACGAGCTATATTTTGAGCACTCCTGCACTATGCACAGCTGGGTTGTGCATTATATTGCTGATTTTTTAAAAAAACACCTGGTGGGGGTAATTTATTTTGTACTGATTCCAAAACCACTATAATCTATGTGCACGGGTGTGTCAGCACATATCACATGTCGTGCCTCTTGCCCTGTAAAGTTTGCAGGATTCCTTGCAGTCTGAAAATACCCCCCCCCCCTCCTGATGTTTACCATTGAAGCACTACAATAGTTCAGTCAAAATTGGTACCATGTTTCTGGCGCAGAACAGTGTCAAATTGGAGCGGCAGCTGAATGGCTCTGTAGTAGATGCAAAGGTAGAGACAACAGCGGCAGCAGATTCTGCCCTTGCCATTCTTAGGAATGGAGGTCATCAGGGAGAAAAGTAAGGAAAAAAGCAAAAACCCTAAGGCTGGGGGAAAGGGGGGAAATAGGAGCAGTGGCATAGCGTGGGTTTCAGCTGCCTGGAGCATAGGCTAAATTTGCTGCCCCCTGGGCGGAGCCCAGGACGCTGGCGGTGGTGGAGGGGTCTGGTGCCCGTCCCCACAGCGGCCTCTTTGTCCCGGCTGCTCAGATATCCAGGGGTGGCGGAGAAGTCCTATTTATTGTGAAATTTTGCCGCCCCAAAAATGTGCCACTTGGGGAGGGGCCCTCCCACGCTACGCCACTGATTAGGAGTATGTTTTATGGTGATCATAGTTGTAGGGCTGATTTGGTCAAGATTTCTCAAAGGACACAGAAACCTAGAAATGCACCATGTAACTTTCACCTGATTGAAACACACACACCCTTTGATTAGAGCCCCAATTTCTTTTAACAGTCAAGACGCAGCTTAACGTTCCCCAAATGGTATTTGATCCTTGAAGGTTTGATGCCAGTACACTGGGTTACGTGCAAAGCCCTTGGCAGTTCTAAGTTTCACATAAGTGCCTTGGTTGGAGCATTGGTGGCCCTATTGCCATGGCTTCCAGCCCCCTCTCCTTTTGTTAATTGCCCAGGCTCCAGCTTTGCAACCTTTTCTAAGCCACTGTGCCCTGCCTGGGGCTCCATTTTGCAAAATGCAGCGCCAGTCACACATACTATGTAAGCAGTTTCACAGTGAACCATTCAGCCTGGATTCAGATGGGTTTTTTGAAGCCAACCTCCTCCCTGCCCGACTCCCCCCCCTTTCCCCCCTTATCCCCCTTCAGCTGCTACTGCTCTCCTTGTTCTGCCAGAATCTGGGATTTGGCACCGGTTTTCTTTTTTTAAAGCTACATTCCTGCGCAATTCACTTGTGGAAATTCTTCCCTTGGGAAATCTACTGCCAGGTTTCTAATGAGAGAGAGAGAGCGGGAGAAAAGAGAGAGTATGTTTTCCTCTTCAAGCTTAAGCGACAAAAAGTGCAGAGGGTTTGAAATCTAAGGCTTCAATGCTGTATTTTCCTAAATCTGCCACCCAACTTTTCTCTTTCCCCACCCATGCTCAATTTGCGGTTTTTACTCTATTCTCTTTAGTCCCTACCCCCCCCCCCCAACAACCGTTCTTTCCCTCTTTTTGGGTAAATGTTTCGTTCTGTAGCGTTGTTCCTTGTAGCCACACCCTGGGCTGTGCTAAGTTAGCTCTTGCCAGTTAAACCTGTTTATAATTAGGAGCCTCTCCCAGCAGTTTACCAGCCAGAGCAAAATTTTCTTCTGGAAGGACAGAAATAAAGTGCTCTAAAAGGGCCTGATTCAGATGCTTAGAGGAAACTTTTGTAAATAGGGTCGAAAGCACACAATTAGACCAGCACAGGGCTCATGGATATATCGGCATCTTTTATTACCATTGGTCCCATGCTTTGCTGTATATATTATAGGGGAACTTTAGGGCCACACAAGCTTATTTTCTCCTTGCAAGCTGCGTGGGCTGTAGCACCTGTGCCCAAGATGCATCGTTCCCTTTGCGTGTCTGCTCAACAGATGTGTGGCTGGGCGTGTGTGTTGGTGTGGGAGATCTTCATCGACTGAACATAAGAGGCAGCACATTCTTTGTTCCCAACAGATCCGTGGGCCTCCTGCCTGAATCGCAGATCATGCTATGGGGAGAGATATTTTAACACGCAGCAATCCAGACAAGTTGAATTGCTCAGATAGGCAGGCAGACACATGTTTCAACTAGCTGGCCGGTTGAGGTAATCGCTGTACCAGGAGCAGGAATCTATCTTCTACTGTGGCGACAGATATTCTACAGCAAACATGTTTAGTGTAAAAATTTAGAGAGGTGTGTCTATGTAGAGGGATTTTCCCCAGCCTAGCTTGTCCTTTAATGTTGCACTTTCAGGTGAATTTGAAACAAGGCTTTGACCAAATGATTAGCCTCCCTCATTCATAGAGGCTTATTAGGCGGTTTTCTCCTACTTGTAACTTTCAAGTGTTTTCTCTCCATTTCTGTCTTTTTCTTTCATGCAGAATATGCATTAAGAAATAAATGATGGAGCCACTTCAGTGTCTTAGAGATGTTTCGTACGAGGAGCCCTTTGTTCAAGTACATGACAGTCCACTGGTATTTGTCAATCTGTTCAGTGGCTGCTCCAGAATCACTTCTTTCTCTTTATGTGTCTCGCATAAATCTAGAGAATATGTCCCCACCTCATCAGAGGTCATTTTGGGAACATAATAGTGGCCGTGATGCCACATAGTCAATCTAGAAATTTATCACTCAAGAACTAGAAATGTGAAGTCACAAATACAGTTCAGAGGAAGGGCACGGCTTTTGGCTTTCACTCTGAATTGGGTTTGTGCCTACATTGCACTTTCAATGAAGCTTAACTGAATGGTGATTTTGTAGAGCCAATTGTGACTGGGAATAGATGTTAGAGTGATCTTTGGCCCGTGGATCCAGCCTGTGGTACCAACTCATCCAACTGCTGCTTCTGCTGCCACCTTCTCAATCCTTGTCTCCTCCACTTGGCTTGGGATGTCCCTAATGGTGCTCCATAGCAGGGTGGATGTTGTAGGGCTTACAGCATCTGCCCTGCTACCGAGCGTCATTAGGGACATGCCAAGCCAAGCAGAGGAGACAAAGATTGAGCTGCTTGATGGCAGAAGTGGAAGTGGTGGCTCGAGCAAGGTTGCAGGCAGGATGAGTTGCTGCCATGCAGCTCCTCCAGGCCGGTAAGCAGGGAAGCAGCTCAGGGTGGTCGTCGACAGTGACGGTGGCAGTGTGGGTGGAGTGGTGAGTGGTGGCTTTGTCTTACATGGGCAACTAAAATCAGAGCCACTGCCCATGTGACTGGAGGGTTCTGGGAGTTATCATTCCTCAAAAAGTGACTTTTCCAAGTTCTGGTTCAAGCTCATTTACATTGTGGAAGATCTACTTCTAGCAGAGGTAAAAAAAAATCTTAGAAAGGTTTTATTTGCTTTATTGTTACAGATCAACACAACAAAAGGTGTGACTGCACTGGTCCTTTAGGTGCAAGCGGGTACTATCTAAATAGGGTCACTTAAGTTCTTCATGGAGCCATGACACTCTCTGAACGGATATGAGACTCAAGTCCACCGGCTTGGATCCAGGAAGAGCTTTATGGCAAGAACAAACATTCTTGAGGACACACAAGAGCAAAATCAAATTGGAAGATGGAAGAAAGGAACAACATTAAAGGTGGATATAGCTAAAGATATCAACCACCCCTATGTCACCCGGAAGACCCTCAATAGACTGAAAGTTGGAGTCCCTAAATGCAAGTTCAACATGCTCAAGTGCGGACTGCTGGTGGACAGCAACACAGGGTGTGAATATGGAGAGACACAGAGTCCGGCCCATTTGCTGGTCTGCCGATTGCTGCAGGAGACTTGCATTTGGGCAATGACAAAGCAAAGAAAGTGGCTTCATTTTGGCAGTCCAGGGTTTGATCAGGACACGAAAGAAGAAGAAGATTGTGCCTCCTGAGTGAAGAGTCAGTCTTGCCCCTAGAAGAAGGGAGTGGGAAACCACATCTTTGTATTATCTACCTACAAAACCCAGAAGTGTTGTTGGAAGTCAGAATTGACTTGGTGGTATTTTTTTTTTTGTGGTGGGGTGAGAGGAAGGAATGATGTGCCATTTGGTGCAGTCTTTGTGCCCATATCTCATACAGATCTCAAGTGACCCTATATTTGGTATCACAACCTTCATAATGGGTTACAATGGGACTCACAGATACATGCATCACTGTGCATGCCTGTGCACCAAAAAGCCCAAAATGCCAAAATATAGGGTAAGATTAATAGACCCCTGAGAGGACCCTTCTGTGGCATGTTTGATCTTTCTCTCTTCTCTGGCTGGTGCACCCCATACTTTATTTCCCTCCCTCTTCTACAGAAACATGTAAACAAAACAGAGTGAGTGGCAGCAATCCGTCCACAACACACACCCTCCCTTTCTCCCAGCACCCCAAATTTTTGCTGTGACACCCCCTTCTCTTTCTCCCACACAAAACTCCATAAAAAGTGACAAGGATTCCTTGGTTCACTCTCTAGAGGAAGGGCAGGACACCACAGAATCACCCTTTGCTCAGCATTTTGCGGATGCCACAGAAATGCATCCCCCTTCAGCACTTTTATCTCATTCTTCTCTGGCCCCCATCTTGGAGAAAGAAAGATTGGGGCGGGGGGTTGAGGTGGAAGGAGAAAGGAGAAAGCATCCTTCTCTGTTTTGCTTACTCCCCCCCCCCCATTTTGTTATACAAGTTGTGCCTTGCTTAAAGAGCATAATGCGTTCCACAGGATTGCTCTTTAAGCGAGTTTGCTCTTTAAGCGAAACACCATTGAAAATGACCAATGGGGGGGGGGGGAGGGATTGCAAACCCCGATTTATTTGTTAAGCGAGTTTTTGGTTGGTTTTATTTGCTAAGCGAAGCAAACATTCAGATAAAATTCTGCTCTTTAAGCGAGTTACTCTTTAAGCGAAACCCTCTTTATGCGAGGTTTGACTGTATTATTGTCATTGTCATTGTCGCACTTATACCCCATCTCTAGGGAGAACAAATCACTACATGAGGCGGCTAACAACATAAAATCCCCCATACAACAAACAGTACACCCCATAAAATTATAATAAAAATAAGCTACAGTAAAACTGACAGTAAACATGCCATAAAATTGGGCCAAAATACAGCAGACATTCTCACACATGTAGGATTTTAGGCAAAGATCCTGAATGACTCACTCACTCCTCAACCACTTCAGAGTCCTCTAAATGCTTTTACTGTATTAATACTTCCTCTGCTCTTTTGTGGAGGGACAGGGGAGGTGAGATTATTATTATTATTTTGAGTCAACTGGACCATCAGTGTTGCTCTGAATCACTTAGATTATTATTATTATTTTTAAAATTGCCCTCTATAGTGCTGCTAAAAAAAACCCACCTGTAGCTATGGTTTCAGTCAGGACTGAGCACAAGGCAAATAAAACATTTTTAAAATTTAATCTGATACAGTGCAACAGCAATGGTTGAGCGGAGGCAAATAATGATATCACTTCTCAGGAGCAGAAGGTCTTCAAATTGCCAACATCCTGAAGTGGCTTACATATCGAGCCACTTCACAATGCCTGAAATTGAGAGTGGAAAGAGCCGTGTCCACTTTAATGGGTGCAAGGCTCAACTTTGGACTCTTCCCAATCTTAGACTAATTGAGCTGGAAGAGGGCTGTGAGGCCATTGGGTCCAGCCCTCTGATCAATGCAGGAATCAAAATCAAAACAGATCTGACAGATGGTTGTCCAAGTTTCGTTGGAATGCCTTCAACACTGGAGTGCTCACCACCTCATGAGGTAATTGGTTCCATTTTCATACTGCTGTAACAGTTAAGAGGTTTTTTCCCTGATGCTCAGACTACATCTGGCTTCCTGTAATCTCAGCCCATTATTATGCTTCCTGCACTCTGGGATGATCAAGAACAGATCCTCTTTATGACTAACTTTCAAGTACAGTTATTCATTATCATTGCCCACGTTGTATGTCAACATTCGCAAGTGCAGTCAAACCTTGAATAAAGAGTGTCTCACTTAAAGAGTAACTCGCTTAAAGAGCAGAATTTTCTCTGAATGGTCGCCTTGCTTAACAAGTAAAACCAACCAGAAACTCACTGAACAACTAAATCAGGGTTCGCAACCCACCCCCCACCCCCGCCAAAAGTCACAATTGGTCACTTACAATGGTGTTTCGCTTAAAGAGCAATCCCGTGGAACACATTATGCTCTTTAAGCGAAGTATCACTGTATTTGAAAAGTGCCTTAAATTCAGTCTCTTTTTCTCAAGGTTAAACATGTCAAGTTTCTTCAGTCTTTATACTCATAGGGCTTAGTTTCGGATCTCCTGTTCTTCCTTGTTACAGTTTGTAGGCATCCTTCTTAAAGTGTGGTGTCCAAAACTGGATGCAGTAATCTAGATGAGGCCTAACTAGTGAAGAATAGAGGGAGGACTAGTACTTCATCAGAGCTTAAAATGTGTTGTTGTTCAGTCACACAGTAGATTCTGACCCTTTGTGACCCCATGGACCCCTGCCCTCCAGGCACTTCTGTCCTCCACTATCCTCCTTAACCTGCCCAGCTCTGTGCCCATTGTGTCTACAGTACCATCCAGCCATTTCATTTTTGGCTGCCCCCTTCTTCTTTTGCCCTCCACCCTTCCCAGCATCAAGGCTTTCTCAAGTGAGTCCTCTCTGCTCATTTGGTGTCCAAAGTACTTTAGCTTCATCTTCACTATTTGACCTTCTAAGGAGCAGTCAGGGTTGATGTCTTCTAAGATTGACCTATTTGTTCTCCTCACTGTCCAGGGGACTCTCAAAACTCTCCTCCAGCACCACATTTCACAGGCAACTATTCTTCTGCTTAAAATAGCATTTGCCTTTTTCGCAGCCACACCACACTGTTGACTCAGCTTGCAATCTACAACAGTTTCAACATCTTTTTCATGTGTACTATTACAGAGCCAAGTATCCCCCATCTTGTAATAGTGCATTTGGGATTTCTCCCCTAGGAGTAGAAGTTTACACTTATCTCTGTCAAATTTCACTCTGTTGTTTTGCAGGCCAGTGCTCAAGCCCATCAAGATCTTTTTGAATTCTGTCCCTGATTTCCAAGGTATTAGCTATTATACCCAATATAGTGTCATCTACAAATCTGATAAATATTCCCTGCACTTCCTCATCCAAGTCATTAATGAAAATGTTGAAGAGCACCAAGCCCAGGACTGAGCCTTGAAATATCTCATTTGTTTCCCTCAGTTTGAGAAAGGGCCATTGATAAGCTCTCCATGAGTATGATTCTGTAACCAACTGTGTATTCACCTGACACTTGTGCTGTCCAGCCCACATCTAGGTAGACTGATTATAGGAATATCACGAGGTACTTTGTCAAAGGCTTTGCTAAAGTTGAGATATATTACATCTACGGCATTCCGACTATCTATCAATGAAGTTACCCAATCAAAAAAGAAAAGAGATAAGATTAGTCTGGCAGGATTTGTTCTTGACACACTCATGTTGGCTTCTAGTTATTACTGCATTATTTTCAAGGTGCTTACAAAGTGAAAGTTTTATCATTTGCTCCAGAATTTTCCTGGGATTGATGCCAGGCTCACCTGACTGTGGTTCCCAAGTTCCTCCTTTTTGAAGATAGGGACAATGTTAGCCCTCCTCTAGTTCTTCCTTTATTCGTGCCAGATGCACCACCAGGATATAATAACACACAAAATTAAAGTTAACACATCTAAAAAAAATACCATATATACTCAACTATAAGTCGTCCCGAATATAAGTTGAGCTAGCTAATTTGGACCTCTAAAGCTAGGAAAGTAGATTGACCAGAGTATAAGTTGGGAATGGAAAATGCAACAGCTGCTAGTGAGTTTCAATAATTTTGACATTTCTGTGGGTTTATTTTTGAGTTTTTATGGTAGTGTTAGTGCTTTTTTTTTTTTTTAAAAAAAGTATGTTTAAATTTACACCATCACATTTTGGACCCTCAGGGTTATTGACCTGAGTATAAGTCAGGAACCCTTTTTGGACCTCATTTTGGGGGCTAAAAAACTAGACTTATACTCGAGTATATACAGTAGAATTAAAAAGGTCAGTATACATTCCAATTCCAAAGAAGGACAATGCCAAAAAAAAATGTTCAAATTATCGTACAATTGCACTCATCTCACACGCTAGCAAACTCATGCTCAAGATCTTACAAGCTAGGGTTCAGCAGTCCGTGGATCAAGAACTTCCAGAAGTACAAGCTAGATTCTGAAGATGCAGAGCAATAGAGACCAAATTGCCAACATTCGCTGGATCATGGAGAAAGCAATGGAGTACCAGAAAAATGTCAACTTCTGTTTCATTGACTACACCAAAGCCTTTGATTGTGTGGATCACAATAATGGGTGTATCAGACCACCCCACTTGTCTTCTGAGAAATCTGTATATGGGTCATGAAATGACAGGACTGGCTGCGGAACAATGGATTGGTTTAGACTAGGAAACGAGTACGACAAGGCTGTATATTGTCACCCTGCTTATTTAACTTATATGCAGAGTACATCATGCAGGGCTGGAAGAAGCACAAACTGGAATTAAGATTGCTGGGAGAAATATCAACAACCTAAGATATGCAGATGACACTACCCTAATGGCAGAATGTGAAGAAGACCTAAAGAGCCTTTTGATGCAGGTGAAAGATGAGAGTGCAAAAGCTGACCTGAAACTTAACTTCAACCCCCACCCCCACCCCTGATCATGACATCTGGCCCCATCACTCCCTGGCAAATAGAAGGGGAAGAAATGGAAGCTGTGAGAGACTTCACCTTACTGGGATCCAAGATCACTGCAGATGGTGACTGCAGCCATGAAATAAAGAGAGTCTTACTTCTTGGGAGGCAATCTATGGCAAACCTAGGCAGCATAATAAAAAGTAGAGACATCACCTTCCCAACAAAAGTCTGCATAGTTAAAGCAATGGTCTTCTCAGTGGTAATGTATGGCTGTGAGAGCTTGACCATAAGGAAGGATGAGCGCAGAAGAATTGACGCCTTCGAACTGTGGTGGTGGAGGAGACTCTTGAGAGTCCCCTGGACTGCAAGGAGATCAGATCAGTCAATCCTGAAGGAAATCAACCCTGACTGCTCCTTAGAAGGACAAATACTGAAGCTGAAGCTCAAGTACCTTGGTCACCAAATGAGAAGAGAGGAATCACTTGAGAAGGTCCTGATGCTAGGAAAGCTCAAAGGCAAACGAAGAAGAGTTTGGCAGAGAATGAGATGGCTAGATGGCATTATTGATGTGGTGTGCATAGATCTAGGAGGATTATGGAGAATGGCAGAGGACAGAGGAGCCTGGCATGTGGTTGTCCATAGGTTTGCAAAGAGTCAGACTTGACTGTGTGACTTAACAGCAACAAAGTAAGAGATATGGGCCTATAGCTTTTTGGGTCTTCTGGTGGCTTGCCTGGTTTAAGTATAGCTATAGCTGAGCCTTCCTCCATATCTTTGCTATCTGGATGCTGATGACACCCAGCTGTATATCTCAGCCCGTGGAGATCCAATTGATGCAGTAGAAGTCCTATCCAGGTGCCTGGAGGCTGTCAGGTTCTGGATGGGGGACAACGGGCTACAACTGAATCCCGGCAAGACTGAGTGGCTATGGGTAAGGGGTCCTGTGCTATCTCGGGAGTTGCCATCTTTGCCCCAAACAGACCCAGTACGTAATCTGGGGGTCCTCTTGGACTTGCGACTACTGCTCGAAGAGCAGGTGGCAGTCGTGGCCAGGAGGGCTTTTGCACAACTTCGTGTAATACGCCAGCTACGCCCGCTCCTAGATCGGGACTCCTTGCTCATGATCACACATGCTTTGGTCACCTCCAGACTTGATTACTGTAATGCGCTCTACATGGGGCTGCCCTTGGTGACCATTCGGAGGCTGCAGCTGGTCCAGAATGCGGCTGCTCAGGTAGTGGTGGGGTGCGGGTGTTATGCGCGTGCCTCACCGCTGCTTCAGGAGCTGCACTGGTTGCCAGTATGTCTCCGGGTGCAATTCAAGGTGCTGGTTATTACCTTTAAAGCCCTACATGGTAGTGGGCCAGGATACTTAAGAGACCGCATCACCCCAAGAACATCTGTCCGTCCCACCAGGGCGGATTGGAGAGGCTCTCTTATCATTCCATCAGCTAGAGAGGCGCATCTCTCTAGCACCAGAAGGAGGGCCTTCTCCGTGGCCGCCCCGGCCCTTTGGAACCTCCTGCCAACTGAGTTACGTCTATAGACAGAGCTTCTGCCCTTTCGGACGGGCCTAAAAACCTGGCTGGCAGGGCAGGTGTGGAGCTCCAGTAATATGGGGTCCCATGTTGAGTGGTTGATCTGTTGGGACAGCCACCCCTCCCTCGCTCTTTTAAACTTTTTAAATCTTTTTAAACCTTTTAACTTTTTAAATCTTTTAGATTTTTGTAAATTCATAGTTTAATTCTTTTTAAATTGATTTTTAATTGATTTTGAACCTTAAGGTTTTAATTTCAGAATTTGTAGGGGGATTGTTTAATTGTTTTGCATTTATTGTGTATAGTCTCTCCCCCTTTTCTGTAAGCCGCCTAGAGTCAGGTTCGCCTGATTGGGGCGGGATAATAAATCTAAATAAATAAATAAATAAATAAATAAATAAACATTCAAGCTATTATTATATAGGCTAAGTAATCATTTTTTCTGTTATTGGTCCAAAATGTTTGATCTGCTCAACCCGAAGCTCATCCATGCCAGCTGCCTTACTGTTTTCACATCTGCTTATTGTCTCATCTAGCAATCCTATGGTAAAGAGGGTAGTCAGATTGCTTGTCTTCCATTCCTCATTCCCTCTTATCCTCTGTTTTTTAGAGGGCTGCACTTGGAGACATGAAAGGAACCTTATTCAGGCATCCCCTGAGCAGAGTTTCTCCAGCAAAAATACTTTCAACCCAGAGTAATATCTGACACGAAATTATTATTATTAGTGGATTGTTTTTCTGTGGGTTGGAATCTGGTTTCTCATTAAGTAATAACTGGTGGGCAATTTGGTTAGCTGAGACATTGGCTTGTACCGGTTGTTTGGTTTTGTTGTTGTTCAGTTGCGTAGTCGAGTCCGACCCTTTGCAACCCCATAGACTGCTACAGGCAAGGCACCTCATCTTCCACCATTTTCTGCAGCCTGCTCAGCTCTACACCTATTGCATCAACAACGCCATCTAGCCATTTCATCCTCTGCCGTCCTCTTCTCCTTTTGCCTTCAATCTTTCCTAGCATCAAGGGCTTCTTGAGTAAATCTTCTCTTTTCATCTGATGGCCAAAGTACTTTAGCTTCATCTTCAATATTTGTCCTTCCAAGGAGCAATCAGGATTGATTTCCTTCAGGATCAACTTACTGTATTTGATCTCTTTGCTGTCCAGGGTACTCTCAAAATTCTCAAATTTCAAAGGCATCTATTCTGCTTTGCTCAGCCTTCCTTATGGTACAGCTCTATAATAATGATAATAATAACTAATAATCATTGATAATCATCAGTTCTCATCGATAATTTATAATCATCAATAATTATCACTGATAATCATTGATAACAATCACTGGTTACATCATTATTAAGATGGTTAAGTAGTCTCCATGCTTTTTGACTGCTGTAACTTGTGCCAATTTCATCTATGAGCTTAATTCATTTTTCCCTTTTGTGCTCTGAGATAGCTAACACTACCTGTTGTCCAGCTTTAATGGTATCTTATTTTAGTGGATTTGCATCAAAAAAGAGTAAAATTTTCATTCCGTAAGTCTACAGTTTCTTGTGATAGACCTTGGATGTAGGAAGTCCTACATCCTCGAGGGATAGATTCCCTAGCCTAGAGCATTTCTGGACAGCATAAATAAACTTATTGTATGGTGTGAGGTTTGGATTAATATCTGCCACTCTTCCATCCAAGGCTGCTGAAAACTTGGGCCAACCATCTTTTTAAAAGTTGTACCTTCTTCGGTATGTCACAACTTGTGGTTGAACAGCGGCTGTGATCTCACATAGAATGGGGCAGTGTTGGGTATTTGGTGACTTTAAGCATTGATGTGCTACATTCTCGCTTACAAAAATGAGGTCTGGCTTATAACCTCTCTTCCATCTGCCACTGTTAAAAGATGCTGGCAATTCGCTGTCATGGATGAATGATAGTTGATAGGATTCTGCCCATTTTACAACAGCTTCTGCACTTCCATCATTGTCTTCATAGCCCCACAAGTTGTCGTGGCTATTAAAGTCACCTGTTATGAACCTTACAGGTTTATTCCAAAAGTCTGGTGTTTCAGCAAAGGAAATTTTTATAGGTGGTGGTTTATAGACAGATGTCACAGGGCAGTCACTTAGCTCAGTTGTTATTATTTCAGCATTATTTTCCTTTGTCACTGCTGTAGGCAGGATCTGGAGACCTGTTCTGACATATTTCAGATGGCATCATTTGACAATTAATCTCATTCCAGGAACCTTAGGGCAATGCTGGTTTTCATCCCTGTGTATTTCTTGTAAGCATAGTAGGTCACATTTATATTTATTGCGGAGTTCCTAAAGCAGGCTTTCTTTAACTGAGGATATTCCTCCAATGTTGACCAATATCACTGTCTGTTTGGGCCCTGAGAAAGATCATTGGTTAAAATGTCTCTTTGTAGTCATTTCTACTTCTGGTGTTTCTGGGTTGTTGTTTAGTTGCATAGTTGAGTCCGACGCTTTATGACCCCATGGACAGGGTGTAGCCAGAGGCGCCTCCAGCCCCCCCCCGCCAAATCCTCCTGAGCTAACAACCCACCCCATCCCACCCTGTGATGCCAATGTTATATATGTGTTTGTGACATTGTTGCCACTCCTGTAAATTTTTGCCCCTCCTGAACATTTTTTTGCCCCCTCTCAGTCTAGAATCCTGGCTATGGCCCTGCCCATGAATCACTGCAGACTAGGCTCCTCTGCAGCCCACACAGCCCGCCTCATCCTCTGCCACCCCATTCTCCTTTTGCCTTCGGTCTTTCCCAGCATCAAACCCTTCTCAAGTGAATCCTCTCTTCTCATTTGGTGGTCAAAGTACTTGAGCTTCATCTTCAGCACTTGTCCTTCTAATGAGCAGTCAGGATTGATTTCCTTCAGGATTGACTGATTTGATCTCCTTGAAGGCCAGGGGACTCTTAAGAGTCTCCTCCAGCACCACAGTTCAAAGATGTCTAATCTTCTGTGCTCAGCCTTCCTTAGGGTCCAGCTCTCACAGTCATACATTACTACTGGGAAGATCATTGTTTTAACTATGTGGACTTTTGTTGACAGGGTGATGTCTCTACTTTTCATTATGCTGCCTAGGTTTCTCATAGCTTGCCTCCCAAGAAGTAAATGTCTTTTTTATTTCATGGCTGCAGTCACCAGCTGCAGTGATCTTTGATCCCAGGAAAATAAAGCCTGTCACTGCTTCCATTTCCTCCCCTTTTATTGGCCATGGACAGATTCTGTGATCTAGGGGTTTTTTTTATGTTGAGTTTCTGGCCAGCTTTTGCACTCTCCTCTTTCACCCTGATCAAGAGGTTCTTTAGGTTTTCTTCACTTTCTGCCATTAGGGTAGTGTCATCTGCATATCTCAGATTGTTGATGTTTCTCCCAGCAATCTTAATTCCAGCTTGTGCTTCTTCCAGCCCTGCATTACGCATGATATATGTTGAATATGCAGGATGACAATATATGCAGCCCTGCCGTACTCCTTTTCCTATTCTAAACCAATCAGTAGTTCCATATCCTGTTCTAACTGTCGCTTCTTAGCCAGTGAGAAATCTCCATTGTCAGTGAGAAATCTCTGTTGCCCAGGGGATGCCTGATTGCTGAAGTAGCGATCTTTGGAGAGGCTCCTTTCATGTCCTCCTCCAGTTATCAGGCACTTCACCCACCCTCCATGATTTGAAGAAAATGGTAGGTAGTGGTTTTGAGATCTCTTCAGACAGTTCTTTTCAGTATCTTGGATGCAGTTCATCTGGCTCTGGGGATTTGAATTCATTCAAAGTAATACAGCATTCTTGTCTATCTGTTGATCTGAACTGCCATTTTGGCACCTCCCTTTATACTTCACCTTTTCCTGGGTGAACAATTGTTTTTTGAGAAAGGCAAAACTGAAGTAGGGATTGAACATTTTTTCCTTTTCTTTGTTGCCTGGTATAATTTCTCCATCACCATCGAGTCGCAAGGCCCCTGCTTCTTTTCTTTGTCTTTTGCTACACAAGTACAGTGGTACCTCGCTTAAAGAGTATAACGTGTTCCACAGGATTGCTCTTTAAGCAAGTTTGCTCTTTAAGCGAAACACCATTGTAAGTGACCAATTGTTACTTATGGTGGGGGAATTGCGAACCCCGATTTATTTGTTAAGTGAGTTTTGGGTTGGTTTTATTTGTTAAGCAAAGTAAACATTCAGAAAATTCTGTTCTTTAAGCGAGTTAGTCTTTAAGTGAAGCGCTCTTTATGCGAAGTATGACTATACTTGAAGAATGCTTTTTGTTTTGTTTTGTTACCAGTACTTTTCTCAGATTTTGCCTTCCTAACACCATTCCTGAATTCTTGGCTACTTGTCTGGTACTCTTTCTTTGTAGCCTGGCCTTCCTTCCACTTCCTATATATTTCCTCTTCTTGTTTTTAGTTCCACTATGAGCTTTGTGTGAAGCCACATTGGTTTTTTTTTGGCTGTCTTCCATCTTTCTTTCTCAGAACTGTTTGTAGTTGTGCTTTTAGACTTTCCTTTTTTAGAAACTCTGGCCCATCATGAAATTTTTGAAGTGTTAGAAGTGTTAGTCTGTGCGTGCATATCAGAAAATAAACAAAACAACAAAACAGACAAAAAAAGCTGAGGCATCTTAAATACAGGAGTTAGTCTTTAAGGTGTCACAACTGTTTTGTTGTTTTGTTTTGTTTACTCTCTGACCCACATTGGACTCCTGTTGGTCACCCATTAGAGGTGCTCAATCTCTTCCTCTTATTGTACATAAGTGTCAACTTTCCTTACCTATGTGTTTACATTATAGGTAATCATTCATTGAAAGTATTTCCCTTTCTGTTCTTCTGAGTACTGGTAGAATGAACGACAAGACTATCTGACGCCGACGTCCTTGATTTCCTTCCCATTGCTTAAAGTCGGATGTAATTTCTTAATAGTTCCTCTTGGCTGTGTCATTTGTTCCCATGTGGCTGAGCATCTGTGGGTTTTATGAGCAATGGCAATCTGTCTGTCACATTCTTAAACTATTCTCCAGAGAGAGAGCATATCTGGTGGTTCCAATCATCGCTCTGTTGACACATAGGGTTGCCATAATTATCTCCTGCCAAACCGGGACAGCCATGCGACATCATTGCATTGTTCAAACTGCGCATGCGTTGGATGGGGCTGTCAGGGAGACCGTGGCTCTAAGACCCTGCAGAATCCCCATCCGGGGCAGACAGCCTTTGCCAGTTAAAAATAAACTGTAGTCAAGAGGTTTTCCCCCCCTTGTGATTCTTCTTGCAAAAGACTATTCTTGATGGTTCTATTTTTATATTTTTTTTGAATAAAATTTCTTGGGCTACTCTTGAAACTATCCTTCCTCCAACCTTGGAAGAAAGTTCTAAAGAGGGGCATGGAATGGCAATGCAGTCCATGCCGCCTCCGTTTCCCTCCAGAAGGAGAAAAGCAGGAGACAGGAAGGGACTTATTTTGGAGGAGGACCTTTGCAATGGAGGACTCTTCACTTTCTGTCCACCCTGTTCCCTTCCTCTCTAGGAATATGCAATTAACCCTTTGTGGTCACATGAAGAAGGAATCCTCCGTCCCAGTGTATGGTGGGGGTTTGGCTTCTTAGATATGGCTATTTCTTGCTTCCTCCTGGCTTTCAAGGAAAAGGGCTGAGGATGACTCCTTGTCCCCCAAACTTCAAGGTGAGCCAAGGGATTTTTGCAGAGTTATTTCACTGCCTTCATGCCTTTCTTTCAATTAACTTGCTTGCAAGTGTCTCCCCTCCCTGGCAGGCTTCTCAGGATGCTGTTTTGCCTTCGCTGCTTTCAAGCAGGACAATTGAAAGAAAGGCAGGGAGGCAGTGAATTAACTCTTTGCAAAAATCCCTTGGTGAGGGGTGATCTTGCTTCCTTTGTTCAAATTTAAAAATCCGTGACTTTTACATGTTTTTTCTTGAACTGGCCAGGACAGCTTGAATCTGGGAAAATCCTGGGAAACCAGGCAATATGGCAACCCTATTGACACACTAACTCTATCCCACAACAAATGGTCCGTCAAGTATGGGCTAGACCAGGGGTCAGCAGTCTTGGCTCTTCAGATGTTATTGGACTTCAATTCCAAGAAGCCCTGATCATCAGGTGTATTGACTTGTGCTTCTGGTAATTTAGTCCAAAAACATCTGGAGATCCATGTTTGCTGACCCCTGGGCTAGACCCTGGAAGCTTGACAGATCAGACTGCGTACCCCAACTTTCTGCTAGAGATGGATGATCTACTTTTCAATCAGCCCCTATTGCCATGCCTTTAACAATGGCATTTCCAGCTGTTAGCAAATTATTTTTCTTAAATCTTTATACTCTGTATATCTGCAAGTAACTGCACATCGAGATGGTGCTTTAAAAGAAACAAAAACAATATATACAAATCTTGCTGTGGGTTAGAGCTCTGAGTGCTTTTCCATCCAGATTATTAACCAAGTCCAGTCTGTTTAGTTTTGATAATATTACAGCATCTATTGCCAACAGGAGATCTTGGTAGATCAGATCAAAGGATTATCTAGGCCAGTATCCTGTTCTCTGCAGCTACCAACCAAATATTCTGGGAAGCAATGCACAAAGACAGTAGTCCTGTCCCATGATTGCATCCCAGATTACTCACTTGAAATACTTTCAGGACAGACAGGCTGACTGAAATTTTGACAAGCTTTGCCAACTATTGCTCCCACCATTTCCTAGGGTTGCCAGGTCGTACAATTTTATCTGTCTATCTCAACTTCTATCTCCATATTTTCTTCCTTTTATCTAATCCAGTCCTGCCCATCCTTGGTGGCATAGCTGGGAGTCCAATTTAATATACAGTACAGTGGTACCTTGCTTAAAGAGCATAATGTGTTCCACGGGATTGTTCTTTAAGCGAAACCCATTGTAAGTGATCAATTGTGACTTCTGGAGGCAGCGGCAGTGGGTGGGTGGGTTGTGAAACCCAATTTAGTTGTTTTTGGTTGGTTTTATTTGTTAAGCAAGGTGAACATTCAGAGAAAATTCTGCTCTTTAAGCAAGTTACTCTCTAAGCAAGGCACTCTTTATGTGAGGTTTTACTGGTAACAGGCAATGGGGTGGTGGTGGAGAATGGAGGCTAGAGAAGCAGGGCAGGAGAAAATATTGCCACAAAATTGTCAGTTTTAGTGGAGAGCTAAAATCTCAGGATTACAATCCAATCCATCAATCTCACCCTTCCCTCCCAGTTCTTCCCTACATACTTTAAATTTCCCTCTACTAATGTGAACCTGACGGCTGATAGCTCATGAATTAGATGTGCATCCTGGAAGTTCAAACTTGTGTGGGCTTGGAAAAGCTGCACAGTCCCCAGATGGTCTCAGGAGAAGGAAATGATAAACATTTCTGAGTACTGTTTACCTAGAATAACCTGGAAAGGATGGGCAAAAATCATAATTTATAATGGCACACAATTATTGTTATTAACCCGGACCTACAAGAACTTTCTCTGAAACTGCATAGAAGGGGCTAGCAAAGAAGAGTCAGGCACCAGACATTAGCTATGAACATGTGCACCACCCACCACCCCACCCTCTGTGGGGACAGGAGAATTGCTAGATATTTTTGGTGCTTGCTGCCAGGCAATGAAATAATCTGTCCTCATCGGGAAACTATGTCCTTTTGTGAATGCGTGTGCCTCTGCCCAACCAGCCACTTGCCATTTCCTAAGAATGAAGGGTTTGCTGCTGCTGCTTGGAACAAGGGGATCTGCAGATAATTCACATGTTCCCCTCTTTCATAGCAGCAGTGGGAGCTGATTCTCTTTTAGTGTTAGCCTCACATTTGCTCAGATCCTGAAAGTAACCCCATAAAAAGCATTGTTATCTAATGGAAAGGGAGCATTGCTTGCTGTGGGGGCAGTAAGCTTTACTGTGAACAAAAAGCCTGTTTGCTTTTGAGATGTGTACTCAGATTCTTAAAAGGTGGGGTAGGAGCCATTTTGATGCATTCCCTAATAATTTAATGACTCTATCTACCTACCTACCTACCTACCTAGACAGTTGCCCCAAGAGAGAAGGTAGTTTTGCTCAACTTGACCACCTGTTTAAAAAATAGGAATTAAAGGACTATATGAGTTGTTACTCAAGAGCCGATCTACTTGGGAGCTTATTCCACTTTTCAGTGGATTTTTGGGTGGGTTGGTCTGCTGTTCCATCAGCATTGATATGTGTTGGTTGCCAGAAAAGCGCAACTCACCCCAATAGGCTGCTTTATGAGCCCTCACTAAGGGCTTCTGCTATTTAGTGCTGTTCTCCTGTGTCTGTCACTTGTATATGCAGGTATATGAATGCTGAAGAGTGCTGAAGGTTTTTTTGTTACTTAATTGTTATGTTATTTAATTGCTATGTGGTTGGTTTTTTTAAAGTGTTAAATTGTGTTTTATTATGTAAGTTGTATCATTTTGTTGATGTATATTGTGTTGAGAACATGTTTGTAAGCCGCCCAGAGTCGGGATATAAATTGAACACAACCACCACCACCACCACCCTCTGGCATCCTGATCATCAAGGATACCGTGAAATAACAGAATTCTGTGAAATAACAGAATTCCAAATGTGCATCATTTCAGAGCATTCGGATTCACTGCTTATGCCTATGTGCCAAAGGAGAGAAAGCATAAATTAGACTCCAGAAACGAAGAGACTGTATTGCTTAGATATGCAATGAATATCAAAGGGTACAAAGGGTACAATTTGAAGACTGGCACAGTGAATGTAAGACATGTGATGCACTTTGATGAAGGAAAGAAAATAGATAAGGCACCATATTAGAGAAGAATTCTGGTTTGATGTGCCTTTAGCAGTGTTTCCAAAGCAAATATCCTCATCAACAGAAAAAGAATGGCAAGATGATAATCTATGAGCTGGAAACAGTATCCTCAAAGAGGGTGGTGGTATTGAAGGTGATTCTGATGATGAACAGGATGTTCTGGATGAGCCCCTCATGCCACAGAAAAATCCAGAACCCCATGCTAGAAGATCCACCAGGCCTAACAAAGGCAAAACAACTGAGTGCCTGTTCTATATAGCAAGATCAACACAGACCAAAGAGCCAATTATATGGAATGACATTGTAACAACAACAACAACAACAACATGTCAGAAATTATTCTGGGTTGAAAGGATTTTTGCTGGAGAAACTCCGTTCAGGGGATGCTCAAAAGAGGCTATTTTCATGTCCCTAAAATCATTTCCCACTGACATGGTCCCTATTTATTGACTTGTAACTTCTTGCTTTGAATCTGCTAGGTTGGCAGGAGCTGGGACAGAGATAGGAGCTCAAACTGCTATGAAGTACCGGCCTTCTAGCTAACAAGGTGAGCTTCTTAAACACTGAGCCACTACAGCCCCATTGAATGAATGTCAAGCTGCTAAGTGGAGACAAGCAGCAAAAGAGCAAATAGAGGAAAGGTAGGCAACCTATGGCCCACAGGCCATATCTGGCCCATGGCACCAAATAATCCAGCCCCCACCCTCTCTCTAGCCACCGCAGCCGCCAGGGACTTGTTTACAACAGTCATAAATGGCTGGGGGGCCCCCCACCAGTCCGGCCCCCTCAAGTGTCTGAGGGAGCATGATCCAGTCCCTGACTGAAAAAGGTTGGCAACCCCTGAAAATGAGGCTGTGCATTAAAATGAAACATGTACTTTGACAAATTGACTCTAAACAAGAAAGCCATGGTTGCAACTGGATGGTCAAAGAAAAGAAAGTAGCAAGATTGAAATGGCAACATTGAAAGATATAAAGCAGGACTTTTCGCAAAAGATTTCACCCAAAAATAGGGAGAGAACTTTGAAGAGACTTTTACACTTGTCGTTAAGTGCAGTATAATAAGGCTATTGTTGAGTATAACAAGAAAAAAAGAAGATGCAAGTTAAGTTTTTTTACGTTAAGATTACTTTCCTGTATGGTGAAATAACAGAGCAGTTGTACATGGCGCATCAGTAAAAGTAACCAAAAGCTTGTTTCCAGAATGGGGAAAAAAAAGACTGTATGGATTTAAGAAAGCTGCAGTGGCCTAAAATGAAAATCCAAAGAAGACAAATGCCTGTTTATAAGAAGCAAAAAGGAGATGTGTTCTTATATTTAAGCTTATGTGGACTACTTGATTGTTACCTACACAGAGCAAGCATATAAGGCAGGGATTCCCAAACTACGACCCTTGGTGCCTAGTAATCCGGCCCACACCGCCCTCCCTGTTCCCAGAAGCAGAAGTTAAATTTGTCCATACATTTTATTCTGGATTCCTAACTTCTGTATCCACTTCTAGAATTTTCTGGATTCTTCTGGAGCTTTCTAGATTTGCTTCTGGATTCTTCAGTGTCCACTCTGGATCTTTTAAAAAAGATTTGCTACTAGATTCTTCTGGAACCACTTCTGGACTTTTTATAGTTTCTTCTGGGTTCTTCAGGATCCATGTCTAGATTCTTCTGGCACTGCTTCTGGATATTTCACCTATCTAGAAAAAAGGAGTAGTAAGTCAAGCAACTGTGATACCCATCCCGAGTATCTCCATACAAGGAAGGATCCAGATTGGTTCAGAGCCCCATTTTTCCCAGGCTATGGAGAAGGGAGCATTACTAGTTTTCCAGAGGTGAGGAACGGTGTTATGCTCTATGAGAATTTCAAGAGAAGGGTGAAACTTGGTATCCACTATGGGCACAATCTGGACACAACACCCATTTTAGTTCTTGGAATACAGAATCCTGCATGCCTACCATCCTGAACCCTTCCCCACTCATGATGAAAGGGGGAACATTGCTAGTGATACCCAGGGAGTTGGGGATGGCAAGGAAGGAGAGGAATTCACCACTGAAGAATAGCAACAAGGAGTCAGAAGACAAATCTTTGGCTGTTCGCAATTCATCCCAGGAGCAGCGGGCTTCAAGATTGCACAAGTTTGCTTCTGCCCCCCTTCCACCACTTGAAAGCAGTGGATGTGGAGGTCAGTGGGTCATGACTCTCTGGGGCTGGGAAGCAAGTGCAAGGAGATGAAGGGGACCTGAGGATGATCCTCACTGCTAAAGTGCCAGGTGGAGGGGCAGAAGCCTGCTTTCTTCTCTTCCAGGGATGAGGTTGTGAAAGAAGGAAAGCAGGACTCTTTCTTTTGCTACCAAAGTAATAGGGAACTGGTTGGAGTAAAGCTGGCAGTTTTCCTGAAACAATTGATTTGCTGGCAGGGGAAACAAGAGACAAGGGACAACACCGAACTGGGAATGCATGATTGTTGTTATGTGTGGTCAAATCCGGTCTGACTTATGGCAACCCAATAGTATGGAGATATTTAAAGAATTGTTTGGACATTGCCACTCCCAGAGTTGACCTTCCATGAGCAAGTGGGGATACTAGGCCATCATATTATCCACTCTACCGGACTGGCTGCCTGAGGCAGCATGATGATCTCCTGATGCCGTTGGCTTGTTGTCCCCAGTAGCCTTACCCAGTAGAGCCCATGATGCCAGCAACATATGGAAGGTTGCACAGAAGAACTTAAGAAGTTGCTACTTCTAGTCTACTGTTGTTCATGTTGACTGGCAGCCTCTCTCCTGGATTTCAAGCAGGATTCTTACCCTGTCCTCCCTGGAGGTGGCAGGTTTTGGACATGGGTCCTTCTGTATGCTCTGCCATTGAGTTGCTGGCCTTCGGCAGATGTTCCTCATCCTTCTAAAAAGCATTCTTGCCCCGTCCCTGCAAGTGGGTCACACATTTATTTTGTTTCCAAAGGCTGGATCTTAGCCCAAGTGGTTGAGTCTGTTGCTTTCAGATGGCTTTTCCTATGTGGAAGCTGTTTCTAGGCTGTGTAATGAAACAATCTCTTGACACGTGGAACAGATGAGCCTCATTCTGTCTCTGCATCTTTATTCCTTATTTCCTTAATTTCTCCATCATTTTTCATGGCCTTTCTCTGAACTCCTTCCAGTAGTTCTTCATTTTTTTTCTGAAAAGCTAGATGGAACGCCTGGCTCATTTATTTGTCACATTTATATCCCAGTTTTCCTCCAAGGAACAAAGAGAGCCAAGGGTTGGGGTGCATCTTGCAGCAAATCAGTGTGGTAGGATAAGTGGAGGGGTGGCAGCAGAAGGAGTGGTTTTCTGAAGCTTGAATGCACTTATCTCCTGCTGGTTGGAATTCTGTAAATAACTGGTAGAGCACTATGTGCATAGTATGTTGGACTTGATAGGCTTATAGTCTGATCCACCGTGGCGGCCCTGATGCTTTTCATATGCCCAAAGCTTTGGACTGCACTTGGCTTCTACTGTGCTGCCCTGATTTTCTTGTAGCCAACACAGCCTTTCATTTAAATAAATGCCTGTATGAACCATTGTGTCCATGGTAGGTTTGAAAACACAAGGTAAAGTTTCTGACAGAGTTGTCCTAGTTGTAACTGTAGATAGCAGGGGTTTAATGTGGTACTTATAGCTTATAAACAACATGAAACTAAATAAAGCAGCAGGTATTGATGATTTAAGAACAGAGCAGATAAAGCAGTTTGGTCCCTGCATTTTGGAATGGCTCCTGTAATTAACGAAGAACTGAATAGACAAACTTAAGGTTTCTAAATTGTGAAGATAGGCTAGAGTTGTTGCTTTATTGACACCCAGCAAAGACCAGGATGACCCAAAAAGCTACCGACTAATGTCACTCCTTTGCCATCTTCATAAGACATTGGAATGGATGATTCACAATCACATCTCTGAATTTATTGATGGAAAGATCATGAAGGAGCAAGCCGGCTTCAGGCTGAGCAGGTCATGTTGTGTTCAAATCCTTAACTTTACACAACACATTAAGGATGGCTTTGAAAGAAAACAAATTACGGGAGTGGATTTCATTTACCTAACTGCAGCTTATGATATTGTCAATCATAGGATTCTGCTCCATAAAATAAATAATCTTACCAACGATAACAAGCTTGCTAGGGTCATTGGCAGCTTCCTCCAGAACTGGAGATTCTATGTGATGATGAATGGAAAGAACAGCAGATGGAGGTTACAGAAGAATGGGCTGCCCCAAGTGTATTGTCGCCAACACTGTATAATATATATACAAATAATCAACCAGTTCCTGATGATACAAAATTGTTCATCTATGCCAGTGGTTCTTAACTTGAGTTCGATCGAGCCCCAGAAGTTCAGTGAGTCAGTCTCAGGAGTTTGGTGGAGGGGTGTGTGTGTCCGTTTGATTCACCAGGGTTGCCAGGTGCATTAATAAGAAACTCAAGGATATTGACAAATATTTATGGCAAATTCTAAAACTTGTTGCGTAATTTATGGCAAAAAATGCCATACATGGCATGACCTGGCAGCCCTGTTGTTCACCCCAGTCATATGATTTGTGACATTACACACTGCATGGCCATCATTGGCTGCTTGCTTGACCTTGATATCAGTGTTGCAGGAAACTTAGCACACTAAGTAGTTGACTTCTGGCTGCCATGATTGTATGTCATTTGTGATTTCCTTTTTAATATTCCAATCCCTTCATACTATGTTAGGCAAAAAGAAAAGAAAAGAAAGATAGAAAGAAAGTGGGCGAACAAATACATACAATATGGATTTACGTGTATAATAGAATGTGATGGAAGTCAGTATCTTCAATGCATGATTTGCAATGTCATGTTGAGCAATTCTAGTCTAGCACCGGCAAAACTAAGGGAGCGCTTCCTAAAGCTGCATGGAGATGGGAAATATAAGAACACAATGCTTGCTGATTTCAAGGTGAAGAGAGCCAGATTCAATGAAAGGGCTATCCTGTCTGTTCTCGGCTTTGTATTCATCAACAAACTGATCTTAACAGCATCATTTGATGTTGTGTATGAGATGACAAAGCAGGGAGAACCACACACCATTGGTGAAATACTCGTACAACCAGCTGAGTTGAAGATGGCAAATATCATGCTGGGAAAAGCTGCTGAAAATAAATTGTCTCAAATTCCTCTTTCAAATGACACCATCATCAGCAAAAAAAGATGACATGAGCAATGACATCTTGGCTCAAATATTTGCAGATCTGATTTCAAGCCCAGCAAAAATTCAGCCTCCAACTCGACAAGACCACCAATGTTTCCAATCTAAGCCAGCTTGTTGTATTTGTGCACTATGTGAGAGACAACATGATAAAGTAACTTTTTTTGGTAAGCCTCTTACAACAACAACTAAGGCAGCTGACATGAAGAAACTTGTGGATGACTTCTTCAGAGACAATGATCTTTCATGGGATATGGTTTCTACAATTTGTTCAGATGGAGCTCCAGCCATGCTGGGATGAAACTCTGGTTTTGGTGCGCTGGTGAAAGTCAATGCACCACACAACATTGTTACACACTGTGTTCTGCACAGGCATGCATTAACAACAAAAACCTTGCCTCCAAAAATGGCAGAAGTATTAAAAATTGTGGTAGAATGTGTGAACTATGTGTGAAATAGTGCTGTGAAGCACCACATCTTCAAAGAGCTGTTTAATGAAATGGGCTCTGAATTCAAGGTACTTCTGTACCATTATGACATTCAGTGGTTATCCCAGGGAAAGGTGCTGAATCGTGTTTTTGCCATGTATGTGGAATTAGCCCTGTTTTTGCAAGAACACCAACGTTATCGTGCAGATTGCTTTGAAAATTCTGAGTTCATTTTCATTTTTGCATACATGGCCAATATCTTTGATGCTCTCAATCATCTCAGTCAACAGATGCAGGGGAGTGGGGTCAACATCATTGAAGTGGAAGAAAACCTGAAGGCTTTTATTTTAAAGCTACCGTTATGGAAATGATGAACAGAGAATGATAACTTTGCAAACTTTTCCCTGCTGGACGACTGTGTAAGTAAGATTGAAAATGTGTCTGGAATTGGAGACATTTCTGTACCCAGGGAATTGCTATGCCCTTAGATGAGCTAGCAAAGTCTCTCAAAGGATACTTCCCCACCAGACAGTCATATCCAGTATGGGTGAGACAGCCTTCATGTTTAGTGTTGCAACAGCAGATGTCAATGATGAGTACCTCGACAAAATCATTGAACTTCAGCAGAGCCAGGTTCAACATCAACTCTTCAGACCAACAACTCTCTCAAAGTTTTGGTGTCACCAAATTGTACCATACCCTCTTATTGGTAAGAAATCCCTTGAGATACTCATACCATTGGTTGCAACATACCATTTGTTGCAAAGTACTCATACCATTTGCTGCAAAATCCACGGCGCTGGAAGAGCAAACCTGGCGCACTGCGGTGACGTCATCCCAGGCACACCAGGGGGCTCTCCTAGCACCGCACAATTTGAAACACAGGAGGCTCAGAAAATTTCCCTGGTGCAGTGATTGGCTTTGGCAAAGGCTGCAGAGGAGATGGGACCGAGCAAAAGGCTGCTCGGAGCAGCCTGGACAAAGTGCAATGGCTGCTGCCGCCGCCACTGATGTCAGGCAGTGGGGCAGGTGTGGGGATGGTCCACGGTGAGGCCGGGTGCTCACTGCGGGCTGCATTAATGATATGCAGGGGCCTAATTGGGCCCGTGGGCCATTCTTTGGGCGCTCCTGCTCTAGGGTTTCAGGAGAAGAATTCTTCCTATCACCTGCCTCTTAGCCTTTGTAATATGAGATGCCAAGAGTCAAACTAGGACCTTCTGAATCAAAAACAAAGGCGGATAGCTTTGGCTTTCCAGATGACTTGTTTGGCTGTAGGTGCCATAATCCCTCACCATTGGATATAACAACTGGAGTTCATGGGAATTTCTAGGCTACAAACACAGAACTTGGAAAAGTTTATTTTTTCAGATCACCAACTCCCAGAATCCCCAACCAGCATGACCAATGACCATACTGCCAGAAGGATTCTGGAAGCTGTCATAAAAAAGTAACTTTTTCAAACTTTGCAAAAGGAAACACTTTGATGTTTTCTGTCCACATGTGAAATATATCAGATATATACGCCAAACATATAGTATGTGAATGTGACAAACTTGTGCATCACTTGAATGTTTATTTGTGAGTTATGACCCCTCTTGGTCCCAGTTCACTGCTATTATAATAAGTGTCTTGCAGATATTCACCAAAGGAAACTTGTCAAAGGATGAAGGATATAGCCTGGGTCTAAGGGATGTGTTGGACTGATCTTGTACTCCTGTGGCTGCGTGCGACTTGGGCCAGGGAAAAGGGCATTCCAGATATTCTCAACTCCCATGATCCTTTGGCAGTGGAGAGGTTGGTAGGGCTGATAAGCAGGTGAAGTTCAAATAATCTGGAAGGCCAAAAGTTGGGCTAGAAAGTTCAGGATGGGCAAAGATGCCGTCTCTCATCTATATAGATCATTTCTGAATTGAAAATGTTTATAAAGGGGTATAAACTGAAGATGAGAATACTGGAACTGTGGGCAGTTGGGTGGAGGAGCTTTATAGGACTGTTAAGTTCTCTCATGAGAGAAATATCCATGAGGAGAATATCCTTTGATTAGTAGGGTTCCCTTCGTTAGACTGGTTTGCTGGGTCCAGCCAGTACTTAAGTAGTCTGTTTGGGTCCCAGATCATACCCTGGAGGTCAGGAGGGTTTTAGATAGGGATCGGACTTGGCAACAGCCTAGCTGGCATCCTGCTGTCAGGCGGATGATTGGATGATTTACGTAATGAATGCTCTTTTTGTTCCAGCATCCTATCCCCTCAGGCGCTGCTGCTCAATGAGGGAGAAGCCCGTGTTGGTCATGGCTCATGCCGGTGGGACTCATGTGGGCTCCCATTGTATCGCTGTCTTTTGCCCTTAACCCTTTGCTCAGTGGGAACAGAGAGAGGGCAAGGAGCCGGGTGGCCAAGGCCTAAGGCACGCCTATCTCTAACCAACTAGATCTACCCTTACTGAGGAGATGTACATTCCCTATAAAAACATGACAAGAGGATGTGCACCGCGTGAAAGATTTTGCCCTATACCTTATTCGGTCTGAACAGGTGACTTTGTACAAGCTCATACAAGATCCAGAGGTGGCATTTATACCCAGTGGGACTAAATGGTGATTCCAGGGTCAGTATGATTAGGAAAGGACAAAAGGAAAACATTCACGGGATTTATTGTTTGAAGTCTGCTTTGGACGTTTTGAGCTTGTTCTTTTTTAACAAGAGAATTTTTTGTTTGGCCGCTTCTTTCACAGTTTTCTGGGGAGTGCCTAATCTGATATATTTTTAACTTGATTAGCTAGACCAGCCTCCCCTAACCTGGCACTTTCCAGATATTTTGGACTCTACCTCCCCACACACTATGCTGAATGGAAACAAAAGAAGTTATGGTTCAACAAGGAAGATGGTTATGCAGGCAACATACAGCTCCTCAGAAGTATCATTGAATAATAGAATAACTGAGTAGGGAAGAGGTCTATGAGGCCATTGAGTCCAACCCCCTGCTCAATGCAGGAATCCAAGTCAAAGTAGATTTGACAGATGATTGTCCAATTTTCCCTTCAATCCCTCCAGCATTGGAGTGCTCCCAAACCTCCCATAGTAGTTGGTTCCATTGTTATACCATCCTAACATAGGACGTTTGTCTGGTTTCCTATACTTTGAGCCCATTATTATATCAAGAACCCATGTTAGCTTCTAGTTATTACTGCATTGTTTTCAAGGTGCATGCAGAGTGAAGGCAAAAGAGTGGGGTATAAATGTGAATGAATGAATGAATGAATGAGTGCATATCCTTGGATGCAGTTCATTTAGGCCTGGGGATTTGAATTCATTCAAACTAATAATACATTCCTGACTACTTGCTTATCAATCAGAAAGAGCCTCCTCAAATATTGTGGTGTTTTCCAACCACAATCGGGCATGCCCTGGTAACAGCAACCTTGTGTTGCCAGCTAATCTTTCTCACAGTAGGTCAATGAACTGCTGTGCCTATTCTCTTGGCCCCCTGATCTCTGGTATTTGGACCAACTCTGCATCTCTGGCTACACTTGGACTCGAGACTGAGATACTGTTTTGTTGTTACTTGGGTGCCCTGGGTCCTGGTGTTTGTGTCACTTGCCAACTGTCCATGTCCTGGACCTTTAGTCTATCGCCAAGCAAGTACCTGAATAATGATCCCCCCCCCCCTGCTACTTTCAGGGTCTCATGTTAACTGTTCCCTGTTAACACCTTCTCCCAGGGGATTGTGCCTATCATTGTTCTGAGTTTATTAAAATTGGCTGTCTTAAAATCCAGCCATATGTGCAACTACGCTTTGCTTTTGTTTTCTTTGAAATCAAGAATCCAAGTAGAACATAGTCACTTTCCCCCAGAGCACTACTTGCTGCTATTTCTCCTGTTTGTCTTCTTCTGCCAGGCTCCTTGCAGTTCCACTGATGAAGCACGTCTTCTAACTGTGACACTTTCTCCTGGTGTTTCCTTCACTATGTCCTCTCTCTTCAGCATTCTCCTCTTTTGCTTTGCCTTTCTATTTCTCCGTCTCCAATGCTTGCTTTGGCTGCTGCTCAAGAGTTCTGTCTTTGCACTCTTCAACTTCTTTTACCATCTTGTATAGTAGTAAAGGGATTTCACTGTACTCATGCTCATACTCATACTCAAGCCTGAGCTCAGGTTTACCCCTGCTCATTATTTAGCAAGAGAATAAAAGGAGTCAAGATTTTGTAAGGGAAATTCCCTTGCTCCTTGTAGCACATACCAAGACTTTGGTGAAACTACAAAAGTGTGTGTGTGTAAGTGGAATGAATAGTTCCAGACGTCAAATATACCTGTTCTCAAAGACAGCTTACCTGGAAGTCTTGAACTTAATTCCTGTGTGTGGTGGAGGGAAAACATGTGGGGCCACAAACGATCCTTTCGTATTGCTTTGTGCATTTCAGGTCTTGGGATCTGGCACTGGAAACAGATTTTGAGGTTAAGCCTTAGTTGAGATGAAGCCGTGTGCGTGTGTGTTTTGTTTTTGGTATATGGATTATTTCCACTTCCTTTTGTGGGATGGGGTGCCTTCTGCATTCATAGACAAACTTCCCTGTGTCATGAGAAAATGAAGAAACCAAAAGTAGCCATGTAGTGGAGAGCAGGAATGGTATGCAAAAGTATAGCGAGGAATAAGCGCTTGGCACATGATATGTTGCCAGGCAGAGCAGGGTGTGAGCATATTGAAGGAGGCACTTTGTATGTCTTGGCTTAACAACGTTTGGCTTCCCAGCATGCGGTGAACAGTGTGCTTCATGTTATGCACAAAGGCCAGTACAGAAAAGAAACAGTGTGTAACATCTGGTTCTTTAAACAGGACTTGCTGTGTAAAGTCTTCGCCTTCTTTGGGATAGTGGTCTCCATTACACCCCTGTAGGGTAGGTCCTGTCATTGACTCCCATGGCAACCAGAATGATGATGTCCCTGTTTGTGGAGCTACCCAGTGAAAGCTTAGGAATAGACCTGGTTTGGCTTTTTCAGGAAATGACAGGCATAAACAAGACCTACAAAATCTATGCAATTTATTTATTATTTCCATTTTATTACTGCCCATCCAACCAGACGGTCACCCTGACTACTTCATAATAAAAGTGATCGTAAAGAAAAGGAACATATAAAACATCAAAACCACATCTAAAAAACAATGTTACATAAAAATATATCCATAGATGGCGACCAAACAAAATCATACCCACAGAGGAGGAATCAATCAACAGCCAGAATATTATAAAATTCCTCCTGTAAAAGCTTGGTCTTCAAAAGCCTGTGGAAGCCTTGCAGTTTTGGGGCCTGATGGGTGTGGGTAGCCAGATGTTTCCACCATGTCGAGACCCAAGTGTTGCTTGACAGAGTGAACTCCCATCGTCTGTCCCAGCTACTGCCAACCTAACAGTTCAAAAGTAAGAAATTGAAGGTAGATAAATAGGCACTGCTTCGATGGGAAAGGTAACAGTGTTCTGTGTGCCCCCAGCACCTAGTAATAGGACTGGGGTGGGTGGGTGTATAGTAATCTCTGCTCGGTCATAGAAACCTCCTTGGAGAGAATGCCCATGGTAAAGCCCCTCCTACCCTGAAGCCCTATTAGTATGTAACAATAGCAGTGATAGTTTATCTACAATGTCTAGTTTGATTATATGTAGCCATGTGCTTTACTGTGTGAGGTTACATGAGTAGTACCAATGAGATGTTCAAATCATGGCACTGTTGGGGCTTGTTGTCTGCACTGAGCCTCTGGGCACAAAACATTCTTGCTGTAATTGTCTGTATATTAATTGGTAACTGGTGCAACACTTTGTATTTCATCTAAATTGGGGTGAAAGTGGGTGAGAATCTTGCCCTGCCTCAGTTATGCATTGCTTTCTCCACTCCTGCAGTGTTGTCTCTGGGCCGGTTTAAGCGAGGCCTTGCATCTGTGTTACAGCACAAATGGGCCACATTTCCCAGAAACGGCTATTTATTTTTCTGCTGGAAGTCTTTCAGGGAGCTCCCAGGGCTATGGTAAGAGTCATGGGCTGATAGACCCAAAGCCATGGGACTTTCTGAGTAGATGGGACTGTGCTTTATCTGATACCTCCTGAGATTGTTTCCTGGTCTGTCTAGCATCCTTTCCTAAAATCAGTAGCTCCTTGGAAGCTCATCTCTGTTGTAACACAAAGTATTTGAAGATGGTCTGGTTTTGAATGGGCCAGTAAGAGCCATTGGTTTCACAAAATGCCTGTTCCCCATTTATTGATATGGATCAGCAACCTTCATTTCTGGAATGTCTTTGTGGCTGGGATTAGCTGTGGGGACTCTCAAGACGAGCACCTCCATTTTCAAATCACGCTTTGTCTCCTCTATTATGCAAGGTAGGATCCACCCATTTATCATTGGATATGGGCCGCAAAGGGTTGGAATCGACTGTGCGACTGAACAAACAACAACATGGACAGAGCCTGTGTTTTTGAGGGCTCTTCAGAGATGGGCAACCCACAGCAATTGGAGATATTGGGAGTGGCATGGAAGCCCCCCCTCCCTGGGAGAGGTGGGAAGTGTATGTAGCCCAATGGTCATGTATTCTCACCCTTCCTCTGTTCCTTCCTCCTCTTGCCCAGCCAGTGTATTTGATACTTCTAAGTGGACTTGTCCCTCCTTTGAGACTCATGTGACCTGAATGAAAGCCTAGGAGACAGAGGGCTGGAAGAAGAGCCCAGAGGCCAACAGGGGAAGAGACACATTGGGAGCTCTCTGTGGCTTATGTGGGTTTATGGGAATGAAGGGGATGTGCCAAAAGTTGCAAGGAAAAGAAGGACTTCCAGGAACTTTGAGGTGTAGGTAGCATCGTGTGGGTATCCTGGGAAACATTTTCATCTGTGAAAGCATTGTGGGCTGTGTGTGTGTGTGTCAGCAGCAGTAGTGGAGTGAATGGGAGCATTGGAGACATAAGAAGTCATGAGAACAGAAGCAAGGAGAATAGGTTCATAGATGTCCTTGAAACCATCTTGTGAAGTTGTTGCTTCTTTTGCTACAAATTACTTTTCATTGTAGGTGACAGATAGGACAGTCAGCTTTTTCAGAAGCATCCCTTTTGGCTACCCCTTTTCCCCATCACACACTGAAAACTTCCCTCCCTCTTTCACTTTTGTTCTTCTGCTCTTTTCTCCCTCTCCTTCATTCTCTTCTTATGCCACAGACATGGAACCAAATTTCCATTTGTATTTTCCCCTACCCAAATAAAGGGTGCCGTTCTAATCACTCTATTTACTACTATTTTGATTAGCACTCCATGTTCTAGGAATGATTCCGGAGTATTAATCTAGGTATTACTATACTGGTGGCTTCTCCTGCTACTTTTTGGCTTTGCAGTTTGCTCTTCTAAAGGGCTGTGCTAGGTTGTTGCAAAAGGCAGAGGTTCTGGTCCATGAAATATGTTTGGCCACTGTACTGATTGGGAGTCTTTGTTTATGAAAAGTTATTTGTTATATTCATATCCCAGTTTTTTCTCCAGGTAGCTCATGGTGTTTGACTTGGCTTGTCACTTTGCATTACTGTCACAACACCCTTGTGAAGTGCCTTATGTTGAGATTCAGTGAGAATCTCAAAGTCCTCTGGGAGCTTTACAGTTAAGGTGGATATTTGAACTCTCTTACATCCCAAGAGGGGGACTGCGGTGGTTTAGTCATGAAGACACTGAACTTGGTGACTGGAAGGTTGGCAGGTGAGTGGTTCGAGACCTAAGTGAGCTCCCATCGAAAGGGAGAAATTGCAAGTAAATAAAGATGTATCATTATGGCAGGAAAGGTAGCAGTATTCCTTGTGCTCCGGTTTCTAACCATGCCTGCCAAATGACCATGGAAACATCTGCAGACAGAAGACAGCACTGGCTCTTTGGCTGTAAACAGAGATGAGCACTGCACCCTAGTGTCTGACATGACTGCCTTTGGAACAAAGGATACCTTAACCTTTACTATATCCTAAGACTTGCTCCAGTATTCTGTGATCGTAATGCGGCATGAGTTCTCAATGTGGTTGCAAATTTTTTTTGCAATGTGGTCTCCAGTACAGCTTTTCAAACTGCAAAACAAAAAGCCATGGAGGGAGCTCTCTGTGCATGTCAGGGCAGCTGGTTTTGTGGGATGGGAGATGTGTGCAACTTTCTTTGCTCCCTCTGCACAGTTGTGGAGTAAGCACATGCTCTCTCTCTCTCTCTCTGTGTTGTGTGAGATGGGGTGTGCCTCTCCCAGAGTGACTGCATGCACTGCTTATGGGTTGCTGTGCCTCCCCATCTTGAATGGATTAGGCATCAGTGACGCCAGCTGAGCCCAACCCGGCCCCACACTTCCCTTGGCTGGCTGGAGGGAAAGGAGGAGGTGGCGGCAGTGGCGGCAGCACGGGGTGGGGTGGGGAGAGGAACCAGGGGTTCATTGCTTGAAGATTTTCTGGCACTCTTCCGCTGTAAAAACATCAGCTGCTCCAACTCTCCCTCAGTGCTTCCCACACCAACTTACTCTTTTTGCCTAAGATGAGTGTGCCCAGTTTTGTGAAGGCTGGGGACAGGATTTGCCAACAGGGCCTGCTCGTTGGGTTTTGTCTACATCTTTTATATTCTAGTGTAGGGTACACAGAAACAACCTCCACAAAGATTGTAGTATTTTTTAACCACAATCTGGTGTACCTTGGCAATGGCAACCTTGTGTTGCTGGCTAATCTTTCTCACACTTTGTCAAGCAGCTCCCCTGGTGGCTTAGTGGTTAAGACCCTGAGCTTGGCGACTGGAAGGTCGGGTTTTGATACCCAAAGGCTGCACTTGGGGGCATGAAATTAGCCTAAGTTGGGAATCCCCTGAGTGGAGATTCTCCAGCAAAAATCCTTTCAACCCAGAGGAATCTCTGACACGATATTATTATTATTATGCGAAAGGAACTGAAGAATGAACTCACCAAAGGGTGCCTTCATTTTGGCAGTTTCACGTCTGGCCTAGACATGGAAGAAGAATATTATGGAGTAAAAGAGCCATCAAAATGGCAGAAGGGATCTTTGTTCTGAATTTGCTAATTTAGTGGGACTTCAACTGGGGTGGGGGGGTGGATTTTGGGGGGAGTGTGTGTGTATGTGCGCTACAGATTGGCAAGTGGGGGTGGCGGGATCAGACAGTGTAAGTGCACAACAAAATACAACAAAGTGCGCACTGCGCACAGGTGGGGGAGGAGCCCCGCCACAGTTAAGCAATATGGAGAAGGAGCCCGGCCACCCTCCCATTTGCTGTGTCTGAAGCTCATGCCCCCACCCTGCCCACTGAGCAGACCTGGTGGAACGTGCCAAAGGCAGAAGGCTGCTACCAGGGCTCCCCTCCCAGCAGCACACCCCCCCCCCCCCGGCGCATGACAGCCCGCAGCCTGGCACTGGTCCACAGCCTGGTGTTTGGGACCCTTGGTTTAAAGGCTGTCTGTGTTTCTATTGACCATTTATTGGATCTGAACATCATGTACCATTCCCTAGAGTCCTGAAATAACCAGGCTGCCTCATGCTGCGGGGCCAAGAAAGGCTGATTCTCTTCCTGGACTGGGAAAAGTAAAATGAGATGTTGGTGATAACAACTGAAAGAATCTTTTACTCCACTGTCTCATACTAATAAACCCGAAGGCCAGACCCCTCAATTCTTCTCATTCTAAAAACACTCAACTGTCATCCGGTCATGAGAATTTTGAAAGACAAATAATGCATTTTTAAAAATAAAATTCAAGAGTTTACTACTTTGTGTTTTGTTTAAAGGGGTGGGCAGAAGATAGATCAGGAGGCACTGGAAGACCTCCAGATGAGGGGCAGTAAAGATGCTAACTAGAGTGACACTTGGGGCCAAAAGACAGTTGCAACAAGTTGAGAGGAGAGAGTCCTCCCTTCCAAATTAATTGGGTAGGGTGGAGACAGTAATGGTTTATTATGTGAAAGGCAGTGGTGGGAATCAGCAGGTTCGTCCCGGTTTGCCAGAACCGGTAGCAGAAATTCTGGCTGGCCTTGCCCATCCAAATTTTGAAATAAAGTACCTGTAGTCCTAATTCAGGTGGAACACAGGGCTTTTCCCCTGGCTACACCCACAGAGTAGGTAGTAAAAATTTTTTTGAATCCCATCACTGGTGAAAGGACTTGTGACCCTGATTGTGGGATTGGTAGGGAGTTCCTAGGCTGAGCATATGCTCAGAGTCACCTTTGTTCCGAAATGCTTAGTGTAGCTACTTGACACCAGTCAGCCAATCTTGAGGTGCTAGTAAAATGCACATCTGCCTGGTTGTGTTGTTTAGAGCAAGTAAGATAGTACTTGACAGGGTACATTAAACAAAGACAATATCTAAATCAGTGTATCCCAACCTTTGGTTTTTGGACTTCAATTCCACGAAGCCTCAGTCAATTTCTCAAAGCACTAATCAGCCAATGTACTGAATTAGGCTCCAGGAAACTGAAGTTTCCCTGTGGGGCAAGGGCCTCATGTTGAGAACCACTGATCTAAATTGTTCACTATCTAAATTGTGAGAACAAGGTAAGAAGTGAACGATAGGAAAGAAACAAGAATAAGAAAGACTGGGATCGTGCAAATACGTTTACAGTTCCTGAAGAATTGCCAGGTTGCAACCAAGACAAGAAACAACACATTAGTGGATCAGGTAGGAACACACACACACCTGTTCTTTGGTCTACTCCTTTTGTGGCCTGCAATAATGAAAATGCTCTCTTTTGGAGGTGGAGAAATGAGTGGGAACAACCCTGGGATTTGAGGCAGATATAAAGGGCCATTTTTTGATAGTCAAACTATATAGTACATGGAGCATTGTCATTAAAGGACATCCGATTATCCCAACATGAACTTTTTGCATTTCCTTTTAGCTTGTAAATTACCTTGCTTTGTTTTGTGATCGGTCTCTGGGAGGTAAACATGGGCTCCTGTTTTTTGTTGTTGTTGTTGCTGTTGCAAATATCAGCTGAGAAGCTCTTTCAGAACTGCACCTCTGGAACATTGACATGTGTTCATTTCTAAGGAACAGGCCACTGCAACATATAACCTGAGTTCTGTTTTGGACTCTGGCGTCTTCTGAGTTCACAACCAATCTACACATTAGAACAAACATGGGTTTCCTCCTATGTCTCCCTGGTAATGTTCAGAGGGCTCGGTGCCTGCCATTTCTCTCCCCTTGCTAATGGCAGCCTGTTAGGTGGCGTGAGAAGGAAGTGTAGCACCATCGTGCTTCACATTTGGAAGACGAAGTGGGGTTGGCAAAGTCAAGTTACTGGCAACGTGTCACTTGGTCTGTTAGTCCTTATTTCCAGCTGAAATGAAGCCTACAGTGTAAAATAGAGGGAAGGAAGAAAGTAGAACAACAGTGCCTCTTATAACTGTGAAGAGAAAATCCAGGAGTCTTACCAATACACTTCACTCATCCTCAGCAGTAGCAGTAGCAGTAGCAGTAGTAGTAGCAGTAGCAGTTTTAAGCTTTGCATATATATCCTTGGCGGCAGTACCATATTCATATGTTGCTTGTTCCTACCCTTTGCCTCTGGCACTCTGGGATTGTATTATCCTGTGGGTGGCTGCCATGTAGATAATCCTCCCTCTGTGTGTAATGAGGCTTGAGATCCTTCTGGTCCTTTGTAGCCTTTTGATTATAAGGAATCTAGGAGGTGTTCCCCCAAACCTTCCATTCTGGTTTCTGGAAAGTGATGCAACAATGCTACCCTCCTTCTGTAGAGTCAGGGGCTAAGACGGTCTTCCATACATGCTGTCTAAAATTTGTGCTTAAAAATTCCTAATTTGTGGCAGGGAGATCGATTCTCTACAAGCTAAAAGATGTTCCATAACCAGTCTCTACATTGAACTGGCCATTGGTAACGCACACAGTTGGACATCTATATTGTCATCCCAGTTCAGTGTGCTTCAAGGCATACTCTGTTATTTCATTTATGCAGAGTGTCCTGTCTTCCTTTCTAATGTCTAGGCACTGCTTTATGGTGTAAAGATGTGTAGACATAGATTGAGAAACCAGACTCCATATCTCTTCTCAGTTATGAAGCTTTCTGGGTGGCCTTAAGCAAGTCTGTATCATTTATTCTATCTCACTGAGAGCCAGGTTATGAGATTAAATCTGTATCCCACTTTGAGTTTCATATCAGAATAGCATGGCATATTAAAAAGTGGCATGCATAGTAAATTAGAACTGCTGGTACATACTGAGAGTTTTTAGTGTATATATGTGGTCCAGAAACTCGCTATTGTTTTTGGAAGGGTAGTTAAATTAGTATAGATGTTACTATGGTTTATGAGTGCTTTGCTTTAAAGAGGCCTGATGGTCAGTTTGATGGCTGTTGTTGTCATCAACAACAACAGAGCTGGGAAGGACTCTATCCAACCCATGACAAGGAGGTGCAGTGGGGAATTGAACAACCAATCTCTGACTCTAAGTCTCTAAAGCAATGAGCTATCCAGCAGTCACCATCTAAATTGCTATCCTTGAAAAATAATGCTACTTGCTACTTTACATTTAAAAGAACTGCAGGCAAAGCATACCTAAGTATCCATAGTGCTGAAGAAAATAACACTTAGTATAGTTTGTTTATTGGTACAATATGTTGTGCAAAGCAAGGCACGTACATTTTTGCTGGTGTGCATCCACACAACAGCTTGGATTGCATAAGTAGTTTGTTGCTTTACCAACTGGCTAGAAAAATGCAGATCTCTATATTGTGGTTCTTTCTTGTAGAAAGACATTTCATATTGTAAATTGTTATAAAAATACACAGACAAACCAAAGGCGACTTGACCTGAAGCTCAGGATTGATGTTATTCTCCTCCGAACTTGAGCCCGCATCACACATTTCTCCCAGATGGTGCGGCTCCGGGTGCCGATGCCAAGATTAGCAAGAAAGGCTGTGACTCACAGAGGAGCCTTCTCGGTGGCAACACCAACTTTGTGGAGCTCTCTTCCAGTTGAGTTGTGCCAGTTTCCATCTCTGCCTATACAGTTGTACCTCGCTTAAAGAGCATAATGTGTTCCACAGCATTGCTCTTTAAGCGAGTTTGCTCTTTAAGCGAAACACCATTGTAAGCTACCAATTGTGGGGGGGATTGTGAACCCCGATTTATTTGTTAAGCGAGTTTTTGGTTGGTTTTATTTGTTAAGTGAAGCAAACATTCAGAGAAAATTCTGCTCTTTAAGCGAGTTACTCTTTAAGTGAGGCACTATGTGAAGTTTGACTGTATTTTAAAACAACTAAAATTGTTCATTTTTAAAGAGGCTTTTAAGGACATGCTGCCAACAGCTGAGTGTTAGGTTGTGATTAACTTTTCCATTGCCAATAGGTATTTTGGTTTCTGTCATTTAAAAAAACAACAACGTGTGGGTGTTATTTTTGCTTTCTTGATATTTATAATTTTATTCAATTCGTCTATACTTTTTTATTGTAAAGATGATGATGTAAGCCGCCCAGAGTGGGAAAATATCCCAGATGGGTGTGATATAAATGTAATAAATAAATAAATAAGAATGGAAGGAAACCTCAACATTCATGTCAAAATGCCTCAAAATGACCATTGCTTCTGAAAGTTACTGAGGTGTTGCTTGTGACATCCAAAGTGAATGTATAACTACTAGATGTAATATTAGTTACTCCAATGTAAATATTCACAGATAGCTATGTTGATCACCACTTGTTATTTGCAAGCTCCCCTAAAATCATGAGATCCAGAAATGAAGATTAGTGCAGAAGACATGCACTTAGAATTACAATTTTCTGAGCCCAGAATTGGTCAGGAGTGGCATGATGGAGTGGTGCTCATAGGAGCAGATCATCCAGTGATCTACTGATACATTCACAAACAATCTTTTACTCACCTCAGTTTTAAAATGTAGTTTAGCCCTACTTGAGATTTGAGGTACAGGTTGGTGAGAGATGTCTCAACTGGGTTGTGAGGAGCAGAGACAACTCATGGACTGTGTTGGGACCTGACACCCCCAAATTTTAGGGGGATTTCTCTCCTGGATCTGTTTATCTCCTCCTCTGGAGATGAAGAATGGGGAAACTCCTCCTACAGGGTGGCCTCTGGGCCAGGAAAGGGACTTGTGTTCTACAACTTCTGGTTACTTAGAAAGTCCCACAGAGAGAAGACAAGCTTTGTTGCCTGTTAAAGCTACAGCATATTTTTGTTTTCACAGTAAATTGGCCTAAACTTCATGGTTCTGTCACGGTCCGGGACTGACGCATTTCATGTGCCTGTTATGACTGTGACTGTGTGTCTTTAATCCTGCCGTGCTGGAGTTATACGGGGACAGGGAAGCAAAGCGAGCAAGCTGGACCCCCATCTTAAAGATGTTCCATACCCAGTCCAAATCTTTTTCCAATGACACCATACCGTTCTCTTCTTGGAATGTATTTTTGTCCCCAATGTTGGGGACTGTTCATGTTTCAAGAAAAGCCAGTCGGTTCATTACTAGGAGAAATTCTCTTCCTGAGTGGACCAGTCTACAAAGATGTGAGCTGGGTGGTTCCCCTTTGTGAGTTATCATGTGCTGAAGCAGTCATGGGGCTGCCTTACTGAAATGTAAATCCATGTTTTCCATGCTGCCTGCCCATATAGTGGCATCAAAAAACCGCCTCTAATTAGTAAAGGGTGATGTGCTGTAGAACAAAGATAGGGGACACATGATCTTCCAGATGTTCTTGGACTGTGACTCTTATAATGCCTTACCAGGGTGGGGATGATGGGAGACCAGTAATATCTGCAGAGAGACATGGGCTCTGACCTGTAGTATCTCTCACTCAGGTGCCCTGTCCTCTTGCACTACTAGGATCAGCATTTGATAGCTCTGCTTGGGCAATGAGGGCCCCTTAGTGTGGTGAGCAGGATACAAATTTGTGTCCTGGCACCTCCCTTTTCATAAAGCTTCCCAGAATGCGGTAATGCAATGGTCTGATGGAGTTCTTACAAGACCAGTTCACATCAAAACCAATGGTAATGAACACATGAAATGCTTTATGTATTAGCTGAAATCCTCCTGCTTGACATAAAAAGCTGTCCTGGAGGAAGTTCAATGCATTGGTGGGGATTTGGTGAGTCAACTCCTCTGTATGTTCAGATGATTTAAATTTGCCTACTGAGTAGTGATTTAATGTGCTAAAGCAGGGGTGGCCAAACTACGGCCTGTGGGCCAGACCCGATCTGTGACACCAGATCATCTGGCCCCCATCGGCATCACTGCTACCGGAAGTGGAAGTAAAATGCACCCAGACATGTGCAAACACTTCTAGAAACAGAAGTAAATCATGCCTGTGCCTGCACAGACATTGCTGTAAATGCACCCGCAGCTGTTTACGACAACCATGGATGCATTTTACGGTGGGAGGAACCACATGACCGGCTCACTCAATCATGTGATCATCCTGTGGCATGAAAAGTTTGGGAACCCTGTGTTAAAGTAACATGCAACTAGAAAGAGCCCATTTGAATCAGTGGTGCTTACAGAGGAATCGAGTCACCAAATTCCTGTTTGTTTAGTGGGCTTACTCTAGTGTGATTTACTGATCTGAACAAGAGAATTTCAACCATTCAGTCTTTGTGTCAGGCTGTGGGTTCATCTTGTTCAAGATGAACCAATCAGTGTCTGTGGAGTGGTAGTAAGTAGCCAATCCATGGATTCAGACAGAGATCTTGTTAACCCACTTCAAACAGACATGAAGGGAAGTGAGTTTTGGGCCTTATGTGTGCAAAATAGGCCCTTTCTAACTCTTGTTATCTTTCCACCTAGTTTGTATTATAAAAAGACCCCTTTAAACTATGACTGAATGCTGTATGATTTTCTTTTTTGAATGTCCACTTTAAAGGGTAGTACAGTATTCATTTTACCCAATTGTATCCATTTGCCATCACTCACCTCCAGAACTGTAGAGCAGTGAAACTCCTAAGTAAACCTGTGGTAACTCCAAAGACTGAAGAACACATAAGCCACTGGAGGCTCATATAATAGCCAGGCTATTACTTACAGGGAAAATGTCTAATACAGGGATGCCCAAACTATGGCCTGGGGGCCGGATTTGGCCCCCAATGCCAATTCATCCAGCCTGTGAAGCTCTCATCACTCCTGGAAGTGGAAGTAAAACACCCATATGGGCACGTTTTACTTCCGCTTCTGGGAGTGACAAGGGCTCCGTGGGCCGGATGAATTGGCATCGTGAGCTGGATCCAGCCCCCTGGGCCATAGTGACCAGCCCCCTGAACCACATGACCGGCCCATGGCCTGCCTGAAAAGTTTGGGCATCCCTGGTCTAATACAACAGTACTGGGGAATGTTTGGCTTTCCATATGTTTTAGACCAGGGGTCAGCAAACTTGGCTCACCAGATGTTCTTGGACTTCAATTCCCAGAAGCCCTGATCAGCAGGTGTGATGACTTGGGTTTCTGGGAATTGAAGTCCAAGAACACCTGGAGATCCAAGTTTGCTGACCTCCACTTTAAGACTATCATTTCCACAATCCCTTACCATTAGCCATACTGGTTTGGGTTTCAGAGAGCTGGAAGGCAGAGGGCTCTCTTCTTCAGAGAATGTTTTCCCCCCCATATAAAACTAAAGGTCATGGTGGCAGTGATGGGATGTAACAGGTTCTCACCAGTTCGCCAGAACCGGCAGTAACTTTCCCCAGTGTCCTGGAGAACTGGTAGCAGCTTTTTTTTTGGGGGGGGACCACCTTCGGGGCTTACCTTTTCACTGGTTTCCCCACTGCACATGCGTGCCAAGCACTTGGTGTGCATGCATGCCTACAGTGCTTGGCGCGTATGCACGGCCTCCTTGCTGTCCTCCTTGCTGTCCTTGTGTTGTGGGTGGGTGGGTGGGTTGAGGTGTGTGTGTGTGTGTGTGCTTATTTTTATTTTATTTTATTATTTTTATTTTTATTTGGCTCCACCCACAATGGCATGATGTCATGATGTTAGCTCCACCCACACTGTGATGACATCATGTCTAATCTATTACCAAAGCAGGATAACCTGGGCAGACACTATCCTGCTATACTTAACCCATTTCCCCAACTGCTGGTTAAACCTCCTGGTTCTGTTGTATCATAAAGCATTCCTCTATCCCCCATACTTACTCCAAAGCAGGGACAAGTAATGGGTGGCAAGTGATCATCACAGCAAGGCTATCCACCAGGGGTTCCCAACCCATGGCCCATGGTCCAGCCCCGGCCCATGGCACTATTTCATGTGGCCCACTGCTGCCGCACACAGAAGTGCAAGTGGAAGCATTTACATCTGCCATAAAACGTGGCCGTGCATGTGTAAACGTGTCCGTGGCTGTCGTAAATGCAGAAGTGGGTGCATTTATGACAGCTGTAAATATTCCCACTTCCACTTCCAGGGGGCATGGTCCAGCCCACTCAGCGGTCTGGGTGTGTGGTCAGACCTATGGCATAAAAGGTTGGCCACCCCAGCTATTCCCCGTTACTGATCTTGCCTTTGAGGATGGCAAGTGTGGAATAGCAGGTTTTCATGGGTAGCTCTTGTTAATGACTTTCTCCTTGCCTGTAGTGAAAGGAAAGACTTAAATGTCTCTTTGGGGGACAGTATCGGCATTTTGGAATAGGTGGTATGAAAGAGTTAATCTTTGGCATAAACTTTCTTTCTTAAAAAACAACAACAATTTAAGCCCAAGTAAAACAGATCTTATGTTTGTGCTCTGTGCGCAGGGCATGCGCTTGCAGAAGCACATGTGTGTGTTTGGGTCTGTAGGTGAGGGCCAGGCTCATGACGCATCCTTTCTGTCTCGCACTGTGAAGGAAACCACTCAGCTCTGTGACACTGGAGCGGTCCTGATGTCAAATCCTTTTGACAATCTGACAGATTCCCGGACACAGGGGGGAGCGGCGGCTGCAGCAGCAAAAGCAGCAGCAGCAGGAGGAGGAGGAGAGAGAAAATATTTTCCGTGTCTTCGCCTGAAGTCATTCTGTGGTTTTTGAAAAAATGTGCTGTATATTTTCAGGGCTGTGTCACATGATCTGCTGGGGTTATGAATAGCCGAGTATAATGATTTCTTAGTGAACGTTTAAAAAAAGAAAAAGTGAGAGAGATTCTCAGCACGAAGGAGTCTCACACTGGCTCTGGAACAGCAGGGAGAGACGGGACATAAAAAGTTCCCCCACCCAACCCGTTCCGACTCCAGGTGTCTGCTTGTGTCTCCTCTGTGCATTAGCCTTACTCAGGCAACCAGGTGAGTGGTTCAGACTCTGGGCCTTCACTCAGGTGGGAGGTCAGATATCGGTGGTTTGACATCTGGATTTCCTTTCCTTGCCTCTGCGCCAGATTTTTTTTTGGGGGGGAGGAAACATCTGTTAATCTGTCTTATTTCCTTCAACTTTTGAGGTCTTTTGAGTTTTTACTTTTGTGTGGCACTATGGCGACTGTCTAAAGTTGGGCTTCTAGAGGGGGCGGGAGGAACCACATTTATCGGAAAAAGAAAACCTGTGAAAAGGACGGTCCACGCATCTGTCAGGCAGTGACTAAGAATGCCTGAGCGGCAGTGTGGTTGCTTAGTGTGTAACTTGTGAATAAGTTGCAAGGGAAAGTAAGTGTGAGCCTACATGCGTGAGGGAGTTTTATAGTGTATATAAAGACCATTGTGAAGTGTGTAGTTACATGTGTGAAACTTTTTATCTGGGCCAACTCTGGATTGGCTGAGACAACTTGTGGATCTTAATGTCCTCCAGTGTCTGTTCCCCCTCCGACAACTTAGTCGCCTTTAGAGTGTTGCATATGATGTGCTCTGCTGCTTTTGCAGTCTGTGCTCATGAAAAGGTGTGGGAACCTTCCCTACTTTCAGTCACTGGCACAGCTTTCCTTTCCTGAAGTGCGAACGATAAGAGGGTACAAAGTTGGCAGATGGGATATGCTGGTTTTGTACATGCAGACAGAGAAGCATGTTTCTCTTCGCACTTTCTTTCATTGGAGCATAGCCCTCTCAATTCTTTGAATTGTCATAGTTTGAGAGGAAATGATTGAAAGCATATTGAATTGTTAACAGTAGTGTGTGTGAGTGAGATGGATATAATTTTTTTTTAGCTCCGGTTGTGGGGAAAGAGGTGTGGCTGCCCATACTCTCCCTAAGGAAAATCATTCGGCATCTGTAGGATTTTGAGGGAAGCTTCCAACCTCTGGCAAGAAAAGTGTTCTAGTGGGTGGCTATGGATTAGGTGGGGCAGAATTGCTCCAGGCCTGTTTGCCAAACATTTGGCCCATTTTAGGAACATGGCACGGACCGAATGCTTACCATTCAGGACCCTGGCCTGCAGTCTTTATGTGAATAATCCCCCAGGAAAATTTTCCTGAAGATTCCTTTACAGTGCTCAGTCCCATATCTTGTCTTAGATCTCTCTGGTCGAATGTGGCTGCCTTCTTGATACCCATTGCTTAAAAATATCTCCTGGAATGGAGAAAGTCAACCTTAGTTCCACCTTTGAATTTTGGCTGATTCCTTAATTCTACCAAGTACAGGGAGACAGTGAAGAAACACTTTTGCATGACTAGATCCAACCTTTCCTAAACTTTCCCCACCAATCAATATAGCATTGAGTTGCCGCTAAAATGTATAATTGTCTGCTAAAGTGGATACTTCATTTTCTTCCAATACAGAAGAATTCTCTCTTTATATCATTAGCTTCAACACACTCATCTTTCCCTATGTTTGTGTCCCACCAGTCTAAACCCTAGTTTTTCTTCACTCTGGTCTTTTGTTGCCTATACAAAGCACACACCTTGTATTGCCTATTGGCTTAAGTATGCAGCTGGTGGTTGTGGTAGATGGTGTATCTGCTATTGTTCTGTTGAGAGGGCAACAACTCAGTTGCCTTGGTGATCTTCTCTGGATGGTAGCCTAGCAATGTATGCCCTTCTTGGCTTCTGTAAAGAAAATGGTGGCATATAGCATTCCATAAACAGGGAGTTCAGGATTTATATTCAGGGAGCCAATGTAATAAAGACTTAGACAGTGGGGTTTTCATATACTGTATACGTTGAGCTCTTTATATAGATTACCATTTGAACATATTCATGTTGAGCATTGATTTGGTAAGTGGAACCCAGGAACAGTTTGGATCTTTTAAGTGAGCACCCCCTAAAGGAAAATTTGAGGATTGCTTTCTTACTTCAGGTTTATTTACCATCACCATCCCTCTCTCTCTTTCTCTTAGTTTACTATGCATGGGAGTACTGTATCTTCTATTTTCTAGTGACACAGGGTGGGAACTGCTGCCCCCACTGTGAACAAAAGGGATGTATGGCATGCAGACAGTATCTAAAAGAACTATGAAATGAATTAATCCTCCCAACTTCTCTGAGTGAAAATTGGAGCTTATGAATGTTGCACGTAGGGCCAGACTGCTTCCTTGTGTACGGCCCATCTGGTGTTTCTAGTTATTCTTCTCCATCATGGAATAAGACTACCTTTGCCTTGCCTGTTAAAATAGCTATCTATCAGGAGATGGTCTAGTGCAGAAGCCTAAATCAGAACATTGCTTTGGGGAATTGACTTAGGCTTCTGGGAATTTAAGTCCAAAAACCAAAGGTTGGGAAACACTGGTCTAGTGGGATTCTTTGCTTCTGAATCCAAGCTCACTCCCCTCAGCTGTAGTCAATGCGCAACAATGAGACCTCTTTGGAGATCGGGGAATTTTCTGGAGCCATGTTTGCTATTGTTTTTGGGTCCTTGATCATAGTCACTAACAGGAACACTTCTTGAAAAAGAGCTGATTAAAGTTGTTGTCTGATTCAGGTTTGCCCAACTGCATCCGGCTAACTGAGATTTTGTGGTTTTGTTTTGATTTTTTTTAAAGTTTGGACCACAAAGACTACAACAGACACATTAGCTGGCTTAATAACTTCTGTGAACTTATCCACAAGGCTAGTCTAAACCTTGATGCTTTTGACACTTGGTGGCCTGATGTTGACTGTCACCTCACATATTCACACATAATGACAGGAACATTTTCCCCATCCTTATGACTTCACCTAATTTAGAGCATCATAAACCATGTGTCTCTGCCTGTTTTATCCCCACAAAAGGCTAGATTTAGCTGAGTGATATTGATGCGCTAGTGATTGCCTCTTAGTTGTAGGTGTGGTAGTTTTACTTTTTCCTTAAGGAGATTACACAGGAGAAGAAAAATAACAGGGCTTAATAGTGTTCAAGGAAATTTTTGTGTAGTGCTCGGACTGGAGTTCTTCATCAGAGTAGGGGGGGGGGCTCATCTTTGATTCTTTGTGATCACTTCAATTATTAATTAATGTTTTGGTTTCAGGAATTTTATTTTTCTGAGACACATGATCTTGTCTTTTCTATCCCCCCCTGCCTTATTTATGCCTTGCCTTCTGTTCAGTCAGCCTAATTGTGGCCATTCAAAAATTGCAATTCCCATCAGCTGTACCCAGCACAGCTAGTCATGAGGGATTAAGAAATACAGTCTAACCACACATTGAAGACTAGAGGTTCTAGGTTGCCTGGTCCAGATGTTCTGGATGACAGTTCTAAAATTCCTGATTGGTATCTATGCTAGGTAGAACTGATGGAGCTTTAATCCACTAACGTCTGGACTGAAACAAAATACAACTGCTATTTTAAGTGTTGGTGCCTGCAATTACTTTTCTTTGAGTCATTTACTGTGAGTTGAAACCACAGTTTTGTCCAATCTGGTTTAAGAAAGTGGGCATCAATCCACAATTGCATTACACACTCCTTGAGTGACTACAGTTATCTCTTTATGTATTCTGTGTAACCCTGAGCATGCGATAAGCACTGAGAATTAAATAATACTAATTGCAGTGATCATTGTTGTACAAATGTGGGCTGGAAACATGATAGCCAGATATGGTAAGCAGTTTAGAGTTGGGTGCAATAAAGGTCTTGCACATAATCACCACCTCATGCATAATAAAATATTTTCAAAATCTGACTCCAATATAGGATTGACTAATCAATTCGGAAGATTTATACCATATTTGCCGGCATATAAGAAGCATTGGAAGTATAAGACACACCCCGTTATTACCAAAATACCCCACTATAGGCACTCCATACTGAAAATGATGTGTGACTGAATTAATTTTTCTTGAATGGTTGCTCCTGGCCAGTGGCGTAGTGTGGGTTTCAGCCACTCAGGATGCCGGTGGTGGGGGAGGGTCCCAGCGCCTGTCCCCGCAGCATCCTCTTCACCCCAACCGCTAGGAAGTGGGGTGGCAGCGAAGTCCTGGCGCCATGGTGGCCTTTTGTGCCCTGGCCCGGGGTGGGGCAGAGGACACCGGCAGTTGTGGAGGGCACTAGGAAGTCTGGTGGTGGCAGTGAAGTCCTATATATTGTGAAATTTTGCTGCCCGCCAAAAGTGCTGCCCGTGGTGGGCCGACCCCCCACCCCTCCCCCCACGCTACACCACTGCTCCTGGCTCTTCAAATGGCAATGAGATCTTCTGCATTAAGAAATACCCATACCTAGACTGGAGGATTTGACAGAGGAAGGCAACCCTTTCTAGTGTTTTCTAGGTTGGAAATACAGTACTCAGAAGTGGCTTCCCATTCCCTATTTCTGGGTACACCCTGGGACTACTCTGCAGCTTGCCCAAAGCCATACAGGCTGGCTCTACTTCCTGGAGGCACAGTAGGGAATCAAACTCCCAACCTTTGGCTCTGCAGCCAGACACCTAAACCACTGATCTAGCCAGCTAGTGGATGGATGGGTGACCATGAATGGAAAAAGCTATTTTGTGCCTCTGGCTATGAAAATTCCTGGCTCCCATGCAAGATTTGTTTTCTCTAAGACACAACACTTTTAGGGGGAAACTCATTGCATGCTATTTAGTGGCAAAGATCTATATCCAATCAGTCAGAAGGCTTGTTGTGTTAGGAGAAATTGGGTATTTTGAGAAAAGAAGGGTCCCCCCCCCCCACTTTTATCTAAAAATAAGAACCCAAGTTTCTAGTCTTCCTGCTTTTAGGCAATGGAACTGTGTGAGTGATGTCCTGTGAAGACTTAAACAAGGGAAGTGGTGGTGTTCCAGAAGTTGGACATTCGTGCATTGTACAGCCCTTTATCTGTCTGCTGTGATTTACTTTTCCTTCTACTGGGCTTCTGTTTGGATACCATGCAAAATACTCATTGGTGACTACAAATAAACTTAATTTGCATAATTCTGCATGCTGAATTTGATGCTGACACAGCACTGATTGCACATCTCTGTCCTTTCTTTGCCCCCCTCCCCTTCAATTGCTGTTCTTCTGGCAGGATTTTTAACCAGCCATATTGGTTGCAAAAAAAAAAAGTTATTGTACTAGCCAAAGGAAATTGATTGCTGGCCAAAGTAAAGTTTATTGAAGTCTTATTTTCTACTACTGCTGATCAGGACAGTGAATTAAATGTAACCTTCATTGGTAATAGTGTTCTAACTGTGGTCTGCCTCCTGATTTGGTCCATGTGGAAGCATATAGTAGGGGAAGTAAGGTAAGTAGTGCAGCTGTAGGTTAACCTTTGGTTAAAAGGTCCAATATAAAGATTTCACCTTTAAAACCAGTTTTGGATTTTACATATGTAGTTTATTTTATTGTTACTGCAGGGATTCCTAATACTACAGGATTTAAGCGGGAAGGAGGATCACCCAAAATCCACTTTGTTCCCAGAAAGCAGTGCAATAAAAGAGGTTGGGATTGACTTGCTCTCCTGTTTCTGTGAACAAAATGGTAGCAGGTGTTATTGGTATGGTACTAGAGAGAATATTGTCATTTCACAAATGATTGAAATCCCACCCCCACCCCATTGCTTCACAAAGCCATTACCTCATTTGTATTATTAGTGAAGTATGAACTAAGCTGTAATGAAAACTGGAAGGATTGTATGCAAAGGGGTGAGGGTTTTTTATAACATCCCCCAAAGTCAGGAGGTTGAGTGACCAGTGAGGGTGATAGAACTCAGCAGGTGCTTATAGACCACAGGTGTTGGGCAAAGTCGTCTTTCCAGATCTTGTTGGACTGCAGTTCCCACCATACCTCAGAGGTGTGCTGGCTGCACTAAAAGGACACTAGATAGGGAGTGATGAGGGCATTTAATCCTAACAAAATATATACGGTCCCACGTGTCTTCTAATTTCAACTCCCCAAGGAGAGTTGAACTGACAACCTCTTGCTTACAAGGCAAAATTGCAACCTCTAAACCACGGCAATTCTGCTGTAAATGGAGCTGTTTTTCTAAGCTTATCTCTGGCAGCAAAGGAGGAGAAGGCAGGCAGAAGAACACGGAGCCCTGCTCATTTGCTCGATCATTTCAGGCATCGCAGCTTGGCTCTGCTCTTCGGATTGGCACCCAAGGGGAGGAGCCATGGTACTGGGAGTCTGGGGGGGGGGCACCCCTGGCTGAGTCCCAGTAGCCCAGTGGGCCAGCCCACCACTTCCATACCTAGTGTCCATAGCAGATGGTTAGGATTTGCTGGGAGTTGGACTGTGTAACACTTGGAAGGCTGCACTTTGCCCACCTCTATTTTGGACAGAGGAGTCCTTTTGCTCCCAGTTAAAATAGCAATAACAATTACACATATACTGCATCATAGAGCTTAGTGCACTCTCTGGGTGGTTTGCAGAGAAATTAGCATTGTGCAGCTCTTCCCTTTTCCTGGTTTTTCCCTGAGTAGAATATAGGGCAGTGATGGCTAACCTTGGAACTCCAGCTGTACTTGGACTGCAATTCCGAGAAACCCTGATCAGCAGAAGCGCTGACTTGGGCTTCTGGTAATTGAAGTCCAAGAACACCTGGTGTCCCGAGGTTAGCCATCACTGATCTGGGGGGAAGAAACTGAAGTTATTACAGTATCTAGATCTCCTATGAAAGTGTTTTATTCTGAGCAATCAATGTTTGCCCATTAGTGTGTAAACTGGGAAGTTACTAATTTCAGTAGATTGGGAAAAATCAAAGTCCATAGGATATAATCCTGAGGCATACTGTAGAACAGTGATGGTCAACCTTATAGAGACAGAGTGTCCAAACTCAACAGGCTGCCATCCACACTTCAGAGGGGTGGGGTGAACTCTGTGCTGGGGGAGGGAGGAAGGACTTCCATTAGGCTGCTGGGCAGAGGGGCGGGGCAAACTCTGTGGTGGGACGAGGATGGGCAGAAAGGGCTCTGAGTGCCCCCTCTGGTTCGCATACTATAAGTTCGCCATTACTGCTGTAGATGATTAATGAGTCCAAAAATATCAACACATGTTAAGACATACTGGGTTTTGGTGAGAATAGCTAAGGAAAATATTTAGTATCCAGATATGGCAGAATTACACTTGGGGCCTTTTCAGACAAAGCTTTTATGATGCAATCATTTATATCATTTATATTTTATATCATTTATATTTTATTGATAGACTTTTATGGGGGTAAGGAGGGTCTACCTGTTTGTTGTTAGCAACAGAAAACCTTTGTCTGGAAGCACCCTTCGTTTTCTTATTTTTATATCACATTTGTACTTAAAGACTACTGTTGCCATTCTAAAACATATGCTAAAAGGTGTGAGTTTTCTAACTTTCAAATCTTTCTGTTGATAGCACAGCATAGACTTCTGGGCTATATAAAGAGGTGGGGTGGAGGGTGACCTAAGATAGGTGAATAACCTTCATTCTTGAGACATGGACATCTTGTTAGCATCTCATCTGAAATTCTCCCACCGGGACCACAGGTTCTGCTGCCACCACATAAAGTCCAGTGTGAATCTGGCGGGAAGCACACAACATAGAGATTACATGCCTTCCCTTCTCCAGGGTACTGCTGTGTTTTTTGTAGGAAAGGGCATAAGAATCGTCATCAGCTGCTACTCGTATCCGAGTACTGTATACGTTTTATCCCCTGGATACAGGAAAAATGCCACTGGCATAAATTTGTTTAAGCTGGATCCCAGCCTGCCATGAAGTAATCCACACACTTTGATCACAGAGCCATCTCCTGCGTCATGTATGAAATGAGACATGCAGGATTTGACACCGGGGCTGCAATGGACTGCCACAGCCTTGAGGATATTAACGAGGTGTGTCTTCACAGCCACTCCATCTGGCACGGCCTCTTCCGCCTCCATGACTGTTGGGAATCAGAATAGTGAAGTGGTTTGTCCTCAGCTCATTTTGCAGTTTGGCCCGATATGATGGTTTCCAGTGGCATTTTCTCCACAGAAGGGGACCATCACCCCACCTAAAGAGGCTCATCTGCCCATAGCCATTGGTCCCTTTAGGGAGTCAGGTTAGTTAACCACCACCCAACACTCAGCGTTGAGTTGCTGGGTATATGGTCTACTCCATTACAGTAGTAGGATGTCCGGTGAGACAGCCGGCATTAGAATAGTAGGTGAGAAATACCACTGGTGCAAGGTTTGTAGCAGGTAGGAGTGTGTTGCTCCTAGTGTTTAATATAATGGTGCCTACACACCTGTCCCTACAAAGTTGCTCCCCTTGGTATAAGGGTTGAGGACAGCTTTGTTGGGTGGGCATGGCAGAAATGACTGCAAAGTAGATTGCTAAGAGGAACACATTGTTTAAGATGGCACAGCTGCATCAGGAACACATTGAGTGTTTCTAGTCCATCTGCATAATTTAGCCAGTATAAATAGGCGAAGCATTATGCTTCCAAATGATAATATATGAGTCCATTATATGAGTCCATTGGTCTTTAGTAAGCTATAAATCCTGAAGGAAATCAAACCTGACTGCTCCTTGGAAGGACAAATACTGAAGCTGAAAGCTCAAGTACTTTGGCCACCAAATGAGAAGAGAGCACTCACTTGAGAAGGTCCTGATGCTAGGAAAGATCAAACACAAAAGGAGAATGGGGTGGCAGAGGATGAGATGGCTAGATGGCATCGTTGATGCAGTGGGCATAGATCTGGGTGGGCTACGGAGGATGGCAGATGACAGAGGAGCCTGGCGTGTGATGATCCATGGGGTCACAAAGCATTGGACTTGACTGTGCGACTGAACAACAAAGCTGTCTTGGAAGGCTTTTGCCTTGTTTGGTGGCATTTTAAGTGCATCCAAAAGACAAGCAACTAAGTTCTGCAACTCTGAACATGACTGTTCTTTCTGTTAGGCCATGGTGTTCTTTGAATTCTGAGATGATTTATGGTAAGGAGAGAAATTATTGCCATTTAAATTGTTGTGCTACTGTACCTGTAACCCTTCTTCTGGGGTCATTATTAAATCTAACCTATGGATTTAAGTATTATCTAGAGCTGTGGTTCCCAACACGAGGCATGCAACCCACAGGGAGGCAATTTGATTTCTAAGGGTGGCAATTTGAAGCTTGTTTAGACCAAGTTAATGGCCTTTTGGACTTTCTCCATGTGAACAGGAGTTCATGTTTTGAATGATAATAATCATATGTCAGGATGGGGGGGAATCAGGATTTTATAGATGCTTAGTTGGGGCATGCCCAAAAAATGGTTGGGTACCACTGATTTAGAGGCTAACTAACCTTGGATAGAATTGTCCTCCAGGTTGTAGGAAAGCCTGGTAGTTTTTGTATCATAAATTAAGAAATTGCTAGGTTGTTGTTGTTTGTAAAGTGATATTTTGAAACATATGGATGTTTACATGGTACTTTAAAAAATGTTGACAAGTGGCTTATTTCTAATATGTATTGAATGTATATTTTATGACTAATGGGGAAATAAAAACAGTAGAAGGGGAAAAGACAGGTTGTTGAGCCATACATGTCCGTCATTTGAAGTGCAAAGCTCTCAAACACCTGCCCTGTCATATTATATGTCTTCTTCACCTTCCCTCTGAGTGCAGCACTCGTGTCAGCGAGCAACGTGCCAGCTCTCTGATCGTTTGCAGCCCAGAGTTTATCCTTTTAAGAAGGATTATGGACAATTCCAGGTATTGGCTCCTTGGACAGGAGTAACCCAGGACCAGAGGGTGAGCCTTCTACAAATGTGGAGATACTCCCTGCCCAGGAACCTAATCTGATCCACAGTGTACAATCTGGCTCACAGAGGCTATGACATCCTGCATGTAGGCCAGTGGTGGCAAACCTATGAGAAACATGCCAGAGGTGGCACTCAGAGCCCTCACTGTGGGCACCAGTGTGGTTGCCCCAGCACAGAATTTGCCCCACCTCTCTACCCAGCAGGCCAATGGGAGTGCTTCCTCCCTCTCCCCAGCACAGAGTTCACCCACCCCTCTGCCCAGCAGCCCAATGGGAGTGTTTCCTTCCTCCCCTGTTGCTGTGTTGGCACTTTGCGATAAATAAGTGGGTTTTGGGTTGCAGTTTGGGCACTTGGTCTCTAAAAGGTTCACCATCACTGATGTAGGCTCTTGTGGGGTGGAGGCAGAGCAGTTAGCATTTGGGCTTTCTGAGCCAGGGGCTTATCTACACTACAAATTTACACCATTTTGAAAGTGATTGTAATGATCATGGATTTGTTCTGAGACTTGATCAGGAACTGGAACATTTCCAGAGATTCCCAGTACCTTTGAATAACTAGCAGGTACTACAGTCTTTCATATGAGGGACAGGTTAGTTAAGTTAAATAAGATTTAAAATTGTTTAAATATGTATGTATATACTCCTGCATGGGACTGCAGTGGCTCAAGTGGTTAAGACACTGAACTTGATGACTGGAAGGTCGACAGGTCAACATTTTGAGACCCGAGTGTTGCATGACGGAATGAGCTCCTGTCGCTGTCCCAGCTCCTGCCAACCTAGCAGTTCGAAAGCAAGAAATTGCAATGGAAACGTCTGCAGACACAGACAGTGCAGACTCAGAGATAAGCACTGAACCCTAGAGTCAGATACGACAGGCTTTCGAGCAAGGGCAACCTATATATACTCCTTCGGAGTATATCAATCACACCCCATACCCACCCAAATGAATGGCCATAATACCCAAAGCCAGCCAAATTATTTTGATGCAGGATGGAAAATCACCAAATCACCTGTCAAACAACTTGCTGTCTTTTTATGCTGCTCCAAATCTGATTTTTAAGGAAACCAGTTCACCTAAGAGTAGGGCCAGCCTCAGGTTGATGCCTGTATAAGGGAACTTTCTTCTATATAAAGGTAAAGGTCTCCCTTGCTTGAAAGCAGGCCATGTCTGATTCTAGGGGTCTGTGCTCCTCACCATTTACATCCAGTGCTGTTTGCATCTGCAGACATTTCTGTGGTCATGCGGCAGGCATGACTAGACACCAGAGCGCATGGAATGCTGCTGCCTTTCCTGTTGAAGCAGTACCTATTTATTTACTTGCAATCGCTTGCTTTCAGACTGCTAGGTTGGCAGGAGCTGGGACAGACGATGGGAGCTCACTCTGTCATGCAGTACTTGGGTCTTGACCTGCTGACCTTCTGGTCATCAAGTTCAATGAGAAGAGGCTTGACTGTGGGCAAATATAAGAAGACCTAACACTAGGGATGGTAGCATAGCTGTAATAATAGTTTGTCTACTAGGTTGCTCTTTTCCTACCATAACAACCCTCATTGGCTGTGGAGATATGCCATTTACCTCAAAAGTCGTTACTGCGGTAGGGTCTGGTTATTTATGTCCAAGGGCTGAGCAGCAGGGAACAAAACGGTCATGTCTATGAGAACAAAATTAACATCGTGCCAGAGTTTAAAGATGTTTGTTCTCATCCCGAGCTGCATGTGAGTTTGTGAAGACATGTTTCATGTTGTGCCTTTAACAATCCAGCAACATGTTCATTCCTCGCCTCCGCCTCCCTCCCAAAAAAAGGTTTTCTGGTTCATTCGTCCCACTTTGTCCCAAACCTAGTTCAAGGTTGATAATGTTTATTCTGGAATCCAGCTGTCACCTCACCTCACTCTCCGTTTTGCCGCCCACGTCTCTGCAGGACGGCCTGGTTCCCACACCAACCCTCACTTTCCCCGTGGTGTGTCCTGGCCCTGACTCACCTCTTTCCACAACAACCCTCAGGGCCTTAGAAGCAGAACACCTCTTGACATGATGATGTGAATGCTGGCGCTGTGAATGCTGCATTGTCCGCCATCCCTAAAGTGGGGGCTTGGGCTTGGGTGTTGGCTTTGACATTTCTGGTTCGGATCCAGCCAAACAGGAGGTGGCAGTCAATGTTGTGCAGTTCATGGGGAGCAGGCGGGAGAGGGACTGCAAAGTGGAAGGAGACCAAGGCAGGAGGTTTTGGAGGGTGGGATGGGAAGCCTGGCTTGTGTGGAGTTCCCTCTGTTGGAATACCAACCCTGGGTGGGGTTGGGGATGTGAGACGAGGCTGGGAAGAATAGTGAACCCCTGAAAATCCCAGTTTGGGGACTATTCTGCAAAACAGCCTTCCCTCCCTTGAGGCGTCAGGCCCCACCTTTCTGGCTTTTGAAGCCATCAGACTGGCACCTCCTGTTTCCGTGGATTCTCTTGGAGGTGTGCCCAAGGGAGAGGAAAGCGCTCTCACCCACAGATACTGGGTGAGCCTGTCCCCTATCCTTGCGGGCCCTACCCCGCCCTGTGAAAACTCTTGTTTGACCTTTGTAGGAGGCTGGGACTTGCCGTGCCAGCCTCACTGCTCTGTAGTGTGAGCCAACTCTTGCGGGGAAAAGAATTGCTAGTAAAAGAAACACGTGGGCGGCTGTGTTGGTTTGACATCTTGCTCTTGGGACAAATTGCCTAACAGAGGATTGGGATCCCCTTCCTTCCTTCCATGGTGAGAGAGGGAGCTCAGTGTGACGTAAATGACTTTCTCAGATGCGTTCGTAGGAAGATTTTTATCTCTCAAGTCCAACTCACAAGACAGCTTCTTAATGGGGTAGAGCAGGGGTTCCCAACCTATGGCCTGGGGGCCAGACCTGGCCCATGACACCATTCCTTCTTGGCAAAGCCATCGCCCCTGCACCCGGAATTGGATGTGGGCTCATTTACATCAGCCGTAAAATGTGACCATGCATACTCAAATGTGCCCACGGCTGATGTAAACATGGAAGTTGGCACATTTATGACAGCTGTAAATGAGCCCACTTCTGCCTCTGGGGGGCATGGTCAAGCCCAATCATCTGTTTGGGGGGGGCATAGGCAGGCCTGATCATCTGTTCTCAGGGGGGGAGGCATAGGCAAGCCTGCTCAGCTGTTCTGGGGTCATGGGTCAGGCCTATGATGCAAATAGTTTGGCCACCCCTGGGGTAGAGTCTCTTCAGAAGGAGCCTTTCCTATGTACTTAATAATGTAGGCTGAGAAGGTGGGAGAGGCCATCAGAGACCCATACATTTTACCTCCCTTAAAGAGCATAATGGGTTCCACAGGATTGCTCTTTAAGCGAGTTTGCTCTTTAAGTGAAACACCACTGTAAATGACCAATTGTGTGTGTGTGTGTGGGGGGAGGATTGGGAACTCAGATTTATTTGTTAAGCGAGTTTTTGGTTGGTTTTATTTGTTAAGCGAAGCGAACATTCAGAGAAAATTCTGCTCTTTAAGCGAGTTACTCTTTAAGCGAAACACTCTTTATGTGAGGTTTGACTGCACTAGACAAATATTACCCACAGCTGGATGATTTTAACAAGGAAAATTATATTGGGGAGAGGGCAGAGGCGATTAAAAAAAACACCTCCTCCAAACCAAAACTTCTTCTTACAAATGATTGGGAGATCTGATCCCAGATCACTGTCATTTGTGTTCTTTTACCTTCAGACTTGTTGCTTTTATCATGAGGACCAGAGACATGAATTTTGAAGCTTATTGGGCCATGCCATATCCCAGTTAAACACTGTTATTCTTGCCATACACACTTCTGGAACATGAAGAATAGAGGCTGTAGGCCCAGTTTTCATTTCAATGTTGTTTCCAGTAGAAAGGTATTCTTTCTGGGTGGGCAGGTGAAGTGCAAGAGTATGTACCCATTCAGATATACACAGCCTTCCAAAATGCTGCTGGGTTGTTGTTGGGTTTTTACTTTCCTATGAGCAGGATCTCTTTCTTGTCATTTTGATTATTAAACTGTTAATTCATTGTGAAAATGCGCTGCAGCCACAATCCAATTGGGCCCCTTGTGGCTTATTTTAGCTTTCAAAAATGTGGGAGATCTGTTGATCATCTCTCCCCATGTCTTATCTGTGTGGTCCTTCTCAATTTAGCCTTTGGTACCAAGTGGTTAAGATGCTGAACTCAAAGACTGGAAGGTCAGAGATCGATTCCAGAGTATTGCACGATGGAGTGAGCTCCCATCTCTGTCCCAGATCCTGCCAGCCTAGCAGTTCAAAAGCAAGAAATTTCAAGTAGATAAATAGGGACCACTTCGGTGGGAAAGTAAACAGCATTCTGTGCATTCTAGTGTTGCGGCATGTCTGCCACATGTCCACGGAAACATCTGTAGACACAGGCAGTGCTGGCTTTTTGGATATAAACAGAGATGAGCACTGAACCCTAGAGTTGGATATGCCTTGCTTTTGAGCAAAGGTGACCTTTACTTCACCAGCACTTTGGGTGCAGCAGCCCACAGAAAGGACCACCTCGACAGTGTTAAGGTTGCTCCTAGGATTTTGTTTTTTAAAACCAGACAATGAACAGGAAAACAAGGTCAAAGATGAGCATGCAGGATTTTAATCTGAGCCCAAGATTCAGCTTTTAAATTAGTTTTTAGCACTAGAGTTTAGTCTTTTACCTGTATGGCATAAGTGAGAATGTGTACTAAGTTCACTTGTTATGCTGCTGAGCTACAGAGGTAACTGCCTCCCCCTCAATTTGAGAATAAGGGAGGTGCTTTTCGGGTGGGCTTTTGACTGATTATCAAGTTTCTATCATTTTTGGAAACTTGATGACCAGTAGAGTCTAAGGAGATATGAAAGCCAGGTTATTTGAAAAGTAGAGAAGCTCCTGATTAGGTTGAAAGAAGAAAGTGCAAAAGCTGGCTTGAGACTCAATATAAAGAAAACCAAGATCATGGCAACAGGCCCTATCAATCCATGGGAAATAGATGGGGAAGAAGTAGAAGCAGTGACAGATTGTACTTTCTTAGGATCAAAGCTCACTGCAGATGGTGATTGCAGCCATGAAATAAAAAGGCGACTGATTCTTGGGAGGCAAGTGATGAGAAACCTGGGGAGCATAGTGAAAAGTAGAGACATCACATTGCAAACAAAAATTCGTATAGTCAAAGCAGTGGTATTCCCTGTGGCAATGTATGGTTGTGAGAGCTGGACCATTAGGAAAGCTGAGAGCAGAAGAATAGATGCCTTTGAGATGTGGTGCTGGAGGAGAGTTTTGAGAGTCCCCTGGACAGCGAGAAGAACAAATAGGTCAATCTTAGAAGAAATCAACCCTGACTGCTTCTTAGAAGGCCAAATAGTAAAGATGAAGCTAAAGTACTTTGGACATCAAATGAGAAGAGAGGATTCACTTGAGAAAGCCTTAATGCTGGGAAAGGTGCAGGGCAAAAGAAAAAGGGGGAGGCCCAAAATGAGATGGCTAGATGGTATTGTAGAGACAATGGGCACAGAACTGAGCGAGTTGAGGAGGATGGTGGAGGACAGAAGTGCCTGGCGGACAGTGGTCCATGGGGTCGCAAAGGGTCGGAATCGACTGTGCGACTGAACAACAACAAAAGAGATTGAACTATAACAGGTGGTTTGATAGTGTGAGGATTAGAAGGCTGGATTAATTAATTTATTTGTTTGTTTGTTCAGATTTATATTGCCGCCCACTTGCTGAGGCAACTCAGGGTGGCTTACAGTCAAAACAGCAATGTTTGATGTAGAGGAATTATACGTTGAGTCGCTCAACAAGCAGTCATGTAGGGTGACTTGGGGCTCTTAAATTGCTTGCCAAGATTGCCAGCCTGTGCTGGATAAGACATACCCATGCTCAAAGGTATGGTTGCCAAGTCTCATCCCTGTATGCCACTCTGCCCTGTGTCTCATGAGCCATGGGCTGTCTCTTGGAGCCTGTTGTCCATCTCACTTTCACCCTCTTTTGTGAGTTGTTTTCTTGGCTGGCTGTCTCCCAGCCCAACCTGGGTTAGATTGAACTGGGTTGTGAGAGGGATGGGGAAGGGTCTGGTAAACCAGATGCCTATGCTGAAATTTCACCTCCCCTCCCTTTGCTAAGGGAATGAGGGGTGTGAGGTGCCGGGGTGGGGAGGTGTGAGGCTTGCTCAGTTTTTCCTGCCCTGCCGTCTGCAAGACAGGCCTCAGCTTGCTAGCCATAAAAAAGTGGGCTAATTCAGTCATGGAAAAAGGTTTGGGATTTTCCCCTCCTCTCTTTGCTCTCTCTCTCTCTTTTTTTCTGGTGGAAATACCTTAAACATAAGTGTGATATTCAGGCAGTAAATGGGGGCTTTGTTTGTAGGCTGGAGCCAGGAGGCCAAGGGGAAAGAGTGGTGAAGCTAAATCCCCCCCCCTTCACCCCACTCCACAACTTATTTCACCCCTCCTCAAGTACAGTCCCTCAAATGGAAAAGCTCAACAAAAATGTGGCCTGGAAGACTGGATGGGGGCTGGGTTAGGGTTGAGGAAATAACAAAATCAGGGGACCACATTTTCTCCTCCTGTTCTGGCTTATAGGCTATACAGTATAGATAGAGATATATACACCTCTCACCAAGGATTTTATTCGGCACACTACTGCCAGGTCCTTATCATAGCTGTTAAAAGCGCAGTAACAAAAGTCTGGAAGGATTTCCCCATGTAGTATATAACAACTTCCACCTCATGGTAAGACAAGAAAGCCTGAAATACCCACACGCTTTGCATGTAGGTTAAAATCCTGTTGCTTAGTGTAATAAATCTCACCAGACCCATTGAATCATTGCAGATATGGTGAGCCTCCTCCTCCATAAATAGTCCATCTCTCAAACTGTGACTAAAATTTAGCATAATAAGTCTCAATTGGAGTAGCTCATTTGGATCACAGTGAGGAAGTGTGTCTCTAAATCTCCGTTCAATGGGCCTACTTTAGTATGATTACTATGCTAAACAACAGGATTTTGGCAACTGATTTGGAAGAGAGATCATCTCAGAGGACATCTGGTAGAACCCTCTGCCTGTATAGAGAATCCCTAACATAGGTTCTCCATTGTACAACCTGTGCTCTGAAACCTCTTATCAAAAGAGAACCCCACAATTAGAGTCCACTGTTGACTAGCTGATGCCATCACAGTGGTCTTCAGAACGCTTGGTTATCAGCATATTTCTTTCAATTCAAACAACTTTGTTTGGTCTTCCTCTCTATAGCTACCTTTGAATGTGTTGGACTGCAGTTATTGACATCCCAAGCGAGCATGGCCAAAGTGGACCTCCCTATTCACTGTCTCCACAGTATAACAGCATTATACCCAGTGGTGGGCATCAGCAGGTTCACACCAGTTTGCCAGAACTGGTAGCAGACATTCTGGCTGGCCTTGCCCATCCAAGTTTTGACATAAAGTAGTCCTAATTCAGGTGCAACGCAGGGCTTCCCCCTGGCCACACCCACCATACCACTCCCACAGTATGGTATTGATTCTTTCTGTTGCCCTTTCCTATACCCATTCTGGTTCTACAGTGTGTTTTCTTACCTTTTGTGAACAGAGTTCTACAAAATATTTCACATCTGGTTGCACCTCCAATTTGTATTAGTGCAATAAGCAGGGTATTATTATTTTTGCTTATGGTAGTGGGCCAGGATACCTAAAAGACTGCATTGTCCCAAGGACATCTGCCCGTCCTGCTAGAGTGGACCAGAGAGGCTCTCTGGCTGTGCCATCAGCTAGAGAGGCTCATCTCTCTAGCACTAGAAGGAGGGCCTTTTCTGTGTCTGCTCCGGCCCTGTGGAACCTCTTGCCAACTGAGCTGTGGCCCCAGGCAAAGCTGCTGCCCTTTTGGAAGGGTGTAAAAACCTGGCTGGCAGGGCAGGTCTGGAGTACTGGAGGCACAATGACCTCAGCCTGCTGGTTGGTTTGACCTCCCCACCCACCTTGCTCCCTTAAGTTTTAAAGTTTTAAATTATACAAAGATTTAGTTGTAGTTTTAATTATAGATTTTAAGAACTTTTAAAAAATTTAATCTATATTGTTCCAATGTTTTTATGATGTGTTAAACCGCCCTAGGTCACCTTTGGCGAGGAGGGCAGCATAGAAATTTAAATAAATAAATAAATAAATTTCTAATGGCATTCTATATGGAACTTGCATTGTTCACAGCAAGTGCATACTGGGTGAGCATTTTTATTGGAAGTATCCATCACAACGCCCCAGAAAAGCTGTATTGGAAAGTCACTGCCACTCATTCATTTCTTTTTAAACTCTATTAATATCCTTCCTTTGTCCCACTTAAGGGACTGAAGGCAGCTCAGGACTCATCAGTATCAATGTGAAGTGGGGATTTTTGGCCGTTGTGAGCACTGCTTTATACTTTTGACTACTGAACCATATTTACTTTGTTAATGGTTGTTCCATTCAGTTTGAAGAAATCTCCTGGTAACTTTTTCATGAGTATTTTTGCAGGCTGATTTTGGTCCAACCACCCTAACAGAACTCGTGTTCTGAGCAGGCTCAACCTCTTCACTGTTTATTCATTTCTAACTCTAGAGTATTCATAAAAAAATTGAAAAGCACCACTACCATAGAGATTGTGAGGACTGCGTCTTACAGGCTTTTAAATTTTTATTTTACTTTTTTACGTTACTCTGTTGCATGATTTTTTTTGTTTATACCTAATCTCTGCTTTATATTCTTTAACCATAAGACTATAAGAGGACCTCTCCACTTATCCCATGACTGCTCATTTTGCTTTAGATTTTGCAATGAGGGGATTTAACAAAAACATTTTGGAAGTCCAGTTAAATAGTGTCTAGCAGATCACATTTATTAATGCTTTCAAAATCTCTGCAAAAGATTAGTGGCTTTTACAGAAACCATGTTGAGTCTTTTTTGCAGGGCTTGTCCTCCTATATGCTTTATAATCTTGTATTTAATAGTATTTTCCTACCAATTTAGTTGTAAGAGATGTCAAGCTTTCGAGTCTATAATTTTCCAGATTCCCCTAGATCAGTGGTGGCCAAACTATGGCCCAGGGGCCGGATTCAGCCCCCAATTCCAGTTCTTCTGCCACGCACCACCCTCGTTGCTCCCTGAAGCCTAAACAAAATGCCTGTATGGCGTACATTTTGCTTCCACTTCAGGGAGTGACGAGGGTGACACGGGCTGGATGAATTGGCATTGGGGGCTGGATCTGAACCATGGGCCATAGTTTGGGCACCCCCAGTGGTGGGATGCCAAAAATTTTACTACCCCACCATGATGTCATCACAGTGTGGGCGGAGCTAACATCATGACAGCATGACATTGTGGGCGGAGCCAAAGAATAAAAATAAAAATAAGCACACACACACACACACCCCTCAACCCACCCACCCACAACACGAGGACAGCAAGGAGGACAGCAAGGGGGCCGTGCATACGCGCCAAGCACTGTAGGCGTGCATGCACACCAAGTGCTTGGCGCGCATGCGCAGTGGGGGACCCAGTAAAAAGGTAAGACCCGAAGGTGGTCCCCCCCAAAAGCTGTGGCCGGTTCTCCGGGACACTGGGAAAAGTTACTACCGGTTCTGGCGAACTGGTGAGGACTTGTTACATCCCATCACTGGGCACCCCTAATTTAAGCAGAGAAAATGACAGCTTAAAATCTATCTCACCCTGTTGCAAAACAGATTGCGAGGTGTGCTTTACTTCCGCTTCTGGTGGGAAGACCCACATGACCACCCCGTTGAACCATGTGACCAGCCCACTGAACCACATGACCAGCCCATGGACCAAAAGGTTTGGGCACCTAGATTACTTTTTTAAACATTGCCATTGCATTAGCCACTCTCCAACTCCGGTACAGATGCCTATATAAGGAACAAGCTTTGTATCTCCTTTAGTTCCTTTGTATCTCCTTAAGTTCATGTTTGAGTTCTTTAAAAACTCTCATATGGATACTATGTGAACCTGACCGTTTCTCATCTATTTTTTAAAACTGCCAATTAGGTTATCAATACATCTTCTGTTGTCACTGCTGTTTGTTTCAGGTCCTCAGACTCCCAGAAAATATCAGTACAGACATTGGTATCTGTCCTATATTTGAAAATAATTCATTCTTCTCCACAGTCTCATTAAGAGCCCACATTTCACAGTAGTTAAACTATGGTACTGTAGCTAAAACTGCTGATGTTTTGACTTTGATCCCAACTGGGATGAAGGTTGACTTCCACCCTTCCAAGGTTGTTAAAATGAGGACCTAGCATTCTGGGGGCAAAATGCAAATTACCTTGTTAACTCCCCAGAGGGTGCAATAAGCACTATGGGGCATGTAGATCAGTGTAACTACTATTGCTATTGTCCTCCTTTGAGTATTGTTATGCACCTCTGGTCTAGATGCCTCCATAGCTGATCTCCTGCTCTATATTTACAGAATTCTTTTCTCTTGATGCTTTTTAGCAATGTGCTCAGAAGCGTAGCGTGCCTTGGCGGGGCCCCATATAAAAATTTGTTTGGGGGCCCTTAGGAAGGGTAAAGATTTCTCACAAAAGAAAAAAAATTGCATAAAATTAAAAGAAATATTTATTCATCATAATTAAAATTTGGGAAGTTTTTATTAATTTTTGCTTGCGCACGTTGGGGCCCCCCGTGGCCCGTGGCCCCCATATAATTGATATGGCAGATATGGCGGTAGCTACGCCCCTGAATGTGCTCCTTAAAAGTCTTTTCTGCATCCCTCATTGTCTCCTTGCATATTCTTTTTGCAACATTTTGTTCATTTTTAATTTTTTAAAATTTGATCAGGACTTCTGGTTTCCAATTTTTCTTCCTCTTTACTAGCTTCCTTGACCTTGCTTGTTAAACACACTGGTGACCTGGTGAACTTTCTCTTACTTTTTCTGGGCCGCAGCATGTATTCTAGCTGATTTTCTGTTCTTGTGATTTTGAGCAGTCCCCAAACATTTTGGAGAGCAAGCCAAATTGTAGGGATCTTTCTCAAGAAAATGTGAGAACAACTCTAAGGAGCTCATGTGTTCATGAAAGGCCAAAGAGTCATCGTTGACTGCAACTCATATCTGAGATTGTATTGTTGTTCCTGAAGCAGGAAAAATGTCACTGGTGTGAATTTGTTTAAGGTGGATCCCAGCTTGCCATGAAGTTCCTCACACACTATGATCTCGGAGCCATCACCCACGGCACACATGAAGCACAATATGCAGGATTTAAGACCAGGACTACAATGGACCACCTCAGCCTTGAGGATATGGACAAGGTGCACCTTCACAGTCAGTCCATCTGGCATGACCTCTTCTGCCTCCATAACAGTTGGGAGTCAGAGTTCCTCCTCCACTCAATTTGCCATTTGGCCCAATAGGATGGTTTCTAGTGGCATTTCCTCCACTGAGGGTGACCATCACCACACCTAATGGGGCTCATCTGCCCATAGCCATTGGGCCCTTTAGAGAGTCAGGTTAGTTAACCGCTGCCTGACACTCGGCATTGAGTCACTGGCTGTACGATCTACTACATTACCGTAGCAAGGTGTCCGGCTAGATAGGGACCAAAGAGCATATATCTGCATAAGGCACATGGTCCATGGGGTGGAACATATTGCCTTAAGTTTGTGATGGCCAACCTTGGCATTCCAGGTGTTCCTGAACTTCAGTTCTCAGAAGCCCTGATCAGCAGGAGTGCTAACTTGGGCTTCTGGTAATTGAAGTCAAAGAATACTTGGAGTGGCAGGGTTCACCATTACTGCCTTAAGTGGATCCCAATCTGGACCATGAGCTTCTTCTAGTCCTGTTCTTGATTGGTAATCATAGATAACAAATGAAAGACTATTTAACAGCTGGGAAGCTGCTGCTATTGCATGGCACTTGGGTTGCAAGATGGGGAGGTTGTTTCATTAAAATTTAACAGATTTAAATTGGAAAACATAATACACCTGGCCAGAATATGGGAGAATCCCCCAGCTAGAATGCCTTTGTTGGTTGGCGATTATGGGATTTGATGCCATAAAATTAATCTTTGCAACGTACGCCATTGGTTGACCCACTGGGCAGCCTGACATCCAACCCTCTATCAAAGGAAGGAAGTGCCAATAGGTATGGAAGAAGCAGAGCTCCTCAACTAGCATTTTGATGTGACCTCCTAGATGACAAATGTGAGTCAGGTCTCTTTTGCGCAAAGTCCTGGCTGTCTTCCTGTATTAGTCACTTATCCCTAAGCCAGCTGAAATAATCTTAATGATTTGGGACAACAACAACAACGACTTCTCTTATTGCTGTCCTCCTACTTTGTTGAACGATGGGAGGGAGAAATCATCTTGGTACATTCACAATATTTTCGGTCTTCATTTCATTTTTTTCTTGACTGTAGAAAATAGAAGAGAATGAGAAGATTTTACGGTGAGAAAACCAAAGAGTTGGGCACGTACCCTGTTGTCCTAGAGCAGAGGTTTGAAACCTTTGAAGCCGGGGGCTGCTCTCTCAGTCAGCTTTGAAGCCCAGATGGCCATTTTGCCCCAACAGCTTCAGAGGGGCAGCCATTTTGTTCTTGAATGCCCTTGGAGGGGTGGGAGGCCCACATGAAATGGCGCCATGGGCTGGATCCAAATTTCCTATTGCTAACATTGCCCAATGGCTAACTCTGCAGAAAGATGAGATGTTTGTTACGTAAACCAAAAGCATAACCATGCATGTTCTTACAGCAGTTAGCAAGCTAGGTCTACAAGTTTTCTTGTTGCCAAAATACGATTAATTATCCAGGGTGAGGTTACTGTGACCAGCTGTAGACAGAAATGGGGCTATTTTCTAGCAAGTGTGGGGCTTCTCTCTGGTGTACCTTGTGAGGCTTTTGCATGGTTAATAGTGCAGTTGCCAATATTTTTCCCTTTTGTAATACCGCTGGAGGCACAGAAGCCACGTCTTCTTTTCCTGTCATTTTCTTGAACTGAGGGTTTGATCCTCTCGGTTGGTGGAAGGGTGAGCAGGGAAAGTCTCTGGTGCCTTGAAATGCAGAGCCTTTAGAAAATGCGAAGCACGTCTCATGAAGTCCTGCATAGTCAGCAAACCTGATTGCAAACTGGATTCTATATTTTTGAAAGTGGGGTTGGGTTGGGTGTGGGAATCAGTCATTGTGTGTTTCTTTTGTCTCAGTAGTCCTAGGTGTGACCTGAAACCTGCACAACACGTAGCAGTTGTTCATTTAAGTCTCTGCCTCTTGCTGCACTCCAGCCTCACACTCTGGTCATACACACTTAATGACTTCAGGTCAGTCTCTCTTCCTCTATTTCTTCAATATCACCCCCACCCCCTTGCAAAAGCCCCATTTGCTTTTTGCAGCATCTTGCCTTTCGTTTTGTGGGTACATTGGATAGGTCCTAATAAGAATATTGTCCGACCGTGGAATTTGAAATATCCAGTAGATGGCTTTGACAATGACAAAATTGTGTGTCATGCAGCAATAATAATGTTAAGTAAAGGTAAAGGTCACGCTTGCTCGAAAGCCAGTCATATCTGACTCTAGGGTTCAGTGCTCATCTCTGTTTCAAAGCTGAAGAGCCAGCGCTGTCTGCTTCTGCAGACATTTCCGTGGTCATGTGGCAGGCCTGCTTAGACACTGGAGTGCATGGAACACTGTTTGCCTTCCCATCAAAGTGGGACTAATATTGGGGACTAGCTATTTTTCAATGTGAGTGCACACTCACACACACCCTTGGACTTTTTGAGTCCTTATTAAGTGTCAGGTTGTATGATTTGGGTTTGTGTTGCTTAATTCTCTGGCTCCTTTTGGTGTTCCTGTATTCCACCATACTTATTTGATATTACCCACTGAACCACGTTGCTCAGCTCTCCAAAATCCAGCCAAAAGAAGGAAGAAAATGTCAAGCAGGTGATAGATTGCAAGGATGTACTCAATATAAAGAAAACCAAGATAATGGCAACAGGCCCTATCAATCCCTGGAAAATATATGGGGAAGAAGTAGAAGCAGTGACAGATTTTACTTTCCTAGGATCAAAGCTCACTGCAGATGGTGATTGTAGCCATGAAATAAAAAGGCGACTGATTCTTGGAAGGCAAGCGGTGAGAAACCTGGGGAGCATAGTGATAAGTAGAGACATCACATTGCAAACAAAAATTCGTATAGTCAAAGCAATGGTATTTCTGGTGGCAATGTATGGTTGTGAGAGCTGGACCATAAGGAAAGCTGAACGCAGAAGAATAGATGCCTTTGAGATGTAGTCGTATCCAACTCTACATGGTAGTGGGCCAGGATACTTAAGAGACCACCTCACCCCAAGAACATCTGCCCGTCCCACCACAGCGGACTGGAGAGGCTCCCTAGTTGTTCCATCAGCCAGGGAGGCACATCTCTCTGGTACTTGAAGGAGGGCCTTCTCTATGTCTGCTCCTGCCCTATGGAACCTCCTGCCAATGGAGCTACGTCTCCAGACAGAGCTGCTGCCCTTTAGGAAGAATCTAAAAACATGGCTGGTGGGACAGATATGGGGTGCGGAAGGTATAATGACCCCAGCAGATTGGATGATCTGAGCCCCTCTCTTTCTCTACTTTTAAATTAGTAGTTGTAGCACCTGGTGTGATTTTAATCTGTTTTTAATCTTTTTTAGATTTTAATTTTAAATTTTAACAGTTTTAAGGTTTTTAGATGGAAGGTTCCACTTCCTAATCCTGGGCCCTACCTGCCCAGGGAAGGATAAGACTAACGTCCTCTGTGTGCTGTGTGTGTTTTTTTTTTAAATTTTCTTTCTGACTGTAAACCGCCCTGAGTCGCCATGGCGAGTGGGTGGTGATATAAATCTAAATAAATAAATAAATAAATAAATAAAATAATGTAGTGTTGGAGGAGAGTTTTGAGAGTCCCCTGGACAACGAGGTGAACAAATAGGTCAATCTTAGAAGAAATCAACCCTGACTGCTCCTTAGAAGGTCAAATAGTAAAGATGAAACTAAAGTACTGTACTTTGGATATCAAATGAGAAGAGATAATTCACTTGAGAAACCCTTGATGCTGGGAAGGGTGGAGGGCAAAAGAAGAAGGGGGAGGCCAAAAATGAGATGACTAGATGGTATTGTAGATACAATGGGCACAAAGCTGAGTGAGTTGAGGAGGATGGTGGAAGACAGAAGTGCCTGGTGGACAGTGGTCCATGGGGTCACAAAGAGTCGGAATCAACTGTGTGACTGAACAACAACAAAACATGTTTGCTATCTGTCCATCCTTTCCTTCTGCAACCTTCCTTAGGATTGTCTTCACAACTACATATAACAGACTTTTAACCTTTTCTGTTTCCTCAAGCCCCCTACTCATTTTTATTGTTTAGAGTAGACCAATGAAAAGTTCTGGAGAACACAAATACTTGGACACTATTGTGTCATTATAATTGGTCCATGAATAGGTCCCCCCTCCCCCCAATTTTTGTTTCTTCTTATTTCTTTCATGGCGAGTACCAGGGATAGGACCATTGGGAATATCTTGTTGCTCAGTGCACATGATATGATGTGATATGAGGTTCATGTTCAGACAATGTTCTGTAATTTTCCTTCTGAAGTTCTTGAGAAAAGATTATTGCTCAAGTCTGTTTGAAAAGCTCAGTTTCTAGTGAATATTTTGCACCCTATTGACTGGTATAGCTATTCCCTGGAAATTCACTCACATAAAATTTGGTATGCGTTTTTTAACAGCTACTAAAACAAGAGCCATTAAAAAGCAATTTTTATCAACAAATGTTCACTTTTCTGTTTGTTCACTTAGAGTTTATAGAGGTAGTGGTCCCTAGAGGGTCCTGTAGGGAGTGGAAAGGGTTTTAAATGTGGACCTTGCAGAGATGAGCTTTAAGCAATCTCACATTTCCCTCTTTTTGACAGCCAGCATAGATTTGGATTTGTATCTTTTCCACCCACCCACACCCATATATATATATTTGGTGGCATATGGGTGTGTTTGCTGGTTTGTTTTCCCAGCATACCTCTCTGGAAAAACTGGTGCATTGAATCTTAACTGGAAAAGAAATCTGAGTAAAATGGAGCTCAAGGTTTTCAAGGTTGTTCCATTTGGTTTCTGAAGAGATAACGGGCATATTGGATGGATTTGGAAGCTAGTACAGTAATTGATTTTGGGTGCGAGTGGGCGGTGGATTCTGTTCAATTTGATTTGGTTTTTCACTATTTCTTATTTTCCATTGAGATGTCCTAAAGTTTGAGAATTAAGAACAAACCAAAAAGTTGGTTTATATGTGCACATTTTTATGCATGTTTCTTTTCATAAGATGTGTTTTTACATGTAAATTACTGTATTTTTTGCAAGCAATGCTTTTAATATATGTAGTGCACTTTCCCAAATTAATAATCATATTTTTGTGCATACTTGTTATTGATTTGCACATGTTTCCATATATTTTTCTGTTTGAGAGCTTCCTTTGCAAAATTTGAAGAAGTATGATTGTTAATGGATAAGCGCATTTCAGTTTCTACATTGGTTTAAAAGTATCAAATTGGATACAGTTGCATTAAAGCGTGATCCAGTGAGATTCTTACCAATCCCCGTTCTTCTTCCACGTCTAGGCCAGATGTGAAACTGCCAAAATGAAGGCACCTTTTGGTGAGTTCATTCTGCAGTTCCTTTCACCTGACCTAGTGTGAGAAAGATTAGCCAGCAGCACGAGGTTGCCATTACCAGAATATGCCCGATTGTGGTTAAAAAATACCACAATCTTTGAGGAGGTTCTTTTTGTGTACCCCCTCCTCATCCCTGTTGAAAAGAACTGAGTTTCACAAATACCCCTACACTGGAATAAAGAAGTTTTTTAAAAAACAATTCTGTGCAATTTGTAAGTCATAGGGCTAGTAGGGCCTATAAAACAGAGAGTGTTTATAGATGATAACAAGACTCTGTGGCTCCAACCACACTGGCCCTTTTGAAGTCGGCTGGTACAGTCTAAATAGGGTTGCTTGAGGTTTGAGGGAGGCATGATATGCCATTTGGTGTGATCATCACTTTCAAATGACATATAGACTTTAAGTGACCCTCATCTCCTCTGAATGTGATTGGTATCGATAAAATCAGGATAGAGTAGCTCAAGAGAGTAGCACTACTAGGTACCAGCTACATTAACAGGTTATACCTCACTGATTCTTAGCTGCAGGGCAAGGACCTGAGCAGAAAGGTTCCAAAAACTGCAGTCCAAACATCTGGTGGACTGTACACCCTTTAATAATGAGGCTGATGATGATTTTACTTCCCGTGCCCTGCTACAGAAGAATGAAGCCACTTCATGCTACTGGATATTGAGAGTGGAAGAACCCTTAGCAGCTATGATTGATTGATTGATTGATTGATTGATTGATTAAATAGATAGATAGATAGATAGATAGATAGATAGATAGATAGATAGATAGATAGATAGATAGATAGATTGATTGATTGATTGATTGATTGATTGATTTATATACCGCCCTATCTAATGGACTCTGGGTGGTGTGCAGTCAAATCTCGCATAAAGAGTGTCTCGCTTAAAGAGTAACTCGTTTAAAGAGCAGAATTTTCTCTGAATGTTCGCTTCGCTTAACATATAAAACCAACCAAAAACTTGCTTAACAAATAAATCGGGGTTCGCAGTCCCCCCCCCCCACAATTGGTCATTTACAATGGTGTTTCGCTTAAAGAGCAAACTCGCTTAAAGAGCAATCCTGTGGAATGCATTATGCTCTTTAAGCGAGGTTCAAATGTACACAAGTTAAAACCAATATAAAACAATTTTTAAAAAACCTTTAAAACATAGCAATATTACACCCACCGACCCACCTGTGCCATTTACTATCGAAAAACAAATATAAGGTCTACAAGACCTTAACATTAAAAAATTAATTGCAGGAGACGGGAGCCTCAGACAAGCCAGAAAGGGGAGCTTGTTGATAATCCCGGTCCCCAGACCCATTTTGCCAACCACGTCTTTAATTCTTTCCTAAATGGTAGCAACTGGGCCTGGAGGCATAGTTCTACCGGGAGGAGGTTCCATAGTGAGGGGGCTATGACCGAGAAGGCCCTTTTCCTTGTGCTGGAGAGGTGAGCCTCCCCAACAGATGGTACCTGAAGCGTGCCCTCTCGGTTTGCTCTTGTGGGAGAAGTGATGTCCTAGGGACTATGCGGTCCCTGAGGTATCCTGGTCCTCTACCATGAAGGGCTTTAAAGGTAACAACCAGCACCTTGAATTGCACCCAGAGACATATAGGCAGCCAGTGCAGCTCCCGCAGCAGTGGCAAGGCATGGGCAAAATGACTACACCCCACCACCGTGTGGGCTGCCGCATTCTTGATAGCTGCAAGGCTCAATTTTGGTCTGCTCCCAGCAATCACATGTGCTGGAAACAGACCAAACAAGAGTGCACCGAAAGGTAAAAGGTAAAGGTCACTCTTGCTTGAAAGCCAGTCATATCTGACTCTAGGGTTCAGTGCTCATTGCTGTTTCATAGCCAGCGCTGTCTATCTCTGCAGACTTTCCATGGTCATGTGGCAGGCATGACACTGTTTACCTTCCCACTGAAGTGGTCCCTATTTATCTACTGTACTTGCAATTTGTTGCTTTCAAACTGTCACCTACCTGCATGAAAAAAGTTGAAGGCTCTGACAGGGACTAAAAAAGTTGCAGTTAGGATGCTTGAGGGGAACGGATTGGTTTGTTGTAGTGATCAGGTTGTCTGATCACCAAAAACCATCCTGCCCCCAAAGTGCACCAAATAATGTGAACAAATGCCCATTTGATTGAGCCTTGTGTCTTTGATATTGTTTATTGAAAAAAAATAGTTTTGCAACACAAATGGAAGCCTCCAGAAGTGCAACTAAAATTAAAACTCTGGTGGGTATTTTATTTTCCATAGGTGTATAAGCAGGTAATGGAATTAAGTTACACACAGTATTGGTTATCAGTATCCATTTTAGCCATGGTGAAATTTGGCACCCAAGGTCATCCTGATAATGAGGAATATTATTTTTTTGATTGTAACTCAGAATATCCTAACCAGCATGGTCTGGAAGTTGTCAAAAAAGCAAAGCAAAGCAAAACTTTTCTAGCCTTTGTTCACAGGGAAATAGCAATTCCTGCCATAGTGATTATGGGAGTACTGTATTAACTTTTCAGCATGCAAATGTGTTGATTCTGATCTGGACTGTTGAAGTTCCTTTGTAGGCAAATGAAAAATGCAACATTCAGTGATAAGTGTTCATTTTGAGAAGTTCTATGCCTTGGCAGGCATTTTTAGTTTAAGAAAATGCACAGCAGACTTGCACGAAAAGTTCATTAAACTGGGAATCTAGACAAGGCGTAATACACAAGGAGGAACAGTGGAGGGGTCTTGTAGTTTTGCTAGATGAGCTGTTAGTCCTGTGAGTCCTCTGTTAGTCCTGTTAGTCCTCTGTGTTCTTTTTCCATTTTAGGGAAGAGAGTTGGATTTACGGTATTCTAGAGTCAGGAATTGGGATACATGGTTTTGTAGGATGAACATATACACAGAACCGGGTTATGACACTAAGTACAGTCAAACCTCGCATAAAGAGTGTTTTGCTTAAAGAGTAACTCGCTTAAAGAGCAGAATTTTCTCTGAATGGTCACTTCGCTTAACAAATAAAACCAATCAAAAACTCACTTAACAAATAAATCGGGGTTCTCAATCTCCCCTGCCAGAAGTCACAATTGGTCACTTACAATGGTGTTTCACTTAAAGAGCAAACTTGCTTAATAAGCAATCTCATGGAACATATTATGCTCTTTAAGCGAGGTACAACTGTACTAAACACTGTAAAAGTGACTGTGGTGGCTTTGTGGTTAAGATGCTGAACCTGATGACTAGATGGTCGGCAGGTCAAGCAGTTCAAGACTCAAGTGCTGCATGATGGAGTGAGCTCCCATCTCTGTCCTAGCTCCTGCCGACTTAAGCAGTTCGAAAGGAAGAAATTGTAAGTAGATAAATAGGTACCACTTCGGTGGGGAGGTGACAGCATTCCATGTCCTCTCATGCCTGCCATATGACCACAGAAACATCTGCAGACACCGGGAGCTCTGGTTCTTTGTCTCTAAACAGAGATCAGCGCTGTACCCTAGAGTCAGATATGACTGGCTTTTGAGCAAGGGCGGCCTTTATCTTACTAAGCTGTAAAGCAATTCACATAGTAGCTCCCAGATCAGGTAGCAGATTGCCACCCTGCCCACCTGGCTCTCTGATTGATTGCTGAGAAGTAGAGATTAAAAAAGTTCTTGCTTGCTTGCTTTTTGTTTGTTTGTTTTTGGTGGGGAGAAGGGAAGAATTCCCTGAATACCGTAGCAACCAGTGTGGCTACTGGCCACATTTCCTGGGCTATTCTAGAAACTGTGGTCCTGAAAAAGGTACTGGGCTGGGATATGCTCCAAGGGTCCTGTCCGAATGAATCTTCACTGCTTGACTGGATCTAAGCAAAACATATAAATTTGCAGTTTATTTTATTTATCAGGATGCCTTCTAAAGCGTAAATCTAATATGGCTCTTCAGATGCTTTCATGGGAATTTTTCTTGGCTCATTCCCCTTACTGAAGGAAATAGGAGATTTGGGTGTGTGTCTCTGTGCGAGATTTATGTCAGGAAAATGGCATGGGGGAGTGATTTAATCTGTTGGCCGAGCCCCACTTCAGCCTCCACATCCACCCACTCTAAGAGGCAAAAGATATAATCTTGACTATTTCATCTAGTTTGCCCTTGTGTTAAGATAGCAGCAGGAACTTCCATTGCCGCAGTGGGGCAGATGTTTCTTTGCAAGATGCCCGCCAGCCATACTCTTTTCTATAATGAGTAATTTGTATTGCAGGTTGTCTCATCCTCTTCATTTTCCTAAAGTTTCCCCTCCAAGAGCCATTCAATGTTCCATAACCCATGAGCACTTTCAGTCCTTACTGGGTTAGTTCTGACCTCCAGTCTTCTTTCTAAAAAAAAAAAAAGTAGCTCTTCCTTGCTCTTGGTGTGCCAGCTGTTCTTGGTGTGCCACCTTGGTGTGCCAGCTGTTCTTGGACTTCAATTGCCTGAAGCCCAATAAGCACATTGCTGATCAGGGCTTCTGGGAATTGAAGTCCAAGAACTCCTGGGGCGCCAAGGTTGCCTACCCCAGCGGGAGTTTCCTAAGTAATAAGGAAATTTGTCTTGGGCATTGTGGCTGTTGTCTATGCATATACAAAGCAAGAGGTTGTACCCAAATGGAATATCTTCTTGTTGTACAGGTAAAGGTAAAGGCTGTCCAGTCATATCCGACTCTAGTGTTTATCTCTGTTTATAGCCAGAGCCTGCATCTGCAGACGTTTCTATGGACATGTGGAAGGCATGACTAAACACCAGAGTGCACGGAACACTGATTACCTTCCCACCAAAGTGACCCCTATTTATCTACTTGCAGTCTCTTGCTTTTGAACTGCTAGGTTGGCAGGATCTTGGACAGAGATGGGAGCTCACTCCATCTTGTAATACCTGGGAATTGAACTCTGACCTTCCAGTCAGCAAGTTCAGCATCTTAACCACTTGAGCCAACACAGTCCCTTCTTGCTGTACAACTCAGGAACAAATGACTGTCTTTGTTTAGTTTCCTTTGTGTTAATGTTTAGTGCTAGAGGGTTTGGAAACTTTTCTTCCCTTACAGTATGGTTTTTCTGTGGTCCAAATGACTTCTGTGCTTCCCTGGGGTGTGTGTGTGTGTTTCATCTAGACATCACCAGAAAAATGGTGTGTGTGTTTAGGTATAAGATATACATGCACTGTTCTATAAGCAGTTACATACTGAGAAATAATTACTGTTATGTGAATAGAAATGCAGTATGGGTGAAATCTGAGACCAGGTGACCTGCATTCTCACTGCTCAGTTTGCTATCCAGGTTCTTGCAGTGTATAAATTACTTCAGGTCCCTCCTTGTTCTCTTTTCTTAGATTTCTTTATCATTTAGCAGGACTTGGACTGTACAGCCTTTCAAGTGGAAGTTATTATAAATAGGATTCCTCCCCCCACCAATTCAAATTATGGGACTGGGAACCTCAAATTAGCTTCTTCACCCCCTTGCTGTTCTCATGTTGCTTCATCAGACTGTTAGAAAGGGAAGGCATCTCCATGGAGTCGGCCTCCATCAGAACTTATATTTATTTATTTATTTATTATTTCAATTTATATGCAGCCCTACTTGGCGAAAACCAACTCAGGGCGGCTTACAACATAAAATCGAATACAATACAATATAACAGATCAACAGTACAAAATCACAGCATCCCAAAATACAGCACAATAAAATAAATATGAACATAATATAATCAAAATACAGTCCGTAACAATATTCAGTACAAATGGACAGTAAACAATATATTCACAATACCGTTCATACCCAATACAAAAGCCATACAATAATTGATTCAATAATGTAAAAATACAAAACACCGTCCCGCTGCCCATACACATCCCCCCCAACATACCTGCCATTGATTGGCAAATCTCAGAAATCTTCATGACTCCCACAGTGAAATGGGGCACTTTGCTAATGATTTGAAAAAGTGTGTCCTTTCAAAGCACTCCTGATGCATTAGCAGAAATGGAAAAGAAATAGAAAACTTCCTTTCCCTTCCCCTCTGCAGGGGAGTGGGAAGGAAGCTTTTCACTCCTCAAGAGATAGCTTAAGTCAGCTGCTTTGGTTTGTGATCACAAGCCTTGGGACCAAACCAAAATGGAGTGATCCTACCTGCATCAAAACCAAACAAAAATAAAAACAAGTCGGCTCTGAAAGGATTTCAAAAATGTGCAGGTAGGCATTGATCAATAATGAACTGATTTACAATGTCATACACATTTTGTGGTCACCAGAAGAAAAAAGGAACGGACCAGACCATTCACAATTGGACCAAACTGCTTCACAAATACATCTCTGAATAGACCTTTATATAGTTTCCCAACTTAAAAAGTTGGCATGTAGCTATGCTCCTAAAAGTAGTTCTGCCAATAAAATAATTTGGGGTTTTAGGAAATATATTTTGATGCATTACATGTATTAAAGAAACGATATGGACAAATGACTTTGCTTCTGCAATGAAAGGCAGTATCAATCACATGTGGGGAAACTGATAGCTCTGTGATAGGACACATGGCTTGCAGAGACTCTGATATTTTGGACCAGTATAAGGCAGCTCCCAAGCAGCTGTTGAAAATCAGCCAGAATTGTTTTCATTTTACAGTTTGCAACATTGAGGTGAGAGACAAAAAAGGCCTGCCCAAAGCTGCTGCAGCTAAGATCTCGTTCAAATAATGCTTTCCTGTTTTGAGATCTAAGATACGTACATTTACTGGGTATCATTGACTCCTGCATTCTGAGAAATGCGTATGTAAACCTTTTTTCTCCTGGTGGGTACCTTTCTGCCTATGCTGGCTGGATTGTAGTGAGAGTTGAAGACTGATGCATCTCTGAGCCTAGGGCTCAGGGTAAAGAGGAGGCTCCAGGGAGACAAAAGGTCTCTTTTGATAAACATCTTTCTGCTCTAGCATTAAGAACAATGGGATTGTAGTGGCTCAAGTAGTTAAGATACTGAACTCACTGGCTGGAAGGTCGGAGTTTGATTCATGAGTACTGCATAATGGAGTGAGCTTCTGTCTCTGTCCCAGCTTCTGCCAACCTAGCAGTTTGAAAGTAAGATATTGCAAGTAGATAAATAAGGACCACTTTGGTGGGAAGGTAAACAGCGTTCGGTGCACTCCAGTGTTGTGGAATGCCTGTCACATGTCCACGGAAACATCTGCAGACACTATAAACAGAGATGAGCACTGAACCCTAGAGTCTAATACGAGTGGATTTCAAGCAAGGGCTACCTTTACCTTTTACTAATGCAGTTACTGATGCCTGTGGTTTAGTTCATTAAATTAAGTGTAGTTAACCATGTATGTTAATAAGTAGGCAACTTGGGAATATGCCCCCATAGAAAGGCTTCTTTTGGAATGTACTCTTCCAGGAATAATCCACTTTTCTTTAAAATTGTTAGCTGTGGGGGAAAATGCTTAAATAGCTAATTTACTCATTAAGCATCTGCTGTCAAGGAGACTAGAAACATTTTTCATAACAACAAATATATATTGTGGGAACTGTATTAAGTGTTACTGGAATACACATTATAATCCTGTCTCAAAGTAGATAATTAGTTGTCAAGAAGTTGCAGTGGCTAAACTGCTTTACTGCAGCCAAAACATTGTGAGTTTGATGCTGACCGGATTTAAGGTTGATTCAGCCTTCCATCCTTTTGATATCACTAAAATGAGTACCCAGAATGTTGGGGGCAAAAAGCTAATTAACTTGTGAACTATCAGGAGAGTGTACTATGTGCTATGGGACAGTATGTAAGCAAGTGTATTCTGGCTACACTAAAAGGGCGCTGGACAGGGAGTGATGAGGGCATCTAACCCTAACAAAATATATACATTCCCACTCACCTTCTAATTGCAACTCCCCTCTGGAGATTCGAACCAAAAACCTCCTGTTTACAAGGCAAAATTACAACCTCTAAGCCATGGCAGCTCTGCTATCAATTGAGCTATTTTTGTAATCTTATCTTTGGCGGAGGAAGGAAGGCAGAGGGACATGGAGCCCTGCTTGTTTGCTCAATCGTTCCAGGAATCGCGGCTCTGCTTGGCTTGGGTCTTTGGATTGGTGCCCAAGGGGGGGGGGCACCATGGTACTAGGGGTGCCCTGGATTGAGTTCTGGTTGCCCAGTGGGCCAGCCCACCACCGTATGTAAGTGTAATTGATATTGCTATTACTTTATCCATTGATACATGCCATCCTGGCATTTAACCACCACCTTTCCTTGCTGCTGGCTGATTCCCAATGCCCAAGTTCTGGCTGCTATGTTTCTGAATGCATATATATGTAACTGTACACTTGACAAATGAATGATAGTGTATTTGATTTCATGGAGTGTTTGTTTTGTCCGTTATCTTTGCCAGCTCTTTGGATTTAGGTATGGTGGTTAAATCTAAAGACCATCTCAGATCTTAGAGGCAGTGATGTTTTAAAATATCCATGACTTTCTGACTTCTAACTGCATAAGACAAACATTCACTTCTGCTTTTAATTATTGTTTAAAACCTGTCTTGCATTTATATAGCAAATGTCTCCTTCCTGAAATATTCTCCATCCATTGTATTTCATGAACTTTGGTTCCTACAGCCTGGTTTGAAATCCATAAATGCATAACTAAATAATATTAAGCCTCTCTTGGTTTTGTTAATCACTTGTGTACATGGGTTTATCTTCTGTGTATAATTTATATCCTTTATAGCAGAGGCATTCAGAGTCTGTGGCTCTCAGGGTGTTGGTCTAGAACCCCTGTCAGTCCTAGACACCATAACACAGTGGTGGTGAACCTGTGGGATGTGTGCCAGAGGTGGCACTCAGAGCCCTCTCTGTGGGCACTTGTGTTGTCCCAGCACAGCGTTTGCCCCACCCCTTTGCCCAGCACCCCAATGGGAGAGCTTCCTCCCTCCTCCCAGCACAGAGCTCACCCTGCTGTGTTGGTACTTTGCGATAAATAAGTGGGTTTTGGGTTGCAGTTTGGGCACTCAGTCTCTAAAAGGTTTGCCATCACTGGCATAAAAGATATTTGGGGATGCTATGAGGTGTGGTCAAAGAGCCCGAAATTGCCCCACCCCCCAATGTAGTTATAAGGATGATTCTTGAGGCTCTTCTTTTTAAATTTCAGCAGCATGATTAGGGGAACAAACTTTGCACTTGCTCAGAAACACTTCCATCTGTTCGGGTTCTTTATGTTCCATCGCTGGACCCTGGCATCCAAATCAGATGCCAACAGCTGAATGCTTAGGAGCCCTGACACAAACAGCTCTGCCCTCCTATTAAGGAAGGGCTGCAGATTGGTAGGAGAGCTAATGCTTCACAGGTCGGAGTTCCAGCTCTCCCTGCTTAGAAGGGCATTTCCTTCACATTTGTGAAAGTCTCGAGTCCCTGGAGACCGGCTTTTGGCCGCTGAGATTTGAACTGGGCCGAAGGAACCAACAGCAAGGCTTAGCAAAAAGGCAGCTTTGTATGTTGGTAAGGCTTCCTTTGATGCCTGAATGAAGCAAGCTTATCAACACCTGTTTCAATACATTTAGTTTAAGCACTCTGATCGCTGTCAGCCTTTGGACTTCCAAACAAGCTCTTCCTTGGTACACTCTGTTATGAGTTTACATCATATGTGGAGGAATTTTTTTTTCCTGACTGTAAGCCGCCTTGAGTCGCCATGGCGAGTGGGCGGTGATATAAATCTAAATAAATAAATAAATAAATAACTAAATAATAAATCACAGTCCAAAATCAAAATACAGTTGTACCTCGCTTAAAGAGCATAATGTGTTCCATGGGATTACTCTTTAAGCGAGTTTGCTCTTTAAGCGAAACATCATTGTAATGTAAGTGACCTATTGTGACTTCCGGAGGGGCGGGGGGATTGCAAACCCTGATTTATTCGTTAAGCAAGTTTTTGGTTGGTTTTAGTTGTTAAGCGAGGTGACCATTCAGAGAAAGTTCTGCTCTTTAAGCGAGTTAGTCTCTAAGCGAGGCACTCTTTATGTGAGGTTTGACTGTGCCTATTTGTCCAATTCCTGGGCTCCTTTGTGCCTATATTAGATGTGAGATCAAAATGAGAATCCTGACATGGGGTGTGTGTGCGTGTGTGGTTTGCTCCAGGCTATTCCCACCCCGATTCCAGATAGGTTCATTAAAAGGGGAGTGAGTGAGAGAGAGGGTTGTGGCATGGAAAGGGTTAGCGACTGGTGCTGACGAGTTCAGGAATGTGGTGCTGCCAGTCAGGGGAAGGGCCCTTCTCCCAGGTGCTCAGCCCAAGAACCTCTTCAGAGATTATTTTGTTTTTATTGCTCAAGCTTTGTGGGCTGGTTCCCAGGTGGGATGAGGCTTGGGCAGCCAGTTCCTGTAGCCTACTCTCTGTCAGTACTGAACTAGCCACACCTACCACCGGCTGCCTCTAGAATTACGTTTGCTGGGAGGTTGAAAACAAATGTGTGCGTTTGTAGTACTATGTGTTGAGAAACTGAGAAAGACGATCAGAGTGGTGTAGCGCTTTGAGTGTTAGAAATGGAGCAGGAGCAGGGAATTACTGTGACTATGGCCAGCCTTAGTCAACGCCAAGTGTCAGGTGGTGGTTAACTAACCTGACCGCTCTAAGGACTAATGGCCTTGGGTGCCGAAGTCTACAGGGAAGGGTGATGGTCCCCACGTGGAGTAAATCCCACTTGAACCAGTAACGTTGCGCGGATTTCAGCCGCCTGGGGCTTAAGCCAAATTTGCCACCCCCTGGTGGATGCCGGCACCCACTCCTGCTAGGGATTCTGGGAATTGTAGTGCAAGAACACCCATAGCCCCAAAAGCGCTGCCCGGGGTGTCCCCCTGGCCCCCCTACGCAACACCACTGACTTGAACCCATGTTGATGGAGGGCAGCAGCTTCATCAGTACTGGACTGTTCCTGACGAGGATTTTGCGTGCCAAAAGGGCTCAGGACCAGAAAGTGACGCACGGAACTAGATCAGTGGTACGGGTGCCATGCTCCAATGCAGAAGGCAAATGGAAGGCCATTGAATTATATCTCAGGACAGATTGATTGAATGAATGAATGGTTGAAGGGATAGACTTCATGGCTGATTGCCATGATGATCGCCAATATTCAAATTCAGATATGTCAGATGAAGAAGGCTAACCTACCTCACAAGACTGTTGTGAAAATAAAAATGGGAGGGATCATATCTCTTGTGAGCTTCTTAGAGGAACAGCAGTGTAACAACAACAGCAACAACAACAAAGAAATTATGACACCCACACTCATGATGCACTATATCATGTACATAGCATTTCAGTTCTGAATATATAAGCCCACACATAGCTGTTACTCCTAAATCAGTGCTCACGAAAACACTTGAATATACTCACATGAAAAATAAAAGTTGCATTCATGTGAAGCCAGAACATGTAACTTCTACATGGGTTAGCCTTCATGAACCTGGTGCCCCCCCCATTCATGCTGGACTACCATACATTTTATGTCAAAATGGCACAACCTGTGAGAGTTATAATCCAACACTTCTGGCAGGGAACAGGTTTGGAAAGATTGCTCTAGCTAATCACATTTTTGCCAGATACTGGCAACAGCTATCATGCACCAGTAAGTCCTGCACATGCACATAACTCTGTCTCTCTGGTATACAGAAGCTCCTGGGGGCTGAAAGAGTGAAAGGGAACTTATTGTGTCTACAGACCTGTGAGTAAAACAGTCCACGAGTTGGAGCATGTACTCGAGTCTCAATTTTGCATCACCGCTTAGTTTTCAGTAATAGAACATTGCCTTGGGATGCACAAAAAGGCAGAATTTGTTAATAGAAGTGAGAACAGAGTCAGAGAACACACACCAATCCATTCATGCACATCAGGGGTGCCCAAGATATGGCCTATGGGCCAGATATGGCTCCCAATGCCAATTCATCCAGCCCACATCACCCTCATCACTCCCGGAAGCAGTGAGGGTGGTGTGGGCTGGATGAACTGGTGTTGAGGCCCAGATACAGGCCACAGGCCATAGTTTGAATATCCATGGTTTAAGCAGAGAAAATGGCAGCCTAAAATCTATCTCATTCTGTTGCAAAATAGATTGCAAGGCATGTTTTACTTCTGCTTCTGGTGGGAGGAACCACGTGAGTGGCCCCCTAAATCACATGACCGGCCCACTGAACCACGACTGGCCCACGTCCTGAAAAGATTGGGCACCTCGGATTCACATGGTGTGATACAGCCACCCCACCCCACTCCCAAACAGGCACAGGTAAACACAGCTGCCGAAGCCAGGTCAAGCAAGCAACACACTCTCTGTGTCTGTACAGTTCTCAAAATGCACATGAGAGACACACCGCAAGATGGCTGGCTGTGTGAAGCATGGCGGGCAGACTGGGAACTAGGAAATTATATGCATCTAATGATAGCATCAGCAGATGAGCAACGATGGGTCAGTTTCCCACAAGTGTCACGAAGCTGCATTCCTGGAAGGGCGACTCTTTAGTCTGACTTCTGTCTTGTTACATCTTACCTCCAGATGGTGAGTAGTTTGGTGGCTGGAAGATTTTTGTTTTGATTTAAAAATTTTTTTTTTTATTTGCTTTCTGTCTCGCAACACTAATGAAATCAGTGAAGCCCCTGTTTTATGAGAGCTGACACTGGACAAGATACCTTATCCGTGCTTACAACATCCTTAATTGTCTGTCGTCTTGACAGCATCCCCAGCTTTAGCTGTTAAGTGTCTTTCCGTCTAATGAAACAGAGTCTTAATTTTCTTTGCTTTGGTGCTTATGTGGATAGCTCAATCTACTAAGTAACGCATTGCTGTGTGGTTTTATCCTGCTGCTTCTTAATAGATACTGAGGCAAGGCAGAAAGCTTTGTGATAAAACGTTCCCAAGATATCAAGTATCCTCTCTAAAGAAAACCTAGATCTGACAGTCACACTGGACAGGGCCAGGAAAAATTGGGCCTGAAGATGTTGACGGAGTACCCATTAGCTCTTAGCACTGGCAAAAGGTATGGGGGCCTGGAGCAACATCCGGAAAGCCCCAGAATCCCTGGTCTTGATAGAGAAAATAGATAAGAATGCTGCTACTTTCACTTGCCATTTTATTTTGTCAATGTCCCAAACCCCATGTTATGCAACCTACCCCCACCCTCATTTTGTTTCACAGGTACATGGACAGACATGAAAACACATAACATCATCATCATCATCATAGCATCAGCAGCATTAGCAGCGTCTCATTCTTCTTTGCAAAGATACTCAGAATAGTTTATATTAGAATTCTAAGAACGATTACATATAAAGAAGGTACCAATAATGTTGAATTGAATTACCATAGCAATGTATAGTATGATGTCCACTCAGAAGAATGAATTCTAGCATCCCCATGCAAAAGGCAGGACAGTCAAAGAAAATGGCAGAAGCACGGTTGTCGTTTGAGCAGCGCAAGACCCATTTTGAAGCAGCATTTGAAATTTGAGAACATTGTGGAAGTATGACAATGGAAGCATGAGTAGGCAACAAACCTCCAACACACCTAACAATTGCATGCATTCGTGATAAGTTGGAGACACATGGTACTGTGCATGATGTTCACAAAGGAAGATGCCTTGCACAGCAACAAGTCCATTTTCTGTTGTAGTGTTGGAACACTTTACATGCTCGCCACAGAAGTGCTTTTGGGACTGAGGGATTTTACTTCTAACAAGATGGAGCCCCACTGCACTTCCACCAAGATGTGAGAGCTTGCCTTGATAAGAATCTGCCAGGACAATGGATAGGATAAAGAGGTGCAATTTGAGTTTCCCACATGTTCAACTGACTTAACACCCCTTGACATCTTACCTACGGGGTACCTTAAAGGATGTGGTGTACCATAGAAAACTGGCTACACTGGTGGTACTTTGGGAAGGAATTGGAATGGCACACGCAGTGATACAACTGGACACTTTGCTGAAGCAGTAGTTTTTCGTAATCAGAACTATCTGGACACGGAGGGTAACCACTTTGACAACCTCTTGTAATTGCAGAAGTCAAACATGACTTGTATTCATCTTTTGGCATCGGTATATATTGAGTATGACAATTGTAATACAGTTTTTCTTTCTTTCTTAAAATGTGTATACATTTTTGTATCCTCTGTATAATAAAAATAGCAATCTAAATAATGAAATACTTCATGTAAATAATGAAAAAGTAAACAAACAAATAGCATACTCACTTCCATACAGTAAGTGAAATGTACACACAGAAATCATACACATTCAGATATGTACAATGCAAAGCCTAGTGCTGTCATTATTACATGTGAAGATTTAGGGAATTGTTTTACATGACTGTGCAGAATAATAGCAATCTTCTGTACACCCACTATTGATGCAGTTTACCAACTGAAGCTTGTGAAGTGTTCTGCTTCTAGGACTTTCTTTATATACTGAAAGTGGGTAAAAAGAGAATAGACCTTCTAAAATGCTTTTAGTTGTGCACAACCTGCTATTGAGACAACAGAAGACTCTTGCGTGATACAAATATATTGCAGTATATGTTTTGTGGATTGCATTTTGTATTTTGGATACTTGCTGGGATGATCTAATGGTGGGTTATCACACACACACACACACACACACACACACGCACACGCACACGCACACGCACACGCACACGCACACGCACACACACACACACACACACCAATTTAAATGTTAGAATGGTTAAATGGAAAAGAGGGCAGGGCTTGGGTAAGAGAAGGAATTTTTGCAGGTGATGCTTTTTGCATTTGCCTGTCCTAATTTTGTTGAAAAGAAAAAATACTAGACTTTTTGTCTTTTATGTGCTTTTGATTAATTTGACATAATAAAAGATGGCCATAACACCTATCTGTAGCATTTCAGGCTACAGTTTTTCGTTGACCGATTTAATGGATTGACTGAGGAAAGCTACTAATAATTGAAGGGTTTGTGAGTGTATATATTTACTATTTGAAACTAATTAGCTTATGGCGAGTTATAGCAGAAGAGAATGAAAAAGATTGTCTTAAAGATAGCCTGCTTGGCATGCAATTCAAAACTAACAACACTAAGACGTTTGTTCACACCTAAATAAGTGAATGAATGCCTCAGGTGGGTTTGTAAATTTCCTCCTTCCTCGTCTCTTTTTCTACTAGTAGAGAATTCAGAAATTTAGAGTGTTATTTCAGTAAATGCACAAACCATGCTTAAAGGTAAAGGTTTTCCTTGTTTGAAAACCAGTTGTATCTAACTCTAGGGTTCAGTGCTTGTCTTTGTTTCAAAGCCGAAGAGCCAGCGCCATCTGCTTCTGCAGATGTTTCCATGGTCATGTGGCAGGCATGCCTAGATACCGGAACATTGTTTACCTTCCCACCGAAGTGGTCCCTGTTTATCTACTTGCAATTTCTTGCTTTTGAACTGCTCAGTTGGCAGACTGGGACAAAGACGGGAGCTCATTCTGTCCTGTTTTATAAAATAGTTTATTCCTGGCTTGATTTCTTGCCCTGCTGCATTTTGACACAAACCAGACATCATCATAAGCTATTATTTGTGTTCACCATCATTTTTTCAAGCCATGAACTGTAGAGAAAAGAATAAAACTGTGTTTCCCTTTATCCCATGGTATGGTTTTGTTTCTTATTTGTTTTTCTCCTGTCCATTTTATCATCTCATGGCCAGCTGGGCAACACGATAGTTTGTGGCTCATTAATAAATAATGGCATATCAACAGTGTCAGATTCACACCTCACAGGCCAGATTTGAACAACCGTCTCTTGGCTTGTTGTGGTGTGTGAATTTGATCATTAGAAATTATGGGTTCCTGCTTACAGAAAAAGAAACTTGTGACTTCCACCTTGTAAAGATGTGGCATTAAAATGTTGTGTTCTACCATCACATACTTTATCAGAAATGTGCTTACTGGTACTATGTGAGTTCTGAACTGCATTTGCTATTGCAGGTATGGAATAATGGAACAGAAGTTGCTCTAGATTAGTTTGCAGGGAGTGCAGTGGACTCGGAGCTGGAATGATGGGGAGCAGATATATGCTTATTGGCTTCTTTAGCTCTGTCACACTCTGTCTTTGTTTTCTAAAATGTAATGATTGAGATGTGGAATGAAAAACAGAATTGTAAACTCTGCAAATAATATACAGATAGTAATACTGCAGTGGCTCAAGTGTGTAAGATGCTAAACCTGACGACTGGAAGGTTGGCAGGTCAGCAGTTCAAGACCCAGGTACTGCACGATGGAATGAGCTCCCGTTTCTGTCCCAGCTCCTGCCAACCTAGCAGTTCGAAAGCAAGAAATTGCAAGTAGATAAATAGGGATCACTTTGGTGGGAAGGTAAACAGCATTCCATGCACTCCAGTGTCTAGTCATGCCTGCCACATGTCCACGGAAACGCCTGCAAATGCAGACAGTGCTGCCTCTTTAGCTGTAAACAGAGATGAGCACTGAACCCTAGAGTCAGATACGACTGGCTTTCGAGCAAGGGTGACCTTTACCTTATACTTAATAGCTGATTTTTCCATTTTTATTATCCCAGCAAGAGATAACTTCTCACTGCAAATTTTTTTAATGCCTCCAATCATGACCTCTTTGCAACCTGAAGTTCTCCTAATATTACATCTGGGGGAAGAGTGGGTCGAACTTTTTGTGTCTAGCAACACTTAAGAGCAACCTCAGATGGAAATTGGGGGGTGGGGGTGCGACTATCTGTGGAGTAGGCTAGATTCTAATGTTCTTTCTTAATTGGGAACTTAACTCATTTTAGTAGGGTCGTTGGGAGAAAAAGACTTTTTAGCATACTAGTGATACATTTCTTCTTGATTGACTTTTCTATGATTTGTGTTTTAAAAGAGAATGAAGAAAGAGTATCTCTGTGTACAGAAAACAAAAACAAAAAGCACAAGAATTCATTCCATTGTGGGCACTAAAGTACGTGGAAAATATAGGCTACGATAGCCTATTTTAGAGGATTTCACGGTCTGGACCATGAGCAATGACTCCCTTGATGCTCATGTTTGTATATTTGTTATAAACACCTTTTACCATAACCTTTGCCCACTAAGTGCCAACTCAGTCTTTCGCACAATCCTGTCATTGTGTTTTTGTTCTTTTCCCTCCTGTGGCCTTAAAAAAAAAAACCAAAGTGAAAAATATATGTAGCTTTTTTCACCCTGGAATAACTCTTTTTTTTTTAAAGCCATCAAACCCAACTGAATGGTTTCTATCCAAAATCAGATCCAACCCACTTCTCCAATCCCTTCCTTCAGTTCTTTACAGTGCCAGTTTTCCTCTGCTCCCCTTCTCTGGGGCCTCGGGCACACTGCATACAGCAAAGAAAAAATTTCAGGGCTTTTAATTTTCTTTTTCTTTTTGATGAGGGGATTAGGAACATAGTGTGCTTAATGTTTTCTTACTGTTTGTGGCAAATTGAAATGAGGGGTTATTATCTCTAAAGACAGCCTGTTTTTGCACGAAAGAGCCCTACGTTCTTGAAATTGTAACCCCCAAAGCATACCAGTTTAAAAAAAATACAGTGAAAACTGGCATACATAGCACCTCGCTTAGAGAGTAACTCGTTTAAAGAGCAGAATTTTCTCTAAATGGTCGCCTTGCTTAACAAATAAAACCAACCAAAAACTCACTTAACAAATAAATTGGGGTTCACAATTCCCCCTCCCCCCAGAAGTCACAATTAGTCACTTACAATGGTGTTTCGCTTAAAGAGCAAACTCACTTAAAGAGCAATCGCGTGGAATGCATTATGCTTTTTTAAGCGAGGTACCACTGTATGGGCCTTAGATAGATGCTTATTTTTCCCATGTACTGTGTTCTAATTATCAAATCCAGTTATGGGAACGTAATACAGTACTTTACTAAGACCAACCGAAATGTATGGAGGGGGAGAGAGAGATGGGGCAGAGTTTGTAACTTCACGGCAGCCTTGAATTGTGGAAAAGAAAGGTCTTTTGGTGGACATATGTAGTTAAAGGAGGACAAATGGAGGGAAATGCTCTGTTTTAATCTGGAACAGATTGCTAGGACTCCTGCTGCAGAATGTCAGCATATAAAGGGGGCCGCCTGGTCTGGTAGGTAGAGTGTGTGACTGGATTTGGATCAAGGGGCATGTTGATCTACATCTGTCTTTAAGCCTCAATTTTATTTCACACATTCAAGCCTCCTACCAGTCTTACCTATGACAGTGTAATTGAGAGTCACCTGGAGCAAGGTAGAATGGATTTGTTATATTCATTTACATGTGCTGTATGTCTTAAAAAGCACAGGAAGGCATGTTTGACTGCACCCTTGATTTATTATCCCACAACAACTTTGTAAGGCAGGTGAGCTTTAGAAAGATGTGTGGATAACATAGTAAGGTAAAGCTCTCCCTTCCTCGAAAGCTGTTGTGTCTGACTCTAGGAGGCGATACTCATCTCTGTTTCCAGCCAAAGAGCCAGTGCTGTCTGGGTCTGCAAATGTTTCTGCGGTCATGTAGCGGGCATAACTAGACGCCAGAGCACACAGAACGCTGTTACCTTTCCTGCCAAAGTAGTACCTATTTATCTACTTGCAATTTCTTGCTTTCAAACAGCTAAGTTGGCAGGAGCTGGGACAGATGTCAAGCTCTGTGTCTTAACCACTAAGCCACCACAGCCCATGTGGATAACATACAGACTGTTAAAAGAATCACCATCTCTTGAACAGGTTCTTTTTAAAAACCAGCTGCTCTCTCTTTTAGCACAGAAATGCACTTGAAGCAACCTGGAAGTGGGGTTTTCTAGTTTCCTGCTGCCAGGAGGGGATGAGACCTTGAATGGGAACCAAACACACAAAACTGACCTGTTGATCAGCAAAAGTAGGCTCTCCCTCAGGTGAAGGCAGGGATGTAAAGAGACAGAAGGTCTATTCAGTTGGTTCAATGGCCGAGCCAAGACTTGTGTCACAACTGTCTCAAGTCAGTCCAATGGTTGATCCGTATAAACCAGGGCTCCTCAACCTTTTAAAGTTGGGGCCCAGGTCATGCTCCCTCAGACAGTTGAGGAGACCAGACTGGTGGTAAACGCTGCCGTATATTCATCCGCAGCTGCCGTAAACACATCCACTGCTGCTTCTGGCAGCAGCTGGAGTGTGGGCCAAATTATTTGGTCGCATGGGCAAGGTACGGCCTGCAGGCCATAGGTTGAGGATGCCTGGTATAAACTGTAAAGGCTGCAGCTCCTGTTTGTTTTCTAAATGTCCTTCCTCTGATTAAGAAGTCTTTCCTAGAGACTGCTAGTGAGTTCTCAGCCTTATTAGAGGATTTCTGGCGCCAATCTTCACCCCCTTGTAAGTGCCCGGGTTCCCTAGAATGAGGGAAATACACTTGAATAAATAGCCCAAGGCAAGGAACCATGAACTAGTTTAGTGCAGTTTATAGTGTAGCTTTGTCTGAACAGCTGATCTTTTGTGGGTCTTCATCGCCACGAGGGATAGGAAACTACATTTTGCGTTGGTGTGGGAAAAAGGTTTTATGGGAGCAGAGATTTTGCCACAAGTCTTGAGTCTAGTTTTTCTATGGAGGCTGCTCTTCCACTCCCTGCACAATCCCTTTCCAAAGTAAGATTCTATTCCACATGTAAGTATTCCTAGATCTTTAGGTCTTCCTCTTCTCCCCTCAGCCCAGGATTGGAAACCCACATTCCAAAACCCTATGCCTCCTTCCACCTACTTATCTAGGAGGTCTCCACTCAAGAGACTGCCCCCTGCTCTGGTTACAGTTCATGTTGGACGTCTCTTTTCATGTTCTTTCCTAGGACTGGCTTGATTGTTTGAGATTCCTACAGAAACATTGTGGGGGAAAGTCACAAGGGAACCGGAAATTCAGTTCAGCTGGAGGAAGAAACAGAAAGGACTAAGATGGCGGGTGGGTGGTTGGGGTGGGGAGGGAGAGGGAGAGAGAAAAAGTTGGTATTCTACCAAAAAGAAAGGCTAGACAGATGTTTTGGTGCAGGGTGTTATTTTGAGGTTAGCAGGAGAGGGATGCCAAAGTTCAAGCTGTTGGCTTGCTTGGCGCTACCTATTCTCCTTTAGCGGAAAATTGTAGGCTCCTCACTGGCAGAAACCGGCAGCGTGTGGGCTCGTCTGAAAGCAGCCGCCATAGAAAACGCACTCACACGAAAAGTCTGGGAATGGAGATAGCTCCGGGCTGCTGTGAGCATGTTCGTAATTCCAAAGAATGTATTTATTTTTTTGAAAACTTTTTTTTTTTGACAGAACTGGTTTCTTAGAAAAACGAGGCCCCTCCCCACACCGCAGAGCTATGGAGACATGCATGCAGTTTCTTTGCCCATGAGGGCCAGGAGCAATTAAGGAGCAGTGAAACGTATGGGTTTTCAGTGGCTCCATGTTGGACTTCTCCCAGAGAAAAAGGAGCCCCAAAGGAGTGTAACCTCCCCGTGACCCTCACACTCCCATCCACGGAGAAGGGCAATCCAAGGGCCAGGTTCCCTCTTAATGGCCAGGGAATTGGAGCGCATGCCTGGAATTAGGTTGAACTCCAGAATGGTGGTGTGCGACGGAGGCAGGAGCCATGGCTGGGGTTTTATTGAGGCATCCCCCCCCCCATACACACACATACACCCCACTCTTCCCAGCCCCATCTCCTCCTCCTGGAGGCCATGCTGCCCCCCCTCCCATCCCCAGTTTGCTGGCAGGAGCCCTGGCTGTTTTCTTTCAGTGGGTTTTCTTTTCCCAGTTTCCGTGTGCTTGGACACCTCGGCCTGACGGCGCGTTTATTTTTGGAACACAAGCTTCAAGAGAGGCCCTCACATATGGAAAAGTTTACGGAAATGAAGCCTTTAAGTTAGCTGCTCGCTTGAAATCTCGTGGCTTTAGCTGCTCAGGGCACTTGGCAAAACCCACGGCTGGGGGGAGTTTATGGGAGGGGTGGGGGCGGTGGAGAAGAAAGGGAGGTTTTGGATGGAGCCTTAAAGCCTTCGCTGGTTTAAAGGGGCCGAGTGGGAGAGGGGGGAAAATGCTTTAAAATGCTTCCCTCACGCTGAGGAGGAGAGGGGCAGATTTAGCCAGACTGGAGTAAACCCCCCCTCACCTAGAAAAGGTGTTTATCTTTATATATTTTTGGCATATTAGCAAGAGAGTGGGGGGCTTGGCAAGATAAAATGGTGAAACATTCATTTTGAGACAATGCTGCACCAATTTCAGAAGCTGGGTGACTTGTGTGTCTGTGTGTCTCACTTTCACGGGTTGTGCCCCCCCTTACTCCCCAGTCACACAAGAGGCATTAACGCAGGCGGCAACTCACTCTTGTGCCTCTCCAGTGGTGTTGGCACTGCACTAGCCCCCCCCCCAATTGGCCTCATACTGGGGGTGGAACCATGTCCCCAGTGGGAGAAGAAAAATGAAAAACTCGATGGGTTGGGTTGGTGGTGGTGGTGGGGAGAAAATTCCCCTAAAGTAGGAGCAGGGGTGCAAGGCATGAAAGCAGAAGCAAAAATGTATTTATGTGTGTGTGTGTATGTGCTCATTAAAGATGGAAAGGGTATGTGGGGTGGGGGGAGCGAAGAGTGAGTGATGGGGTGGGGGTGGTGGAAGTTTAACTCCGAAAGCCAGAGACACAGAGTCGGCAGGAAAAGGCGCTGCCTGGGCTGTTGTAAATTAGGCCTGTGGTGTTGGGTTCCATGTGGAAGATGTGAGCTCACATTCTACCCCCAGGGTGGTACAGCCCCAGCCAAGGGCTGGCAGCGAGAACATAAGCTCCATTTATCTGGGAACCTGAAATGACTCTTGATTTAAATCATATGGTAAAAAAGCACCCAGAGAAGCAAAAAAAAGGGGGGGACCTTGACTGTTTTTGGAGATGGTTCAAAAGGGGGAAAATACGCACACGCCCTCATGGAGAGAAATGCTTAAAGAGCCAGCATCTCTTTCCCCCGTTTTCCTGGGCAGTCTGGAACCAGTGGGCAAAACAAAGAACCAGCAGCTCAGTTTTAAAATGTTGCTTGTTTGTTTGAACCTGGGGGATGGGGGGGGGGGGCAGAATCTGTGTCAGAGTCTGGCTGTAAAATTACAAAACCGGGCATTAAATTTTGCTTTGAGAAGGAAGGACTTCTGAGATACAGGAGTAGGAAATCTAAATATGGTACCAGCCTGGCCCCTCAACAGTCTAAGGGAACGTGACCCAGCCTCCAGATTTAAAAGGTTAATGACCCCTGGTTTAAGATAGGCAGATGACACCATCTTACTAGCAGAAATCAGCAGAGACTTGAAATGACATGTGATGAAAGTGAAAAAAGAAAGTGCCAAATCAGGACTGGAGTTCAACACGAAGAATACAGAAATCATGATATGAAAGAACTAAACAACTTGAACGTTGAGAATGAAGAAATTGAAAAAGTGAGAAATTTTGCATACCTAGGTTCAGTCATCAATCCAAACGGGGACTGCAGTGAAGAAATCAGAAGAAGACTGAAAGTCGGAAGGGCAGCAATGAAGGAATAAGAAAAGGCCATCAAGTATAAGGCTGTTTCACAGGAGACCAAGATCAAAATCATCCACAATTTTGTATTCCCAATCACTATGTATGTCTTTGAAAGCTGGGCAGTAAAGAAAGCTGATGGGGAAAACGCTGACTCATTTGAAATGTGGTGCTGGAGGAGAGCTGTGCAGATATCCTGGATTGACATAAAGATAAACAAGTGGGTTCTAGAGCAAGTCAAAACTGAATTGTTTCTGGAAGCAAAAATGATGAAGCTGAAGCTTGTCTCATTTTTTAGGGTTCATCTAGATGTAGTAATGCTCATGTATTTACATCAGCTTTCCCAAAGTGGAAATCAATTAAAAGATTGGGAACTACACAATATACAACTAAGTGAAAATTTTCTTATTCTGGAAAAGTGTTTATTTTAAGTAGATTCTGTTCATGAATTATTTTGAATCATTAAGTCATGTGCGATCGCCTGTGTCAGAATGAGAGGGAGGAAGTGAATAAATGAGCAAAGCAAACTTCCTAAGGCACTCTAGGATGGTGGTAAAGGTAAAGGTTTCCCTTGCTTGAAAGCCAGTCATATCTGACTCAAGGGTTCAGTGCTCATCTTTGTTTTAAAGCCGAAGAGCCAGTGCTGTCAGTTTTTGCAGAAGTTTCCATGGTCATGTGGAAGGCATGACTAGATACCGGAATGCTGTTTACCTTCCCACTGAAGTGGTACCTATTTATCTACTTGCAATTTCTTGCTTTCGAACTGCTAGGTTGGCAGCAGCTGGGACAGAGACGGCAGCTCATTCTGTCCTGCAGTACTCGGGAATCAAATTGCTGGCCTTCTTCCTTCCAGTCAGCATCTTAGCCACTTTGGGCTTATATATGTTTAAGACTTTTTAAAAAATAATGTTTTAAGTAGTATAGCACATAAATGCTCATGCAATGCAGCAGTATAATTGAGATTTTTAAAAGTATGAGTTTATCTGCTGCCACCCATCCTCACCCCCCAGAGCAGCTGCACCAATACTCTACTTATAACTTTTTAAAAAACAATCTCAATTATGCCAGTGCATCACCTAAGTGCTTATGTTAACAAAATTAAGTCTTAAAACTATTTAGGACCACCCAGTCCTAGAACACCAAATTGTAAAATCGTTTCTGAATGCAGTGATTTGAAATCCCAGGTGATCCCCTGGATTGAAATATTGCAGGTGCCTGGAGGACAATGATCCATAGGGTCGCAAAGGGTCGGAATCGACTGTGCAGCTGAACAACATCAGGCTGCAAGTTCCTCCATTAGGACACACACATCAACACAAAGACAAAGGGACAATGTTGTTGACTTCAAACAACTTGAATCACCTGTCGACTTATCTCTATAGTGTAGGTGAGCCTCACTGTTAGCATAGGAAGAGAGCCCACATTTTCACACTCATTGCGTTGCAACATGAATATAAATTCAGCTCCTGACATCTTAACAACCTTTTCTGTCCACATACTTTCTTTTCGGTGTGGTGTTGCAAGAAATAATAATAATTTTTAAAAGGTCCAAACTAGATGTGATTTTTGTAGTGTAGCTTCCTTCCACTGTAAAAGGTGCCTGGGTGTGTGCATGGGGGATTCTGACTGGCATTGTGCTGAAAAAAGAGAAAAAAAAGATCTCTTCTCCTTTACCATAGTCTTTATCTGTACCCTTCCCCTTACAAAGACTGTGTGTTCTGTGTGCTCTGGTGTCTAGTCATGCCTGCCACGTGATCATGGAAACATCTGCAGACGCAGACAGTGCTGGCTCTTTGGCTCTAAATGGTGATGAGCACTGACACACACACACACACACACACACACATAAGCTAGACACAACTAGCTTTTGAGCAAAGGAGACCTTTATCTTTACCTAGGCCTGTGATGCCAAACCTTGGCGCTCCAGGTGTTCTTGGACTTCAATTCCCAGAAGCCTAAGTCTCTGTGAATCCACATGAATGGGTTTATTGCCTGGACTCTTGTGGTCGAATTTTTTTTTTGGATGTTTTGCCTTAGGTGACTTTTATTATTGTATGCTGATTGTATTCTGCTGATTGTATCTTTGATTGTATCTTTTTTCTCTAGTACTATCTCGTTCTCTAGCATTATGTTGTTATATTTATATTATGTTATTTGATATTCTAATACTGTAATATATGTTTCCCCCCGTGGTATGTTAGCCGCTCTGAGTCTCTCTGGCGAGTAGGGCTGCATACAAGTCTAAATAATAATAATAATAATAATAATAATAATAATAATAATAATAATAATAATAATAATAATGATGATGATGATGATGATGATGATGATGATGATGATGATGATGATGATGATGATATAGATTCACAGAGACTTAGGCTTCTGGGAATTGAAGTCCAAGAACACCTGGAGTGCCAAGGTTCACCATCACTGTAGGCTAAAGCCAGAAGTGATGCATGAGATAAAACAGCCATATTGGGGTGGGGGGGGGGAGATGTACTGTGTTTTCTTTATTCAATTTAAATTCCTTTTTATGCAAATGTGGTAGGGTTCCTGGTTACTTGGCTATTATAAAGGGGTTAGACTCAAAAAAAATGGTTGAGAAACACTGTTCTAAGAACAAAGCTGATGTGGTACAACTGAGATGTGGCATGGATAGTTATCTTCTCATAGGGTGTGCCAGTACTGCCTGCTCTGTTGCCATTTTGTTTTATCACTCCACTCCTGATGAAACTGATGAGGCTTTGGAAGTTTTGTTTCTAATATAAGTGTATGTTTGTGCTTATCTTAATATACACATTAATTGCATCCTCCCAAAACTGTCCCTGTGTTTACCTAATGAAATTGAAAAGGATAAGGAAGGTGCTCTCCATTCCACTAGCTCCCTTCACCCTTCAAAGAAGCTTGATTTTTACGCAGGAGCAATAAGCCTAAATCCTGTTTATATTTCCAATTAGAGCATATCCATCGAATCAGTGGGAATTTAAGAAAGTGTTGATTCAGCATTTTATTCAGTGGCTCTGCTGTGGTTTGGATTAACACAACTGAATTGAGGCCTTAATATTCATGTAACCCTTAAACTAGATGTATATTTACCTCATATATATATATATATATATATATATAAATTAGGAAATGTAAAACATGTTTTCCCCTCCATATTCATATCACACACATCAGAAAGGCCCTGTTTTAAGAGCCCTTTGTGAAATTTAGGCCAGAGTCTAAATGATGCATGAATGATCACTAGAAGAGAACAACGGACAATGCAGATCTTGGGCTGGGTAGGTGAAGGAAGATAAAAATAAGATAACGAAACACAGTTTTCCAACTAGAAAGCTCAGTGTGATTTTTTTTCAAGCTTTGGTTGTCTCCTGACTGACATGTGGATTCACATGAAACTATTTAGGGCAGACTTCCCTCCTGGACTTCTTTTGGATATGAACTATTGAATTTGTCTTCCTACCAGTTTGACTCTTGTTTGTTTGTCCGGTCCTGGTTGTTGTGTTCATCATTGACAGCTTCATTCTTAATGTTAGTTTAATTATTTATTTGAGCCTATATAGTACCCTTTTTGTTTATTGAAACTCGGGACTGGACAAGGCAGGCAGTGCCCACTGCAGCCTATAAAATCAGGGTACAGTACTTGGTGTGTGTAACATTTTGCAAAGAGGAGGCTGGTTAGCAAATTTGCTGTAGCTGGTGACTTAAATCCCCTTCTCCACTTACTACAGTAGGCATTAGCTACCATGGTTAAGACATCAGTCTTGTGGAGAGCTGCCCATCTGAACATGATAATTAGATTTAACTTTGAAAGAAGCATGCATAGAATTGGGTTGTAAGAGAAGAAAGGTTAAAATGTGAAAGTGCTGAATAGCTCGAATAGCTGTGCATCCTTGCGGAGGAAGCAAAACCTCCTCAAAGTTAGTGAAAAGGTACACCTTGTGCTTTGCTAAAAAAGAGTTGTTAGCATGTTAATACAGTATTAGGATTAGTAAAGGCCCAACCCAAGTGCTTAATATGTATAGATTTGCCTCAATGAAAGACAAAACATTGGCTGCAATCCTGTTGCTTAGTATAGTAAGTTTCACTACTAGAGTAAACCCATTTAAATCAGGTGGGATTTAGTGAATCCGCTCCTCTGTAAGTTCCATTGATTCAAATTGGCCTATTCTAGTTGTGATTTACAGTAGTACCTTGAGTTACAAATGGTTTGAGTTACAAAATTTTCAAAATACGAATTGAAAATAATGTCTCGAGTTACAAATTTTTCAGGAACAGATTAATTGGTTTTCAATGGATTCCTATGGGAAACATGTTTCAAGTTAGGAAGTTGTGAATTTTGGTTTTTCAATGAATTCCTATGGGAAATTTGCGTTACAAATTTTTCATAACATGAAAAATGCCTTGGAACTTGTTAAATTTGTACAGGTATCACTGTACAGTACTATTCTAAGCAATAGGGTTTCAGCCAAGGTGTTGCGTTTCCACTTCCAACACTTGTTTTAGGGATGAATTCAAATGCTGAAATAGCTATGCTAGCTGTTCTGTATTATCAGCATGAGCAGACGATATTTTTCATATGCAGAAGGTTTCTGGTTCAATGCCAGGCATCTCCATGTAAATGGGTCAGGTAACAAATGACAGGGAAAACCCTTTCCTTTTTGAGATCCTGGAGGCCTGCTACCAGTCAGAACAGCAATCAACAAACAGTCTGAACTAGTTTAAACTGAACTTCCCTGTCTCCTGAAACTGTTCTCCAACTTCCCGTTATACGTAGATTGTGAGGGCTTTGTTATATTCCCTATAATCTTTTGCTGTAGGTTTCTGGGGTTCCCAATACAGTACAGAAAACATGTTTTGGTGGTATTTCTAGGATTTATATGTTAGTGCAATGTTCCTTATCTTCCTCAGTTGATAAGCTTATTCTCTCTCTGTGTGCGTGCCTCTTAAGCAAAGATTTCTTGAACTGCCTAGTTTCATCTGCCATGTAATTCCACACCATTTGTCTCTTCCCTATTATGGCCCTCCATCACAACAGTGCTAGCATATTACTTAAGGAAAATAACTAGCCAAAGAGTCCTGTTGGATGTGAGATGAATTTGAGGAAAGCTCGTAGTTTAGTAGCAGAACGCCTGCTTTGTGTGAAGAATATTCCTGTTTTAGTTTCCATCATCTCCAGATAGGGCTAGGACAGTGATGGCGAACCATTTAGAGACCAAGTGCCCAAACTGCAACCCAAAACCCACTTATTTATTGCGAAGTGCCAACACAGAAGCAGGGAAGATGACGCTTCCATTGGGCTGCTGGGCAGAGGGGTGGGGTGAACTCTGTGCTGGGGGGAGGGAGGAAGCACTCTCATTGGGCTGCTGGGCAGAGGGGTGGGGGAAGTCTGTGCTGGGGCAGGGAGGAAGTGCTCCTATTGGGCTACTAAGCAGGGGAGTGGCAAACTCTTTGCTGGGTGACTGCTTGAGTGCCCACAAAGAGGGCTCCGAGTGCCACCCCTGGCATGCATGCCATAGGTTCGCCACCACCAGCCTAGGAAGTATTCCCCATAGACATCATGACAGTCAGACAGTGTATGCAGTATTAAGCTCTATGAACTAACTGCCTGATTCCAGGTTAGGCAGCTTCCTGATTTTTAAAATACTTTATTCCTTTCTTGAAAGTATTAGGAAAGGAGGCTTTCTCATCCAAAAGCAGTCTTGCCAATTGCATGATGTTTCCTTTGTCCTGGAGAGGTCAGTGAGTGCCATCAAGAAACAAGTCTTTTCTTCCCTGCACACCCTTTTCCCTTCTCTGTGGGGCAATATTGCAGATCTTCTGCGTCCGTGTCTGGGCCAGACACGAAACTGCCAAAATGAAGGCATCTTTTGATGAGTTCATTCTGCAGTTCTTTTCGGCAGACCTAGTGTGAGAAAGATTAGCTGGCAACAAAAGGCTGCCATTGCCAGGGTACGCCCAATTGTGGTTCAAAAATAATACCACAATCTTCGAGGAGGCTCTTTCTGTGTTGCAGTGAACCACATTGCTTGTCAACGTATGGTAAAGTGTCAGATCTTATCACCTTGACCCACTTATACGTTTCTCCTTACTCCATCCCTTATCTCTTTCTTCCCTGCTCATACTTCTGCTCTCTGGTTCCATTCCTGTTACCTGCTTCAAAGCAACTGGGAAGGCGAGGCAATGTGATTCAATTGTAGAGAGTTCCCTGCTTCCATCTCTTTCTGTAAGCAAGGGTTGGGGACTCTGGAGTCAGCTCTTGCCAGAGGGCATGTTCAGGTAGGATTAGTAAGGTTGGAAATAAATAACATCTCAAAGGCTACATATTTCCTATCTCTGCTGTACATCCAGTGGTGGGCAATGACCGGTCTGCACTGCACCCTGGGCAGGGGGGTGGTAACATTGGGTGGCCTTCGAGTGGGGAATGGCAAAATTGGGGTCCTTTCGGGCGGGGTGGTAGTAAACTTGAGTGGCAAAGTTGTGTGTGTGTTTGTTTGTGTGTGTGTTTGTGTGTGTGTACACGTGTGTGTGTAAGGGGGAGAGGGTCTAGAGCAGGCTAACAGAGGTTCTTTTTATTTTGCTTATTCTGATATGCTTGAAACACAGAGTAACACAGCTACCATTTAAAAAGTTTTATTCTGTGCAAGCATATCAGAGAGTAAACAAAACAAAAAGACAAAAACGTTGTGGCACCTTAAAGACTAACTGCTGTATTTTAGTGTGAGCTTTTGTGGATCAAGTCCACTGGCTCTTTGGCTATAAACAGAGATGAGCACTGAACCCTAGAGTTGGTAACGACTGGCTTTCGAGCAAGGACAACCTTTACCTAATAACAGAAGATCCCTGATTGGTATTCAAATTTGACATCAGGTTTTGTCCCTGCAAGTGGTTCAAGGTCTCCCTTGCTCAAAAGACAGTCATATCCAACTCTGGGGGGCAGTCCTCATCTCCATTTACAGCCAAAGAGCCAGTGCTGCCTGTGTTTGCAAATGTATACATGGCCATATGGCAAGCATGACTAGATCGCCCACAACGTAGGCTCCACCCATGACGTAGGCTCCACCCATGACGTAGGCTCCGCCTATGATGTAGGCTCTGCCCACAGTGTGGTAGCAAATTTTTTGGCTGCCCACCACTGTGTACATCATATGTGATGATGATAAAGAAACTTAATTTTGTGAACTGATTGTCTTATATATAGCTAGATAATGCTATAGTTAGAGAATGCTAATGTTGTGTCCTGTGTTTCTTCTTTCTCTAATGCAGGACTGTGCCACAGAAAGCAGAGGAAAACCACCTTTCCCTAAGGTTGAAGATGTGCATGGAATACAGCCATGGGGCCATTTGCCACAAGCACTGACAGTACAACTCGTATTTTCTAAAGAGGAACCTGACTTTCTCTCTTGAGCTGATTCCCCTTGCCCTGAGCCATGGCAGGAAACAAAGAGAGGGGCTGCTCTGGGGGAACTCCCCTGGCTCATGTGAATGGCTTTCCTTCAGCTGTGTACCCTTTTCCTTTCCCCAATCCGCACTTCGAGATGCTCACAAATGGAGGTTATTTCCGAAGCTATCCTACCGATCTGCCCAAGGAAATGGCATCACTGTGTGAGTTTGTAGAAGAAGGATGGTTGGGGGAGGAGCAGCGCATGGCTGGGGGTTGGTGGCAGAAAGGCCACCAGATGCCAGGTTGATTTGGGAAGCTGTGTCAATCAGAGCTTTTCCCTAGCTCAGAAAAGTTTATTTGCTTTGAGTGTGGTAAGATTGGTGAAATGGGGCAAGTGGGAGTGTAGAATACAGTCTTTTTAGACCGAGTTGCTCCAGATATTTTGTATTGCAAATCCCACCAGCCCCAGCCAATGAAGCTAATGGCCAAGAATTATGGAAATGTAGTCCAAAACATCTAGAGGACACCAGGTTCTTTTGGCAGTTACTTCAGCCACATAGACATGTCATTGAGTTCAGAAGAGTTCTGGCCTGTATCTTCAAATGGTTTCCCTGCACTTTATAAATGTGATCAAATCTTTAAAGAACAATGATTCATTGGCTGAATGTTCACAGGTGGCATTGAGTTGGGATAGTGTCCGTGGTATTAGAAATAGTTCTGGTATTCAGTAAGTATATGTTCCCTCGATTAAGCTCACAGACATTTCAATCTAGTGTTGAGAACTTTTCCATAAAACAGGTGTAACAAAACCATTACAAGGATGAAGGCATTGATGCCTACAAAATATTTACCACCTAGAACCTTTTTTTTGGCCATGCCCCACCTAAGCATCTCTAAAATCCTGATGCCCCCTCTTGTGACATAATTCTTATTATTCAAAAAACGAACTCCTATTTGCATGGAAGAAGCCTAAAAGGTCATAAACTTGGTCTAAACAAGCTTCCAAAGAATTCACTGTTAATAACAAATTGTCCCCCCTAAAAATCAAATTGCTCCCCTGTGGGGCGTGTGCCCCATGTTGGAAACCATGGACCTAGCACAGTGGTGGTGAACCTATGGCATGTGTACCAAAGGTGGCACTCGGAGCCCTCTCTGCGGGTACCCATGCAGCCACATTAGCCCAGAGTTTACCCTGCCCCTCTGCCCAGCAGCCCAATAGGAGTGCTTTCTCCCTCTCCCCAGCACAGAGTTAGCCCTGCCCCTCTGCCCAGCAACCCAATGGGAGTCCTCTCCCCCCCAGAACAGAGTTCACCCTGTCCCTCTGCCCAGCAGCCCAATGGAAGTGCTTCCTCCCTCCCCTCAGCCCAGACGTTGCCCCACTCCTCTGCCCAGCAGCCCAATGGGAGCATTTCCTTCCTCCCCTGTTGCTGTGTTGGCACTTTGTGATAAATAAGTGGTTTTGGGTTGCAGTTTGGGCACTCGGTCTCTAAAAGGTTTGCCATCACTGACCTAGAGCTTTCAAAAATTGATCCATGGAAAGATTTTGTACAGATAAACTCTTGCTTCAGACCTTTTTGCTCATTTAGGGTGTCATTTAATGTCAACCTTGTGATAGGTGCTTTAGAAAAGAGAGAAATCACATAACTCCTGTTCAAAATAACTCTAACGGTTGGTTTCCACAGATATAAGGGGTGTGTGTGTGTGAACTGTGCTGAGTTTTTAAAAAGATTTCCACATGTCAAAATAGCCATGTTGGTGATCAGCCATAGGTAGCAATGGCAACTCATTATCACCTTGGAACATCTTCACTTGATGAGTTGAACAAGACAGTTGAGTGTCTGTGGTCTGAACATGTTAGCTGAGCGATTGGGAAGTGCTTTGAAGTCTGTCTGGAAGCTGAGAGGCACTCAGTGTAGTACACAATGTGCAAGGTCTGTGTCCTCTTGGCTGCCCATCCTGACAAAAGGAGCTCTGTCTCATTTTTTACTAGCTGTAGCCTCTGGATACTTCTTAAGGGTAGTCTCACATGGAGCCTATTCCAGTAGTTAGTCCTACAGTTTACTGAACCACAGAATGTCAACCCCTTCATGGTGCGCCTTGCTGGACAAGCTTTATTGCCATAAACATGTCTGTGACTCTGTGTAAGGGGGTTAGTAGCTTTAAAAATGACAAGGACTCTTCATAACCTGCTACATATCATGATATGGGAGAGAGACCATGTATGCAAGTGGTTGGGTACACACCTTGCATCAAAAGTACCCCAGATTCAATTCTTAACATTTCCAAGTATGTCTAGGAAGGAATTGTTCTTGAAACATAGAGAGCTGCTCTTAGTAAGCAGTGATGGTGCTGGGTTAGATGGTCCCTTGTTCTCAATTTGAGTACTGCATAAAGCAACTCTCTGTAATCCTATACACCAGGGGTGCCCAAACTTTTTCGGCCGTAAATGGTTTAGCTGTCATCTGAAACGCCTGTCATGGCAATGCTGGGCTGGAGTCCGATGCATTTTTATAGGAAGCCACTTCATGGCCACTAGGCCATTTGGTTATGTGCAGGTGGAGGGGAGAAGCATTTGTGGTAACATTGCAAATTCTCATGACAGTGGTGTGGTGGTGGTGATAATATTCCATCCTATGGCTATCTGAGGAGAAATGCACTGAGTAGAATGAATTGCCTCACTCAGTGCTCTTGTCTGACAAGCAGGTTTTTCTTCGCTTTTGGGGGTCCTCTTGGGTCACTCTTTTGGAGTGACTCTTGTGATCGCACCGAGGGGGAAACTCTCATAACAGAAGTGCCCTGAATAGCTTCTATACCAGGGGTGCCCAAACTTTTCAGGCTGCGGGCCGATCATGTGGTTTAGCGGTCCGGTCACGTGGTTCCTCCCGCCGGAAGTGTAAGTAAAACGCACCTTGCAATCTGTTTTGCAACAGGATGAGACAGATTTCTTTTAGGCTGCCATTTTCTCCGCTTAAACCCCTGCTCTTTGCATCGTGTATCTACGTTGTACCATCAGTTCATGTCATGAGGGCACTTACGAATAGGGGTGGGGAAGGTGTTGTGCCAAAGACTTGTTATGAGTGGGTCTGACTGACTCTTCCTGGGTTCTGTGCTCTGTCCTCTACACTTTGGGGCATGTTCCAACTGCTCTACCCATTCCCACCCCTGGGATAAGCCCAGGCTGAGTGCCAGACCCTGCAGGCTCTGCTAGCCTTGCCTGCCAGTGCAGAGGCTGGATCTTGCATGCTTTCTCAGGCACAGGCTCCAGCATGCCTGAGCCGCGTCCCCACGCTGAAAGGCTGTCAGCAAGCCTCCAGTGTACTCCCTATCATGCTTGTGCTGCAGGTCTAAGTGTGTTTGTGCGCCTGTGTGTATTCCTGCCTGGGCCTGTCGAGACACACGCTTTTACCTCTGGTCCCACCAGGGGGCAGTCTCAGTGTTTGCATGAGGAGCCCGAATCAGGTTTAGTTCAATTCTACCCCCTGCCCAAGGAATAACCAATCTCATTCTGAAGAAATCTTTCATCTATTGCTTCACACTTGAGTATAAAATCAGCTTTGCTTTCAAAGTTTTGCCTTGCCTACCAATACATTTTCCAAGGTAAAGGTCTCCTTTGCTTGAAAGACAATTGTATCTGACTCTAAGGCATGGTGCTCATCTCTGTTTACAGCCAAAGAGCCAGTGCTGTTTGTGTCTGCAGATGTTTCCGTGGCCATGTGACAGGAATAACTAGTTACCGGAGCATACAGAATGCTGTTACCCTTCCTGCCAAAGCAGGGCCTATTTATCTACTTGCAATTTCTTGCTTGCAAACTGCCAGGTTGGCGGGAGCTGGGACAGAGATGGGAGCTCACTCCATTGTGCAGCAGTCGGAGCTCAAACTGCTGATCTTCCGGTCGTCAGTCTAGCATTTTAATCACTTAGCTATCACAGTCTCTAACATTTACAGGGCATATTATTAATTCCCAATACCCAATTCGCCCCCCCCCCCCTCATTAATAGCATTGGTGTGTGACAATGACATTTACCAAAGTGAGACTCAAATGTTCCTGAGATGGTGGTTTTCTTTCATTCAATCCCTTTTTGCAGCCTGCCTTTCTAAAGTCCAACACCTGCAAATCTGATTGAAAGCAATCCAAATAACGGCTTGTGTCCAGATTTAAACAAGTGCAACTCACCTGTGTAGGAGCAGATTCCACTTAATATCCCTTCCCATGTCATCCCTTGCAGAGCCTTGCAAGTGCCGCACAGGATTTCAATCCAAAGCCTACATGTGGAGAGAACACGATTTTGTCCAGAAGCAGTAAAGCTGCTGATTCCAAGATCAAGGCAATGATCCCCTTTCAACATTCCAGCCTTCGCTTTGTTCAGTTTCACCCCATCATTCTCCCTCCACTGCGTAATGATTCCAAAACATCTGTTCCAATCTGCTGCCATTACACTTACCGTAGATCCAGTGAGAATGAGTAAAAGAGCTGAGTAATATCAGGCTACAAATGCCTCCAGGCTTCTGCATGCTCTGAGCCACGAGCTGCATACAGATAAAAGGGAATGCTATGAGAAACCAATGTGGAACGGAAACACATTACTCCTAGCCACTGCTGAGACAGAACCCTAACTTTTTGGATGAGCTTCCCATCTTGTGCCAAAACCAAGCCCTGGTTTTGATAATCCATTGTAGTTTGGGAGGAATGACTGTGTTGGAGGTTGAAAGAGGGTCTTTTTTATTAAAGAGGACCCTCTGTTGAAATCACTATGTGTAGGTCTGGGGTGGGGAGCCTTTCACTTGCCAGATGTTTTAATCTATAACACCCACCAAGTCCACTGGTTGTATATGGGTCTGACTAGCTGCTCCTGGATATAGTAGCCTATATCAGTGATGGCGAACCTTTTAGACACCGAGTGCCCAAACTGCAACCCAAAACCACTTATTTGTCACAAAGTGCCAACACAGCAACAGGGAAGGAAGGAAACGCTCACATTGGGCTGCTGGGCAGAGGAGTGGGGTAAACTCTGGGCTGGGGGGAGGGAGGAAGGACTCCTATTGGACTGCTGGGTAGAGGGGCAGGGTAAACTCTGGTCTAGGGTGACTGCATGGGTGCCCACAGGGAGAGCTTCGAGTGCCACCTCTGGCACACGTGCCATAGGTTCGCCACCACTAGTCTATATGTTTTGGGACATGTTCCAACTGCTCTACCCTTTCCTGACCTGGGATCTATCCAGAGTAAGGAAGAGGTTGATACAGTTGTGATCCAAATTAGCTAGAGGGCAAGTTATTCATTCATTCATTCATTTAAAATACTTTTACCCTGCCTTTCTTCTATAAAGGACCCAAGATAGCTTACATCGTTAAAAAAGAAGACAATGTAAAACCTAAAAACAATTCTTGCAGTATTAAAAGAGAATTGAGGGTAAAGGTAAAGGTCACCCTTGCTCGAAAGCCAGTCGTATGTAACTCTAGGGTTCAGTGCTCATCTTTGCTTATAGCCAAAGAGCCAGTGCTGTCTGTGTCTGCAGATATTTCCACAGGCATGCCTCAACACCAGAGTGCACGGAATGTTGTTTACCTTCCCACTGAAGTGGTCCCTATTTATCTACTTGCAATTTCTTGCTAGGCTGGCAGGAGCTGGGACAGAGATGGGAGCTCACTCCATCATGCAGCACCAAGGAATCAAACTTTGACATTCCAGTCAGCGAGTTTGGCATCTTAACCACTTGAGCCACTGCAGTTCCTTGAAAAGAATTAAACTAATGTATTAAAAACAATGCATAAAATAACACTTTAACATACATGTAAAAGCAACAAGCCACAGGCTCTCCCATTGAAAGGTCCCAGAGAAAGGTCTTCACATGCCAGTGGAAGGACAGCAAATATATGGCCAGGCTGTCCTTCTGTGGGAGCGAGTTCCAGAGTCTGAGAGTAGCACAGACCAAACACACCGGTGAGAGTAATGGAATGGAGAGAGAAGCCTCCACTGAAGATCTTGACATCTGGCCAGGCTCATAAAGATGCTGCCTTTTAGTTCGCTTGGAACCAAGCTGTATAGGCTTTATAGGTTTAAACCAGTACTTTGAATTGAGCTAGGAAATGGATCTGTAGCTACGGGAGCTATGGTAACGAGGGGTTATGTGATCCCTGTAACCAGTCCCTATTAGAAATCTGTCAGCAGCATTTTGGACCAGCTGGAATTTCTGAACACTTTCCAAAAGCAGCCCCATGTTCAGTGCATTACAGTAATCCAACTAGGGTGTAACTAAGACATGTTACCATGTGTCAGAGTTGTCCAGTAATGGGTGCAGTTGTGCATTAGTTTTAATTGTGGAGATGCACTCCTTTCCAGTGCTGAAACTTGGGCATCCAGGCTTGGAAAGAGATCCAGGAACAAACTTAAAGCTGTGTTTACAGAGGGAGTGCAACCTGATCCAACACAGATTAGATCCCTATTCATTGATCTGCTTTTCAACTGACCCAGATCACCTATTCAGTTTATTCCTTCATCCAATCCCTTACTGACACCAGCCAGCATTCTGGAACTAAAACAGTTTCCTCAGATTGAAATGGAAAAGAGAGATAAAGTTGTGTATCAACAGCATACCAGTGACACCAGAACTCCAGACAACCTCTCCTAGCAGTTTCATGTAGATGTTAAATAGTATGGGGGGGTCAAAACATAAACTTGATGAACCATGCAGGCCAGTGCCAGTGTGCTGAACAGGAGTCCTCTAGCACCATTTTCTGGGTTCTCCCTTCCCAGAAGGACTGGGGCCACTGTAAAACAAGACCTCCAAATCTCATCTCAGAGAGATAGTCCAGAAGGACACCATGATCCATGGTATCAAAAGTTCCTGAGATGTCCAGCAGAACTGCTGTGCGCTCCCTTTAACCAGCTCCTGATGTAGGTCATCCACTAAGACAACTCACACAGTCTTCAGCTCCTAACTAGGCAGGAAACCAGATTGAAATGGATGTAGATCAGTATGGGCCACATGCTCTACAGGGGACTTCAATTCCTAGAAGCTTAAGTCAGTACATTGGCTGATCAGTGCTTTGGGAAATTGGCTTAGCATCTACTGTGATGAAAAAGGCTGGTTCTGAAAACTTTCAACAGGCTTTAGGGGGAAGGATCTTCTGTCCTAAGGTAGGAAATGGAAGAGATCACTTATCACCAACTGGTGCTTTCCAGATATGTAGAACTATAGTTCTATGTTTGATTGCCTCCAAATATATACTTCTCCATCTACTATAGTTCTACTTGTGGCAGTTTTTGTGCCTCTCTGCATGAGAGCAATGGAACTGTAGCCATTCTCCCTCTAGTGGATATTGACTGAACAATTTACTTGTGTGTATACTGCATGCTTTCCTTGGCTAGAGGCTGATGGGGTTGCTGAAGTCAGCGGTTCTGTTTTCTACAAGACCTCTCTCTCTAATGACTGGGTACAAATGAAGAGATGCCTCTAGTACCTTTAGTAGCTATAAATGAACAGTTAGACAAGCAAACAACAATAAAAGCAGGTGCAGATGCAGGCTTCCCGAATCCTTAAATGTCAAGTTGCATTTTAGGAAATGAATTGTTTTCAATAAGAATCTATTTTTCTTTTGCTTCTGGTTAGCCTACGTCAGGATGGTTAATGTATAGGCCTCCAGATGCTGATGAATTCCAATTCCCAGTCAGTGTATCTGATACTGTGATGTAATTGGTATAGTACCTCATTAACATCTAGAAGCCCAACATTTCAAAAGAAGTAGTGTACAGAAGTTGTGTTGGTCTGTCTCAGCCTCCTCAAAGATTGTGGTTTGTTTGTTTTTTAAACGCAATTGGGTATACCCTGGTAACAGCAACCTTGTGTTGCTGGCTAATCTTTCTCACACTAGGTCCAGTGAAAGGAAATGCAGAATGAACTCACCAAAAGGTGCCTTCATTTTGGCAGTTTCCCATCTGGCCTAAACACGGAAGAAGAAGAAGCATGTTGAAAAAAACTAGAGAGGGAGGTGGATATGGTAGCAATTTAAAGAATAACAGATTTATCTTAGTGAATTTTCATGGATCAAAATAGAGTACACTTTTTCAAGTACAGGGAGTACAAATACATGTTGCCTATACAGTACTTATTACTGCCATCATAGAGTACAAGTATGGGTCCCCTATATTTATTATTACCACCATGGAATAAATGTATATTTATTACTACCACCATGGAATAAATGTAGGGGACATAAATTTATACTCCCTATATCTGAAAGAAGATTGTAATTGATGGAAGCTCACAATTAAGTAAATCTGTGAGTTTTTAAATACTGTATTATTTTTATCTTCCCCTCCCTTTTTCTTTTTTACCTTTATCAACACAAAAGTCCAACAACTTCTGCACCCTTGCTGCCTTAAATGATAACATGGCAGAAGTGCCCCACAATGTATATGCACTTCATTGTACTACAAAGGTCTTGTCTATGTAAGTACTTTTGGCTCATAGACTCTTGTAAGTGTTTGCTTATGTAGGGCTGTAACACAGAGCATCCTGAACAGAGGGGATGTCTGTTGTAACCTAGAGCCAACAGCCACCATTGCAGAATATGTTGTTTTATTCTGCACTTTTATTTGGTTAGGAAAAGCTTCAGGTTGCAAAATCACTCCCAGTAGCTACGTTGCCTGAGAATTCTGTGACTTGTAGTCCAATAGAGAGATTCATGCCCTTCTAGTTGCAAGTCTCAGAAATTGCAGTGTTGTTGTTTTTTTTACTCTTCTACGTGCAGCAAGAGATAAGGCAACCATGGCTTATTCTTTTCTTCTTGGCTTTGTTATCAGATGGCTCTCCTTTTTTAACAATAATAAGATGAAGGGAGAATATGTTGGGAAGAGCCAGGTTTCTGTGATGAATGGGGAAATTAAGGAGTACATCACAGATCTCCAGGTTGCTGGAGAAGAGTAGAGGAAGGAAGTGTGTAGAGCAAAGACATCTGCATGGCTGGCTTTTGGTACTCTGTGTTGGGAGATGTCTTGACTATCTTTCTCTATTATCTTTGCTGCTGTTGTGATTGCTTTGAACATTTCCAGCTTGCCTAATTATGCGCTTCTGCACGAACCGCAAGGAGCCTGAACTGTGAAATGGCAGCCGTGCAACCAGACGCTGCAGTAGCAACCTGAGAACCTGTGATCAAGCTGCCTCTTGGCAGTAGTGAATTAGACATGGCTTTGCCAGTTCCTTGCTCTTCTTCTGAACTTAGCTCATATAATTCTCTACTCAATATACATTCCATGTCCCTCTCAGCACAATGGCTTTTCTCTCTGTCCAGATCCTTTCCGCCAGAGATAAGAGGAAGACTCAAAAAGCTAGAATGAAGGGAAGAAAATGTAGGGAAACCCCCCTTTTGTGTTAGGACACTCTTCCCTTCATTCCAATCTGCAACCAGTGTTTGGGTCGGGATAGCAATAGCCTCTGGATTGATACACCCAAAGACCTCTATATCCACTGGAGGGGTTTCCATAATATATACTACTACAGCTTTTTCCCCAGCATGGCGCGGGTTTAAATAGATTAAACATCAGCTTCTAGTACTCCTTACATTGCCATGCTTGCTAATGCTAATGTGAATTGTTCTCTAAAACATTGAGAGGTCACCAGTTTGGCCAAGGCTAGCCTACAGCTGTGCATACGTGAATGGGTTCCCCATAGACAGGGTTTGGTATGAGGTGTGACTCTGCTTTCAGCATCCAGGCATATTCCTAGGAGGTGTGAGCTGTCAGTAAAGAGGATTTCTATGCTTCTGGGAGTGCCCCTCTGTCATCACTGAGCAACCAAAGTCAAGCCCTGCATATCTGGAGTAAGCACAGAAAGTCTCTCTGTGCAGATGATAAGACTTCTGGGCCAGTTTGAGCCCTAGTCATACAACTTTTAAAAGTGAAGTTTCTGTACTGTAACTTTTATCCATGAATCCCCAGCACTGGCTGTTCAAACTGCTACGTCCTTTAGTGGCAACAGGGCCCCTACTAAGAGCATGGAGGCTTGCTTTGGCCTGTAGTACTTAAAGTGAATTGAGCTGGCAAGGTGGCTGGAAATAATTATTTCATCTGGAAGGGGAGCACGAAAGGCCCAGGCAAAAAAGGAGCAGCACTTTCCATTCTTCTTGGCTCTCAGCGACTTCCCAACATTTCTCTCTCGCTCCCTCACTGGAGGGTTGCTTTTCTTGGTCCTCAAAAGCTGAGCTGAAGCCCCAAGAACCCCAGTAAAATGTAGCTCCTTTCCTATGTTCCAGCTAGAAGTGGGAAGGTGGATTTGAAAAGCAACAAGCGAACCATTGGCGTGAACTGAGTCTGGGGCTGGGGAGGGAAAAGATCCTGCTTTCTGCATTCACTCCCCTTCAGTCATGCTCATGAAATGACCCACACCTCCAGCATACTAAATCCCATTATCCTCAGTCCGTAGTAACTACAATCTTAGATTCTAATTTTTTTATTTATTTATTATTTATTTATTAGATTTATATGCCGCCCTCCTCGCAACAGTGACGCAGGGCAGCTAACAAAACCAGAGAACACCATAAAAGTTCAAGTTTTAAATTATTAGAAAATATAAAAATCAATTAAAATGAATCAAAAAGTGAACACGTTAAAAGAGTTAAGAACGAGAGAGGGAATATTAGATCAACAAATATCTCATTCTGTTTCCTTGTAAGAGTTTGAATAGTGTCCCCCCCCTCCATGGATTAATGAGAACTACATTTTATTAGGGCCTAATTATGTGTAATCGTCCAGCTCTTCACAAGAGGACATTAAAGTGGGGAAGTCATGGGAAGAAAGAAATATTCCATTCTTTTACCAGATTTTCAGTAAAAGCACTCTCCTTTGCAAAGTAAACATGACTCTAGAACACTGACATGTGTTTGCCAAATATATCTGGCTCCAGAACACTGAGGGAATGATATGTCTTGGTAGGGAGAGTTTTATGGAGGAAAGGAGACTAGGAAGTGGGTTAAGTACAGCTCCCCACCCCACCCCACTCGTAATCTTATATGTTGCAAAGCATTCCTCCCAGGGATGGGTTGCGATGGAGACAAGATTCTGGTGATAATTGCATTCGAGTACATTATAATATGTACTTTTGGTATTACAGGTACCATAAGTTTCAAAAATCATGGCCAGATTTGTCAAACATGACCAAGATGGAGGCTGCAGAGTCAGGCCCGTGGGGCAGATTTCAGATTCCACCTCTGGTGAGGTGGACTAGAATGCCTCCGTCCATCTTGTTAGACAAAAGGCTCTTTGGTCGCCGAAGTTGATGAAGACCTGTATGGAGCTGGAAGATAGCTATTGTTTGTGAATTTTTGTGGTCAAATAAAGATATCATCTACTTCTGCTTTGGGCTCAGGGTGTCATCACCCTGAGCCCACAATGGAGAAGGGCAGGCAGCAGCGGAGGGGGCTGCTCTTTCTCCAATCCTCCTCCCTGCCCCTAGGGCAGCGTTGGCGGCGGTGGCTCTTCCTCCTCCTCTTCTTCCTCCCTCCCTGGCCTCTGAGAGCCGAGGAGAGGGGGCTGAGGCCAGTTCCTGCCCGACAGTGAGGCAGAGAAGAGAAGGGGCCCATAGAGCTGCTTTCCTGGCTCTTCGTCACATCCTGGTCATGCTCAGAGTGGGGTGAGAGGAGGAGGAAGAGGTGGGCAGGGCGGGGAGATGGGTAGGACCAGATGGTTTTCCTACCGGTTCACCCAAACCGGTGCAAACCGATTGAAGCCCACTACTGCATCCACCCCTAAAGCTGTCTGAGGGAGCATGACCTGGGCCCTGGCTTTAAAAAGTTGACAACTCCTGGTCTAGAAAGAGGAATTAAACTGAATTTAAAATCAAAATAAATTATTTTAAACAATAGCAGTGTGGTGTGAAGGCTCCATTGTCATTAGTGACACTTAGTCAGACATTCCTTGCGTCAGTCATACAGTTATTTGACCCACAGTATTCTCAGTGGTAGTGGACAGATTTGCTGCTGAAGGATGAAGTATCATATTTAACTAGCAGTATCAGACGGCTGTCTAAAATACTGGGAGAATGAGATCACACCAAGACAGAAACATGGTTGAAAGAGAAGGTGTCTATAGCTCTTGTGACAGGACAGTTTTCAGTGTGGTCTCATCAAATCAAAAGAATCAGCCTTGACAACCCTGTTTGAACTCTCTGTTTAACACTGGTTGAAGCCAAATGTATTGTGAACTGGAGAAAGGGTTCATTTTCCACAGAAGCCCAGGGCTGCATCATGCACTAGTACAGTGATGGTGAACCTTTTAGAGACTGAGTGCCCAAACTGCAACCCAAGAACCCCTTATTTCTTGCAAAGTGGCAACACAGCAACAGGGGAGGAAGTAAACACTCCCATTGGGCTGCTGGACAGAGAGGCAGGGCAAACTCTGTGCTGTGGGAAGGAGTAAGCACTCCCATTGGGCTGCTGGGCAAAGGGGCGGGCCAAACTGTGCTGGGTAGGGAGGAAGCGCTCCCATTAGGCTGCTGGGCAGTGGGGTGGGGCAAACTCTGTGCTGGGGTAGATTGCACAGGTGCCCACAGACAGGGCTCTGAGTGCCACCTCCGGCACGTGTGCCATAGGTTCACCACCACTGCACTAGTATCTGACAGTGTTTAGTGGTAGAGCACTTATTTTGCTTACTGAAGACCCCAAGTTCATTCTCTCACATCTCTGCAGAACAAAATAGTGGATGTAAAAGATTGCTGCCTTAAAGTCACTCATCTCCCCAAACCTGGTATTTTTCAGATACAGGTACAGGTACCTGCATTTTGAATGAACTTTCTTTAACACAGCCCACAGTAAGAGGCATAGGAGTTAAACATCTGGAGTACACAATGCTGAGAAAGGATGTTCTGTAGTAGTTTGCTGAATTAGATATACAGACTAACCTAATATGAGATTGCTCTTTGATTTCAGAGTTTGGAGGCATTACTTTTCCTGAACTACAACTACCAGAATTCCCCAGGCCAGTCTGGTATCATGCTGGCCTGGAAGATTTTATAGATTAAAGGTAAAGGTCACCCTTGCTTGAAAGCCAGTCATATTCAACTCTAGGGTATGGGCAGTGGTGGGCAGCAAAAAAATTTTGCTACCACACCATAGGCGGAGCCTATGTCATGGGCAGAGCCTACATCATGGGTGGAGCCTACATCATGGGCAATCTAGTCATGCCTGCCATATGGCCATGTATACATCTGCAAACACAGGCAGCACTGGCTCTTTGGCTGTAAATGGAGATGAGCACTGCAGTCTAGAGTTGGATATGACTGGCTTTTGAGCAAGGGAGACTTTGAACCACTTGCAGAGTCAAAACCTGATGGGGCAGGGGAGGGAGGTGGGCGTGACCACCTAATTTTGCCACTTCCCTGCCCAGAGATCACCCAATTTTGCTAACCCCCCTCCGAATTTCAAATACTGTAGCTGCTGCATTTGTAAACTTTGAACTCTAGGATTAAAGGGTGAGGGAATATTTTTAATTAATTAAAATGTGGGAATATTTTAATTAATTAAAATATTTAATTAATGTAATTAATATTTTTATTAATTACATACTAATTTAATTAATATTTTTTCTGAAGTGGCATAGTGCATAAAGCAAGGCAGAGCAATCACACTTATATTCCTGTCTCATAGCGCTTAGTGCACTCTCTGGGTGGTTCACAAGTGAATTAGCATTTGGCCCCTGACATGCTGGGTACTCATTTTACTGACCTTAGAAGGATGGAAAGCTGAGTCATCAGGCTCAAACTGACAACATTTTGACTGCAGCACAGCAGTTTAACCACTGCACCACTAGTGCATGTAATAAATAAATAAATTTTGTGCCTGAAATTACTCTGGGTTGGAAGGATTTTTGCTGGAGAAACTCAGCTCAGGGGATGCCCGAATGAGGCTCTTTTCATGTCCCCAAGATCTGTCATGCAGCACTCAGGCACTGAACCCCAATCTTCCAGTCTTCAAGCTCAGTGTCTTAACCACTCATCCACTGCAGTACTGCAGTGCATGTAATGATGCAGTACAGTACTTTAATTGGAATTGGAGTTCAGCTGCCGCCGGCAACACAGCCACCACCCTGTGGATTTGCTGCCTGGTTTTGGCCAGAGCGATGTAAGTTGCACACAGTTAGCAAGAGGGCAGAAGCATGAGCAGCATGACGTGGGGGTGGCTAAAGCTATAGGTCTTCTATGCCTGTCTGAGCTGAACAGGGCAGTCTAGTACCAGCAGAGGGAGTGCAGGTAGCAACTACTGTTAAGAGGAGATAGTGTTGGCAGTGGCAACTGAAATGTGATTTCAGTTATAGCCTTCCATGTAGTTTATTAGCAGCCTCCCCGGTGGCTTAGTGGTTAAGAGGCTGAGCTGGAGACTGGAAGGTCAGGTTTCGATAACTGAGAGCTGCACTTGGAGACATGAAAGAAGCTTCATTTGGACATCCCTTGAGCAGAGTTTCTCCAGCAAAAATCCTTTCAACCCAGAGTAATCTCTGACACAAAATTATTATTAATATGTAGTTTATTATGCAAATAATTATTTTTATATATGAACCAGCATAGTACATCTCATTTTGCTTAAATTGTGACTAAACAAGGAACTTTTTAAGAGAACAAAGTTATAAGCTTTTATCTGGCCAGTAGTCCAACACCACCCTTTAGGTGGGGTGATGGTCCCCCTCAGTGGAGGAAATGCCACTGGAAACCATCCTATTGGGCCAAACGGCAAAATGAGTGGAGGAGGAACTTTGGTTACCTACCGTCATGGAGGTGGAAGAGGCCATGCCAAATGGACTGGCTGTGAAAGGCGCACTTTGTCCATATCCTCAAGGCTGCGGCAGTCCATTGCAGTCCTGGTGTTAAATCCTGCATGTCATGCTTCATGTGTGCCATGGGTAATGGCTCTGAGATCATAGCATGTGGGTCACTTCATGGCAAGATGGGATCCACCTTAAACAAATTCACACCAGTGACATTTTTCCTGCTTCAGGGGGGGAAATGCATTCTCGGATACGAGTTGCAGTTGATGGTGATATGGTGATGGTGGTGGTGGTGGTGGTGGTGGTGGTGGTGGTGGTGGTGGTGGTGGTGGTGGTGGTGGTGGTGGTGGTGGTGATGGTGATGGTGATGGTGAAGATGATGATGACTCCAACACAGACAATCACACGTGCTGAAACAATTCCAAATAATATATAACCAAAATTGATTCAAAACAAACAGCCCCTGCCAGGGTGTTTAAATTAAACTTTTTTTTCCATCCCAAAAAAAGTGAGCTTAACTGTATATTATATAGTTATCAGTCTTTAAATTGATTTCTGACTTGGGGAATTCAGTGCAGAGGCAGGAGGATTATGACCTCTAGACTAGCCCTCAAAAAGGTTCAATGAAGACCAGAACTGTCAGGTGATAGGTAGGCATCTTGGCTTTATAGAGGTAGGAAGTACACAATGGTACAAGTGTAGCTGATCTATTTAATATTCTAGAAAATCTACATGCAGGAAGATCTGTCTGGAATCTGTCTTCCTGAGGGGATATATTTGTCAGAAACTGGGATGGGATAAGAAAGAAATATACTGTATTGAATGCCGAAGCTTGGATAGATGGGAGTATCAGAAAACAAAACAATAAATAAATAAATAAATAAAATACTGTAAAAAACACTGTAGCACTTTAAAGACTAACTGCTATATTTTTATTGTTAGCTTTCGTGGATCAAGTCCACTTCTTCAGACAAAGAGTGAAACTTACAGGCATGGATAGATGGAGGGAGAGAGTGAGAGTGAGAGAGAAGCACAAATGCCTGTGAAAATGGCTCTCTTGTGCAGATTTCAGGATTCCTGTGACAACAGTATCTTGTAACCATGGGGTTTCCAAACCTAAGACCCACTGGCCAGATTTGGCCCACATCACCATTTCATGTGGCCCCACCCCTCCAAGGGCATTTGAGAAAAAATGGCCTTCCCTTTGAAGCTGTTGGGACAAAATGGCCACCTCCATCATGCAGGCAGGGCAAAATGGCTGTCCGGCCCTCAAAGCTGACTGAGAGAGTGTGACCCGGCTCCCAGCTGGAAAAGGTTGGGAACCCCTGTTTTAAGAAGAACAGCTTCCATGTCCAGTTTAGGAGTGTTCTGTTACTGTATTTTATTCTCTGAACTCTGTCTAGTTTCTCTCTTTTTGACTGCCTGACTGACCATTAGGAACAGGGTAGCAAGTAGGTCAGCTGTTTGAGACCTGAGTGCTGCGTGGCAGAGTGGATCCCATCGTCTGTCCCAGCTCACACCAACTTAGCAGTTTGAAAGCAAGAAATTGCAAGTAGATAAATAGGTACCTCTTTAGCAGGAAAGGTAGCAGCATTCCATGCACTTCGGCGTCTAGTCATGCCTGCCACATGACCATGGAAACATCTGCAGATGGAGACAGTGCTGGCTCTTTAGCTATAAATAGAGATGTGCATTGCACTCTAGAGTCAAATACGACTGGCTTTTGAGCAAGGGAGACCTTTATATATTAACTCTTCCCTAACTAGAGAGAAGAGAGGAAGGAGGCATCCACAATAAAAGTATAGGCAAGAGGAATGGACAGAAAGAGGGAGCCAGGGTTGGGGTCTGGTTCTCACCCACTCAATAATGCCTTCAATTCCTTACACATTCCCTCCTATCAGGTAGGAATCTGTCCTAAGTAAATAATATTGCCTGAAGTTAACATCAGTACAGGATGACTTTGAGCTCAGCCTCTCTGTTCACGTGGATCTACTAATAGGTATCTGGTAGTTGTTCGTTTGTTCTTTCTTTCTTTCTTTCTTTCTTTCTTTCTTTCTTTCTTTCTTTCTTTCTTTCTTTCTTTCTTTCACTGTCTATTATGGCTTCTGTCTCCAGGTTAGACTTTGGACATCTGCATTGAAAATGACATGCAGACTCGTCAGATCAACTCTGGGTGCAATTTTCTTGAACTGCATACAACCCTTAACTCCGGAGTGTCTTATTTCTTCTCCCGACTGCCTGCCAAATTTCCCTGTGTTTTCTCTCCAGCCGACTGTCCCTCGGCTTCTGGCAGGAGCTAAGGAGTCTTCCAGCAGCTGACCGTCCACTGCAGCCGGCCTTGGCTGGGAGACACTTACAGGGAATGCAGAGGTTTTGAAGGCTTCTGAAAGTGCTTCAAGGCTCTTATCTCCATCCCTGATTAAGACTGTTCCTCCTTTTCCTCCTCCTCCCCTGCTTGAGGCAGCTACTGGTGTCAAAGAGAACGGGGGAGAGCCTGTCGACTGTACAGTTCTACTTCTCTCCCCCACAGGGCAGCATCCTGTGGCTGATGTGTAGGAAATAATGGGTGATAAGCAATGATAAGCATAAGGGTAGGAAATAAGGGTAGGAAATAAAGAGTTCTGAATGTCTTCTGTACGGTGTGTGTGTGTGTGTGTGTGTGTGTGTGCTGTCGTGTCCCCCCCCCCCCAACAACCATATATTTATTGTCTGAGGTTTGGCTTCTCTGTTATTCTGGATCAACCTGCGCTGAACATCTAGCAACTGCTGAACATTGGGTGGCTGCAAGCCAGATTAGGGACTCATTTTTGGATGACTAAAATGCAGTTGATGTCTCAGTAGACATACATAGGATTCTGCATGTTTATCCCTGGTTCAAACATGTTCCTCCACCTAAAGAAACAACAGTGAGCAAGAAAATGCTTTTAATGTTACATTTGGGATGTAGACCGTTGCAGTAGGAAAGCAAGAAGCCGACATGTGTTTCTGAAGGGTTTGGTTTCAGCTTGTTGTTTTTATAATATAAGGAAAGAATTTTCTAAGGCAGAAAATAGCTGGTACTGTACCTGTATTCCTTGGACACAAAGGTTTCCCCCTAGATTATCAAGGCAAGAGAATCGGCGTAGATGAAACTTTTGGCACATGGGAATGTCAATTGACTATTTGTGTAAATGTTAAAAAATAATGGTGTCATGGCAGTACCCTGTAGAAGGCTGTTCCTTTGTTCCCTCCAGTGATTGTGCCTCCCTTGAAATTCAACAAAAAAAAAATCAGTATTGAAGTAAGGTAGTGACCATTTCTTTTAGCCCATGATCTTTAGTAAGGAGGTAGAACTGTTTGAGCAGCAATTGATGGTGGACAGCTTCATAGGTTGATGTAAGTTTGACAAGTGCTGCTCCAATTATTCTGTGTGTTTCCAAACCATGTGGTGGTGGGAGACTTGCCTCAGATGCCAAAGTTTGGAAAAGAACTCTTACAATCAAGTTAGTGGGAAAATACAATCACATTAGATTGTAACGCCCTGTCCCCTTGACACCCAGTATTAGTACATGCAAGATTGCTATATTATCCCAGCAGATAGCAGGTTATCTTTGTTTCTGCTGTCTGGCAAGCAAATGAAATTATGATGAGGCTTTTGGGGTTTATTATTGGATGCCACATTAACATAGGCTGGGTGCTCCACTTGTGGTCCTCTGGATATTCTTGGACTGCATTTCCCATCAGCTCTATCCAGGACAGTCAATTGTGAGAGATAATGAAAGTTATGGTCAACAAGTATCCTTCCTGCTACAGAAAAAAATCAGAGAGAATGAGGTGAAACCACAGTTCTTTGATTATCATTTGATGCTAATAAATAGCACATTATGCTAGATACTGGTGCTGACTGTTGCAGAGTTTTGAATTACTGTATTGGTAAAATTCCCTTTAGCTGTCCACTACGAATTCAGAGACCCATAGAAGAGAATACTGTAGTTTTAAGTCTCCAAAGTCCATCACTTTTTCATTAACCGGAACTTAAAGTCTCGTAAGTCTGAGTCCTTTGTAAAGGTAAAGGCAAAGGTTTCCCTTGCTTGAAAGCCAGTCATATCCTACTCTAGGGGTCAGTGCTCATTTCTGTTCAAAGCTGAAGAGCCAGCGCTGTCTCCTTCTGCAGACGTTTCCATGGTCATGTGGCAGGCATGACTAAATACCGGAGCACACAGAACACTGTTACCTTCCCACTGAAGTGGTCTCTATTTATCTACTTGCAATGTCTTGCTTTCAAACTGCTAGGCTGGCAAGAGCTGGGACAAAGACGGGAGCTCATTCCATCCTGCAGTACTCAGGAATCGAACTGCTGACCTTCCGCCTCCCAGGCAGTCCTTTGTACGAGAAAGAATAAAAATGTTTCTTTATTACATTTACTTGGAATTACAAATGTGTACAAATGTTCGGTGGCTAACGAGGTGAATTTTAATGTAGAGGTAACAACAACCAAAGAGACCAACAGAAACAAACTGATTCCAATTGAAAAGAAAGGGAAAGAACATAGAGCAGAGAGAGGCAAGGTTTTCTTTGAATTCACAGGCTAAAAGGAATAATTGGTTAGTGGTGGATAGACAGCCACTCCAGCCCAGAAAAGGTCCCTCCTAGTCACTCCCAAGTACAGGCAGAGTGCAGGGTTGTTATAAAACCCAACACTCTTGGGCGTGTTTGTGAACATCTCTTGAACTTAAGGAAACAGATTCCTGTGCTTCAAAATTTATCACTGTATGATTGGCAGCAAGGAACAGAAAGTAGCAAGCTGGGGAGAACAATGTAACTTTTTCTGGCCAAGTGTTTTTCCTCTATATAGCAAATGGGAAATGCTTTCAGAGGGACAGATTTGTATGATGGGATACAAATTTTAGCAGAAGCTGTTTCAACTTTTCAATAAGGCCCTTTAAGAGCCATTGACGTGCCATGGTTTAGATGTGCTAGTATGCAATGCAGTTGTGACCCTCCGTGATCTGGCAATTGTTTAGGGAGAGAGGAGACTGGATGCCAGACTGGGAAGCAATATTAACTTGGTTTGCTTAGTTGTAAGGTAATTTATCTGTTATTCTGGGAGCTGGTGAGAAAGTAAGTAGAAGAGTTTTGTTTTGAGTATAAGCCTCCAGATATTGTGTGTGTGTGTGTGTGTGTGTGTGTGTGTGTGTGTGTGTGTGTGTGTGTGTGTGTGTGTGTGTTGAGAACCCTGTTCCTAAGTCAGATGTGATGAGAACCCTAAATACTTATACAGTAAAACCTTGCATAAAGAGTGCCTCGCTTAGAGAGTAACTCACTTAAAGAGCAGAATTTTCTCTGATTGTCAGCTTGTTTAACAAATAAAACCAACCAAAAACTCACTTAACAAATAAATCGGGGTTCCCAATCCCCCCCTATCAGAAGTCACAATTGGTCAGTTACAATGCTGTTCTGCTTAAAGAGCAAACTCACATAAAGAGCAACCCTATGGAACACATTATGCTCTTTTCTGGAGGTACAACTTGTATTACATGTTTAGGTACACTTCCCTGTACATAGGAGGAAAAGTTAGATGCCAGCCCAGAAAGTTTGATGCCAGCACAAAAGAGCAGCATTCCTTTGAATAGGACTGGTGCCCAATGACCCTGCAGGTTGGCAGGAAGCAGTGTTGGCTAATAGGCTCCCCCAAGCTGTTAATCACCCTTGCCCTCTCTCCTTTTGCTCCTTGTATGCTCATCCTTGGGTTGTGAACATTTCAGTGTGTTTATGGCATCAGTGGAATGTGGGAGGGTGCCCTAGGGCGTTCCTGTCTCTCTCTTGGCTCCAGATAGAATCAAGTGACATTTTTTCACATACACATATACACCAGCCCCTCTTCTGTTTCATTACAGACCACTCAGTTTATAGTGTTTGAAAGCCAGAAGGACATCCTAGAAAGATAGAATTGCACTGTCTCCTGAAGGGACCTACCCTTTCTGTTTCTTGTCCCAAGTCCAGACAGTATCAGCCCTATTGTTAGGCAGGGTGATGTGGTTGTCTCAGGTGGCAGGTGCTAAGAGGTAGCAGTAAGGTGTGGAGGCAAGACATCTGTATGCTGTGAGGCCCTCTTCTGCAACCCCAGCTAGACTACTGCTCTCAACTGCAGTGGAAGATGCAGTTCCACTGTCAGTGCCAAAGCAGGATGTTGTCTGCCAGCATGGCCCCTGTTTATACTTGGAGCAGGAGGGAATACAACTGTAGGCTACAAAAGCTTTTCGGTCGAGGCATTCATTACATGTTGTAACCTGTGAGGAAGCTATGTCATTTTTATGGCTATTCTTCCACAAGCAAGATACACATCATCAGGGTAATGACAAAGCACTCCATGCCTGGGTCCTTCATGTTATGTAAAAAGAACAGGGACTCCTGCATGATGGAGCTTTTGAAATACCTGCATATACTCAAGTATAAGCCAACCCAAATATAAGCTGAGGTACCTAATTCTGACCTGAGAAACCAGGAAAAGAGATTGACCCGAGTATAAGCTGAGGGTGGAAAATGTAGCAGCTGCTAGTGAGTTTCAATAATCAAAATACAGTACATGAAAATAAAATTAATCACTGTAATTGTGGGGTAATGTTTTTGAATGTTTATGGTACTGTATTTTTTAAAACTGTATTTGAATTGGCACCATCCAACCAGTGCTTGTGGTGCCAGGGAAGAGAGTGGGCGGGCCAATAGCACCAAGGCAGAATACAAGAAACATCGCTCCAGCCTCTTTCTCACACTGTGAGTGAGCGAGGCTTTCCCTGTCCAGCTTGGTGTGCCCCTTGGAGCAGTGATGACAAGGCAGGTAAGTGAAGCCACAGGGGGTGAGGAGAAGCCAGCTTTGCCTTGCTACAAGGCGGCGGAGGCTTCACGGATCCATCTCCCTGATGGGGCTGCACCCGAGAGAGCCCGGCTGCCCATGCCGCTAGGCAGGCATTTTTCTCGCTCTGGAGCAGGGAGAGAGAGAAAATGGCTGCCTGGCAGCGGTGACCTCTCATGACAAAGACACAATGGGAGAAGCAGGCAGCAGAAACTATTAGCCGCCACCTGTTTCTACCCTCGCCACCATCTCAATCAGGCGCAGAGAAAACATGTCTCCCAAGACGCAGCCGAAAGGAGTTTTCTGTGTACCGATTGAGATGTGCCAAAGACAGGACGGGAGAAGTGGGTGGCAAAGGCAATCAGCCACTTTCACCTCTTCCCCTCACAGACTCAGTGACCTGAGTATAAGCCGAGTCTACTTTTTTGACCTCATTTTTAGGGCAGGAAAACTAGGCTTATACTCGAGTATATGGGACCTGCTCTTGAAAGAAGATTTGAGGGTGTGAAACATGGATTGCACAGAGGGGCCCATGAACAACTCATTCCAGTGATGTGGTCTAGAGCAAGTGCTGGCAATTGGCCTTCCAAGTTTTGTTGGACTCCTATGATCCCTCACTGCTAGCTGTGCTTGTGTCACTTTTAAGAAGAGACAGTGTACTTGGAGCCAATCGAAAGAGTAGTCTATCAAGAATCATGTTCCTCACCTTTGGAATATTCCATCTTAAAATATAGTTAACCTCTTTCTCTGTTCAAAACATCAGTCCAAAATATCAAGAAGAAATCATACTGGGCAGGAGTAAGTAAGTTATTATGTCCAGCGCCTTCCCATGGTGCCCTGCACACTCCTGCTGGGACAGAGACAGACACTCAAACCATCATGCAGTACCCACGTCTCGAACTGCCGACTTGCCAACCTTCCCGCTTACAAGGAGAGCTTCTTAACCACTGAGCTGCTGCAGCCCCACTGCAGTAATTTATAGCCTTGCAGAAGTGGTTGGACCTACCTCATGTTTGGCTTGGTTTCTCACAGTGAGAGTCACATTAAATCATGTCTGTCAATCAAAAGAAAATGCAACTCTGCAAGTACAGTATTATAAATGGCAAATATTGCAATTTTTCATCCCCTTCTTCCTATGTAAAGCTAAAAATGAATGAAAGTGGTATTGACTTGGCCAGCTGTCCCCCAACAGATCAAAGTATGGAACCTGTTACCAGTCAGATATAATTGGATTCCAATACCCATCACTTCCAGGCAGTGTTGCCAATGACCTGGGATGATGGGAACTGTAGTCCGACAACACCTGGTTTACAATGGAGTGATTTGAAAATATATTGTTGGGGAAGAGGGAAGGAGAGAGAGAAAAACAGGACAATCTGCCTTCACTATTCCAGAGAAGATACTTATGGAGATGAAAGTACCCCTGTCCAACCTTAAAGAGATCTCATATAAAGCAGTGAGGAATCTGTTTTCAAATCCTCTCTCATCTGTCACACAAGAGCTGTGGCTGTCTCTTCAACTTTTGCTTGACATATGTCATACTTTTGCTTGACATATGACATATAGCATGGTCTCAATCTTTTATGTTTACCTGACACTACAACTTGGGTATCTGTGCATGATAGCATGTCTTAATGGACCTTTCCTCTCATCTGTGTTGGCCTTTCCACTTCCATTGGTAAATTTAAAAACCTCCCATGTGAAGGAGTCCCACAGGACATGAAATATAGCTTACTTGCATGTAACTGTTGTTCTCCAACCAGTTATTTGTGTACTCAGATAACCTGCCCTCCCGTATTCTTTCACTTTATAAAATAAGAACTGAGCTGAGGTACTAGGTTGTGACTCTGTGAATGCAGTACGTGATAAGGGTGGGGTTTCCACCTATCATACACCTAGTATAATAATGTTCTGAACGTGTTTCTATGCAGGTGCAAGTCCAATATGCGTGAATTCACAGCTGACCACTTGAGGAAACACTTATAGATAAGCAACCTGTCTCTGTGGGCAGCAGAGAGTGACTCTTGCCCATTTCATATATTTTGCATGTCACTATTTTACATAAATGGGACTGCAGTGGCTCAAGTGGCTAAGATGCTGACTGGGAGGTAGAAGGTCAGCAGTTCAATTCCTGAGTACTGCAGGACGGAATGAGCTCCCGTCTTTGTCCCAGCTCCTGCCAACCTAGCAGTTCGAAAGCAAGACATTGCAAGTAGATAAATAGGGACCACTTTGGTGTCTAGTCATGCCTGCCACATGACCATGGAAATGTCTGCAGAAGCAGACAGCGCTGGCTCTTTGGCTTTGAAACAGAGATGAGCACTGAACCCTAGAGTCGGATAAGACTGGCTGTTAAGCAAGGGAAACCTTTACATATTTTACATAAAAGGTTTGTGCCACCTTTAGTTATAGTTTTGTCTTAATGTTAGTTCATCCCGGCAGAGAGGAAGGAAGACAGGAAGAAGTTCTTCTAGTCAGCAAGCATACTGTCTGCCATCAAGTGTCTGTCAGGTTGTGATACAGGGATTTCATGCTGCTGTGTGCCATATGCCCACTGCACCAGCTTTCAGAGGAAGCATTGCCACAACAGGAAACAGTCATCAACTTCTTCTCGGATGGGAAGTGTAGACTTGTTGTGCCCAGAAATTGTTGCCACAATTGGAACTTCCTGCCTTCACTGAACAGAGACACCCAACCTTTTTCTGTAGAAAGATGCATTAGACTTCTCTAGAAAGTGGGTGCAACATAGATACAGTTGTACCTCACTTAAAGAGCATAATATGTTCTACAGGATTGCTCTTTAAGCGAGTTTGCTCTTTAAGCAAAACACCATTGTAGGGGAACAATTGTGACTTCTGGTGGGACAGGATTGCAAACCCCAATTTAGTTGTTAAGCAATTTTGGTTGGTTTTATTTGTTAAGTGAAACGACCGTTCAGAGAAAATTCTGCTCTTTAAGCGAGTTACTCTTTAAGCAAGTATTTCTGAGGAAGAAAACAGCTGGTCTTAAAACAAATCTCAAACTCTTCCTTGAGTTTGCTGGTTTAAAAGGTAGGATATACTGTATATGTGACAAACAAATATAACAGCCACTTTATATCTATCTTGTTTTTTTGTTTCTTTGAGTGGTGCCTTGCTTCCACCAGCCAATGCACATTGTAAAAACATCTTGTTGCTATTCTTAGTGGTTAGCTACAATGGAGATAGACGCTGTCTGCCTAAGTGGCTGTTTGTTGCTTGCTGGTACAACTCTGCCAAGATGATGGGTGGGGAAATATTCCAGATGGGCTATATAGAAATAAAATAAATAAATAATTATGCACCATTGTTATCAGTTTCTCTGCTGCTCCTTTGGCATATCCCAGGTTGAAGTTCTTTTAATCCCTTTGCTTCTCAGTACTTCTTTCAGATGTTGGAGAGGCTCCTGGAAACATTTCCCCACATATTTGTGGGGCTTTCTAGGATGCAAGCCACAGAAGTGGTGAGATTTTTGTCCAGCTCCTTAATGAGAAGGGGCTTCACAGAGGGAAAGTGGAGGGTATCCCTTCATCTCTGTATAGACTTGGTGCTCTCTTTCATCTTCACTCATGGGCATCGTTTATACTGGTATGTGTGCGTGGCCACGGTCACCATTGCTGGATAATGACAATAATTTCATGTCAGAAATCATTCTGGGTTGAAAGGATTTTTTTTTTTTTGAAAAACTCCACTCAGGGGATACCTGACTGAGGTTCCTTTCATATCCCCAAGATCTTTTCCCACCAAAGTGGTCCCTATTTATCTACTTGCAATTTCTTGCTTTCGATCTGCTAGGCTGGCAAGAGCTGGGACAGAGACAGGTGCTCATTCCGTCATGCTGTAACCGGGTCTTGAACTGCCGACTTGCTGGCCTTTCAGCTAACAAGGCGAGCTTCTTAACCACTGCGCCACCACAGTCTTTTACCATCCACATACATGGAGTGCAACTCTCACCACCACCCCCAGCTGGCACACTGTGATAGGAGTTGTGGCTCAACATTCCTGGAGGTTGGAAAAGGCTAAGATGGAGAAAGTAGTAGGATATCTTGGGAAGGCTATAAATTGAAGACCATGTTGTCTGGATCGTCCTGTGAAATCAGCAAGGAAGTTGGCCTGTAAAACTCTCATCTGGAAAGACTCATTAGTTTATAACTCTCTCAGTGTCATCTACCAGACAACAAACTCCATTCAATTCAATGGAACATCAGAAGGAATACATATAGGATTGCACTGTTAGTATCCTAGTTGTGCCCCAGGAATATTTTCCTCTCAAGGTATTGCTCTTTCCCTGGAGTGTACAGGGTTGGTGTGTCTCCACCCCATTATCAAACTAGAGTTATAATTAAGGACCTTGTTAATTTAATGATCCATATGTGTTGAAAGACCAGCAGTGGTGGCTTAGTGGCTAAGACACTGAACTTGACAACCAGAAGGTCAGCAGTTTGAGTGCTACATGATGGAGTCAGCTTTCATCTGCCCCAGCTCATGCCAAACTAGCAGTTTGAATTCAGGAAATTGCAAGTAGATAAATAGGTACCACTTCAGCAGGAAAGGTAACAGTTCTGTGCACTCTGATGTCTAGTCATGCCTGCCACGTGATCACAGAAACATCTGCAAAAGCAGAGAGCGCTGGCTCTTGGGCTGTAAATGAATACGGCTGGCTTTCGAGCAAGGGAGTCCTCTACTTATGTGTTGAAATGTGAATGTTTTGAAAAGGGATTTACTATCTAAGGTGACTTAAAGCAATCATATTCACTGTCAAAATTTCTCTCCCAGCGCAGTGGTTAAGATGCTCACCTTTTTAGCTGGAAGGCTGGCAAGTCAGCAGTTCGAGACCCGGGTACTACATGATGGTTTGAGTGCCCGTCTCTGTCCCAGCTGTTGCCAACCTAGCAGTTTGAAAGCAAGACATTGCAAATAGATAAAAAGGGACCACTTTGGTGGGAAAAGATCTTGGAGGTGTGAAAGGAGCCCCTTTTGGGCATCCCGTGAGCAGAGTTTCTCCCGCAAAAAAATCTTTCAACCCAGAATAATTTCTGACATGAAATTATTATTATTATCTCCCACCCCCTTTCTCTAGGGGAGAATAATAATAATAATTTATTAGACTTGTAAACCCCCTCCCCCTTTTGATGAATGGGTAACTGGCAAGTTTTGGATATCTGGCAAGTTTTGGATAACTGGCAAGTTTTGGATATCTGGCAACTTTTGGATAACTGGCAAGTTTTGGATATCTCTTCACTTTTCCTTGAAAAGGTCCTCCTTCTTTCTCTCCCTCTCTGTTTCTTTTGCAAAGTAGAGTTGGAGCCCCAGTATGGGTTTCTGCTGTTTCTGCCATGACAAAGGATTCAGTGGTTTCTAAAAAGCCACTGAAGCTATCCCAAGAAAGTTTCTAGATGTCTGGGATGGGCTCAGAGTTGTTGGCAAAATCAGAAGAACAGAAGTATCTGGCAAAAAATAATAATAATATTAAAGAAGAAGAAAAAGCTAGGCCATTGTAATGATGGCATTGGACACATAGGATGTCTTCTTTACTTCTATTCCACGTTAGCACTAGGGCTGAAGGCAGCAGGCCGGCCTGGTACTTGCTGGTAGAGGAGGTGGGTTTGAGGAGAGCAAGTGAGGGAATGTCTGCTCACACTGGGCTCAGACACAGCTCAGCCACAGAGCGAGCAAACCCCCCCCCCCCACACACACACACACACTGTGTAGAGCAGCTTCTGGTTTGAATTAGCAGGCAGGCGGGTCAGGCTAATTGGGACCTTTCAGATCTCGCCAGTGCAAGCTAAAGAGAGAGATGCAGGAAAGAAACCCATGTGGGTTGAAGTCCCAGCCAGGCAAGGAAAAAGCCACAAGGCAGAGGAAAAGGGGGAGCAGCTGCAGTCGAGAGTCATGTATCAGGATGGGCTTGAGAAGATTTTTTAAAGGGGGGGAGGACAGAAAAGGGAGAAGGGAGGAGAGGCAGCCCTTAGCTGCAAGCATGGCATGAGTCCTCTGAATTTGCATTCACAAACTGATTAATAACCATTAGTACCCTTTAATGTAATTCATACTCATTAGCGCTTTTTGATGTCAGTTGCCCTTTTGTCCAGATCATCAGACAGTAATTATTAGGTTGGGGTGTTTTTTTCCTCCTTTCATGTCATGATCAAACCCTGGACTGCCAAAATGAAGCCACCTTCTTGACTTTGCCACTGACCAAACTTAAGTCCTCAGCAGTGCATTTTTTTTTTGGTAGTACTGTAATGTGTAATCTGGTAGTTTCTGGTACGCAGAACGAGCCTCCTCGAAGACTGTGGATACTTTTTACATTTTTGAACCACCATCGGGTGTACTCTGGTCAACGTTTTTGCTGGCTAATCTTTCTCACACCAAAGGAACTGAGGAATTATTAAGGGTGTGCTCTGATATGTGCAAGGAGTGAGATTCGTTCATTTGTTTAAATGCACCTTTAAGAACCACATAAACAATCTCAGAAGAGAAAGATAGTTTGGGCCTAGATTGGGTTTAACCAAAACAAGCACAGTTGTACCTCGTTTAAAGAGCATAATGTGTTCCACAGGATTGCTCTTTAAGTGAGTTTGCTCAAGAGCATAATGTGTTCCACAGGATTGCTCTATAAGTGAGTTTGCTCTTTAATCGAAACACCATTGTAAGTGACCAATTGTGACTTCTGGTGGTGGTGGGGGATTGTGATCCCCGATTTATTTGTTAAGCGAGTTCTTGGTTGGTTTTATTTGTTAAGCGAAGTGAACATTCAGAGAAAATTCTGCTCTTTAAGCGAGTTACTCTTTAAGTGAGACGCTCTTTATGCAAGGTTTGACTGCACTTGCGAATGTTGACATACAACGTGGGCAATGATAATGAATAACGGCATTGTAAGGGTTACGATGAGCAAAGCTTACAAAATACAGTAATACCTCGGATAACGCTAAGACTTGGTTCCACAAGTCTTGGTGTTATCCGAGTTTTAGTGTTATCTGATGCATGTTAAAATCTTATGGGATGGATTGGATAACGTTAAAGCTCCATAGAGATACATTGTAACCGCACAGGCTTTAGCGGTTGTTATCCGATACATCCCATAGGACCTTAACATTATTCGATCCAATTCTCCTCCCCAGATTACTTAACGTTATGCGATTTCCGAGGTATTACTGTATGCTTTTAAAAACACTACAGCTCCCCCAATGAGCATGGTAGCTATATTGAGTGGGAGATTTGGGGAGTTGTAGTCAAAAACAATGTAAGGTCCCCATGTCTTCTTCTTCTTTCCTGTCTATGCCAGACGTGAAACTGCCAAACGAAGCCACCATTGGGTGAATCCGTTCTTCAGTTCCTTTTGCCTGGTGAGAAAGATTAGCTGACACAAATTTGTCATTGCCCGGGGTATGCCTGATTGTAGTTTTAAAAAAATGCCACAGTCTTCAAGGAGGCTTAATTTGGTGACATGGACTTCTCAGAGCTCTGTATGTTAGTTACGAGGATCCTTAAGGGGCCTTTTTGTTCTGCCATTATTTTTTGCTTGGTGGGTATTTGTTTTGTTTGTTGTTCAGTCACACAGTCGATTCTGATCCTCTGCAACCCCATGGACCACTGTCCGCCAGGCACTTCTGTCCTCCACCATCCTCCTCAGCTCCTTCAGTTCAGTGCCCATTGTGCCTACAATACCATCTAGCCATCTCATTTTTGGCCGCCCCCTTCTTCTTTTGTCCTCCACCCTTCCCAGCATCAAGGCTTTCTCAAGTGAATCCTCTCTTCTCATTTGATGTCCAAAGTACTTCAGCTTCATCTTTACTATTTGACCTTCTAGGGAGCAGTCAGGGTTGATTTCTTCTAAGATTGACCTATTGGGTATATAAACCTTTTACTTTAAGTGTGTATGGTGGTGGTGGGGAATTATTCACTATTATTTTTATATATCAATACACTTCTGCGTATAAATTTGAAGCTGTTGGGCAATTAGGCTAAGTTTTCAAACACTGGCTGGCTAAAAATGAGGAGCGTTAAAAAGAAGCGTTAAGGGACGGATCAGTTGCCAGCCGAGTGGTGGGCGAGCAGGACGGGTCTTGGGGGCTGTGATCGTTGGCGTCTCTGAGCCTGTTGCTGAAAACGGTGGGGCACAAGAAGGCTGTGGAAAAACTGAGCCGAAGGAAGGAGAGGGAGCAAGGAAGGCCTGGTTTGGCTGCCGTGCTGCAGGCAGGGAAGGGAAGGGCTGCCATAGAGCTGGGTCATGCGGAGGTTACTGCACCCAAAGGGGGTTCTTGGAGAGTTCATGCTGCTGGCTCGCTTGACGCTTGCTCGGCCTTTGCGCACTGGAAGGAAAGGGAGAGGCTTGGGGAGGAATAGAGAAAGGGGGGGGGGGAGAGACAGCCTGGCCTGGCCTGGCCAGCTACTGGCAGGGAGCCTGGCCCAACCAGTGGAGAGAGAGTCAGGCCTAGCTAGTTGGGGGGGGGGGTGTTAGTTTCAGCAGTAGGGAAAGTTAATGTTGGTTTGTCCCCAGTCACCAACAGGCGGAAGAATGAGGTTAGCCTCAGCTGGGGCAGGGTGGCAGCAGAAAGAAATGGGTGGCTCAGCCAGGACTGAAGGATGCAGGTTTTGCCCAACGTAGCTAACAAAGATCTTGTCTGCATTTGGCCCCTCTGGCAGAAGTAGGGAATGTGGCAAAGAGGAGGCTAAAAGAGCTGATCGGTTATAGTAATAATTTTGTGTCAGAAATTATTCTGGATTGAAAGGATTTTTGCTGGAGACACTCTGCTCAGGGGATGCCTGAATGAGGCTCCTTTCATGTCCCCAAGAACTTTCCCCACCAAAGTGGTCCCTATTTATCTACTTGCAATTTCTAGAACATACATGTTTGATTGGGGTGGGGGTGGGTGGGAGAGGAACAACAATGAGATAAGTTGACCCAGCCCAGAAATGGAAAGATGAAGTGGACTTGATCCAAAAAGCTCACATTTAAATACAGCAGTTAGTCTTTAAGATGCCACAACATTTTTGTCTTTTTTTTTTTGCTGTTTTGTTTTGTTTACTCTCTGAAGTGGATGTTACATAGATGTTATCTTGTCAGATCCTCAGATTCAATGGGCCTGCTACAGTTGCAACATATTACTGGATTTCAGCCACTGAAGAGCAAAGAAGGGGGCAGCAGAACTTCTGGGCCTGCAGGCGTTGTTCAGTTTCCATTCCCACTGGGCATCTGGCTGCCAATGGGGTGTGATGGAAACAGTTGGAGTGCCACAGTTTCCCTGGTGCTGGCCTAGAGTTTGGGCCTAGAGTGAGAGATGAGTTGCCCTTCCAGTCCTTGAGGAAAGGGGTCATTTGTTGTAGTAGAGATTTCCTTGAGCTCAGTCAGCTGCTGGCCACTTCCGAAAAATGAGCTGGACTTGTCATTAGAAGCAAAGAGGTCTTCTTAATGCTGATTCTGCTATGGTACGAACTTTTGGAAATGAGTGTCAGGAGGTAGAATACTCACTGTAAGACTCCTATCCCTGCTTCTGTTCTTTGTGCTATTGTAGTTTTGTTGTTTGGGCCCTGGAAACAGAATCAGCTTTTGTTCTCAGTAGAAGGTGGTAATTGGCTCATGTCATGCCTTGTGGATAATAAGTCACCAAGTTCTGATGTGGTCCTTTTGAGGTTTTTCCTTTGCTGCACCACCTACTTTAAGGATGGCAGAAGGCACGTTAGGATCTATTGGTGATCTGTAATAAATCAAGTATCTCCAGATCTCATGAAAAAGGAAATGTGTAGGTTTAAATTAAATTTTTAGAATTCCTGCTCTATAGTAACTCAAATATAGATTGGTATGCAGGTCAATCCAGTGCATAGTGTATTTCAGAGCTTAGTGGGTATTTTGCCTGTGCTCACTCACCAATTTGTCATGCCGGTGCAATTAGTAAACCTCCAGATTGTCTAAGTAAATCCTAAGTAGTCTTCCCTCCCATGGGGGAGAAACTTGCCAGGAAAGCATGTGGCAAAGGTTGTATCCTCTGATGCCCACAGTTGTAATCTGGTGGCTGGACACAGTTGAGAAGAAAGATAAAGGTATGCAACTTGGAAGGACTGCTGTAGCTTAAATGTAGATGAGCACCATATCCAGTGATGGGATGTTACCGGTTCGGACTGGTTCGCCCGAACTAGTAGCACCCCATCAGGAGGGGCTGCCTGGGGTGGTGGTAAACCCCCGGGTGACCAGTTCAGTCGCCTCTCCACCCCCTTCCAAAAATGTATTTGCTGCCCGGAACTGCGCATGCATCCAACCTCCGTTTGATGCATGTACAGTTCTATTTTTTAGTGTGCATCCGTCAAATAAAGGTTTGATGCATGCACACTAAAAAAAAAAAAGAACTGCACTTTTTTTTTGCTCCGCCCATGACATCATGATGTCATGACATCGGCTACGCCCATGATGTCCATGATGTCATGGTGGGGTACTCGGAATTTTGACAACCCACCACTGACCTTATCCTGGAGTTGGATATGACTGGCTTTCTAGCAAAGGTGACCTTTATACAACTTGAGAATTTGAGACCATGCTTCTCTCTTAGAAAGAAGTATATTGGTTGTGAATATCTGAGAGAGTGTTAACCTCCTGTGCTTGTTGTTAGGAAAACATATTAATAGGTGTTTGAAACACAGTACAGTCAAACCTCCCATAAAGAGCGCTTCGCTTAGAGACTAACTCACTTAAAGAGCAGCATTTTCTCTAAATGTTCGCTTCACTTAACAAATAAAACCAACCAAAAACTCACTTAACAAATAAATCGGGGTTCACACACCACCCACCACCCCCGAAGTCACAATTGGTCACTTACAATGGTGTTTCACTTAAAGGGCAAACTCACTTAAAGAGCAATCCTGTGAAACACATTATGCTCTTTAAGCGAGGTACAACTGTATAAGATTTTGAATACTTTTAAAACAGTATTTACTTTTCTTTCCTGACTCTTTACTTTGGTCACGGTTGTTCGATTAATTGTTACTGGCTCACCTTATTGCAGCAAGAACACATCAACCATACATTATTTTGGGGTTATTTTGTTCCCTTTTGCCTGCTGAAAGGCTTTTAAATGCATGAGCCAGCATGTCATATATAACATTAAGCTCAGAATGGTTATTCTATTATAGAGCACATTTTTATAGGCAGACAGAAATAAATAAATAAATAGAGACAGATCATGTTGGAAAGCTGGCTTGTTACTTGTGGCAAGTAATAATCACCTCCAGGTGAGCAGTAGAGTTGCCCTCTTTGGATTAATGCATGTGATGGCTGGACTACTTTCTAATGGTAAGAGCTATTCAGTGGTTTGGAGATTTTAAAAAGGAAAATTAGATGACATCTGTTTAGCATGCTTAATATCCAACATTGACAGGGGGTTGTCCTGGGTTGCCTTCTGAATCCTTCACAGTTTCCCAGGTGTTTAATTATAAGTCCTTGGTTTGTTGTTTTTCAGTCGCACAATCAATTCCGACCCTTTGTGACCCCATGGGCCATTGTTCTTCAGGCACTTCTGTCCTCCACCATCCTCCTCAACCCACCCAGCTCTGTGCCCATTGTGTCTACAAAACTATCTAACCATCTCATTTTTGGCCACCCCCTTCTTCTTTTGCCCTCCAACTTTCCCAGCATCAAGCGTCAAAAATTTTACTACCTCACCATGATGTAATCACAGTGTGGGTGGAGCTAACGTCATGATGTCATGATGTTGTGGGCGGGGCCAAATAAAAAAAATACAAAATAATAAAAATAAAATAAAATAATAAGCACACGCACACCCCTCAACCCACCCACCCACAACACAAACCCATAAAATAAATAAATAAAATAAAATAAAAATACATTGTAATACAGCCACCCATCCAATCACCCACTCACCCACCCCAAACACAAAGCAACCAGAGCTTTTAAACCAGAGCTTAAAGCTTATTCTGGCTAATCTTTCTCACACTAGGTCAGATGGAAGGAACTACAGAATGAACTCACCACAAGATGGCTTCATTTTGGCACTTTTCAACTTTTCAACAGTTAAAGAAATTAGGTACTAAGTCTTTGTCTAACCAGTTCTCTAGGATAATATGCCTTAATGTAAATGTAAAACAGCTGTACCTCTTTAAGGGTTCTCCAATTGGAACAGCAATTGGAACAGCACAGGTGTAGTTTGATGTAACTCCAAGACTTTGCTTAAAAACCCCAAGCCAGGCCCCCAGGCCTTTTTAGGAACTGTGGTAGTAGGTCAATATAGGTAAATATTAAATACACATTAAAATAGACACAGACACACCACATCCGAAGGTGAGTCACTTACCCTGGGGAGCTTCAGGCTATAGGGAGCTTCAGGCTAGCAGCTTCTCTTCCTCCTCCCCACTTGGGAGGACAGCAAGGAGGCCGTGCATATGTGCCAAGCACTGTAGGTGAAAAGGTAAGCCCTGAAGGTGGTTCCCCCCAAAAGCTGCTACCGGTTCTCTGGGACACTGGGAAAAGTTACTACCGGTTCTGGAGAACTGGTGAGAACCTGTTACATCCCATCACTGAATTGGCCATTGACTCATTTATGGCTGTTACAAATGTGTTTACGACAGTTGTAAATGAGCCCATGGCTGTCATAAATGTGTTTTCGACATCCACAAATGCCTTGAGGACAGCCGTAAATGGCAGGGGGACCACCAGTCCAGCCCCCTCAACTGTCTGAGGGAGCGTGACCCAGCCCCTGACTGAAAAAGGTTGGCAATCCCTGCTATCCAGCATGCATGTGAAGTAGGCAGCAATCAATGAACACTTATGTGAAATAAACGTTTAAGATACCATAAGCCTCTTTGTTGTTTTTCCTGTACCAGAGTATAGACCAACATTTATGCCCCTCTAAAAGTATATGGCAAAATAAACCTGTTAGTAAGGTGCTACCAGACAGTGTTGTATTTTGCTTCAAGTGACTTATATCCTGACCTACTCCCCACTCCTGATATTTTAAACTGCTGGACCTTTTAACTTCAGTTAGACATGCAGGAATTAACAGCTGATAATGTTTGCCTCCATGCTGTGAAAAGTTTCACTCATTGAGTTCTTTAGAGCAGACACTGGCCTCTGTGGCAGAACCAAATGAGCATGTTGGGTTTCTGGATTGAACCGATTTCGGGCTGGGTGATGAGGAAAGGGCTGCCTGTTGTAAAAGGTTTTGGAAATACTGCACCACTCCAAAATTCCTGGGTTTAAAAATGGGTGGGACTCATTAGTGGGCCAGAGAAAACTTTAATCTGGTAAGCATGGTGGGAAGAGGATCTGGGCAGTTGCACTACACCAGGTAGCCTTCCCAAGCTCAGAATTTCAGTGGGAACACGTGGGGCCTTTGAGATGATGGACCACCCACTTCCATCTATGGGAGAGTTTCTCTGACCCAAACCACCTCCTAAAAAACAGTGGGATGAGGGGTTAAAGAATTCTCTGAAACACTCGCAGTGATGGCGAACCTTGGCACTCCAGGTGTTCTTGAACTTCAATTCCCAGAAGCCCCAATCAGCAAGAGTGCTGACTTGGGCTTCTGGTAATTGAAGTCCAAGAACACCTGGAGTGTCAAGGTTTGCCATCACAACACTGAGGATTGTGAGGGATTCAGTGCATACTAATTTTAAAAAATGCTGCTTGCTTCACTAGAAAAAGGTTGCAATTGTGTCATCTTGGATGATTTTTGACGGTAGGAATGCTAAAACTGTACAGTAGTAAAAAAAAATTGTGAAATGGGGCATTCTAGAAATGGTGAGCCAGGATCTTGTGGCTCTCATTCTCCTTTGTTCACTGGGGAGTCCACAAACATGGGAAAGGCCACATTTGTATGTCCTGCCTTTGACTGAGAATAGCAGTCAGGTCTGAATCATGCTCTCCTGACCCCAGCCTGTTGCATGTGTGTGTAGAACTGTGTAGAACGCTGAAAGGTTATTCTTTTCTATCTCTCTCATACACCATGCCCTGCCCTAGCCCTGCAGTCCTTCATGCCAGTGGAAGTGGTACTGCCTACTTGCCCTCTGTGTCCACTGCAATGCGATTCATGTTATGTTGGGGAAGTGCACTGTGCCATAAAGCTTCCAGCTCATTTCAGTCACAGTCTTTATTCACTTATGCCTGTTGACGATGCTTGCCATCCTGTTGTGAGTGCTGGAGGTGGTTAAAGAAGAGGGGAGATTGTAGAAACATTTCTTTCCAGCCAGCACTTGGTCGGTGTTGGCTTCGGGTTGGAACGAGGCATTTCCCTAACCAACAGTCTTCCAACTCTGACGGCAGGAACCTTTCCCTCTTCTGAGTTAATCATGCATCGATCAGTAAATGTCTGTCTTGTGAGATGCACATGTCTAAACCGTTCGCGCTGACTCCGTCATCTGGTCCCACTTAATTCAGCGGGACTCGTTTCCCAGTAAGTTGGGTCTTATGAAATCCGCGTGTGCGTATCTTTAACTCTTTTGGGGGGTGGAGGGAGGAAATCCACTGGCCGCTCTGGCTTGGGTGCCAATGCGGTTCTGCTTCGGAAAGAAGCCGCAGAAGTAGGAGGGGGGAGGCAAAACATCCACGCCTAAAAAGAAAAGAAAAAGACCACCAGACTAACCCTGCCTCCCTTTCTTGTATGCATGTGTGTGTGTGATTTTCTTCTTGGGTGCCTGCTCCTGAACCAGTGTTTGAGCGCATTTCCTAGATCCAAGTGTGGATCATACAAGGGTGAGAATTAAATTACATTAAATGAAATCCGCTTCGGCGTGAGTTGATCCACAACCATCCCCTTCCATGTGGCTCACGGAAAGTACCCTGCGCGTCTATAAGGGTGCCCGTGTGTGTGTGTGTGTGTGTGTGGCCGGCTGCGCTCCTCCCACACGGCCCCGCCCCTTTCAGCGCCAAGCCACACCCACAGGCTTGGGAGTCCTGCGCCGCTTTCGCCCCCAAGGTAATAGCCTCGGGAGAAGGCAGGCCGGCGGAGGCGGACGCGGAGCGCGAGACTTTCCCAGCGCGCCTAACTTTCACTCGCGGCGTGTGCCTGGCACGCGTGGAGATCGGGCCGTGAGCGCGGCCAAGGCAGATCTCTCGCTGACCGCCGCCGCCCCCCCCCCTCCACGAATCGCCGCCTCTTTCTTTCTTTTTTTTAGCGAAGCCGCTGACGCTTCCCTCTCTCTCTCTCTCTGGATCCTCGCAACCATCAGCCACGCACCACCACCATCATCCCTGTCATCGCACCACCGCCTTACTTTTCCTCTCCACCCAGTTTTAATTTAATTTTTTTGGCACGCTAAGCGGATTTTCTTCCGTTCTTCTTTTACTCAGCCCCCCTCCCTCCCTCGTCCTCCTTCCTCGGCGGGAGGTTTGAGTAGAGGCGGCGTGGGGAGGGGGGGCCCTGGAGGGGGGGGGCAGGGGAAAAGGAAGAAAGATGTACGACTGCATGGAGGCGTTCGCCGTGGCGCCGCGGCAACTCTACGATGTCACCAACCGGAGCGCCTGCATGCTGCGCAAGTCGAGCCTCAGCCCCTGCTTCGTGGGCTTGGATCCCTTCGGGTGGCCCCAGCCGGCCAGCTTGCAATGTAGGTGCCCGGCGCCCGTCGGGGCTGCGCTTGAGACGTGTCTGGGCCGGGGGTGGTGGGGACGTTGAGCAGTGGGGCAGGGAGTGAGCGAGCTAGCAAGGGGCGTTATTTGAGTCGGGGCCGAAGCTGGGTGGGGTTTGGGGGGGGAAAGGGGGGGAATCTGACTTTTATTTTGTTTTGCCTTTTGCAGCCGCCGCGCGTGGGCGTGGAGCGCGGGTGGGCCGGCGTGGGCATCCCTCTAGGGGGCGCACTTTGGGGGCGCTGAGCCGCCTCGCCGATTGGTCGCTTCGAGTTCCAAAGTTCCAGTTTCTCAACTTTTTTGTTTGTTTGTTTCCTGCTTTGGAACCCTTCGCCTTCTGAGATGCCTTTTTTCCGCCCCTTTCTCTGGAGGATCCTCAGCCTCTCTCTCCCCACCCTCCCACGTTCCCTTCTTTCCAGCCGGGGAGATTTCGGGGGGGGGGGCTGCCTGGGGCTCCCGGGGAATCCCTCCCCGTATTTGTGGCTCTTTGTCTCGACGTGCAAGAGGGCGTCAGGCGCACCAGCCTTTGAAGTGTGCGTGCGTGTTTGTGTTCTTCTTGGGCGACCCGAGTGGGTGGGCGCGGGAAGGGGATCGTGGTCGGAGGGATTGGAAAAAGTGGAAGGAAGGAGGAGAGGCTGGTTTCGAAGGGACGGGGCTCGGGAAGGGTAGGGTAGGGGGCAGCACCCCTCTGCCCCTAAACCGGACAGTGTGTGTGTGTGTGTGTGTGTGTAGATTTCCACTTGGGCGGAGTGGTGGTGGTGGGGGAGAAGAGCCTTCCAAGTTTGTCCGTCGGGCAAATAGCCAGACGTGCAAATGGGCAAGGAAACCGAGGAGTCTCGAATTAGGCGGAAGGAGCTGATGCGGTGTTTTGATTTTCATACACACTGGAGGAATCTGGAAGCAAAGTTAGGGGCAGTGGGGGGTGGGAATCTGTCAGACACCCAAAGGTGTCCCCAGTGGGTCGTGGGTTCCCATTTCTCTTTGAGCAGCGGCCAAGTCGCTTCCTTCCTTCCCTCCCTCGTTTCTGGCGTTCTCCGCCACTGTTTACAACGGGCCGAAGAATAAGGCTTTATTTACACGCTCATGGCTCCCGAGGGTGGGCGGGTGGAGCCGTCCCCCCTCCCTCCCTAGCACCTTGGAGGGGGTCCTGCTAAAGATGCAGGCTTATGGGGTCCCGCCTGGTCTCTCCCCCCCCCCCCCCCAGCGAGCTGCCTTCTTTGGCTCCTTCCCTTTCAAAGCAGTTTCAGATTTGGAGCAGGCAGCCCCACCCTAGTCTGACTGCCAAAACACTCGGTAGAAATGTGGCACTTTAACTCTTCGCCGCCGGGAGATCAGGGCGCTTCCTGTCCGGAGCTGTCACTGTGCCCGGGGAAGGATTTTGCCTCGCTTGTTTTAGGCGGAGAAACTCCTTCGGGGGCAAAATAGCCAGAGACTCAGGAGTGGACCGTGTGTGGAAGTGAGGAGCCTGGGTTCAAGTTATTCAGAACCACCTACCCCCCTGGATCTGAATTAGGACTCAATCTGAGGCCTGCTCGTAATAATAATGTCAGGCGTCAGAAATTATTCTGGGCTGAAACGATTTTTGTGGAAGAAACTCACCTCAGGGAATGCCCACAGGAGGCTCCTTTCATGTCCCCAAGAGCTGGGACAGAGACAGGTGCTCAGTCCGTCATGCAGCACCAGGGTCTCAAGCTGCCAACTTGCCAGCTGTCCAGCTAACAAGGCGAGCTTCTTAACCACTGAGCCGCCACAGCCCTTGCTCTTAATGGCAAAGCTCCACTCTGAAATACGCTGAGCAATAGAGCAGGGATTCTCAACCTGCGGCCCGTGGCACCATTTCGTGTGGTCCATCACCACCTCCGCCACACCAGGAAGTGCCATCATGTGGTGGAGAAAGGGCGAAATGGCCATCCAGCCCCCAAAGCTGCCTGAGGGAGCGTGACCTGGCCCCCGGCTTTAAAAGGTTGAGAACTTCTGCGATAGAGTGACTCTAGACATGGGCAAAGTACCTTTCTGGAGTAGTCCTTGCCACACAATCTTGACCTAGCTGATGTTAGGGTTTCCCAGCCATAGCATCTTGTTTCAAACCCTAGTATCTTTCTGTATTATAAATAAGTTTCCACCTTGTTTGTTATTCACCACTTTGTTTTACAGCTATGCCATGAGTAAACATAGTTTGTATCACTGGTTGCTTTTGTTTTAAAGTGCTGTATTTGCCCTCTTCAGGATCTAGCCATGTCTTTCTGTCCATAGAGCTATTATCATCTATTTTAGAAGTGGAAAGTGAAGGTGACAGGAAAGCTGGAGGACTGGTAGGAAACAAAAGAGGTGGAGTGCTGCTAGATGTCTGAGTGTGCATTTAATTGCATTTACCATGATAAATCTGGAGTGAGAAAACATTATGTTCCTCTTGTTTTTATTCTTGCAACACTCCTGTGGTGTAGGTCAGGATGGGGACAAGATCGTGAGTTTGCATGACTCACTGGGGAATTTGAATCTGGATTTCTCAAGTTTCAGGGCTGTGCTCCTTAGCTACTATGCCATACTGGCTCTCATGATGAGCAGTAGATGGTGTGTGTGTGTATGATTGTGGAGATGTGTACTGTATATCTGCTGGAGTTACCCTGCGGTGTCCAACTCCTACCTTTCTCCAAAAGTAATTAATGCCTTATCCAGAAGTAACTGAGACACTCAGAAAAGGATGGCATTAAATCTTGTCATTTACTCTGTTCTTTGCTTCTCTTATCTGCCTTTAAAACTGTGATTATCTCCTTTTCCTCCCTTAGCCACACCAAAGTGTGAACACAGAGAACAATTAGGAGAAAGTAGCAGCTTGTTTTTGCAAGTGCCAGTAGTTAAAGGTGGGCTCTGCTTTCACGCAGAACTCACAAGTCCCAGCAACCTTGCAAGTTAGTATTGCCTTCAAATGAACAGGCAGCAGATCCTCCAAACCATTTTGGAAGATGCCCCTTTAATTTCTTTCTAATCTGGTGATGGGCTGCAAATAGCAATTATAGGTGGATGTGGCAAAATGGATGTGCCAAAATAAAACTGACTCCTGGTGACTATGTGGAATAGGTTGCATGGCTACTTGGTACTTCGGTGCCTACAGGAAACTACAGGAGTGCTGCAAAAGCAGAGCCCTTCTGAAAATGAGAGTAAAGGTAAAGGTTTCCCATGCTCAAAAGTCAGTTGTATCCGATTCTATGGTTCAGTACTCATCTCTGTTTCAAAGCCGAAGAGCCAGCGCTGTCTGCTTCTGCAGATTTTTCCGTGGTCATGTGGCAGGCATGAATAGACACCAGAGCGCATGGAATGCTGTTTACCTTCCCACCAAAGTAGTTCCTGTTTATCTAATTGCAATTTCTTGCTTTTGAACTGCTAGGTTGGCAGGAGCTGGGACAAAGACAGGAGCTCATTCCGTCCTGCAGTAGTCGGGAATCAAACGGCTGACCTCCCGCCTTCCAGTCAGCATCTTTGCCACTTGAGCCACTGCAGTCCTACAGAAAATGAGAGTATACAAGCAAAAATCAACTTTTCCTTGATTCTGTAGCCTGCTCCCCCCCCCCCAGTGTGCCATCCACCTGACTTTTCTCTGTGTAACATCTGTGTGAGATAAGATGTAATGAAATATCAATCAGATAAACTTCAACTTGCTGTTGCCAGTCCTAGAAATCCCTGAAATTTTGTTACCTTGTCACTTCGATAATGCTTTGTTGGAATTCCATAATAGATCTTCTTTCTTGTCCCAAGAGCCTTATGACATAGGTTTGTAGGCCCAAGGCAACTCATTGAGTTTTGTGACAGCACAGAGGCTGGAATCTAGCCCTGTTGCCTCTAACACAAACCATGCGTGAGGAAAATGGAAAACAGATTCATCCACCCGCCTGATTCTGGGCAGGATGTCAGGATGGGAACAATACACACTGAAAGCAAGAATTGGGACCATGAGTTGTTGAATTAGGCCAGATATCTTCTTAACCACAAAGATCTTTGTTTCTGATGTGTTTGTACTACACTTCTGTGTTTCTGCTCCAGAAGCACATAACTTTTTACTGGGTGAAAAACTCAACATCTTGAAAATTGCAGATCTCTTTTTTTAAACAACAACAGCCATGAAACTTTAGTTGTAAATTTGCAGAACCTCATCCTATGTTTGAGAGTGATGCTGTTTTTATGCTATGTTTGTCGGTACATTGATGGCACAAGGAATATATAGTACTGTATTTATTTACATTTGTACCCCTCCCTTCTGATGCAAGCACCACTCAGGGTGGCTTACAATAAAACACACAATGCAGCATTAGAAAATATGTATTTAAAAAAATCAAAATAATAATCATCCAAAAAACAACCCAAAAAGACAAAACCAGAAAGATAATCTTACAACCATAATCAGTATTATCAACAGCAGTAAGATGTAGCAGCATGTATGTAATAAAATCTAAACACGTCCGAGCATACATTTTGTTAACATACAGATGTGATGTGTGTGCACAGCGTAGAAGAATTTAGTTGTGTGTTAGTGTCATTTATGGGAAAGTTAAAGGTTGCCCTTGCTCGTAAGCCAGTTGTATCTTAATCTAGAGTTCAGTGCTCATCTCTATTTATAGCCAAAGAGCCAGCGCTATCTATGTCTGCAGACATTTCCGTGGACATGTGGCAGGCATACCTAGACACCAGAGTGCATCGAATGCTGTTTACTGTCCCACCAAAGTCCCTATTTATCTACTTGCAGTTTCTTGCTTTCAAACTACTAGGTTGGCAGGAGCTGGGACAGAGATAGGAGCTCACTCTGTCATGCAGTAGTCGGGTATCGAACTCCGACTTTCCAGTCTTCAAGCTCAGCATCTTAACCACTAAGTCACTGCAGCCCTCATTGATGGGTACCAGAGGATAATTGTGGAGAGCATGTAAGTACATGAGTAGGGTATGATATATGTGAGTTTACAAGCACCATATGGCTTGTGCGTATATCCCAGTGTATGTGTGTGGACACACGTATGTGCGCATGTAAGGCTAACTGAAGACATTCTACTGCCTGAGACAAAGATGAAAAATCATTACATTCCACACATAAAATCCCAGTGGACTGACAACTGAGTCATATACCCACACCTGGTAAGGGGACAGTAACCACCCACAAACCACATCAGGCTAACTGTGGGATCATAGGGCAGGCTGCTTTATGAGACTCAAGGTGGGGGAGATTGTGTGTTCTTTTGTTTGTTACGTTTATCTGCTGCTTTTCGTCCACTGAGCATAAGAGTAGTATACTCTCATTATCTTCTACAATTGTGAAGTGGGTTAAGCTGAGAAGCAGCAACTGCATCAAGGTCACCCAGGGGACCTTGTTCAGCGGGGATTTGCGCCTGCTACAATTTTCTTGGAGGGCTATATAGTTGTAATGATTCCTGACCCCCACTAGTATAAACTTCTTGGAGGGGTTGTCTTGCTTTGTCTTCTTTGAGGGTTGCTTGTGTGTGTGTATGTGTGTGAGAGAATGCGAGAGAGAGAAAGAAATACAGTACTCTCTGCAAACAGGGATGGCACTGCTCAAACAGGGATGGCACTGCTCAGACAAATGGTGTATATGGTGCCCCAGCTGCAAACTTTTTACAACTAGTTATAAATGGTTTGTTTGAAGCTCTGGCAAGGCAAAGGCAGGAGTATCCTCAATTTAGGCTTTTAAAGCCCTCCCCAACATACCCCTGCTCTTCTACCAGCATTAAACAGGGTTGGGAGAAGGGCAAGACAGGGACCCTAAACTTGATCACTACAGAGGAGAACCTGGCTCTGGAAAGAGCATCCAGCAAGAAAATCCACTGAAGTGTGTTTCTATGTTTGTGTGTGTGTGTGAGGGAGTGATCAAGCAAGAGAGAGAGAGAGAGAGCAGAGAAACTCCATCACCTTTTTGGTTGAGCATGCCTTTTGTCCTGCCCTATGAAGCTATGCCCAGTGTGAGATGCAATTTGAATGTCCTCAGAGCTTTCCTTCCTCCAGTTAGTAAAAGGTTTGGTGTCCTATAACAGTGATGGCCAGCCTTGGTACTCCAGATGTTCTTAGAGTTCAATTCCCAGAAGCCCTGATCAGCAGGAAAGCTGACTTGGGCTTCTGGGAAATGAAGTCCAAGAACTCCTGGAGTGCCAAGGTTCATCATCACTGCCCTATAATATCATTCATCTCACTAGCTTTTGTTGTGCCATTTTGTTTGTGTCATTTTATAAGCAGGGATTGCAGCACCAGTCATGGGTTTGGTATGTAATGCTGATTTTCCAATCATGCATTAAAAAGTAGCTTTTAGTGTAAAAAGCATTTCTTGTGTAGTAATGCCTTCCACACTAATTTGCTATAATTTGAGGCAGCTGTAAATCTATCACAATATCTCATATACATTCATAGTTATATCTAGGATACGTGATTTGAAAAAAAAGATATAATATGTAAATTCAAAACTCTAGATTTGTGGCTGCTCTATGTCAAGTTAGACTCACCAGAGCTGCTTAATAGGAGCACTTGAGATGCCTAGAATTTGTTTGTTTTAAGGTTGTATAAAGAAATGCATCATTCTGAAGCAGGTCTCGGGAATCTTTTGGCCTTCCGGATGTTTTACTGTAGATTAGAACTCCCATAATTTCTTCTGTTGTAAGAAAAGAAAATGAAAAGACAAGCTTGTGCTGAAGTGAATGTCTCCACAATGGGGATAAGTTTGCTTCATAGAAGTTGAACCTGAACTCCACAAAACCTCCCTATTCTTTGCTGAAACACATTGTTGTTATATATGCCTTACTCTTGCATATGCTTCTTCTAATAATGCAGTGTGACTTTCAAGAACATTGGTGAGACATGATGACTGGGGCATTTGGGGGATGTAGTTCATAAATCTGGGGACTAAGGTTCTTGGCCCCAGTTTTAAAGGACCAGGTTGAGATGAGGGAAAGGCAGTTCCATAGTAATACATGCCAAAGAATCTTGTAACTTCACCTGAATTAAGGGCTATTTATTGGCTCTGTTCCCATTCTGTTATTGACCACCTTCTAATGTTATGTCCTCCACATGTTTGGGAATGCACTTTCTGTCAATGCCAGTCAGCATGGCAAATAGGAAGAAATTCTGGGAGCTGTAGTCTAAAAACATGTGGAAGGTACTCCCCATTCCATGAGCAAAAGCAGACTAGACTTGAAATGGAATCTTTTCCCCCTGAATGCTGCTTGTGGAACAGTCTCATACCATCCTTGAAAAAGAACCTATGCCATGCGTGCCAGAGGTGGCACTCAGAGCCCTCTCTGCGGGCACCCATGCAGTCACCCCAGCACAGAGTTCGCCTTGCCCCTCTGCCCAGCAGCCCAATGGGAGAACTTCCTCCCTCCCACCAGCACAGATTTCACTCCATCCCTCTGCTTAGTAGCCCAATGGGAACGTTTCCTTCCTCCCCTGTTGTAGTGTTGGCACTTTGTGATAAACAAGGGGTTGCAGTTTGGGCACTCGGTCTCTAAAAGGTTCTCCATCACTGGCTTAGGAGATCTTGTGTGCCCAACAACCTTCTTTTAACATTTGTTTGGAACTGCAGTACCAGCTGGATGCAGGCAGTTATTTGTTAACCCCCATCCACAGATTTCTCCGGGCTGTCTATAAATGTTATGAATTAATAAAATACCAACACATAATCATACTAAGATCAGTAGATCTTTTAATGTAACCAAAAGGGAACATTTAAAAATAGCATAGAATGGATCCAAAATCCGGCAGAGAAAGAGAGAGAGAAAAAAAGTACTGTCCTGGGATTTTAAAATGCAGTATGAGTGAAAAAGCATGGGAATAGAATAACAAATTATGGGAAATGACACAAAGCACAGATTGCCAACACGCCATGTTCTGCTCCAGAATGAAGCAGAAAGTGTCTAAGCCACTCGAGTATCTCTGGAAAACCAGGAAGTAGCCTATTATGATTACAGTACAGAACACAAGAATTTGGAAATGTTACTTTTTTAGGATTGCAAAAGGTTGTGTTGGCCTGGGGTATTATGGGACATGTAGTCCAGAAAAGTAAGTTTTTCAAGTGTCTGGCAGGAGTGCAAGCTAGCAGAACTGATCACCGTTTTCTTTGCATATTTTCTGCTGCTGCTGCCCTTTAGAAAGGCAGTGTCTTCCAATATCTCCCTGCCTCCCAAATCTTTAAAGGCAAGCTATGCGTCTCCCTACCTGGGTCTGCCTGACTGTCTGTTGGTTCTTGAGCCCCGCTGGGGATGCTGTGTGGTTTTGTAAACAGACAGAGAGACAGAGCAACTTCTGCTGCCTCTTTCCCCCAAACTTCTCCTCCCCCTTGGTGGCTCCAGGCAGTTATTTGGGTGTGTACAAAAGCTATTTAGAGAAGATTAAGTTAGGACTAAAATGTGATGCTGCCGCAGGAAATGACAGGCCTGATAACAGCTTGGCCTGACAAGGGCCTTGAAGGAGCCTCCACTTAGTTGGTTGGTGGTTTTCTGATGCTGCGATAATAAGCAGGGCCTTTCTTCCTGTTCAGTTGGGGTGGGTGCCAGATTGACAACTTCGTGGATGAAGAATTCTGGAGAGAAGTAATGGAGGGTTTGGGAAGATCCCAGGGTTTTGGCCATCAGGCTGTGGCAAAAATAGTGAGTTTTTAAGATGACAGCTCTTAGGAAGTCCCGTGGGTGGCAGAGTTTATGTAGGCTTTGTGGGCTGGATGAATTGGCACTGGGGGCCACATCTGGCCCCTGGGCCTTAGTTTGGGCACCCCTGATTTAGTGGCAGTGGGGTGGTGGTGGTCTCCAAGGGTGGGAGAGGCCTCATGAAAATATAGCCAGTTGCTGAGATAGCCTGCATTCCTCCTAGCTCAGAGTTATTTTACTGGGTCAGATTACTGAGGCTAAGTGAACTACGCAGTTCTCTCATCCCCTGTTGATGCTGGAGAGACATCTTTCTGGTTTAGCATGAATTTATTTGTTTATTCCTGTTGCTTCCCTCTTTCTGTCTTCTTTTGCTGGCCAATAAAACAAGATATATTGGTGCAGGGACAGGAAGAGTTTTCTCATCAGTTTTGGAGTTTATTTTGGTGGCCCAAGACTGGCATGTCTGGCCTGGTTATCCTGCTATGGTGATACAGGTAAAGTAGACCATACTGTTAGTAACTCAGTGCCGAGCGTCAGGCGGCAGCTAACTACGGTAACCTGACAACCCTGAGGACTAACGACCTTGGCAAAGTCCACAGGGAAGGGTGATGGTCTCCAAGTGGATTAAATCCCACTCGAGTTCCTCTTGATGGAGGGCAGCAGCTTCATCAATACTGGCCCGGGGCTGAGGAGGACTTTGCGTGCCAAAAGGGCTCAGGACCAGAAAGTGATTCATGGAGCTGGATCAGTGGTATGGGGGTCACACTGCGATGCCAAAGGCAGATGAAAGGCCACTGCATTATATTCTCAGGGCAGTCTTCATGGCTGATCACCATGATGATCGCCAATATTTGGAATTGGATATGGCACAACAACAACAAGAAGACTTGATATTAGAATGGATGTTGCCAGTAAAACAGCAGAGTGGCTGCTTCCTGTAGCATTACCTCGGGCACCAGTTTTTTGGGTGCCATAAAAGGAAATCAAATGTTGCTTTTTTCTGATTTACTGAGGATGGAGAGAGGCATGTGTGTGATGTTCTGTCTCTCGTGTTAAAATCTATCTCACTTTGGGATCTATACTTGTCGACTTGGGCTGATGAGGGAGCACACAAATATTCTTCCCTTCTCTGCATTTGAGAAGCCCTCTTGCTTCCCCCACCTAACCCATTTCATCATGCCATCCCATTTTGACACACACACAAACTTTATGATTTAAAAAAATAGAGGCAAACATTTTGCAAAAACATTTTGGGTTAAAAATACCGATAGTCACAATAGAAATTTAAACTGAGATATATTTTCCTGTGTAAAGCTCTTAATCTGTCTATAGAAAACTCTTTATTTTAATCTCAGAATTTCTTTATGAACCCCAGGGAGGGCACAATAACCTGTCTGGGAGGCAAATGAGTTAGTATATTTGCTTAGAGAAATTATAGCACAAGACTATTGAATTATCGCTCAAAATTTGCTACCACAGTTCCATACAATTATGCTTAAGTAGCTCCTCTGATTTCATTTTCTGCCGTTCATGAAATACCAGCCTTGATGAGTTTTAAGACGTAGCTAGAATCAGTGTTTCCCAAGTGCTGTTTTTTGGACTTCAATTTCCAGAAGCCTAAGTCATTTCCCCAAAGCACTGATCAGCCAATGTACTGATTTAGGCTTCTGGGAATTGAAGTCCACTAGTGGGCTGTGTACACCTTGTTGGGAACTGCTAGATAGTGAAGTTAATTGCTTGAAAGTGCAGTCCAATTCCTGTTTCAACATCTCAAAGGACCCAATTTAACCCATTCCCCCCTTTCTCAGCTTCCTTGCTCCCATGTCCTATCCTTCCTTGCCTCCATAGGAAGCAGGGAAAAATGTTTATTATTATTATTATTATTATTATTATTATTATTATTATTATTATTATTATTATTATTATTATTATTATTATTATTATTATTATTATCATCATCATCATCATCATCATCATCATCATCATCATCATCATCATCATCATCAATAATAATAATAATAATAATAATAATAATAATAATAATAATAATAATAATAATAATAATAATAATAATAATAAATTCAATTTGTATAGCTGCCCAAATCGACATGCGACTCTGGGCAGTGTACATAAAAAATCCCCAACATTTAAAACTATAGAGACCCTTAAAATTCATAAAAACACTGAAAAAATTACCTCCTACCGGCACCAATTTAAAAAAACCCCTAGTTAACAACTTTTAAAAGCATGCGTGATCCTCCACTAAATGGGCCAATGGGGTGGGGTGGTTGCTCTAAGTCACTTGCTAAATGAGCCAGTGGGCTGGTGGTTCTTCTTTATGGTTATACCTAACCCTGCCACTATATATGCTGGAGGTTGACCTAGAATTGAGCAAACCTGCCCGTGTTTTAAAACAAACCAACCAGTAGCCCCTGCTAGTGATCCAAACAAAGTGCAGGTAGCCATGGGAAAGAGCCAGGTAGGTTTGCAATTACCAGCCTATAGCGTAGTTGCCCAAAGGTGTCAAAAATATATGAGAAATGCCATCTGATCACACCCACAGTTAAAGATCAAATGCAACATGTGAAGATTCCAGGTGAAAACAACCTATTGTTCCACAGCAGCCATTGTGCCAGAAAGTGCAATTTAGTGGGTTCAGGTGCTAGAGATCTAATTTCAGATTCCTACTCATTGTGAAACGTATGAAATGGGAGGAGAGTCTTGAACCCTGATTTTATTAAAGCTCTAGATTGAAGAATGTTCAAACCCTAATGATGTCCTTTCAAGCTTTCAGTAGAGAGTCTTCCACATTTGTGGCACTTCTCACCCTACTTGTGTTGTCTAGAAGTTTTAAATTACAGCATGGTTTGCACAGATGCCCTTTTGGAAATCACTTTCCACGATTTATGGAACATGATTTGCAGCCGTGTGCTGAACTCCTTCCTTTGTTGAAGGCTCATCCTCATTACTTTGATTTTTATCCTGTCAAGACCTTGTTGCTAGCTGCTCCCAGGCAGGTGGTCCATTGGACTCATAAATCATTGTCCATCCCCTCTTAAGTTACAGACAGAAGTGCAGTTGGCTTTCCATGCTGTACGTCAGGAGTTCTCAACCTTTTTAAGCCGGGGGCCAGGTCACGCTCCCTCAGACAGCTTCGGGGGGTGGACGGCCATTTTGCTCTTCCTCCACCACATGGCACTTCCTGATGGGGGGGGGGGCACATGAAATGGTGCCACGGGCCACATCCAGCCCATGGACCGTAGGTTGAGAATCCCTGTTTTAGAGTAACTTAAGCCATCTAAAAAATAACATTTCATATATAAAAGGCAATTTAACACTCAATAATCCTCAATTTATATATGATCACATCAAATGTCAAGAAATAGTGATTTTTGGCTTGCAGTATAGAATGGGGTGGTTTAATTAGGAAAAAGATTGTGTTGCTAGAACCAATGGCAAGAGAGCAACAGCTCCCAAAAGTAACTTTTCCAAACTCTATTCTTTATGCAGAGCATGGTTTTTACAATCAAACTGCAACTATTTTTGCAAGAATGGTGATTAGAGAATTATGGTTTTTCTGAGTGCCTCCTGTAGTATTAAATCGGTTAGGGCCATTTCACTTGTTAACTATGTGGGTGTGATTGCTCCTTCTTCTATTAGCCTAGTTCAGTGGTGGCAAACCTATGGCATGCGTGCCAGAGGTGGCACTTGGAGCCTTCTCTGTGGGTACCCATGCAGTCACCCCAGCACAGAGTTTGCCCCGCCCCTCTACCCAGCAGCCCAATGTGAGCACTTCCTCCCTCCCCCAGCAAAGAGTTTGCCCTGCCCCTCTACCCAGCAGCCCAATGTGAGCACTTCCTCCCTCCCCCAGCAAAGAGTTTGCCCTGCCCCTCTGCCCAGCAGCCCAATGGGAGCTTTTCCTTTCTCCCCTGTTGCTATGTTGGCACTTTGTGATAAATAAGTGGGTTTGGGGTTGCAGTTTGAGCACTCAAAACTGTAAAAGGTTCACCATCACTGGCCTAGCTCCATGTCAGGAGCCTATGCTTTGCTTCTCTTTTAGTGCTGACCTATTCGGCTACTATAAGCATGGCAACATTGACCACATACATAACTGGGCATTCTTATAGGTTGTGGAATTTTGCTACAGTTCCAAAGTAGTAGAGAGTCAGCCATGGAATTGTGGGATGAGCGCAAGAATACCTGCCTACCTGTGTGCATGTGTGAATGCCAGTGCCTGCTTGACTGCTTATATGTCTTTGTGTAGGCATGAACTCATTTTGGCTCCAGCTCTCCCTATTACCTACCTACATTGATTGTTGTGCCTCTCATTCTTTGAGTCAGAGTGGGCACCAGACACAACTGCTGTGTTTATTAGTGTTACGTTTGTTGACAGAGGAGTATATGTCCTTATCATTGAATATTTGACTCTGGAACTTATCTTGAAGAACAGGCTATAAAGGCTGTGTGCCTGTGTATTTTTGGACCACCCCCGTTTTCCTTGTAAATCTTGCTAAACTAGTGTCCAAATCCCAGGGAGCACAGGAGCTGTGCTGTCAGCTGACAAGTCCCCTTTCCCTCTGCAAACAAGACTCACCTATAAGTGCACAGAAGGATTTTGACCACCAACCTCTCCTCCCACTGAAATGCAGTGTGTTACTCTGAACAGTGTGGCCGGGTAGGGTGGGATTAAAGGAAAAGATTTGCACATTGTCATGAATCTTAACAAGAGTGACTCAGTTGTTAATTCTAGCCAGCAAAAAGCTATTTTGGGTTAAACGTAAAAACTTTGGGGTTTTCTCTGACTTTGGATGAATGAATATATTGTATTAAAAAGCAGCCATGCTTGTGGGGGAAATTATAGTGATATGAAACAGATCAAATCTTTAATCCGGGGAGCATGCTAGGTTTGGCATGTGTTATCAACATGTAGCAAAGGGCAGAGAGGATTTGAGTCTGCCAATGGCAGCAGGCTGAAACCTTCATGGTCAGAGGAAGTATACCTTTGGATTCTAATGATACTGAGGAATTACAGTGGATGACTGCTTACGTTTCTGTTGGGCTTGTTTGTTACCTAGAAAGATATAGGTAGATGCCCTTTTTTAGACTGTGGCAATCTACACCAACCTTCTCTCCACCAACCCCTTACAGATATATTTGGCTACCTGTATATAATTTCCAGCTAGCAGCCTCCTCAAAGATTGTGGTATTTTTAAACCACAATTGGCCGTACCCTGGTAAGGGCAACCTTGTGTTGCTGGCTAATTTTTTTTCACACAAATCAAGCAAAAGGAACTGCAGAATGAACTCGCCAAAAGGTGCCTTCATTTTGACAGTTTCATTTCTGGCCTAGGCATGGAAGAAGCAGATGCAGTTCAATATTTAGGAGCAGCACTAAGAAGGCAAAGATAGGAAATTAGAGCACACAGGCACTAAACTGCAGAATATTTGGAATAATATCTTGCCCAGCTGTGATTACCGTATATACTTCACTGAAAGTCATCCCGACTATAAGTTGAGGTACCTAATTTGGATCTCTAAAACTAGGAAAATAGATTGACCTGAGTATAAGTCGGGGGTGGAAAATGCAGCTGCTGCTAGTGAGTTCCAATAATTAAAATACATGAAAATAAGGTAAAATTAATTTAATCAGACATTTGTGTGGGTATGTTTTTGAGTTTTTATGGTAGTGTTAGTGCTTTTTTAAAAAAAATGTATGTTTGAATTTGCACCACTGCAGTTTTGGGACCCTCAGAGTTGTTGACCCAAGTATAAGTTGAATCCCTTTTTTGAATCTCATTTTGGGGGCTAAAAAACTAGACTTACACTCAAGTATATACAGTATCTCTGTGTATAGGGGCATGTTGGCATAAAGGTGATGGATATATCTGAACATCCTGGCATACTGGAACATATCTTGCCAGTAGAACCACAATTTATCCTCTGGTATGTAGGGACTGCAGTGGCTCATGTGGTTAAGACACTGAACTTGATGACTGGAAGGTCAGTAGGTCAGCAGTTGGAGACCCGCGTACTGCACCATGGAATGAGAGCCCGTCTCTGTCCCAGCTCCTGCCAACCTAGCAGTGTGAAAGCAAGACATTGCAAGTAGATAAATAGGGGCCACTTCAGTGGGAAGGTAAACAGCATTCCGCATGTGAAAGAAAAGTCCTTTGCATAAGACTTCAAAGAGCTGCTTCCAGCTAGTCTAAAGAATAGTGGGAGAAATGTTCTGTTGAGATATATGGCAACTGCTTTGTAGTTCTCATTCAGCTTCATAGATGTTCCAGCCCTCCTTCTCATATTTAATTCACATTTCGAAGCAGAATTAGGAAATACACTTTTCTGGACCAGAACTCCCCAAATCAAAAACAAAGTCTGCCAATAGTAGGTTTTAAAAAAATAAATAGACACTTTCCCCTAGATTTAACACAAGCATATCTGGAATGTTTGATAACATATTTTTTTAAAAATCTGATAAAACACACTGAGGTTGGTCCTCTTCCCAAAACATACAAGTGGGACTAAACTGAATAATCAGTGCAGCCATTTATTCTCACAGGACACATGCCCAGGAAGTCTAGGATAGATTGATGTACTTAAAGATGTAATCTGAATTACAGATCCATGTGAATTCTTTGTCTGTAAATTAATAATTTCCAAAGGGTTGTGAAAATGAATGAAACATAACATTGACCTACCGGTTTTACAGAATGAAACAATAAAGATTGTTCTGCTTTACTTAAAGCTGTCACTCCAGGACAGTATTTATATATTTAAACATCTGGTGTCAACTTAAAAAAAATCCAAAACAAAACATATAGTAAAACAAGCCCATGATGATAGAGTTTGATTATACCAAACTTTGGTGTGCTGGTTGACTATGTGTAGGGAAAGTTGACTGCCTTTACATCAGAAGTTTTAAACAATAGGGCTTTCCTCTTTCTCTCACCCCTCTCCAAATACATGCTGATGTTTTACGGTCCAGAGGTCTACCATCTTAATCTGCAGAAGTGACAAACAGCTCTACCTGCTATAAAAGCACTTTCCATAGTCGATCGGCTATGCAGAAGTGTTTGAAACCCATATGGAATGTGTTGTCCCTGAGTTCTTGTATTGGGCTGCGTATTAGGATTTCCTGCCTTCATTTGTTCCCTCGAGGGCCAGGACTGAACACTACTTCCCTAGTTTGCTCCATTCCCAGGGGCTGACAGCCGTATTTCATGCTGTTTGTCCTGTCTGGGCAGTGAAGGTGCTGTGGCCTCCTGCCCTCTGGGAACGTGTTTTGGTTTCTTCTCCTTGGCGGAGCATCGGATGGCTGTCAGCGCCAGGGGATTTATGGCCGGGGCAGCTCTTCCCCTCTGTCCACAGAGGCAGGAGAGCGCTGTCCGGCTGGGGAGATTTATTTCCTGCCCTCTGCTCCCACCTGCTGCAGAACACACTCTTTCTCTTGGTTAATGATGCCTCAAAAACCCTGACAGCTTGGGCTTCCGGTGGCTGTTCAAGGAGCATTGGGTGGCCTTGGCTTTGGTTCCCATGCTGTGGCAACAGTGGCTGCAAGATCGTACCACACTTCGTGCTGTGTGTGGCTCCAGGCAGACAAGCTGGGAGCCGTCAGGGGCAATTAAAGAGTCCCTGGGCAAATGAAGCTGTTCTTTGCCAGCCCAGCTCTCACGGAGACTTGCACTGGACTGACCAAAGGGGCTCCGTTCCTTCCAACTCCCAGAAAACCTTGTAGTCAGCAGCTGGTTCTGGAGGATGTCATTCCAAAAAAGCATTATTTTTCTGAGCTGTGGTTGAAGGACGTTCTCAGGGTGGTATTTTGCCAGCCAACTTTCATCATAGCTGTGTAGGGAAACAGTCAAGAAATAGGTATGGATGTTCACCTTTACATTGTGCAAATGGTTAAATACAGAAGTATAAAATGCACCATATTATATGTTGCCAAGTGCCACTTTGTAGTATAATTGTTGATTGTTTTATGTTTGTTGTTTGTGTAGAAGAAAACAATAAAAATAAATCATTTAAAAAAAGAACATGGAGGACAAAATACCAGGACCAGTATGTTCTTGGTCAATTATACTGTACTTGAGCAACTCCCGGTTTGTGTGAGCTGTTGATCTTCCAGCCGCACAATTTCGTTGTGCAGGTGTAAAGCTTCAATCAGTTTGTGCAGTGGAAAGCAAGAGATTGTACAGAGCTCTGTTTTCAGGTGTTATACTTGGCAGTTCTAAAATTCGCTGTCTACCAGTACAAGCAGAAGCTATGGAAAAAAAGATGCACAATAATTTATTGGATGCATAATCTAGCTGTGTGCTAAACGTAGATTGTTGCTGCTGTTATTGACCAACGCTTTTTAATCCAAAAAACAATTGCTTATGCATTGTCTAACAGGTCATTCCCATGCCTCTTTTTGAGTTATAAGTGAGGTTTGGAGCTCAGCTTACTTTTGATGTTTTTGCTTTTCTCTTCTTGCCATAGTTGCTTTCTTGAACCTTTCTGAAATGAAAAGAGCAAAAATGAGGAGTACTGTACGTGTTTCCGTTAAGGAAGACTTTGCCCTCCTGATCAGTCTTCCCTGTAAGGAGAATTCATATGATGGAGCAAGTCCGAGGTTGTGTGTTCCAGAACACAGTCTCAGCTTTTGCAGGCTAACACTTGGCAGTAAGGACTGCAGTGGCTCAAGTGGCTTCCAGATGCTGACTGGGAAGTGGAAGGTCAGCAGTTTGATACCCGAATAATACAGGACAGCATGAGCTCCCATCTTTGTCCCAGCTCCTGGCAACCTAGCAGTTTGAAAGCAAGAAATTGCAAGTATTTGTATTTAGATTTTGGATTTGTATGGCCACTCTATTCACCGAAGCGACTCTGAGTGGAACAACATAGATCACAAAATATCACATACTGTACTGTATTAAAACAAATCAAAGTAGCACATATCAATAACATATCAAAGTAGCACATACATTAAAAAAAACCCTCCATCACAATTTTTTTTTTCAGAAACACTTTCAGGTGGGTCTTAAAGAAAAACAAAGTATTAAAGTATCAACTACAATTTCAGTTACAAAAATATCACAACAATACAGGATCAACACAATATAACATAATATAGCAATTTTTACTGTCAGGCAGCTACGCCACACAGCTGTATTGCATTCTCTCGAGGCTGGGGCCGGCCGAGAGAGGAGTCTGGTGGCAACAGGCCGAAGTCTGAAGGTGGTGGGGACGAGTCCTGCTGCAGTGGCTTCTCAAGCCTGGCGTGGGAGACAGGGCCTGGGAGCACCAACAGGTGGAGGTGTCCTGGTGCTCTCGGCCAGAGGTCTTCTCTCACCCCGTCGGGCCAAGTCCAAAGACGGCACATTCGTCCTTTCGCTCTCTGGCCAGACCGGCCCGGGGAGCACCTTACAAGCGGGTGGCATCAGTGGGGAGCGGTGGGAAGTGACGACCCTGGCATCACTTTATAGGCAGGTGGGGGTCGCAGGTGTTGGTCCTTTCACTCCCCAGTCAGACTGGCCCAGCAAGTGCCTTGTAATGTGGGCGGCGTCAGTGGTGAGTAGATAAATAGGGACTCTTCAGTGGGAAGGTAAACAGTGTTCCGTGCGCTCCAGTGTCTAGTCATGCCTACCACATGACCATGGAAATGTCTGGAGATGCAGACACCGCTGGCTCTTTAGCTATGAAACATAGATGAGCACTGAACCCTAGAGTCAGATATGACTGGCTTTTGAGCAAGGGTGACCTTTATTTGGCAGTAATGTGTTATGAGTAACGATGTTACCTCTCATTTGGTATTTCTTGGGAAGATGAGGAAATAGTTATAGTCCTTTAAAAATAATAATGTCTGGTAATGTCATCATTTGTAATACAGTGGTACCTCGCTTAAAGAGTATAATGCGATCCACAGGATTGCTCTTTAAGCAAGTGTGCTCTTTAAGCAAAACACCATTGTAAGTGACACATTGTGACTTCTGGTGGGGGAGATTGAGAACCCCGATTCATTTGTTAAGCGAGTTTTTGGTTAGTTTTATTTGTTAAGCGAAGCGAACATTCAGAGAAAATCCTGCTCTTTAAGCGAGTTACTCTTTAAGCAAGGTGCTCTTTATGAGAGGTTTGACTGTATGTACTGTTTAACTAAATACATACATTTAATTACATAATAAATAACATTTCAAGCTCAAATGGTTTCTCCTCCAGTAAATGAACTAAAGTTATAGAAAGGTATTGAGCAATAATCAAGTAAAGGAACAAATTATTCTTCTAAAAAGCAATGTTAATATCACTAATGTTTTTGAAGCCTTCTCGAACAAGTAAAGTAACTAATTACTTTTAAAGGCAATGATCCAAGTTCTGATGCAAGGCAGCAGAGGGACTCTGAAGGCCTACGTGAACTGAGTGAATAGTCTACAAAGTGTGTGCCAGATATTTTCTTGCAGCCCACATGATGTTCTTGGGAGAAACACAAAGATTCTTGAGTGGGCAGGTCAACACAGAGAGTTTTCTTGCTTAGGAAAATGCCTTATATCAAGTCAGACTTGCTTATCGTGTTCCAATGTTGTCTACGCAGTCAGCAGAAGCTTTTCAGGATCTTCGGTGGAGAACTGTCAGTCCCATCATCTACTACCCTATCCTTTTATCCAGAGAGTTTTAAAAACCATTTCAGGGGACTCCTTCAGGGCATTACAGACTGTGATGGGATGTAACAGGTTCTCACCAGTTCGCTAGAATCGGTAGTACCTTTTCTCAGTGTCCCGGAGAACCGGTAGCAGCTTTTAGGGGGGACCACCTTTAAGGCTTACCTTTTCACTGGTTCCCCCACTGTGCATGCACGCCAAGCACAGAGACTAACATCCTCTGGCCAGGAGGAGGAATGGACTTCAGCTGTAGGAGGCGGCAGGCTGATAAATCCGCGCCGTCACCCTTACCAGACCTTCATCCAACATCCCCAAGATAGTTATGTGGTGTATTGACAGTCATGAGGCACTTTTAGCCATTGTGTATTGATTTATTGTGTATGAACATGTAATTTTACATGTGTTGTGAACCACCCTGAGTCGGTCCTACCGATTAGGGCTGTACAGAAATCGAATAAATAAATAAATAAATAAATAAACTTCTTTAACTGTTGAAAAGTTGAAAAGTGCCAAAATGAAGCCATCTTTTGGTGAGTTTATTCTGTAGTTCCTTCCATCTGACCTAGTGTGAGAAAGATTAGCCAGAATAAGCTTTAAGCTCTGGTTTAAAAGCTCTGGTTGATTTGTGTTTGGGGTGGGTGGGTGGGTATATTTTAATGTATTTTATTTATTTATTTATTTATTTATTTATTTACGGATTTGTGTTGTGGGTGGATGGGTGGTTTGAGGGGTGTGTGTGTACTTATTTTTATTTTATTTTATTTTTTTCTTTGGCCCCACCCACAACATCATGTAATGATGTTGGCTCCACCCATGGTGTCATGACATCATGATGTTAGCTCCACCCACATTGTGATGACATCACGGTGGGGTAGTAAAATTTTTGTCATCCCACCATTACAGTATTTGCTTGTTCTTGGCAGTTAAACTCAGTTAGGTATCACGTATACAGACCCATTATATGAATAACAACAATAGCTTTAACTGACAGCATTTTCTTTTTAAAAAAAGAAATCTTTTCAAGTGTACACTGCACTTGTAATACTGAAGTGTAGCTTTCTGAAATATTCTGTGGAACTAATACTTTTAAAAAGCGCTAAAATGAAGAAATATCATTAAAAATAAATATAAATAAATTAATGCAAGTGTTAAATAGCTGAAATGTTTTTCAAATCTTCATACATTCCATATATCTAATCAATTAAAATTTATGAATTAACAGTTTCTTTAAAAGAGTTATGATCAAAACTGTGAAGAAGGATAATTTCCAGTCTACAGTATTTTCTCCGTAATATTTTTTCTTGCTCTCCTGGTATGGTTTGTTCTATTTTTTTATGTCCCATCAAGCCGCAACCAAATAATAATATCAGAGAGTAAACAAAACAAAACAACAAAAAACGTGTGGCACCTTAAAGACTAACTCCTGTATTTAAATATGGTTTCTTTTTGGGTGGATCAAGTCCACTTCATCGGACATAAGAGTAAAACCTCATAGCATCAATTTATACACATCAGGTACAGAAGCACACAATGGCTGGCCAGGGTTCTTTACCATTCCTACTGCTCCATCAGTGAGTTCTCGTTGCTAAGAAAGAATTTGAATCAGGTTTTCCTGACTCCCCAGTTCAGTGGCGGCGAACCTTGGCACTCCAGGTGTTCTTGAACTTCAATTCCCAGAAACCCTGATCAGCAGGAGTGATTACTTGGGCTTCTAGGAATTGAAGTCCAAGAGCACCTGGAGTGCCAAGGTTAGCCACCACTGCCCTAGTCAAACAAGAGATTAAGCTTTGAAAGGTAACATAGTTTCCAGCATGATCTTAAGCATATTCACCCAGTAAAAATCCTCCCAACCCTTCAATTTTTGGAGCTTACTTCCAAACAAGTATGGATGGGATTTCTGCCTTAATGGTCAAGGCAGAATGTCTGCTTAGAATAGTTCATTTTTGATGCAAGGCATTTTTGAACTGACCTCAGCCATCCAAACAAACAGTTCTTCCACATACCACTGCTTTGACTTTTTATGTTGGATTTTTTTTTTTTTTTGCTTTTCAACAAACGCATGCTTAAAAAGAGATCAGTGTAACTCAAAACCTTGCTTTGGCTGTTAATTGGTCTAATGTGAAGCACTTAACTTCTGTTCTGCCAGTGTTTTTCATTGGGCCTGGCTACTTTGCATCTCCCAGATGTGTAAAAGAAGCATCCCAGGCAGTTCACCAGTTTTGGGCTTAGCAATTAACCGCAACAGCAGCCATGGGCACCTGACAGCTTTACAATGCTTGTGTGTGATCTTGCATTCTTTCTCTCTTATCCATCTCCTTTAACTCTCATCAGCTTTTCATACACATCCCTCTGTGTTTATGAGCTCCTTTCAGGTAAATAAAGGTTTTGCATTGAGATCTAATCACCTGGCTGGGGCCCCCTTTTGTCTGTTTATATCTACTGACCCCAGGGAGCCAGCAGGGGCTACTGGAGCCAAGGGGGCAGCCGACAAAGACCAATTGTCTTATCCAAAAGAAAAGAAGAGAATGTGGGGCTAAAATTCACCAGCTTCCCATTGTCCCTTCTCTGATGTTGATGAGGACCTCCAAGTGAAGCAGGAGTTGAGGAAGGGAATTAGGCACAAGCAGAGCTGCTATGCAAGAATTTGACCAAGGGAGAATCAAGTGGTTTCTGTTTTTCCTCCTGGAAGGAGGTTTTTGCAGAATATAAATCATGACCTGGAGAAAAGTCATAGTAGGAGTCTTACATCGGCCTGTGGAATAGTAGGTAGTAGCACTGCCTCTCTATCACTTGTAATATTTGTAGAACACTTTATGGTTTTATTGCTGTCTGGCAGGCTTCAGTCACTTCTGTTATTCTACACACAGCTGAAGGTGAAAGTGTGTTAGCACTGGTCTTGGAAATGAATGTAGATTTCGAGGACTTATACCTTGAAGGAGGACACTAGGATCCAGGGGTCAGGGCTCCCAGAAGACTGAACTTCACACCTCGAGGGCACTATTTAGGCTGATGGACCAGCCTGCCTGAACATTGCAGCAGCTGAGTCAGTCCCTCTAAATCCATGGCTTTGAGTCCCTGAACGTGAAAATGGTTCCTCACTCTGAGAAACTAGTTGTTTCTATGAAGAGTTATCTGCTCTCTGTTGATGTTGATCTTATGTTGGTGCCTAGACCAAATAGCCCTCTATTTCTGTCTCATGTCTTAACCCTGGTCTGAGTGCAGGGGACAGAGTGAGAGACTAGTCTTGCGTGACTTGGGTTTAAATCTCTACTGGGTCATGGAAACTCATTGTAGGAGTAAGTGTTGGGTGGAAGTGGTGAAACTATTCTTTAATTATCTTATTTACCTTGAAATCCCTTTCAGAGTTACTGAATAATAGTTATTAATAGTTGTGTGCCATCCAGTCAATTCCAAATTATGGCAACCATTCTCAAGAATTTCTAGGTAGAGAATACATAGTAATAGTTCCCCATTCCCTTCATCTTCGACTGCCCTGGGACTGTGTAGCTTTCCCCTGACTACATAAGCTGGCTCCTCTCCGAAGAGGCACAGTGAGGAATTGAACTTCCAACCTCAGGCTCTGCAGCCATATGCCTAAACCATGGGTTCCCAACCTTTTCAAGCCAGAGGCCCAGTCACACTCTGTTAGCTTTAAGGGCCGGACGGCAATTTTGCCCTGCCTGCACCATGGGGTGTGTGTGGTCTTTTTGTCACAACAACTTAAAATGGGTGGCCATTTTGTTTCTTGAGTGCCCTTGGAGGGGTGGGGGGCCACGTGAAATGTTGCTGTGGGCTGAACCTGGCCCATGGGGCTTAGGTTGGGCACCCCTGGCCTAAACCATTTAGCTATTGAAGATATATAACATATACTTGTACAACAATAGTGATATGCAGTAAACCCCTCCCCCCCATAAAGAGCGTCTCGCTTAAAGACTAACTCGCTTAAAGAGCAGAATTTTCTCTGAATGTTCGCTTCACTTAACAAATAAAACCAACAAAAAACAAATAAATCGGGGTTCGCAATCATGCCCCTGCCAGAAGTCGCAATTGGTCACTTACAATAGTGTTTCACTTAAGGAGCAAACTCACTTAGAGAGCAATCCTGTGGAACGCATTGTGCTCTTTAAGTGAGGTACCACTGTAATATGTTGTTTGAAACCTATTCAGGTTGCCTTATGAGTCTGTGGAATTTGAACTCGGTGCAGACAAAACAGTACAGTGCAGTTTATTATACTACCATAATGTTTATCCATCGGTTTCTTTTAGAAGCATCACTTAGAAACTGTTGCCTAGAGAACATCTTCAACTAAACCAGCATAATTCATAATTTTATGAGTCACTATATGAGTGAAAGAAATAGCAGCTTCCCAGCACAAGGCATGTGGTCCTGTGAATAAAATACTGAAACATGAAGAGAACGATGTAGCGCAGGGGTGCCCAAACTTTTCGGGCTGCAGGCCAGTCACATGGTTCCTCCCAAAGAAAGCGGAAGTAAAATGTGCCTTACAATCTGTTTTGCAACAGGATGAGATAGATTTTAGGCTGCCATTTTTTCTGCTTAAACCAGGGGTGCCCAAGCTACGGCCTGTGGGCTGGATCTGCCCCCCAACACCAATTCATCCTGCGCCTACCGCCCTTGCCATTCCTGGAAGAGGAAGTAAAATGTGCCCGTATGGCAAGGGTGTTGTGGGCCAGGTGAACTGGTGCCAGGGGCCAGATCTGGCCCACAGACCATAGTTTGGGCATCCCTGATGTAGGGGTTGGGGCCTTTAGAAGTCCTGAAAGATACAGATGCTTCATCAGTAATTATTTTTGTTTAATGTTTGTTCATGAGAACAAAATAAAAACACAAATCCATAGACAAACACCACCTTGACTGGGGCCAACAAACATTCCACAGAGTTTTGCAAGCCTCTAAATTCTCCAGAACTCTTACCTGGTTATTATTATGAACATTTAGAAGGAGAAAAGATGCAGGGAAGCCTAGAAGTCTGAGTAGGTTGTCTTGCAGCAATGAGGCATGTTTTTAAGGTATCGGATTATGCCTAGGATGTGAAAGGAGTGATGGGCCTCCATGTAGAGTGTGTTCTGAAGACCAGATAAAGAGATCAGCGAAAATGGGGTCCATCCCAACAACTTGCTCCCAAAAAATGGGGGAGCCATCTTTCATGCCTTCCTCCAAGTGTAAATACTGAAATATCTTTTAACTCCTGTTCACTCCAATTTACCCGAGGTTTAGCTTGTAGGTTGCAGAAAGCAGCTGAAGTGTGCAAGAAGAAGCAAGGTCTCTGACCTTTGTCCCCCACAATGAGATGGAGCTGGCATACTAAAAAAATAATTTTGTCTGTGTTTTCGTTCCCATCTGAAATAAATTAGCTGAAGTGTGCCCTAAGGAAAAGGACTCTCTAGTACAGTGTTTCCCAATGTGGGGCCCAGGCCCCACAGGGGTGTTTCAATTCCCAGAAGCCTAAGTCAGTATGCTGGCTGATCAGTGCTTTGGGGAACTGACTTAGGCTTCTGGGAATTGAAGTCCAAAAAACAAAGGTTTGGGAACACTGCTCTAGTACCAATGGGTTGCTTGGGAAACTAGATTGACTCTCCAGCATATCTGTCCCTTGTATAAACCCCAGCTATACTGTGATTTCAAGGATAAATTTCCCTCTTGTTCTGTGAAGAAAAGAAGTAGGTGGGTGTTCAGTAGCTACAAGTGTTCATCGTCGTTGTTCAGTCGCACAGTCGGTTCTGACCCTTTGTGAACCCATGGACCATCATACGCCAGGCACCTCTATCCTCCACCATCCCTCTCAACCCGCCCAACTCTTTGCCCATTGCATCAACAATACCATCTAGCCATCTCATTTTCTGCCACCCCCTTCTTTTGCCCTCCACCTTTCCCAGCATCAGGACCTACTCAAGTGAATCCTCTTTTATTTGATGTCCAAAGCTTCATCTTCACTATTTGACCTTCCAAGGAGCAGCCAGGTTTGATTTATTCTAAGATTGATCTGTCTGTTCTCCTCGCTGTCCAGGGTACCCTCAAAATTCTCTTCCAACACCACATTTTAAAGGCATCTCTTCTTCTGCACTCAGTTTTTCTTATGGTCCAACTGTCACAGACATACAAGTGTGGTGGGCCCTTATGGTGCAACTTTAACAGGAGTATTCTAATCTGTAGCCACTCTGTGGGGGAAATGAAAATACTGTAATCAGATTAACTCTGCTGCCCTGGGAAACTGCTGGATAGCTCAGTGGGTGCTGGGGGGGGGGGGAAATGTTTGGCTCTTCCTCCCCCAGGTATCTTAGAGCAACAGCTTCACACTTTATTTTTGTGGGTTCCCACAGCAACCACATAAAGCATTCATAGCAGATCTAAAACATCAAATACAGTACCTGGTTTTCCCCATCCCCATACGGGAAGCTGTAGCTTAGGTATGGTGGCCCATCTTGGTCATGACTAATGTGCTCCCTCACTGGAATCACTAACTCCACCCAGCCTGGTAATTCCCTATTTAGTCTACAAGTCACAGAATACTGAAATTCTAGGGATAGTGGCCCTAAAAGTAATTTTTTCCTCTCATAACCACCACCACCACCAAATGCAGCCTTACACAACACAGAGCTGACTCAGGCATTGAACTGCTACTGGGAAAATGTAAACAGATTAGTGGAAGCAAAATTTCAGTTCTAACACAAATGTGCTACATAGAAAAATGACATTAGCTGCTGATGTTGAAGCAAATTTCACTGACTGTATGCAGGTGTCGTGGCTAGTAGCCTTCATCTGTTACCACCCTACAAGCATGAATGTGAAACTGCCTAATATAGAGTCAGTGTGGTGTAGTGATTAGAATGGAGGACTATTTTAGACACAATGTTGTACTTTTTTCCACACTGTGTAATGTACTACTGTGTGAAGTGTAGTGGATGGAGTACCAGACTAAGAGGAAACATGGGTTCAAATTTTCACTTACCCATGGAAATTCATAGAGGGGCTGGGGCTGGTAAAACCAATCCTTAAATACAGTCAAACCTCACATAATGAAATATTTCGTTTTGTGAGGCTACTCACTGTGCAAGTTTTTCGCTATGCAAGTTTTTTTCCACATAGTGAAAATTCCTATGGAAAAACTCACATAACGAAAATTTCTATGGAAAACATCGCATAGTGAAAATTTTTCGTTATGTGAGTTTTCCCCATAGAAATGCTTGTTATGTGAAAATTTTCTTTTTTTTTTTAATTAGGTGTATAAAACATTACAAATCAGGAAAATTACATAAATCAATAACATTACATAACTCTAAAATATAAGAAGAAAAATAAGAGAAAAAAGATAAGAATCCACATAAGCAACAATTCTACATTGGTGTCATCAACCATGACTTATCTATAATTATTAACTAGTTATAGGCAAAAAAAAATTAAAATATCAAATTATAGACTATGTCACCATATATCTACTCATAACCAATATATATTGTTCACTAACTCTACTATCCCTTTTGACTTTAGACCCACCCTTGTGATATATACATTGTCCGGGGATTTGTGTTTCCTTATACTTTCCAGAAATCATTTTGCTCGGATGCAGGGGGTATGCCTTTATTTTTAACCATTGCATGTTCAATGAAAGGTTTCCAAACCCTCCAAAAATTGTTGCCAGTTGATTTACCCTTTCTGAGATTTATTTCCCAGGTGAGCTTTTCATTAAGTGCCAGGTCCCACATTTCCTTATACCAGTCCCTTCTTTTTAACTTTTCATTATTTTTCCAATTTCTCGCTATGCACTGCCTGGCCACCGATAACATTATTGCCATCAATTCCTTGTTATCTTTAGTCATTTTATATTTATCCACCTCAGTTAACAAAACTGTATCTAACCCCAGTTCGAGCTGCATTTCCAATATATCCTTAATATTGTCCTCAATTTTCCCCCAGAAATCTTTCAAAACATCACAAGTCCACCACATATGCTCATATGTACCTCTAGCCTTTTTACATCTCCAGCAGTTTTCGCTCAGATTTTTGTACATTAGATGCAGCCTCGTCGGGGTTCTATACCATCTCCAGATTAATTTATAATTGTGCTCCTTCACTCTTACCGACATTGATCTCATAATTCGTCTTCTCCACATTTTTCCCCATGATTTCTCAGTAATTCTCGTGTTCAATTCCTGTTCCCAGCTATCTTTCAATGCTTGTTGAACCTTCCCCCCTTTGTTTATAATTTTGTATATTTGGCCAACTATCCCTTTAAGTCCTATGTCACCTTTTCTTAATTTGACCAGCAGTATTTCAAGTTCTGTAAGCTCCCTGTCTGGACCCATCTCTAAAAAAAATCTCTTGTTTCAGTTATTCATCTGGAGGATTTTGAACCAGTTCAACTCCAGTTGCCGATAAAGCTCGTTTCTCCCCTCTTGATCCCTACAAGCTTTGATCCAATCTTTCAACAAAGAGACCCTGTTTTCTAATAGGATATCCCTAATCCTACTGTCTATTTTCATCGGTAAATTATTGAAATCTTCTAATTCTGTAACCATTGAGATCCCTGGAATAAGATCTTTTCTTGCTTTGTTCCATTCCTCTATTGTTGCTCTTATCATCTTGCCCTGTATTCTCATTTTTTTATCCTTTCATTATGCGATTCAGATTGCTTTTTGAAATGCCCGCTCGTTATGCTAGTTTTTTGCTAAGCGAGGCATTCATTAAGTGAGGTTTGACTGTATCTCACTTAGCTTGAAAGCTGTATTAGGGTTGCTGTATCGGTTCTGACTTGACACCACATAACAATAAATGTACTAATGTAGTATGGCTGAGAGTAGGTATCCAAGACTTAAGAGAGAGATTTAGCTATCAAGGCCTCATTGGTTTTTCAACTAGAAAGTTCAGGAAGTTAACCTGGGACTTTCTGCAAGCATGAATGTTCTACCCCAATTTTTTGGCCATCTCCTGCTTTGTCTCCAAGAAAATGTGGTTGTCTGTCAATAACTTTCCAAGAGTCAGTGTGAAATAATGATTAAATTGGAGGATGGTGACCTCGGCCAGTCATACTGTGTGTGCCTGAATACCTCACAGGGTGGTGGTTGTGAAGATATGTTAGAGGGGAGAAGTATGCATATGCCAACTTGGACTGATTGAAGGAATGCGAGATATAAATGAGGAAAGTGCAAGCAATATATTTTGTCAGTGGTCACACCTTATCTAAAGCAACTAACACAAGTACTTAATAAGCATACACTTACATACCTGTGGGTTTGGATATACAGTTGTACCTCGCTTAAAGAGCATAATGCATTTCACAGGATTGCTCTTTAAGTGAGTTTGCTCTTTAAGCGAAACACCATTGTAAACAACCAGTTGTGGGGGGGGGGGGGAGGATTGCGAACCCCGATTTATTTGTTAAGTGAGTTTTAGGTTGGTTTTATTTGTTAAGCGAAGCAAACATTCAGAGAAAATTCTGCTCTTTAAGCGAGTTACTCTTTAAGTGAGACGCTCTTTATGCGAAGTTTGACTGTATTGTTAAATCCAAACTGCATCCCTAGACACGGTCCTCTCTTGGTTTATATGTTGCTTCTGGAGAAAAGCTATGAAGTTTGTGTATCTAAGTGGCTTGAGAAAGTGTAGGGCTTTGCTGGATGGAAGAAATGTTTTTTAACTGGGTGCTGTGGATTTCAATCATCTACTCCCACCGTTAATCAGCTCTTAAGTGTTAACAGCAAACAGCTGTTTGGTGCAGTCTGCTGTCACCACCAAAAAGCTGATCAGTGTAAGGGTTGCTGACAAACAGAAAGGGATACTACGGACTCAGAGACTGGCCTTTCTGATAGGCATGAACAAAGAGATGAAGACAAGATGGGCTGTACGGGTGCGTTTTACTTCTGCTTCCGGGAGCAACGAGGATGGTGCAGGCTGGAAGAATCACAGCAAACCCATTTGTGTGGATTCACGGGGGCTTGGGCTTCTGGGAATTGAAGTCCAAGAACATCTGGAGTGCCAAGGTTCGCTATCATGGAAGTAGACTGTACAGCCAGTGACTCAAAGCTGAGTGTTGGGTGGCGGTAAATAACCTGACTCCCTAAAGGAGCCAACAACTACAGGCGGATGAGCCCCTTTAAGTGGGGTGATGGTCCCCTTGGTGGAGGAAAAGCCACTTGAAATCATCATGTCAGACACAACATCAAAATGAGAGGAGGAGGAACTCTGATTCCCAACGGCCATGGAGGCAGAAGAGGCCATGCCAGATGGACTAGCTGTGAAGGTGCACCTTATCAATATCCTCAAGGCTGCAGCAGCCCATTGCAGTCCTGGTGTTAAATCCTTCACATGTCATTTCATATGTGCTGCAGGAGATGGCTCCAAAATCATAGTGTGTGGGCCACTTCATGGCAAGCTGGGATCTACCTTAAACAAATACACATCAATGGCATTTTTCCTGCATCAGGACAAAATATGTCCTGTTGCAGCTGACGACGACATCCTTATTTTAAAACAACATTCATTTCTAAGGGGTACTAAAGCATTCCACACAGCTCATTGTAACTATTATTTAGCTAATCTTCTCACATCTGAGATCTGAGCAGGTATTAATGCTTTGAAACACATCTGTAATTAACTAGAAGTAGTGAAAACAATGCAGAAACAAGGCAAATATTTTCAGGGATTGTTTGATACATTCTGTGTTTTGTGGCTTTCGGGGATGGCTTTTCCATAGACTCTCTACCAGTGAAGAATTTGGCTCAGCATAGTCTTCTAAGAGTAGAGTGCTCCTAGTGTTACTACCTAGCCCTGGGCATCATGCATCCACTTGTTTATTGCAATGTCATTTATAAGTGTTGAGAAGGAGATACACAATCCGGGCTGTAATTGTCCTTGGTCTCTGAATATTCATTCAGGGGGTTATTTGGTGTGTGTAGGGGGCAGGGAAGCTGAATTTGTTTATTGTTGGGTCACTTAAAAAGGACTGTGCTCAAGAGACAGAGTGGCTGCTTGGAGTTTGTGTATGCTTGTTATCTATTGTACTGGAGTGACTGTGAAGTGTTGTTTTCCCTTTTGCAAACAAAGTTTGTGCTGGAGTCAGGAATGGGAGATATTGTAGATAGTGGGGAGGAGTTGAAATGCAGGATGTGGGCAAGCTTGTGAACGAAGCCCCATTTATACCTATCCGCTGTCTCGGTCACATTGCAGGCAGAGAACACCCTATACACAACTCAAACAGCATTCTTTGCTCTCTGCTAGTTAGCTTCATTATTATTATTATTATTATTATTATTATTATTATTATTATTATTATTATTATTATTATTATTATTATTATTATTATTATTATTATTATTATTATTATTATTATTTTAGACTTATATGTCTTTTCATTGCATTTTTTTAAATCACCCATATTGGACAGGCAGCAAAGGACGCCTTGCCGCATTGCTCAAACTTTTGTGTTTTCCCCTTCTTGATGCCCTTGTTTTCTGATTTTCTAGTTCTATATTTTATACGTAAGCCGTCCTGAGTCACCACGATGTGGCAAGTGGGCGGCTATATAAATATGAATTATAAATAAATAAATAAATTTCCCACTCTGGGCAGTATACATACAAGTAACAAAATAACATAATAAAACAAAATAAACTAGACTAGAACAACCAAAAAAGTACATCAGAAAATAAAAATAAATAAAAATTAAATACCTGGTGTCTGTGGACACACAGGGTCAACTCACCAGCTAGTTTGTTTTGTTTTTGTTTGTTAAGGGTGTAACATTCTTATATTTTTGTACAGTTTTCAGAATCTCTGACAAGCATGGCCATTTTTTATGACAAGAGAAGTAACTTTTCCAAACTTTGTGTCTTCTAGGGAAAACAATGATTGTAAGACTTATTACCGTCAAGGAGGAGGAGGAGGGGACTGGATTAAAAGGCTCTCCACCCACCACACCCCCAGTTTTTCCTAACCCGATTTCTCTCTTTGGGGCAATGTCATTCCTTTCCTCCTTCCCCCCAGGGAACAGGATTAAGTTACAGGGCTCTGGTAACAATTCCAACCTGTTTGGCTTGGAATGTGGCTTTTAGGGCCTTGTCACAGGAAATTCAGTCTGTGTTGAAAGCTAGAATTGCAAACAGTTTCATGCCTTACCAGGCTTGGGGGGTGGTGGAAAATGCTGTTTGAGCTGAAGGAACTCTGTGGAGGCGCCATGGGTCACAGTGAGGGCAAGAGGCAAGGAGGTTAGAGCTATAGCTTTAAATATGAACTCTTTCCCTAGGGGCAGTGTAGAGTAAATGGGACAGAAGAATGTGCTTGCCCATATAGTTGTACCTTGCTTAAAGAGCATAATGCGTTTCACAGAATTGCTCTTTAAGTGAGTTTGCTCTTTAAGCGAAAGACCATTGAAAGTGACCAGTTGTGACTTCTGGTGGGGGGGGGGATTGCGAACCCCGATTTATTTGTTAAGTGAGTTTTTGGTTGGTTTTATTTGTTAAGCAAGGCGACCATTCAGAGAAAATGCTGCTCTTTAAGCGAGTTACTCTCTAAGCGTGGCACTTTTTATGCGAGGTTTGGCTGTATGTTTTAGACTACAGTGCCCACCATCCTCCAGCCAGTATGATCATAAATTGTTGTCCAAAACATCTGGATGCTTGTTGTCCACTCTTGCAGGAACAGCTGTGCCCTCTGTTGTAATAATTAGCTGCCCAGTCTGTAACTATCTCCCATCACCCCCACCCCCCTGGCCCCATGACATACCTTGGTATTGTTTGAGCTCCTTACAATGGTTTGTTGGCTTGCTTGCTTTGCTTTGCCTCACTGTAAGATGTTGATCCAGAGCCAAGAGAAGTTCGTCTTCAGATCGTATTCTGATAATGAGCATGTGTTTGGTTTTGGTGTTTTTTTTAACTTCAGTTTCCCAGTACAGTATATGAAAAAAAAAAAAGATGGGAGCAATGATGCCAAACAGATAGTCATAAAAGAAACCAGCAATATGAACGTGCAAAAGATATCTGAACATATGCTTGGTATGGAAAAATGAGATAAGTTCAAGTATTACTGCTTTTGTGCAGCTCTCCCAGTGGCTTAGTGGTTAAGATGTAGAGCTGGAGACTGGAAGGTTGTGTTTCGAAACCCAAAGGCTGCACTTAGGGACATGAAAAGAGCCTCATTCGGGCGTCCCTGAGTGGAGTTTCTCCAGCAACCCAGAGTAATCTCCTGGCATGACATTTTTATTATTATTACTGCTTTTCTTCTAATATAAGAAGCTGGGGGTCATCCTCTGAAGCTGGATACCAAGAGTAGTGAAAGAGAATAGTTAATTGCAAAAGTAGAGCATTTGCTACTTCAATATGTAGCGATGGACACCAGCAAATTGTGGGATAATAAGGCTACAAATTACTGTATCCAGTGTCCTGTCAACTTGGAATCACATCCAGAATGGTTCATTCCACATGTGGTTCCTTGTTTCCCATTATTTGTGGAAGCAAAACTTCATAAACTTCTTAGTGCAGGTGGTTCAAAAAACAAAGAGAGCTGTGTGTGATGCTTACCCAATACAAATGCCGGAACAAGGCGATACCTTTATTGGATCACTGAAAACCCCAACATTACACAAACTTTTGTCATTCAAGAGCACTTCTTCTGGCATGCACTATGTTTTGTAGTTAATGCAGGAAAATTACATTAGAGAGTTCCAGAAATTCATGGCAGATGTTCATACCAGACCTTATTTCTTAGAGGTGCATTTGAAAAAACAGAAGGCCACAACACATAATCACATAGCTGTTAGTTGGATATCATCTCCCCTCCCCCCATAAATCAGGAATATGCCTAATGCCCACCCCCCATTATTATTATTATTATTATTATTATTATTATTATTATTATTATTATTATTATTATTATTATTATTATTATTATTATTATTATTATTATTGGATTTGTATGTCACCCACTCAACAACGTGACTCTGCGCTGATCACAACAATAAAGCATCCAACACACATTATACACATTGTACATATCATGTCAAAAAATATACATATCACAATACAGAATTACCTTGGATAATGTTTGCATCAGATAACGCTAAAACTGAATAACGTTAAGCAATCTGGGGGAAAATGCATCGGCTAACGTTAAAATCCTTTGGGATGCATTGGATAATGTTCACTAAAGCCTGCGCCAGTTACAATGTATCTCTATGGAGTTTTAACGTTATCCGATGCATCCCGTAGGATTTTAACGTTATCCGATGCATGCATTGGATAACATTAAAACTCGGATAACACTAAGACTTGTGGAACCAAGTTTTAGTGTTTTCCGAGGTTTTACTGTATAATAAAATACAGTACCATAATAGCAAATGGATCACAACATCATATAAATCATATCATCATATAAATCACAACATTGTAAATTACAACCATCATAAGACATTGAGAAAAAAGAGAGTCAGTGGTTTAAAGAAGTCCCACAAATCACCTGCCTGAGTGTGCAAGGCCTAGACTGGCCAGGGGACAATGTCTGGCCCTCAGTTCTTAATGCCAGTCCCTCACACCGGCCCTTCATATCAATCCTTCACATCCGTCCCAGCGGCTAAGTCCACGGCATTGCCTTCTTTTGAAATGGAGAGGTTCTGCTTAGTCAGAAAAAAGGGTAGTGCAAAGACCCAGAACCCCACATCAGGGATTTGGGGTTAAATTTTATCTACTAGGTAAAGGTCTCCCTTGCTTGAAACCCAGGTGTATCCAACTCTAGGGTTCAGTGCTCATCTCTGTTTATAGCCAAAGAGCCAGCACTGTCAGCGTCTGCAGACATTTCCATGGACATGTGGCAGGCATGCCTCAACATGGAACGCTGTTTACCTTCCTACTGAAGTGGTACCTATTTATCTATTTGCAATTTCTTGCTTTCGAACTGCTAGGTTGGCAGGAGCTGGGAGAGAGACGTGAGCTCACTCTGTCATGCAGTACCCAGGAATCGAACTCTGACCTTCCAGTCAGCGAGTTCAAGCATCTTAACCACTTGAGCCATCGCAGTCCCAAATTTTATCTACTAGGTAGCACCAATTGCACCCAAATCAAAATCAATTGGTAATATTATCTAGTGGTTGGGAGTAGCTGTTTCCTGCAGTTTGTAGTCCTTATAGAATTCTTGGTGGAAAGCCCAGTTTTCAGATCACTGCTCTGTAGTTTAGATGGAGGTTGCAAGGGGAAACATGGACCTCTCTGCCTTCAGAGCTACTAGGCACGGCTCTTGCCCAGAGGATAGTACAATATAGTGTGATGGTTCAAGGATGAGCCACAGTCTGCCTCTGATCTGAATTGATAGTGAACCCAAGCAGAAAGATGCTGTTACCTTCGTGATCTTCTTATGGATTTCCCACGTGTGATATCTATTTAACCCCTTTTGGCAACAGGAGGTTTCTGGGTTGAAAGGAATCCCTTTCTTTCTGAATCCTGAATCCCTGAATTCCCAGAAGCCCCCCTGAATAGGCCTCATTAGCTTTGATAGGCGTTTGGACTCTAGCCCACAAAAGTTTATGGTGATCAGTCTTTTAAGTGCTAAAAAATTTGTTGTTGTTGTTGTTGTTGAATGTTCCCTTTGATGGTATAAGGTATTTTATAAAATAAAAAAGGGCAAAACAATTTTGTTTGTTTATAACAGTAGTGGGTATATTGAGATTAGACAAGTCTTCATGTGAATGATGGAAAAGATTTTTCAAGTTTTTCTCTTCCTTTCTGAATCAATCCCCTTGTCTTTTGAGTTTCTTTTATCGTCTCTTCTCTATTTGGTTTTTGTAATAGAAAGATAAGTTTGGATTTTTCAGTTTTAATAACAAATAAAGTTGCTCTGAAGCCAGTCCCTACTGATTGGCAAATGGTTGCAAAACAAACTTCACTTGCAAGTCGATGCATCACATCGAAAGGATGGATGAAAAACAAACTTTGTGGCATTTGCCAATGAGTTTTACCAGAATTTTCATATTTTTTCATGGAACACTTATTGACCTATGGAATACCATTGTTCCATGGAACATAGTTTGGGAAACGCTAGTCAAGGTTAGTTGCCCAATCAGTTTAGGACTAGACCTACTGCACAGGCATGTTGTGATGTTGTCACCATGTGACATGTCATTGCTATGTATCCGTCATGTGCTGGATGTCTTTGCAACAAGAAATATCGGGCAAATCTTGCCTTTGGGGTGCCCCCTCCCTTTGCCATTGGTGTGGTTTGTTCAAGCCACTCACTGCAACATGCCGAGACATAAATGGTCCTATTTATTTAATTCTTATTTGTAATTTTTGGTGACTTGTAATAGGAAGAAGCAGAAGTGACTCAGTTTGGTTGTCAGTAGGTTGGCCCCATGACGGGGCCTGAGACGGGAACTTTCATTGGAGTCAACAAAACAAAATAAATACACGTAATACCCTGTTGCTAACCCTACCTTACCCTAAGCCTAAACCCAATGCTAACCCTCAATATACTTGAATTCTCTTTGGGGCCTGAAACTCTCGCAGCTCACTCACTCAATACTTTTTTTATTAAGCCGGAGGCTTAAAAGAAATAGCTAGCCGTGTACAAAAACTTGTGATTTCATAACTGGAATGGAGGTAATAAATATATGTTATAGCTTCTTTCCTTTTTTATTACTATGTCATTTACTGCATTTGTATCCTATCTTTCTTCTCAGGATGTCAGCTTGGAGTACACAGTCCTTTCCTTGTATTTCCCCCCCCAACAACGGTCTGTGAGGTAGTTAGTTGCATTGTATCCTATCCCTTGTACAACTGGCCAGGTGCCAGCTCAGTGAGCTATTCAGCTAGCTGGGGATTTTAATCTGGGGCTCCCTAATTTCAGTCCAGTGGTTTTAAGGAGGATGCCATATTGGCTTGACAATTCTTGCCTCCTTACCTTAACTTTAGGGGCTAGAGGTATCCTTTGCAACAGGGGTTCCCAACCTTTTCGAGCTGGAGGCTGGGTCACACTCAGTCAGCTTCGAGGGCTGGGTGACCATTTTGCCCTGCTTGCATGATGGGGGCAGCCATTTTGTCCCAACAGCTTCAAAGGGGTAGCCACTTTGTTTCTCAAATGTCCTTGGAGGGATGGGGGCATATGAAATGGTACTGGGGGCCGAATCCGGACCACAGGCCTTAGGTTGGGAACCCCTGCTTTATAATGTAAAAAGGAAATATAACATGGAATATGTTCTAACATGGTGCTCTCTCGTGGATATAGAAAGCCTGCTTTGTCTGTCTGACCCTGCCTCTCTCTTTTTTCTCTGTAGCAGTGGAAACCCAGAGCACCAGTTCGGAGGAGATGGTTCCCAGCTCTCCCTCGCCACCCCCACCCCCACGTGTCTACAAACCTTGCTTTGTCTGCAACGACAAATCGTCTGGCTATCATTACGGGGTCAGCTCCTGCGAGGGCTGCAAGGTGAGTGGAGAAATGGGTGGTGGGCTTGGCCTTCCAACTCCAGAAGGCCAGCCAGAGCTCTGGCCTCCTAGGGGCTCGACTCCCTCCGAAATTTGCAGACAGTCCCAACATTGTGCCATTGCGGTGGCTCAACCCCAAAGGGGTGTGGTTAGCTACTCTGTCACCCAGGCCTCCTTCCATAGCAGAAGAGTTCTTGCAGAGGGGGATTCCAGGGCACCCTGTGCCAACACCCAAAACCAGATTACGCAAGAGAGACAAAATGTACAAAACAAGCAGATGTGTGTCAGCTTGCATCTTTCGTTCCAGTTGTGAAACCTAGGTTTTCTTGGTGCATTTCTTCTGCCTGAGGGCTCTCCCCACCCCCACCGCAATAACAGAGAGCTACACACAAGTTCTACTGCAAGGATTGAACTGCTGTGGTCCACCATAGTTCGCTAGGCCACAAGTCACAGCATCCTTCCCTTCTGGCTGTATTAGCTAGAGCTCAAGAGAGTGGCATTTTTACATCCTGCTTAACCCCCACCCCTGACCTGACAGGAGCAGCAGAGTGTCAAGGGTACAGGAGCCAGAGGCAACACAGATTTGTGATCTGGGGATTATCCTGGCTATAGTGCCAGAGTCCAAAAGGGAAGCTCCTGATTTTGCACCAGGATGAAACAATTTAGAGGCATTGTGCTTTCTTCTATGGCTTATGTGGACACTGTCCTTGTCAGAAGGTACTTTATGATCAGTGCATGTACAGTTTGCTTGGCATCAGGTATGGATGGAGCCTTGGACACAGGTGGGTACCCAGGCGTTCACATACTAAAGCAAAGCAATCACACTTATCTACTGCTCCATAGCACTTAGTGCACCCTCTGGGCGGTTCACAAGTTAATTGGCATTTTGCCCTCAACATGGTGGGTCCTCATTTTGCAGACCTCAGAAGGATGGAAGGCTGAGTCAACCTTGAGTCCTGGTCAAGATCGAACTCACAACCTTTTGGTTGCAGTACAGTAGTTTAATCACTGCCTCACCAGGGCGTTACCTACAACTTCCCATTAGCTGCATCCAGCACGGCCAATGGTCAGAGGCTATGAGAGTTTTCGTTCAAAACATCTGCCTCTGGTATAAGGCCAAAATAAGCAATACCTAAAATTTGTGTTCATTTTTCACCTATCTGGTTTTTGTTTGTCAGGGGTGGGGAACCTGTGGCCGTGAGGGGAGGCTGGGCTTCTGGGGATTGAAATCCAAGTACACATAGAGGCCCAAGGTTGAGAAACCCTGGCCTAGAGGAAACAGGCCAGTCCTCTAGGTGTTCTGGAACTATAGTTCCCAGAAGCCCACAGTCCCCTCAAGGCTGCAGGTTTCCCACCCCCGGCTTACGAAATAGCCTCGTGGAGGTATAGGAGACTTCTTCCCCTTGTGAAGTCCTGAGAAAAATCTTCAAAGGCTATTCTTCATAATCCAGAAGTAGACTGCTTTGACTTTTGAGGTGTCTGAGGATGTAACCCTCACCATCTCTCACTGTTGGCAGTGCTAGCTAGAGCTGATGGGTATTGTTGGCCGGGAACATCTTTGGGGCTGTGTTTGCCCAACAATGCCATGAGAAGAAGCCATCTTAGGGAACACTGTCTCAGCTTGATGGGTACTGTAGTCCAACAGTACCTGGAGGGGCACTGGCTGAGGTAATCTGCTCACACAAAGTCAGTGTTTGTTTTTAAAACCAGCACCTCCTGATAAAAGCATCACCAGAAGTAATGCTGGAAGGGCATGTTCCACCCAAGACCTTGGAAAACTGCTCCTAGCCCAAGAAGACAACACTGGGCTGTAAGAACTGTCTCCTTTTAAGGCTGATTAGACTGTTTTATGTATCAAGCTGATTGTATTCTTTTACAGCGTGAGGCCCATGCATTTATAAAAGACGTGAGACAAAAAGGGCCACAATTCCTAACCTGCATTCATACTGCTCAGAAACAAGATGGAACACCATCTTCTGATCTGCCACCATGTTCTTTCCTTTCCCCCAGTTTGGTGAGCCTTTCAGTGCAGGGGAAACAGACTCCAGATGTAATTCAGAGACATTTGGGGCAGGCATTGCACTTCAGCTGTTTGGGGGGGGGGGGCAAAGGCCAAAAACCTCTGTAGCATTTTAACTTAAATCTCTTATTGTTAGCATTCAAGCTGTAAGAGAGGCCTTTCAGCCTTACAGGATTTTGCATATTGCCGGGGGATGGGGGAGAGAAAGGTGGGGAACCAGCAAATAAGCAATTTGGCCATCAGGGTAACCCCAGAGGATCTGGATGCAGCCCCAGAACCAAGATACCCCACCTTCTTTCAGTAAAAAGTCTTGGAGAGGGATAGTGAGTATACTGTGGCAATACTTTGGACAATGGGAAGTAAGACTTGGGAGAGAGGTCAACCTGAAATAGCCAATCTCAGTGAAATAGCCAATCTCATTTGAAAAATCATCTCAGTGACTTTAAGAATTGGTAGAAGTCAAATATGTAAAGCAATGACGTCATCGCTTTCGGAAGTAGCATCAGAAAAGTGACAGTTTGGGGGGGGGGGTCAGTTGCCAGGGGGCAGCAAAAAAACTACCCAACCAATTCAGATGATCAAAAGTGCATTTGAAAGGGGAAATATTAACCTTTGTGGGGACACTTTCAGATTTGGAATTGGACTTCGGAAAAATAATCTATGAAGCATTTTACCAAAAACCACTCAAACGAAGTCACGTAAACCCAATAACAGGAGGGAAAACCAATTTAAAAACTGAATATGACTACTTCAAGGTGGATACAGTTCACATACAACATGTGGAGAAAAATGACGCCAAAGCAGGAACCCACAAAAAAGATATTGAGAAAAAACATGACTTGTTAAAATGACATTTCCGCTGGGGGTGTTTGGCAGTGATCCAGAAAAAAAAACCGATTGACAGATTGAAGTGATCCGAAGTGCACTTGAAAGAGGACAGAATAACTTTTCTTTTGACACTGATACAATTTGGATCAGACTTCAGAAACATTTTCTATGAAGGTTTAAAAAACAACAACAACCACTTTCTTTCTAACCTTCTTTCCTTTAAAAAAAGTATCTCTCCATGCCAGAATAAATACATTGGTGTGAGAATGGATACGTTGTAGCAAGTTTCTCCTTTCAAGTCATAACCACTTTCCCTTTTGGTTGTCCCTCTTATTGAAGAACTGCTTTCAAGGAATCGTGAAGGGAAAACTCTTTTTCTTTGCGGTTTGACTACTGAAATATTTATTAAAAATAGATCCTTTGCAGTTATTCACCTGTGGTGAATTGTTGTGTGTACAGTGGGATGCTTATGGACACATGTGCGTAGTGGGTAGAGTCGGGGAGAATGGAAAATAAAGGTTAAAAGCATCTTTATTGAAAAATAAAATATAAAAAAATAATAAACAAATGAAAATGGGATTTCTGGTTTTGGGTTAAAACAACGTAGAGGTTCAAAAGCAAGAAATTGCAAGAAGATAAATAGGGACCACTTTGGTGGGAATGTTAACAGTGTTCCATGCCTGCCACATGTCCATGAAAATGTCTGCAGACACAGGCTCCTTGGCTATAAACAGAGATGAGCACTGAAACCTAGCGTCAGATATGACTGGCTTTTGATAAAGGGTGACCTTTACCTTAGCTCAGAAAACCTTAGATTTTATGAACATTTTATGAAAACCTTAATTTTATGAACACAATGTCTTTATTTTTCCCCATTTGAAACATCACCCTTAACTAATGAATGAAATAAAAGAAATAAATGAACTAATGAGCATAATTCAACACATCGAATTCACGCACTAAATCCCTGACGGTAGTGTCCTTAGATTCTTCCTGCAACTTTTTCTTCCACCTTGCTTGCCTGGTCATCAACATCTCACTTTCCTTGCTATTTGCATGTGACATTTAGGGTTTCTTTCGCCGAAGCATCCAGAAGAACATGGTCTACACATGCCACCGCGACAAGAACTGTCAGATCAACAAAGTCACTCGCAACCGCTGCCAGTATTGCCGCCTGCAGAAGTGCTTTGAGGTCGGCATGTCCAAAGAAGGTAAACAGCTCTCCTTGGTCTTCCACACTGCATCTGATTTTGGGGTGTTGTTGTTGTGTTTAGGCCGCCTTGTGGCCCACTGGAAAGCCAGACCACTCCTTTTAACATGACTGGGGCATCCACAGTATTGCAGATTGCTGTGTGGAACCCAGGAGTGACATGGACTGGGCTTGAGTAGGGGATAGGACAGAGCCAGGGGCTTTTGAGCCTCCTGATATTTTTGACTACGTCGTCTTTGCTGAGGCTTCTGGGAGTTTGAGGTGCAAAATATTGAGTAAGCCGAAACTTCCCCACTCCTGTGGTTATTATGGAAGACAGGATGGTAGATTGGGGATGAGGCAGAACAGGCTAAAAAGGGATGGTTGACCTAAATATGCACAACAGCCTGATTCAAGAACAACAAAGATTTAAGAACACAAGAGGACCTGTGTAGGATGAGATTAGAGCCCCATTTAGTCAATAGCTCATGGAAAGGACAAGTGAAAAAGCCACAAATGAGGGAGTCCCACGTAGTAGGGAAGTTGGCAAGGATTGAGCAAGAGCTTTTCAGAGGGATGTGTGACTCTCGCTCGCTCATATTGTTTTGGAACAACAACCTGTGTTCAGGGACTGTACATAACTGATTGTTTCCTTGCTGTGGAGCTCTTATAAATATTGATGCAAATTGTCTGGACTTTATATACCAAAACCACAAATGTATTCTTCCTCTGAATTTGGCCACGGGCCATCTCACATTTGTGTGGCTCTCCACTCACCACTTTTCTGTCTCTCTCTGTCTTTATACTTGTGTGTGTGTGTGTGTGCGTGTGTGCGCGCGCGCATGCTCGCAGGAAAATGTGAACATGCGTAAGTATTCCAAGGCTTGCCCAATGAACAAAGCATTTTTGAGCCTAGAAGGACATTCTTTCATGGCACTGCCTTTATTCCCCCCCCTGCCCCTCCCACAATCTCCACCAGTGTCGGTCCCTGCAGACTGCTTTAGACATGGTGCATGGAAAACAAAGTTCTCCTACCAGTTACCACAGTCTCTGTGTTGCTGAAGTCCAGTGGGAAGCACACCCTGGAAACACACGCACAAATCCTGATTGGGAGCAAGAAAGGCTGTCAGTGAAACCCTGGAGAACCATCTGCTTTCCCCGTCTGTTTTGCCTGTAAAGTTGCCTCATAGGGAGATGCATTGGAGGGGCGGGTGGGATTTCTTCTCATAGAAAAGCATGAGGGAGACCTTCACCTCAGAAATTGAAAGCCACATGTGGATTTCCCCCCACAGATGTGTGGGCAAGAGAAGATATTGTGGCCATTTTCCCCACTTAGGAGAGGTGGACCAGTGAGTATCGTCCTCTAATGAAATGCTTTCCACAAGTATTCCTCTGAGGGGAAATAATTCTGAAAGTCCTCTCTTGGAAGAAGGGCCAATAAGCCATCTTTGATTGGGAGGAGACCCTTGGACCCTCTTTTAAATTGCCGGGCAGGGTGTGTGTGTGTGTGTGTGTGTGTGTGTGTGTGTGTGTGTGTGTGTGTGTGTGTGTGTGTGTGTGTGTGTGTGTGTGTGTGTGTGTGTGTGTGTGTGTGTGTGTGTGTGTGTGTGTGTGTGTGTGTGTGTGTGTGTTTTCGGTCCCTTTAAGACGGCTGTCAGCTGCCCTGCCTTCTCAGAGACAGAGTGCCTCTCAGCGGCTGTTGCTTTTACTCCCAACTGCTTAGGCATGTCTTCGCACTGGCCCGGGCCGAGGCTCACATTAATCACCGTCTCTTTAAGAGCCCCTAATTAGGAATGTCTATGCCTTGAAACCTGGCCATTTGTTTCCAAGGGCCTGTCACTTTAAAGGGAGCAGGCGGGTGGAGGGGATTGGGGCAGTGGGGTGTCTGTGGACGAAGGGGGTGGTGGATGGCGGAGGATGCCACTGGAGAGTCAGGAAATGGACTGGCCTCAAGTATGTGACCCCTCCTCTCATTGAAACTCTTTGAGTGGAATTTGGGGAACAAAGTGTCTGGGGAAATATTTTGCGTGTGCGCGCTGAAAAACCAAAACTGGGATTGAGGAGGCGAAGCAATTGCCCTCTCGGCTAGATGACTTTATATTAAACCTCCTAGGACAGGAATTCTCAACCTTTTAAAGCTAGGGGCCAGGCCACACTCCCTCAGACAGCGTCAGGGGCCGGACGGCCATTTTGATCGTCTTCCACCACATGGCACTTCCTGGTGTGGTGGAGGCAGTGGGGCCCCCACATGAAATGGTGCAATGGGCCACATCTGACCCATAAGCTGCAGGTTGAGAATCCCTGTCCTAGGAGTTTCCATCGCTCACAAAACTTCCCTTTTTCTGACTCCTGCTCCTAGAGTCTTATCAAGCCAGTGCTGAGATCCTGGCAAAAAAAATCAGTGAAAATGCAGACAAAGGATTCAGGGAGAAGTAGCCCCAAAGAAGTAACTTTCTCCGTCTCTCTCAGCCTTAGCATCTGTTTCACTGTTCTGCTTTTGCAACGTCAAAAGCCCAGATGTTACTGTTCTTGTTGCTGCTGAGATTGTCCTCTTTCTGTGTCTGTTCTTCTCTTACTTTCTCTCTCTCTCTCTCTTTTACACCACCCTCGGAGGGCTACATGTCTTGGCTGGCAATCTCTCTTCCCCCCCCTCCCCCTGGGTTGCAGCCCCTTTCAGCATTGTGCTGACTGTGGCTATAAGTGTATATCCTGCCGATTGGTGTATCCTGTTCCCAGATTCATTGGCGCTTTATCCTGGGGTGAACAGGAAGGGCAGCCTGGGAAGGTTCAGGCCGTCAAGAGTGCACACGCAACCCCAGGGCCAGGGTGGTTGATCATGGAGGTGGGTTGGCAGGGCTTGCAACATGCATAGTGGGCTGCGTGGTTATCGTACCACCACCACCATTGCCAGCCCAAAAGAAACTCCTCGGAGAAACCTTTTGCAACCATCTTTTCCAGATTGCTTGCCTAGAGGCTATACTGGCGCTGGGTCTCTTGTTTCCAGACATCTGGAATGAGTTGCTGGAGCAATGCAGCTGCTCCCCTCTCTGTGGCATGCACGCTGTGGTCTCTGCTTGATCTATATGCGGCCTTGCTCAGTGGAGAGCCCTGCCTTGTGGCAAGAGCCTGGGTCAGAGAGTTGGCCTTCTTTCGACTGCATTCCAGTCTTTTTCATTTCTTTCTGCAGAGGGAAGCATTCCTTCCACTACTACATTCCAGCAAAGCTGTATCTCTTTATATATGGCTTCTACAGTTGCTCAAATGGAACAGAGTCCTCCCTTTTTACCTTAAACCATGAGGTGTGCGTGCGTGCGCGTGCATGTTTGTTTGTTTGTTTGAATGTGTGAGACAGATACTGAGAAAAGGACTTTAATCTTGATCCTTAAGTCATTATCTAATCAAATACAGATTCAAAAAGAGCCACACATCAAGGCATGTCGTTTCCTCTGGCCCTAAATAAACCTTTTGTTGTTCTTTAACCCTGGTTAATATTTGTAGAAGGACTAATGCAACTTTTCCTATCCTGGTGTCCTCCGTGTGTGTTGATACCACAACTGAAGAGCAATGAGTTGTGTAGATTAGAGTGGATAAGGGACCCTCATTCAACTATTTGAACTAAATGTCTGTAGAGTCCAAGCTGCTAATATTGGGCTCTTCCTATGAGAACAAAGAGAATTGTTGTAAAACAATTTGGAGATGGTATATGACTCTGGTATGATTAAGGTATTATGATTCAAAATACAACAAGGATTGTTGGAGATGTAAAAAAAAAAGAAAGAGGTTGGGGCATATCTCCATTTATGGAGGGATTGCAATTATGTCAAGCAAATGTGAAAAAAAGTTTCTTTCTGACATTAATCAAGTACTGTCTATAAAGGTAGAGATGTGTCCTAGAATAGCATTGTTAATGGATTTTGGAAATAAACAGAAATCAGAAATTATTATTGTAGTGCTAACAGCTTTGAGACTACTCATTGTTAAAAATGAAAAATAGATTGTGAATTTCAGTTGGTTTAAAACAGGGATTCTCACCCTGTGGCCTGTGGCCTGGATGCAGCCTATGGCTCCATTTCATGTGGCTCCCCACCGCCTCCACCACACCAGGAAGTGCCATGTGGTGGAGGAAGGGCAAAATGGTCATCCAGCCCCCGAAGCTGTCTGAGGGAGTGTGACCTGGTCCCTGGCTTTAAAAGATTGAGAACTGGTTTAAAGAGTTATGGAATATAGCAATAAATGATAAATTGACATGTAAATCATAATTAAGATAGAGATTATTAAAACAGAATGATTTTAGAGAGATTTGGAGGGAATTTATTGAGTATGTTCTAGTGAAAGGGAAAGGAGTAAGGCCAGTACAAGAATATGCATATTTTTAGAAAGAGGGGACAAATCTATTCATTAAATATTATATTTTGTTGTTGTTGTTAAAGATTTTGTCTATTTATTTCTATATTTTGTATTTTTATGTTATTGTTTTTCTTTGTTAGGTAATACAGTAATATTTTTTAAAAGAGAGTTTTGTGACTTCTTTCTGACACTGGCTGAAATTCAGTACTAAGTCACAGGTAGTTAAAGGCCTGTTGAATCAATGGAACATCTAGAAGCTCACTAAATCCCTACTGATTCAGTTGGCCTGTGCTAGTTGTGACCTACTACTGGATTTCTTCCAGTGAACTTTTCATGAGCTTTAGAATGGGTGAAATTAATTTTCACCCAAAAGCAATTTCCATCAGTTCCTTTGTAACAAGCTGTGCTGGCCTGTCTTTATGCCGCGCCAACATCCTTGGTTACAGAATTTACTTACACAGTGTTTCAGAGCCGGATTTGAGGCCGCAGTGGCTTAGTGGTTAAGATGCTGGGCTTGATGACTGGAAGGTTGGCAGTTCAAGACCTGAGTGCTGCACAACAGAGTGAGTGCCCGTCTCTGTCCCAGTTCCTGCCAACCTAACAGTTCAAACACAAGACAGTGTAAATAGATAAATAGGTACCGCTTTGGTGGGAAAGGTAACAGCATTCTTTGCACTCCGGTGTCTAGTCATGCCTGCCACATGACCACAGAAGTGCTGCAGACACAGACAGCACTAGTCCTTTGGCTGTAAACAGAAATGAACACTGCACCCTAGAGTTGAATTTGACTGGCTTTCAAGGAAGGGAGTCCTTTACCTTTAAAGGTATATTAAAATGTTTTATTCCACATATAGCCTACCTTGCTTAGAATGTAAAGACTGACTGTTGGTGGTGGGGGTGGTAACTTCAGAGAAGCAATAATGGCTGAGCCATTTTGCCTTGATTGCCCACAGCCAAGCCTGCAAACTTTGTGGTCAGTGAAATTTAAAGTAGCGCACCAACTATGTCTTGGAGACCCACTGGGAGCTAAGAAAACCTGTTGTTTCCCCTACCTGCTTGTAAGGGGGGGGGGGGGCGCTGCGGAAAGTGACTGGTGTGTGAGTGTGTGTGGTGTTAGTGTGTGTGCCAGCAACTGGCATTCCAGTGTGGATGGGCCATGTTCTACTCAGTGGATCACAAGATGGAGTCGCTGCCTCCTTATATTGGAGAAGCTGTGGCCTTGGTCATTGTTATTCCCCAGGGAAGGGGGAAACAGGGTCCATTGGGTGGAGTGAGCTACTGCAAAGCCATCCACCCCCTCCCTGCCTCACAGCTCTGCAGCTTTCTATCCGGCTGTCTTGACTGTTTCTTCCTGTTTGCTGCTGGCTGAACGCTGCTCTCAGAGCTATTCCGTGACAGCTTGGCACATTTTTTTTGGGTCCGGGAATATTGCAGCCCAGCCCCAGAGGGCAGGGTGATGGCAGAAGCTTGGAATCTGAAAGAGACTGCCTCCTTTTGGTCAAAAGTGGACTGTGATGCAAAACACACACATGTGCACTCCAGATCCACAACAACTCAGCAGGGATACATTTGGTCTACAATGCTGCCACTTCTTTACTTCCTCTTTTCAGGTGTTGTGGTGTTCTCCAATGCATTGTTACACTAGAAGCTGCCCTTGCTTCAGTTCTCCCTGACAAGTGTTTCTTAAGGCCTTCTAGACAATGCTAGGAAGGTGGTACATTAGCTGCTTTTGTGACATAACAGACTATAGCTTAGAGACAGAACATGATGTTTGAGGTGCATAAAATCCATGTTTCAATCCCTGGCATCTTCAAGGGAAAAGGTTCAGGCAGGAGGAGATGATGGAAATGACCCTTCTCTGTCTGAGATCTAGAAGATCTCAGACAGAGAACCAAACCAGTGTTTGTCAAAAAACAAAGAAGTACTGGAGCTTAAAGATGCTGAATGGAAATGGCACCTTGCCTTTCTGACAAATTTAACAGAGCTACTCAACAGTTTCAATGTGTAACTTCAGGGAAAGGAGAAGGTCATCTGTGACATGTATTCACATGTGAAAGCATTTGAAGTAAAATTGAACTTCCTCATTAAAAAAGTGAAGGAGGAAAACTTCTGCCATCTCCCCAACCTGTGCAGAATAACGAACATCATTGCTTTCTCCAAGAGCCAATGAAAAATAGCAAAGTATTTTGAGGAGTTTTCTAATTGCTGATGCAAATTGTTCCTCATTTCTTCAATTTTTTGTGTAATTGTGGTTCCTGAAAGACTCAGTGTACTAAATCAATCCATCTTCTCTGGACACATCGCTTTGGCAACAGAAAGAAGGCATTCTTTAACAAATTCTCCCTCCACGAATGGTCTGCCATTTGCAACTTCAAAACTTATTCGCAGAGATGAAGTGTTTAGTTGCTTATGCTTCACAAAAGCATTTTGCTAAGTTATCGATCCATTTCTCAGTTTTAATATTTTGTCTTTTCTTGCTTGTCCGACCAAAGAATCATATTTGTCTTTATGTTGAGTTTCGTAGTGTCAGCGCAAATTGTATTGCAATAACTGTGGTGTCCAAATGCCTTGATAACTAGATCCACACATCACGGGATTATATCTTTCTTATTCTGCATGGGTGAGAGGATAACATTTCCACACACTATCGTGCACTGAAGCACCTGTCTACACAAAACCTCCTCCAATATCGGGTACCAGGAGGATTAACTGGGGAGTATTTTAACAGTCCATTCCCAGAATACATGATGTTGATGTGGAATGAACTTAACCTCCCCCCCAACACACTAAAATCAATAGTGGTTTTTTTCCTGAGTAGAGTATCCAAGAAGAGGGTTGGTACCAGGGCACATGTCCCACAGGACGTAACACAGTTTTGACATCCTCTTGGCCAAAGAGAACGATCCTACAAACAAGGCAGAAAAGGTCACTTAGTCCAGACAACCCCCAAGTGGCTTAATTCCCTCATTTCTCAGAGAGAATAAAAGTATACCATTGACCACCAATCCTTTCCTCTGTCTCTCAGCAATGACCTTGATGATAGCAAAGGAAATAGAATGCAGAAGGTCCCACTTTGAGCTTGATCCTGACTGGCAGTGGAAACTTCCCTCTGCCCAAGGCAAGAGATTTGGGAGCCAGTGGCAGGAAATAGTGTGTCATGAGGCCAACTACAGGCTTCACTGCTTCGTCTCCCTTCTTTCTGTGTCTCTCTGTTTCTCTCTCTCTCTCTCTCTCTCTCTCTCTCTCTCTCTCTCTCTCTCACACACACACACACACACACACACACACACACACACACACACACACACACACACACACAGAGAGAGAGAGAGAGAGAGAGAGAGAGAGAGAGAGAGAGAGAGAGGTACACACACGGAGGTACACACACAGGTACACAGAAAGAGCCTCCTAGAAGACTGTGATATTTTTCCATCACAATCAGGCATATCCTAGTAACGTCCACTTTGTGTTGCCAGCTACTCTTTCTCACACTAGGCTGGGCAAAAGAAACTGTAGAATAAACTCCCCAAAAGTGGCTTCATTTTGGCATATCAGAGCACAAGGAAAACCAAAGACAAAAAACTTGTGGCACCTGAAAGACTACATCTCATATTTAAAAGTGAGCATTTGTGGATCAAGTCCACTTCCTCAGACATTTTTACAGTTTCACATCTGGCCTAGACACAGAAGAAAAAAGCACACACACACTCGCTCAATCTCTCTCTCTCTCTCACACACACACAAATACACTCTCTTTCTTGTATTGGCCACATCTCAGATTGGCTGGGCCCAAGCCTCAGCCTACAGCCGGGGGAGAGGCAGGACAAGGGGACAACCCACCAATGTCAGGATAGCCCTGCCTGAGGCACCTCTGAGGTGATTCCAAAAGGCGCCACCATTTCTTGCTGCTTCGATGTTGTTTCCACTGTTTCTTGCTGCTTTGTCACTGCTGCTTCTGCCACCATCACCACACGCCTTCCTCGCTCACCCAAGGACAAGGGAAGGAGGGGACAAGGGTTGAGGTAGCATCCGCTGAATCACCCAAGGCCGGAATGGCACCGTGGGCTGGATGATTTGACACTGTGGGCCAGATCCAGCCCATGGGCTGTAGTTTTGAGACCCCCTGACATAGAAGGTAATGTGGAAGACCTTTGCCTGCCTAAACTTTTATGGGGCCACCATCAGCCAGAGCTAATCAGTATGTCCTGGCACAAGCATCCAGCATCTTTGTTTCCGTGGTGTGGCCCAAGAATGATTTGACAACATGTCTCCTTCTACTGTCTGAATTTGATTTCAAGGACTCGCTCTTTTTCTGCACATGTAGATTGAACCTTGAACTTTGGGGGGGAGTTGACATGGCCAAGGCAGATGTCCCATTAGGGTTTGTTGGTCTGATTTACACCCTAGTCGAGACGGTTTTCCTTCACTTTGCCCATTTCTCCCTCCAGCTGTGAGGAACGACCGAAACAAGAAGAAAAAGGATGTGAAAGAAGAGGTGGTGGTGGATAGTTATGAAATGACACCAGAGTTGGAGGAACTTGTCCAGAAAGTCAGCAAAGCTCATCAGGAAACCTTCCCTTCTCTCTGCCAGCTTGGCAAATACACCACGGTAAGGCTTGATGACTAGATGGTATTGTAGATGCAATGGGCACAGAGCTGGGTGGGTTGAGGAGGATGGTGGAAGATAGAGGTGCCTGGTGAGCAATGGTCCATGGGGTCGCAAAAGTTCGGAATTGACTGTGCGACTGAATAACAAAAAAAGGCTTGCAGGCCTCTCCTTGATCCATATGTATAGGTTCTGCATAGAAAATGATAAGACATTGGGCACACTTGGCATCCCTACCAGCTCAGTTGGGGTCCTAAAAGATTCTGGAACCTTTGTGTATAGGGTGGGTCTAGGCCAGTGCTTCCCATGCTTTGGTGTTTGGACTTCAATTCCCAGAAGCCTAAGTCAATTCCACAAAGCACTGATTAGCCAATGTACTGACTTAGACTTCCAGGAAGGGAAGTCACCCTGTGGAGCATGGGCCCCATGTTGGGAAACACTGGTCTAACCATAATAGTACATTCCTACTGAGAGCTGCAAGAATGACAGAGCCTACATATGGGTTTGTGAACATCCTATGGTGGTGCCACAAGTAGGAATTCAAAAGCATTCACAGCTATCCGCAGATTAGCAACAGTGTGCCATGCCGTGGGAGATCTGGATAAATGATGTGGTTAAGCTTAATAGCGGTTCATGAAAACAAGACAACTTCAGATCATAGTTTATGAAGAAGGCTTATTTTCACTACCCATAGTTGCCGTTAACCACAATTTCAGACTTAGGTGACAGACTTCTTGCAGCCATTTCAGAGGTAAGCAGAGGGAAAGGCAAGCTAAGGGGAGATTAGGCCCATTTTTGCAATGCTAAATGGAGGTTCAGCATTATTGCCAATTTTAACCACTATCCCTTCTGTAGCAATAGTAACTACACTTGTATACTACCCCATGGCACTTAGTGTATTCTTTGGGTGGTTTCCAAGGTAATTGGCATTTTGTTCCAACATGCCGGGTCTTCATTTTACTGACCTTGGAAGGATGGAAGGCTGAGCCAACCTTGCGCCCAGTCAGGATTGAACAAAGTTTTGGCTGCAGTATAGCAGTTTAACCACTGTGATGATGATGATGATGATGATTGTTGTTGTTGTTGTTGTTGTATGCCACCCTACTCGCAGACCGACACTGAGCAGCTAACAAAGATACAAAATATACAGTACAATTACAAAGTTCCACATTATCATAATACAACATATCATCATCACAAATCATCACCGATCACAATATCAAAAAGTATCAGTATCACAGTAACGAAGCATTACAAAAACATGTTATTAAATGTTTAATTGAAAGTTTAATATTTTAATCTAGAGCTAGACTACTATGGGCAATTTTAACTTGTGTAAGGCAAATCATGTAAGTCCCATTGGCTAATTGCTGCTAAGTGATGGAAGGGCTATTTATTGTGCACTTAATAAGCACTTTCCATTGTACTGAGCTTGCACTATATTATCTGGAATATTCATTCTCTGTACAGATGAGCTATGGTTCTACCCCTTTCAATTATTCTAAGTGTGCACACAGTGAAACATTCCTCTAGCTTCAAAACTGTTGATCTAAAGCAGGGGTAGCCAAACTATGGCCAGTGGGTCAGATCCAGCCCACAACACCAAATCGTCTGGCCCATGCCACCCTTGTTGCTCCCAGAAGTGGAAGTAAAACGCACCCACACATGTGCATAACGCTGCCATAAATGCACCCGCGGCTATTGTAAATGTGTTTACGACAGCTGCGGACGCGCTTTACAGCAGGAGGAACCACGTGACCGGCCCGCTCTACCATGTGACTGACCCACGGCATGAAAAGTTTGGCCACTCCTGATCTAAAGCATCAATTAAAAAATATGGACAAAGAAAATAGTGCTGTGACTGCACGGCAACAGAAATGTGATTTCACTTGCATTCATTTGCTGACAAGGTGCACAGGTTTCCCTGAGTCTCTCCCCATACGAATAGTCCTGCAGGGAAAGACTGGCAAATTTCAGGGTGCCAGCAGGCTGCGCAGCTGAAAGAGGCTTGCCTACAGGATGAAGGAGCTTATAATCATTGTTTCCTAATCTAATTAGCTTTCTGTGAACTGTAAGGTGGTGGTGGTGGTGAGAGACTTTATCTTAATTGTTAACAAGAAGAGGAAAAGATCAAAGAGCAACCCAGGAAGGGGATAGACCAGAGGTGGCCAAACTTTTTGGGTTCCGGACTGGTCACGTGGTTCAGGGGCCAGTCACTATGCCCAATGGGCCAGATCTGGCCCTGATGCCAATTCATCCACCCTGTGAAGCCCTCATTACTCCTGGAAGCGGAAGTAAAATGTGCCAATATGGAGCAACGAGGGCTTTGAGTGTCGGATGAATTGGCATCGGGGCCGGATACGGCCTGTGGGACATAGTTTGGGCACCCCTGGGATAGACTCAAGAAAGGCCTCCAATCTTCTTTTCCTCCTCAAGTACATAGGGATAGGGCAGGGTTCAGCAAACTTGGCTCTCCAGGTGTTCTTGGACTTCAATTACCAGAAGCCCAAGTCAATAGACCTGTTGATCAGGGCTTCTGGGAATTGAAGTCTAAGAACAGCTGGAGAGCCAAGTTTGCTGACCCCTGGGATAGGGCTACCCAAGATGAGGATGGCCCCATACCTTGCCTTTGAGCTTTTCCAACAGAGGCCAAGATAGAAGTGTAACAATTAAATACAGATTAGCATCTGCTTGGTTAAGGAGTAAAGGAGCCAATATGGTCTGCTGAGGGCCTGGATGTATCACTCACCAAGACTTCCTTTGGGTAGGGTCAGCATCCTAGTCTGTAAATCCTTGGCTGGTAGGCTGAGATGTCAACTGACTGAGTGCTGACAGAGAGTGGATGGCACCAGAGATGCTTCTGCTACTTTCTTTGTTGCTAAGATTATTATGTTTTTGAAGTAGGAAAGAAAGGGGAAATGTGAAGTTGGGAACGAAGGAGACAAGGTAGTATAAAGTGAGGATGGAGAAAAAATTGCCTTCTATAAGAAAAGCCTTGGAAGCATATTTCAGTGTGGAAATTTAAAAGTGGATTATAGTTAAAGGCTACAATCCAGTTTCGCTCCCAGGTTGACATTATCTGCCAGAGCTCTGTAAAGGACCAAACGGGGAAGTTGATAATCATGTGAGTAAACTGGAACCATGGTAGTCATTTTCCCAGCCCCTCCATGTTTGCATATCCAAGATGGGAAGGAAATGCAGCAGTTCCCAGGCTGGACTTCTTCTCTTTTCTGCCTCCCTCCAGAACTCCAGTGCAGATCACAGGGTGCAGTTGGACTTGGGACTGTGGGACAAATTCAGTGAACTGGCCACCAAATGCATCATCAAGATTGTGGAGTTTGCCAAGCGTCTGCCGGGCTTCACCACTCTCACTATTGCTGACCAAATCACCCTACTCAAAGCCGCCTGCCTGGACATCCTGGTAAGGAGCTGGACCTCCTCAGGGAGAGCTGATGGAAAGGGAGTGGGGCTATAATACCCATGATAGTGAACCTCGGGACTCCAGATGCTCTTGGACTTCAATTCCCAGAAGCCCCCATGAATTCACATTAATTGGTTTACTGCGATTCATCTGGCCCACGCCGCCCTCGTCGGTCCTGGAAGTGGAAAGGGCACGTTTTACTTCCACTTCCAGGAGAGACAAGGGCGGCATGGGCCGGATGAATTGCAGTAAACCCATTCGTGTGGATTCAGGGGGGCTTCTGGGAATTGAAGTCCAAGAACATCTGGAATGCCAAGGTTCACCATCACGGGTCTATACCATCTTTGGTAATGGAGTGAGACGAGAGGATGGGCTACAGATTTTGACATTGGAGAGCTTGACCAGTAGAAAAGTGAATAGAATTTGAACCACAGTGATTCTAATTTTTGAGCAATACAAAATTGTGAATGCAAGTGAATAATGATGCTTCTGCTGATTAGGAGCAGAGCCAAAGAACTTGACAAGGTGCTAGGAAGACCTGGCTTTCGCCCACTAGAAATTCTACTTAGCTCCACCACTGGCTGCTGAGGTTTTACTGGCTGTCTTTGCAGCTTCTAAGGATCCACTCTAGCAGTGTTCCCCAACCTTTGGGTTTCGGACTTCAATTCCTAGAAGCCTAAGTCAATTCCCCAAAGCACTGATCAGCCAGTCTACTGACTTAGGCTTCTGGAAATTGGAAGTCCAAAACTGAAAAGTTGGGGAACACTGCACTATAGGATTAACTTGAAAGAGTGAGGTTCCCAAGATTCTAATTCAGAATTAAATAGGACAGGATGCAATCTTGCGTGTTGATCTGAATTCACTGTCAGTAGATCCCTTTTCTTCTGAGATGAATTTTTACCATTTCCTCTGGTTCCTTTGCTCCTCACATCACAGATGCTTCGCATTTGCACCCGTTATACTCCAGAGCAGGATACGATGACCTTCTCAGATGGGCTGACCCTGAACCGTACACAAATGCACAATGCTGGGTTTGGCCCCCTCACTGACTTGGTCTTTGCGTTTGCTGGGCAATTGCTGCCTCTCGAGATGGACGACACAGAAACAGGCCTGCTCAGTGCCATTTGCCTTATCTGTGGAGGTAAGGAGCCTGCTTAAGATCTACAAACTTGAGGTCTAGCCTTTTCCATATAGGATGGTATGAAGGGAACTACCTTGCTTTGGCAAAAGAATCTGACACTTCCAGGCAGAGTATAATGCTTAAGGGTCTACTCAAGGGGACAAGCAAGAGTGCTTGGCATGGAATGGTTACTTATTTTCATCCACCTGCAGAGAATGGTGGCTTAATGGTTAAGATACTGAGCTTGACAACCAGAAGGTCAGCAGGTCAGCAGTTCAAGACCTGAGTGCTGCACAATGGAGAGAGCTCCCGTTGTTTGTCCCCAGCTCCTGCCAACCTAGCAGTTTGAAAGAAAGAAATTGCAAGTAGATAAATAGGCACCGCCTCGGCAGGAAAGGTAACGGCGTTCCATGTGCATCTAGTCATGCATGCCACATTACCATGAAAATGTCTGCAGATGCAGACAGCACTGGCTCTGGTTATAAACAGAGATGAGTACTGAACCCTAGAGTCAGATACGATTGGCTTTCGAGCAAGGGAGATGTTTATGTTCAGTAGTGGTTTCCTATTAGGGAAGTAAATCCTGACCTAATTACTTCCTCTATGTAAATAAATAATCAAAATAAGAGTCTCAGGGCACAAGGCAAGATATACCTTCGTTATTGTCAGAGACAAGCTGGCTTTTGCAACTGTCTGTAATGGTGTAATTGCAAAATGTAAAGCTATCATAATGGCTACTTTGATATTATATACACTAGTACCCCGAATAACGTTATGACTTGGTTCCACAAGTCCCGTCGTTATCCGGTTTTTAACGTTGTGCGATACATTGAACACACAATGTTAAAAAAAGCCCTGTTTCCCTGGAGGCTGCAGGAAGCCAGAACGTCGGGATTTGAATCCTGACATTTTGGCTTGCTGCTGCCTCCAGGGAGGTGGGGGAGCTTTGGAAACAGCTTGGAGCGGGTTTCCCCACCTCCCTGGACCCGGCGGGGGGGTCAGAGACCCCAAAATTGGTAAAAAAAATGTCCGTTTTTTTTACCAATTTTGGGGTTTCTGACCCCCCCCCCCGCCGGGTCCAGGGAGGTGGGCAGACCTGATCCAAGGTGTTTCTGGGCTTCCCCGACGTCCTGAGCCAGTGCAGCAAGCCAGAATGTCAGAGTTCGAATCCCGACATTCTGGCTTGCTGCACTGGCTACGGACGTCGGGGAAGCCCAGAAACACCTTGGATCGGGTCCCCACACCTCCCTGGACCCTGGACGTCCGGTTTTTTTTACCAATTTTGGGGTTTCTGACACCCCCCCCCCCCCCGCTGGGTCCAGGGAGGTGTGGGGACCCGATCCAAGGTGTTTCTGGGCTTCCCCGACGTCCTGAGCCAGTGCAGCAAGCCAGAATGTCGGGATTCAAACTCTGACATTCTGGCTTGCTGCACTGGCTCAGGACGTTGGGGAAGCCCAGAAACACCTCCAGAGAGATCAGAGGACCCGATCTACAGCTGCAGGGTGGCTGGGGAAGCTGACGGGGACTCCCTGTCGGCTTCCCTAGCCACCCGCCCATGCCTCCGCAGCTGTGGGGTGGCTGGGTAAGCCGATGGGGGAGCCCCCCGTCAGCTTTCCAGCCTCCCCACCCCTGCCTCCGTAGCTGCAGGGTGGCTGGGAAGCTGAACGGAGAACCCCGTTCAGCTTTCCAGCCACCCTGCTGCTAAGAACGACTGTATCGTTTAACGTTAAAATCGCATTATTCGATACAAGATTTTTCCGAAAATCTTGTAACGTTATGCGGTTTTAGCGCTATATGATACTCACGTTATACGGGGTATTACTGTACTAGGGTTTTAAAAACAAACAAACAACCAAAAAGGATTATACGGGTTGCCTCTGTCAGCAATTTGCCTCTCCTTTTGTGCTTGCTGCACATATGACTGTTAAGCCTTAGAAAGGGATGAGGGGCTAGCTAGAGACATCCTTCTGCAAATTGAGGAAACCTCAAGAAGAAAATAGAAGTGTTTGGCATTTCAGTCTTGTGTTGGAGGTGCAGTCTTTCATAGGAGCTTGAGAATCCTCGGCAGGCTGCCTCAACCATAAATGTATAACATCATCACCTCCTTACCTCTACTCCAGTGGTTCCCAATGTGGGGCCCACACCCCACAGGGGGACTTCAATTCCCAGAAACCTAAGTCAGTACATTGGGTGATCAGTGCTTTGGGGAATTGATGTAGGCTTCTGGGAATTGAAGTCCAAAGACCAAAGCTTGGGAAACCCTGCTCTACTGCCTTCTAAGTGCAAAATTCTGGCAATGACCTGTAATGACCATGTTCTACCACAAACATTTAACCTGGAACCCACTTTAAATTACACCATTGGTGCATTACATCAGGCATCCCTAGACTTTCATAGAGGATATTAGCAGCCCTGTGGTTTTAGATTTCTTACCTTGGAGAGCAGCCTAAGTCTAGATTTGTTGGTCCAACTTTTGAGTCCCATTTCCAAACAGAAATCTCTAGTTGTCTGATTATAATTGGCTTCCCTAATTCAAATAGAGCTCTAATTCTATAAATACCAGTAGCTTTATAGTCTTTAAACTGGGGAAATTTCTCTTGAGACTTGAATTTTGGATGTTCCAAAATGGGACATAGTGGAGATATAGTAGGTACAAACAATTTCATATACTTTTGTCATATTCTTAATGTCTCAATAATAATAGGATCCTGAACTTGTTCCTTTTTTCTAATATGTTTTGTTGTATATAAATATGTATTAATTATACTACTTTTTCCATCTTCTTCTGTCCCGGTCTATTTGGAAATACCATCTGTATAAGTTTGGCAGTCTTGAGTTGTTTGAAAAGCTTCATAATACTTTATTAATTGTGGTACAGCTAGTCCTCCTTTTGTACTTTGACCATACTTTACACTGTTTATCAACCTTAGTTTATTCCATTTTCATGCAGTAAACCTTTTCAAGCTTGCTTGCATGATTTTATTTCCTTCATTTTTGGCTGTAATGGAATATTTTGAAATAAAAATTCTGTTTTGGCAAAATATATGGATCTAGATTTGACATCTTTTAAATTTCTTTTTGTTCAGCTATAGACATAGTTATGCAAAATAATTTAGATTTTTTGATAATTAACTTTTAATCCTGTGTAGTACTGTAATTGTATTCGTTTAATGTTTGTTTCAGTGAGCCTAAACTTTTTTTATTGGGTCTTCCAAAAACAGAAGCATATCCTTTGTCTTGTTCCTCTATCCATACAGTACAAATTTATCAGATTCCATTCCATTAATAAGTATAGTAGCTGCCACATCCACATATATAAATTTCTTAAAACTTTAATACATTTCTGCCTCCATGATATAAACAAGTACTGGATCTTGCTTTATTCAAAAGATTAACAGAAGGAGTAAGGTATGCAAATAGCAATCCAGATAACAATATTTTATCTCAGTTTGGTTTCTTTTTATTAATTATGGATAGCCATATGGGGATAATATGATGAATCCTCCAAGGACACAATTGGAATATTTGGAATTATATGCTTGACGTTCCCATGGTTGCTTCGCTTAACAAATAAAACCAACCAGAAACTCGCTTAACAAATAAATCGGGGTTCACAATCTCTCCCCTGCCAGAAGTCACAACTGGTCACTTACAATGGTGTTTCGCTTAAAGAGCAAATTTGCTTAAAGAGCAATCCTGTGTAACGCACTATGCTCTTTAAGCGAGGTACAACTGTACCGATGGTGACCCATTTGGTAGTGTATGGTTCCTTCAGCAGAATATAACTATAAAGTACGTTGATTTCTGTTTTTAACCAACCAAGCTGATTGCCATGAGGGGATTTGGCTCTACAGTGCAGGTGGTCATTAATAACTGCAGAGAAGAGAAAATTTCAGCAGCTACAGCAGATCATGTAAGCTCCTTCTCAAAAGAGGCTTGTTTTTCTATTGTGTTTTCAATCTGGCCACCCTTCTGCAGGGTAACAGAGGAGTGCAAGCAACATCGTGTAGTATCTGTCTTCTCTGTTACCCTAAACCAGGGGTTCCCAACCTAAGGCCCACAGGCCAGATCTGGCCTGCAGTGCCATTTCATGTGCCCCCCACCCTTCCAAGGCCATTTGAGAAACAAAATGGCCACCTCTTTGAAGCTGTTAAGACAAAATGCCCCCCCCCCCATCGTGCAGTCAGGGCAAAATGGCCGTCCGGCCCTCAAAGCTGACTGAGAGAGCATGACCCAGCACCCCGGCTTGAAAAGGTTCGAAACCTCTGCCCTAAAGGTTTTGATTCTTTCTGTAGCCATGAGGACTAGAATCTTAGTTGAAAACTAAGGTTATTTGGGTAGCCTCTGAATTCCTTATCACTATTTCCTAATCTCTTGTTGTACACTAAACTTGTGAGTGAATATATTTACAGCATTTCTGACCACCACTTTTAAATGTGGGACCCCATGTGTCTTTCAAAAGATAAAGCAGCAAAGCCAAGTAGCAAATAGAACTCTATGTCTTTCCCTTCTCTGCAGATCGGATGGACTTGGAAGAGCCAGAGAAAGTAGACAAACTTCAGGAGCCACTGCTGGAAGCTCTGAAGATCTATGCTCGCCGGCGTCGACCCAACAAACCTTATATGTTCCCCCGCATGCTGATGAAAATCACTGACCTGCGGGGGATCAGCACCAAAGGTGAGCTCCATGATCAGGAAAGTGCCTAGATGAGATCCAAATTGTGTTGCATAGTTTGTTTGTTTTCATGTCAGAGATTACTCTGGGTGGAAAGGAGGAATCAAACCCATTTTTCCAGTCTCCAAGCCTAGTGCCTTAACCACTAAACCACCGGGGAGATGTGTGTTGCATAGTGTAGTAGATACATTAGAGTAGGTCTGTTGAATCAGTGGGGATTTGCTAAGTCAACTCCTCTATAAGTTCCATCGATTCAAAGGGGCCGACTCTTCGTTGCAATGTACTATGCTAAAGTCCAGCGTAAAGTAGGCTAGAAAATAAGTGTAGATTTACTTTAGCATAGTTTGTTGTTGTTGTTATTCAGTTGCACAGTCGATTCCGACCCTTTATGACCCTATGGACCATTGCCCACCAGGCACCTCTGTCCTCCACCATCTTCCTCAGCCCCCCCCCCCCAGCTCTGTCCCCATTGCATCTACAATACCATCTAGCCATCTCAGTTTTTGGCCGTCCCCTTCTTCTTTTGCCATCCACCTTTCCCAGCATCAAGGCTTTCTCAAGTGAATCCTCTCTTCTCATTTGGTGTCCAAAGTACTTTAGCTTCATCTTTACTATTTGACCTTCTAAGGAGCAGTCAGGGTTGATTTCTTTTAGGATCGACTTATTTGTTCTCCTCGCTGTCCAGGGGACTCTCAAAACTCTCCTCCCAACACCACATCTCAAAGGCATCTATTCTTCTGCGCTCAGTTTTCCTAATGGTCCAGCTCCCACAACCATACATTACAACCGGGAATACCATTGCTTTGACTATGCGAATTTTTGTTTGCAATGTGATGTCTCTACTTTTGACTATGTTCCCCAGGTTTCTCATAACTTGTCTCCCAAGAATTAGTCGCCTTTTTATTTCATGGCTGCAGTCACCATTTGCAGTGATATTTGATCCTAAGAAAGTAAAATCTGTCACTGCTTCTACTTCTTCCCCATCTATTTTCCATAGTAGGTTGCAGTTAAAGAAGGTCCCTTTGAATTGATGGAACTTATAAAGGAGTTGACTCAGCAAATCTTCATTGATTCAATAAACCTGCTTCAGAATCCTTTAGGTATTGCTCCAGGGGCGCCGATTGCTATGGGTATGATAACAGATGATTTCTTCCTCCATAAATGCTCAGCTTCAATTTGCAAGTCATAACATTTTGTGATTTGCTCTAGTTATTTGACCTCATGGTAATGATGATGATGGTCATGAAGTGAAGCCAGTGACAGGATGATGCCAGTTCCCACCGGTTCCCCAGAACCGGTAGGAACAATCCCAGAGGGTTCTGCGGGAGGGTAGGTCATTTTTGAGGCATCTGGTTCCGGACGCCTCACTGAAAGAATTTTTTTAAAAAAATTGGAGCCAAAATTGGTCCAATTTAGTCCGTATGCGCAGACTAACGTCATGATGTTAGCTCTGCCCCACTGTGATGACACCACGGTGGGGTAGAAATTTTTTTGTCATCCCATTTCTGTGTGAAGCTCTATTATGTGGGAGGAATGAGCCTCCCTTGTAGACACCCAGTGTCTGCTGTCATACTTAGACATTTAACTAACTTTTAAAATGGCTTTTGTGTCTGATGTCAGTCATTGGTTGTAGAACACATTGGGGCTTATCAATCTAGGTACGTTTCCCGCAGTAATATGTGAAATTCAGCCGCCCGGGTCTGAAGCCAAATTTGCCGCCCCCTGGCGGACGCTGGTGCCCACTCCCGCTAGGGCTTCTGGGAATTGGAGTCCAAGAACACACATAGACCAAAAAGCGCCGCCCGGGGCCACCTGTCCCCTAGCCTCCCCCCCAAGACGCCCCTGTGCTCCGGTGGCCCTTCTGGCCTCCATTCAGTCCTACACCCTCACACTGTCCCTAGTGAACCTAGCGCTGCTGTTGCTATTCCTGCCACCCTATAAAAACTGTGTGGTTGTGTTTGCCACAAAAGTGGCCATTGAGAATGTGATTCTGTGCGTGTGTGCCGACGCCTGCACTCTTTGCCTTTGCAACATAAATGCCCCGCTGGCACCATGCTCTTTTCTTCTTGTACACATGGTGACAATATTGGTGGAGATGCCTTTGGGGGCCACAGAAATGACCTCTAGGGGAGCACAGTGTGGCTTCAGGGAGGACCACGTGTCACACACACTCCTGCTGCTTTAGAAGATGGACCCAGAACTATGTTTTTGCTCCTGCTGTATGCTTGGCACGGATGACATTTAACCGGGAGCAGCAGTCTTGGGTGAACTGGTTCACAGGAGGGTGACTTTCAGTTCAGCTCTTCTTTCTTATCAATATTCCTGCTCTGGAAACTCGCAGCCTTCTGCAACTGTCTTTGCCCTTCTCACTAGGTGCGGAACGAGCCATCACCTTGAAGATGGAGATCCCAGGCCCCATGCCACCCCTCATCCGAGAAATGCTGGAAAACCCCGAGATGTTTGAAGACGAACTGTCTCAGCCTCTTCCATCAGCCAAACCTGCCAGCCAGGAGGAGACTCCAGCTGACCCAAAGAAGAACCAGGAGGAGGATCCTTAACACCTCAGAAAGAGCCAGGATCTAGGCTAGGAAAGGCCGGGAGAAAATCCCCTCTCATATGTATCTCCTCCGTCCTTCCCGCCGCTGCCCATTCCCTCCGGGTCACTCTGTCCATGCTTGCCATCCCCACTCCGGGTCTGCCCGAGCCAGAGTCCAATGGAATGGCAGCATTTCCTAACCAACGTGGAGGCGCTGTGTCCTCCTCTCCGCTCCCTTTGGTGACTTGTGGCGAGGGGAGGATAAGAGGATGCCTCTTGCCTTAATCAATTGGGGCCTTGGATGTATATTCAGAAGCCTTTGTGTCCCCTCTCTCAACCCCCCAAGCTTTGGCCAAAGCCTCCCATGGGCCTGTCCACTTGAGTTGGGCACCCTCAAGCCAAATATTCTGGGAAGCCCCCAAGGGATGAGACTTGGAGACCCCCCTCCCTTTCCAAAATGGGCTAAGCTCCAAATGTGCAATTGCCCCCCCAACCCAACCCTTGGCTGTAAGGGGAGGGGAAAGGGGGTACCTCAAGAACCAATAGAGAGACTTCCCCACGCACTGTGGGCCCTCTGCTGTGGTTCTTGCCTTCTTGCTAGCCCACAGCTTCAGCTGGCTGGGTGGGGGTCAGACATATTCTTCACCACCACCACCATCCTGGCCGGGACCCCAGACACCCAGAACACTATTTATTCAAACTTCTGAAGAGAAGACTGATGAAGTGCCCTCCACTCCTCTCACGCACACCATTGCACACATAGGGAACTTGGACCAACAGGTGTAGGGTGTGGCAGAGAGGAAAACCAAGAAGACTTCGGCACAGGACCACCTGCTTCTTGGGGGCCTTTTGGGGTGGGTGGGTTGCCTGGGTCTTAATCTCCATCTCTTACGGAGTCCAGTGAGATGTGGATTTTTTTTAAAAAAAATGTTATTTTTTGGGTGGGGTGGGGGCCAGAAGGGGCTTTTGGTTAGCTGTATAAATTGCTAATGTTTTTACCTTTGGGACAAGAGATCAGCCCCGTAGTGGAGTTTGGAGGAAGTGCGGCTGTCCTTCCCGCTGCCTCCCCCAATCCCAAAAGCAGAGGGAGGGGAAGCAGGGTTGGGCGGAGGAGGGGACTGGGGTGGGGGAGAGGAAGGAAAGCTCTGTATCTGTTCTCGCTTGAGATGCTTTTGACTCCGGTGCCGAGGAGTTCTGGGAAACAGACCCCAAAGGACACTAAATACCAAAGATAATGAGGAAAAAGGTGGAGGCTGGTGTGTTTGAGAGTGAGTGAGTGAGCGAGTGAGTGGTGAGTGTGTGCAAAGCTACAGACTTGAACCAATGTGCTGCCCCTCAGGGGGTCCCCTTTTCCCACCACCACCCTTCATGAGAAGCCAGCCATCCTCTCCACCAAGGTTGCACACAAAGGAAGGGGTATGACTTCTTAACCAGCTTTTGCCTTGGCTTCCCCTGCTCTCTGATGGAGGGGGAGAGGCAGGCCACTAATACCCTCATCCTCCTGCCTCCGGAAAAAAATAGGAGGAGACTGATGTATCTTGCTTCACCCCTCAGGACCAAATCAAAGATTCAGCTGATGCTTTCTCTTGTGGCCAGAAGGCAAATGTCTGAATGAAAAGCCTTAAGATGGGTTGGCCCCCACCCCACTCTTGGCTGCTTGCAGGAGGAGCTGAATGGGACCATGACACTACAGTGTGGGGACGGTGGTTGCATCACACCACTGTCACTTCTGATGTTCCACCATGAGCAGCTGCTATTCCATCCCTCCTTCTCAAACCCCCTTTGAAATGCCTTCACTTCCTTGGAGGAGCCCAGCCCCGTTTATTAGAAGGACTTTGTATCCTTGCTGGAGGAGAGGAGTTCTAATAATTTCGTATCAGAAATTATTCTGGGTTGAATGGAATGCCCCATGATTTAAAAGAGGTCGCCCTCCCCTTGCCTTCTCCGAGGCTTTGAGGTGAGGCTGGAAGGTGCTACCGCCTCCTACTGGGCACGAGCTTGGGTGGATCTATTTATTTGCTCATGTTTACACCAGCAGAAAGTTAGCACTGAGGTTGTGTGTCTTTTACTCTGATCTAACTCAGAGCAGGGGGTTGGGGGAGCCGTGGAGCTCTTTTGGTTTCTTCCCTTGGTCATTTTTAAAGCTGCCAAATGGACATAAATGAGGAAATAACCCCAGGGCTTAAAACAGGGTCTGTTTGCTATGGGGTGGGATGGAAATAAAAGGGTGAAGCCTTTCTGTGATGTTTACAGACTAGTGTTCCACAATATTTTAGCGGAACTCTCCTGCCCTTGCACTCCCAGCCGTGCCGCAGAAGATGGGGGGGCTTTTCTATTTTTGCAAAATAAACTGATGGAAACTCAAAAGGTGCTCCTGGATTTCTTTTGTCTCTCAGCTGGTGTTTGCTTTGACATGAGGCCACTGGGAGTATACGATGCCGTTGGCCAAACCTGAGCCTTCTACTTAGCCCCAGTTGCCACAATCCTGCGGTCATCAGTCAAGACTTCTTCCAGGCATGGGCTGGGCCACTGGGACAGTGTCCCAGAGAACCGGTAGCAACTTTTGGGGGGAACCACCTTTAGGGCTTACCTTTTCACTGGTTCCCCCACTGCGCATGCGTGCCAAGCACTTGGTGTGCATGCACGTCTACAGTGCTTGGCGCATATACACGGCTTCCTTGCTGTCCTAAGCGGGGAGGAGGAAGAGAAGCTGCTAGCTTGAAGCTCCCTATAGCCTGCTCCCCAGGATAAGTGACTCACCTTTGGATGTTGTGGGTCTGTGTGTATTTTAATGTGTATTTAATACCTTTACCCATATTGACGTATTACCACAGTTCCTAAAAAGGCCTGGTGGCCTGGCTTGGGGTTTTTAAGCAAAGTCTTGGAGTTACCTCATCAATAAGCTACACCTGTGCTATTCCAATTGCTGTTCCAATTGGAGAACCCTTAAGGAGGTACAGCTGTTTTACATTTACATTAAGGCATATTATCCTAGAGAACTGGTATGATGACCATATCCATCTTGCAACATGGTGCTGCCCAAGCACTTATACTAACAGGTAAGTGAGGGGGTTTGGGTGGGTGGGTTGATTTGTGTTTGGGGTGGGTGGGTGGATTGCTGGGTGGGTGTATTTTAATGTAATTTTTATTTTATTTATTTACGGGTTTGTGTTGCAGGTGGGTGGGTGGGTGGGGTGAGGGGTGTGTGCAGTGATGGGATGTAACAGGTTCCCACCAGTTCACCAGAACCAGTAGTAACTTTTTCCAGTGTCCCGGAGAACCGGTAGCAGCTTTTGGGGGGAACCATCTTCAGGCCTTACCTTTTCACTGGTTCCCCCACTGCGCATGCTCACCAAGCACTTAGTGTGCATGCATGCCTACAGTGCTTGGTGCGTATGCACAGCCTCCTTGCTGTCCTCCCAAGCTTGGAGGAGGAAGAGAAGCTGCTAGCTTGAAGCTCCCTATAGCCTGCTCCCCAGGGTAAGTGACTCACCTTTGGATGTGGTGTGTCTGTGTGTATTTTAATGTGTATTTAATACCTTTACCTGTATTGATGTACTACCACAGTTCCTAAAAAGGCTTGGTGGCCTGGCTTGGGGTTTTTAAGCAAAGTCTTGGAGTTACCTCATCAATAAGCTACACCTGTGCTGTTCCAATTGCTGTTCCAATTGGAGAACCCTTAAGGAGGTACAGCTGTTTTACATTTACATTAAGGCATAGTATCCTAGAGAACTGGTTAGGCAAAGACTTAGTACCTAACTTCTTTAACTGTTGAAAAGTGCCAAAATGAAGCCATCTTGTGGTCAGTTCATTCTGTAGTTCCTTCCATCTGACCTAGTGTGATAAAGATTAGTCAGAATAAGCTTTAAACTCTGGTTTAAACGCTCTGGTTGATTTGTGTTTGGGGTGGATGATTGGGTGAGTGGGTGTATTTTTTATTTTATGTATCTATTTATTTATTTAATTTATTTACAGGTTTGTGGTGTGTGTGTGTGTGTTTATTTTTATTTTATTTATTTATTTATTATTTTTATTTTATTTTATTTGGCCATGCCCACATCATGATGTCATGACATTGGGTCCGCCCATGTCATGACATCATGACATTAGCTCTGCCCACACTGTGATGACATCACGGTGGGGTAGTAAAAAATTCAACATCCTACCATTGTGTGTGTGTGTGCGTGCTTATTTTTATTTTATTTTTTTAAAAAAAAATTATTTGGCCCCGCCCATGACATCATGACATCATGATGTTAGCTCCACCCACACTGTGATGACATCACGGTGGGGTAGTAAAATTTTTGACAACCCACTACTGTGTGCTCCCCCACCAATTAAGAAAGGGAGCGCTTGACTTACTGTCTGGTGGAAAACATTGCTCATGAGCCACATGGGGTCCTCCAAGCCATTTTATCCCCTGTAATGGCACCTTTGCCACACTTAGAACTGGCTATTAGTAGCGTGAAAGCTACTAATCCTGGGAAACTGCTCACCTGTGATTTATTGCAGTTTACCAGGCAAATGTGCTTGCAGTTTTGCGCCTTCCCCATGAGGTGGTGCTAGTGGTGCCCCCATAGCTGGTGAGAATTCATTCTAAAATTCAGGGCTGATGCAAATTCTATCACAAGCAACCAACCATTGCAGGCTCAGCGTTCCTTTTGGGTTCTCTCTTGCCAGTAGCACTGCTCTGTTTGTGAATGGCTAAAGCCAAGAACACTCTTCTGCCCTTAGCTCTGTATGGAAAAAAATAAATAAAATGAAATTTACAAGCGAGAAAAGATTAACTCACCCATATTCTTCCTGTTGATGGGCCTCTCTGGCATTTGCATTATCTGACAAATACATATACAGTAAAACACCGGATAATGATTGGATCGGATAACGCTAAAATCGCATAACGTTAAGTAATCTGGGGAGGAGAATTGGATCGAATAACGTTAAGGTCTTATGTGATGTATCGGATAACAACCGCTAAAGCCTGTGCGGTTACAATGTATTTCTATGGAGCTTTAACGTTATCAGATCCATCCCATAGGATTTTAACATGCATCGGATAACACTAAAAATCAGATAACACCAAGACTTGTGGAACCAAGTTTTAGCGTTATCCGGTGTTTTACTGTACTGTATATACTTGAGTATAAGCCTAGTTTTTTAGTCCCAAAAATGAGCCCCCAAAAGGGGAAATGGCTTATACTTGGGTCAATAACCACGAGGTTCCCAAGACTGCGTTGGATTGAGACGTGCCAAAAATTAAATTAATTTTACCATATTTTCATGTATTTTGATTATTGAAACTCACTAGCAGCTGCTGCATTTCCCATCTTCGGCTTATACTCTAGTCAATCTATTTTCCTGGGCTTTCCGGTCAAAATTAGGTACCTCGGCTTATATTCAGGTCAGATTGTACTTGAGTATGCACGGTACTATTTTGAAAACTATGGTCGTATAACAACATACTCCGCCCTGAGTCCAACGTAAATGCAGTGAATGGCTGTCTATCATTCTCTGATGCAATTTTCTAGATCCATTATGTCATGACAGTTGTGTTTGATCCATTTTTCTCTTTATCTTATATTGTTTCATTTCTCTTGCTCACTTCCAATTAGCTAAAAAAGGAGATCAAAACAAATTTCTTCCACTTCTGCAGAAGAAAAAAAGTGGCAGGGAGAGTCTAAGGACACTACCATCAGGGATTTAGTGCGTGAATTCGATGTGTTCAGTTATGCTCATTAGTTCATTTATTTCTTTTATTTCATTCATTAGTTAAAGGTGATGTTTCAAATGGGGGGAAAATGAAGACATTATGTTCATAAAATTAAGGTTTTCATAAAATGTCACTTCCGGGAGCGACAAGGGCGGTGCAGGCTGGATGAATCACAGTAAACGCATTCGTGTGGATTCAAGGGGGCTTGGGCTTCTGGGAATTGAAGTCCAAGAACATCTGGAGTGCCAAGGTTCGCCATCATGGACTTAGATCTTCCCATGCTAGGTGGCCTATCAGGCAGCGAGGGTTTGCCAGCATTCTCAATCTCAGGCAAGTATTTTGGTATCCTCTGATGTGATATGTAGTGCCTTCAGATATTGTTTCAATGTTCTTCACTATGTTATAAAAGAGCACCTTCATTATTGTTTGGCACCACAGGGGGCCACTGTATTGGCACCTTAGAGATCTTATTTTCCATGTGAAGGATGTGAACAACCAGTTTGAGTCTTCTGCCTGCGACGATATTATGGAGTTTGTATGAGCCACTCCCTTGAAGCATTGGTAATATCTGTATTATCAAAATATTGGATCTTTAAGGTTCATCACAGGCGCTTCTGTTGGAAGATGTCAAACGTCTTATTAATCTTTGCTGCCTCACTCTGCAGGTGGGGGGAAATTCCAGAAGGAAGAAGGCACAAACATAATAAACAAAATGTTATCTTCATCTCCCCACTCGTCTCCTCAGAAGAGGCACGTCATGACAGACCAAAAACATTGCTGAAATTGGGGTGAAAAAAAAGGTAAAGGTCTCATACGTCCAACTCTAGGGTGTGGTGCTCATCTCTGTTTACAGCCAAAGAGCCAGCGCTGTCTGCATTTGCAGACAATCCCATGGTCACATGGCAGGCATGACTGGATGCCGGAGTGCATGAAATGCTGCTATCTTTCCCAAGTGGTACCTATTTATCTACTTACAATTTCTTGCTTTCAAACTGCTAAGTTGTCAAGAGCTGGGACAGAGACAGGAGCTCACTCCGTCATGCAGTACTCAGGTATCAGACTCCTGACCTGCTGACCTTCTGGGCGTCAAGTTCAGCAACTTAACCACTAAGCCACTGCAGGTCCTAGGGTGCAAAAGACCCACCCTGATTTCAGATCTTGTGCTATTGGGTAGTTATATGAATGCATATCATGACAGGCAGGCAGAGTTGAGAGGAAGCAGTGACGTCCCAGTGGAACTGAGAAGACCACATGACAACAGAGCAATCCTTCCTCTTTCTCCTCTTCTTTCACCAGCAGCATCAAGCCAGGGAGGTTTTCAGCCAGATAATGTGATCTTTAATTTGGAACCTGGCAAAACTGACACAAATGTAGGACTTCTTATTAAACAAAGAAACACCTATCATGCTCTGAGGCTACCTGAAAGGTTTCTCAAGGAGAAATCCACCAGAGAAACTGAAGTGCATAGAAGGAGGTGTTTACTTCCAAAAACAGTAAAAACCTCACATAAAAAGTGCCTCGCTTAGAGACTTACCTCTCTTAAAGAGCAGAATTTCCTCTGAATGGCCGCCTCGCTTGACAACTAAAAGCAACAAAAAAGTCACTAAACAACTAAATCAGGGTTCGCAATCCCCAAACCAGAAGTCACAATCTTACAAGTGTTTCGTTTAAAGAGCAACTCGATTAAAGAGCAATCCCGTGGAACGCATTATGCTCTTTAAGTGAGGTACCTCTGTACATACAGGAAGGCAGGGAAGAGGCCGGGAGGGAACTGGTAGTAATTGAATGGGGGACAAGTTGAAGTGATTTAATGACCAGTGTGGAGCCTTGTCACGGGAGAATAAACATCTCTAGTGTGGGGAGGAGGGTCGCTCAAGCAGGAGATAAAGTGCATTGCAGTGCATAGAAGACGTTTCTCAAGGTAAAACAGACCACTCCAAATTCCCCTGTGTAGACAGGCTTTTATTGTCACCTACAGGAATTCTTCCATGGAACAAATCTGTTCCCAAAGAACAATTCTTTGCCCTTGGAATATAAACTAGAAAGTGTCAAATGGGAGAAAGACAAAGGATGGTGGTGGTGAAAACCTAGAGCTTTTCATAAAACTTTTAACTGCTCTAAACCTATGGCTAAATAGATAAAATTATTTATAGTCCGTGAAACTATTTAAAATCTTCTATGGTTACATTTTCTGGATCTTGTCATTGCTCCTTAACAGGTGCACATACACAGGGACCTTCTTTCATCTCCCATATAAAGGTTTGAATGAGGCCATGGGTGGAATGTCTCTCCAGTTTTGAAGATGAGTCTTGTCTACCATGCTACTGTCTCCAAAACTATCCAGTTTTTTCTGCACAGCAGGAAAAGGCCAGTGATGGGTCCAATTACATACCTGGCAGTTCCCTACAAATCAATTCATGCTGTCCAAATTAACTATTCATTGACAAGAAGCAGCTTCATTCCAGAGGAAGCCAAACCCAAGTGACAAGTAAATGGTTCCAAAGACACACAAAACTTTGTGCATCCACCACTTTCTTTTATCCAAGCAGTTCACCTAGGATTGCCAGCTAAACAAACAATCTGAACCAGATTCTTCCCATGACTTCAGCAGTTTGTAGAGACTCAAGTGGTTCTGGCATTATTATTTTTTACAGCATGGAAAGAAACATGATGCATGGTTAAAGGCATGAATATTGCAGCAGGCAACCATTAAGTGAAACACTGGCAACCATAACTTTGCTACTTGCTTAATAATGAGCCAATATGGCGTAATGCAATTAAATACATAGCCTGAACGCAAAGTGGGAGATGTGAGCAGATATGAGCTCAAATACCCATTCAGTTCCAAAATGTGCTAAATTAACAGCTTTTCTCTTTGTGTGCCTCTCTCAACATATCACAGGGTGTTTCTGTGTGAATTAAAAAAATTGACTGGGGAAAGAGCAAAGCAAGCCATCTGGAAATCTTGGGAGAGTGGTCATGGATATAAAGGATTTTTTTTAAATGGTGGCAGATGGCAAAATGGGCTCCGTTGAGCAGGAACAGCTGAGCGATGTGGTAGGACTTTAATTAATCTGAACCGCCACTGTTGCTACCACTGCCACTGCTCCCCTCTTCCAATTTTTACCTTAGATGTTTTGGATGTTTATTATTGTCATTGTAGATTCTGTGTATTGTGTATTTTTTATTGTTTACTGTTGTGAGCTGCCCAGAGTCGTGTTTTACGCGAGGGGGTGGCATATTTATTATTATTATTATTATTATTATTATTATTATTATTATTATTATTATTATTATTATTATTATTATTATTATTATTATTATTATTATTATTATTATTGTTGTTGTTGTTGTTGTTGTTGTTGTTGTTGTTGTTGTTGTTGTTGTTCAACAACAACAACAACAACACAATCATCATCATCATCAGACAAAATTAGTAGTAAAAAGCGGGAGCTGAAACTCACTTGACCCAAAAGTATGTATACAGTCTTTCTGGAAGGCTAGAAAAGAAACAACATCAAGAGTCCCTACTTCATTTCATAAGGGTCTCTTTAGCTTGTTATACCATTTGATCTGATACAGAAATGAATTCCAAAATTGCAGTAACAGAATAATTGATCAAGCCCAGCTTGCAATGGATGGAATTTTTCAGATTTTCTGGGCTACAAATACCATAATTCTTCATTCTGAATGTTCAATCTATTTTACAGACTTCTTACAAGCCACTAGTGGTTGTAGAAGAGGGTATGTTACGTATATTTTAAGGGTTTTAATGTTTGATGGATTTTAGATTAGTTTCTTTATTTTATTGTTATGGAATGTTTTTATATTTACACTTGTGAGCCACCCAGAGTCACCTCGGCGACAGGACGGCAATACAAATATGAATTAATTTGATTAATTAATTAATTAATTAATTAATTAATACACTTGTCAGGAAGGCCTAACTTAGAAGTCTTTGAAACATAGCTATGCCTAGCACTACCAAAGCATCCACAGAAGCGCAGCAGAAGTGTTCAACTTGCCCATATCCTGAAGTGGCTTGCATATCCTGAAGTGGTTCACCCTTGTGCTGGCTTTGTCTGCTTCCCCTGGGAAGAGATGGGCCTTGTGCTCTTGCAGGCCTTCCTTCCTGGTGTGATAGGGATGAGCCAAGAAGCCTTTATAGGTGGTGGCCCCTTCCTGCCTCGCCCTCTTTAACTGCTCGACATTGGAGAAACAAATCCCACCTTTGCTCCCTCAGTAGCAGTGTGATATTCAGTCGCTTCGGGGCTGGATGGGAATTTTTGCTTGACCCCTGTTTGGTTCTTGGAGTCGTGGTTTTTTCACTCATCCCATTTTGTTGCTGCAGGTTGAGTTTTCCCTGGAGGTTGTTCTGGTCACTTTGGTGGGTAATGTGGGTGATTTTTATCAGAATGGCCTGTTTAGTTATTCGGTTGGGGTCTTGGGTAATTTTGGACCTCGGACAGCACTATCACTTGGGATGGCTCACGGCTGTCAAATAGCCACAGACCTGTTACAGCTGATCAGGAAGCTTTGCCAGCTTCCTGGTTGCATAGCTTGGTCCCACCTTTGGGCAAAGTGCTGGACTGTCTGCAGAACTTTTCCGCTATCCCTATTATTTGGGATCCAAATTCTCTGCTATTGACCTGAGATATTAGCATGCACCCATACTAATTAGTCCCCAGTGCAATAGTTTGCCGCAACTTATTTTGGCTTAATAAAGTGGCCCATGTTTGAACCCATGACATATGTCCGTCTCTTCACTCAGGGGTGGCGGGCAATGGCATATCACACATCCAACTAATCTCAGGCAACACTATCAACACCGTAACCCCACTGAAAAAGGAATTAATGCAAATGTGTCTGTAGGGTGCAATTTGATAGGAATTTGTTTTGTGGTTTTGTCTGCTTGGGGCAGAATAGTCCACACCTTTTTCTAGCAAAAGCAATTATACTTATATACCTGTCCCATAGCACTTAATGTACTCTCTGGGAGGTTCACAAGTCAGTTAGCATTTTGCCCTCAACATGCTGGGTCCTCATTGTACTGAGATCGGAAGGATGGAAGGCTGAGTCAACCTTGAACATGGTCTGGATCGAATTCACAGTGTTTTGGCTGCAGTACAGCAGTTGAACCACTGCACCACCAACCCCAAAGAAGATCCAGATTTACATAAGGCCTGTGTAATTTAATTTACATGTGTAGATGCAGATTTAAACAATAAGTATGGGAAGTCAAATGTGTGATACATCTCACCAAAATTGGAAGAGTAGGTGATTTGTGTGTTTCCCTGCTCAATGGTCTGCAATCATATACAGTATCTCAAAGACGCTTCCCTGTTCTTAGTTATCATGGTTTTTTAAAAAAATATTTAAGCTGATCTTTGATCAAACAGAGTCCTTCAAAAAGAGGATGTCTTTAAATATATTTTAAGCCCTCACTATGACTGAGTTTCTCATGAAGTGGGTTTAGACATCAGGAGAGGAAAAGGTTTTATATTCTGATTGACTCCTTGACTTTTCTATTTAAGTTTCAGCGCTTTCTCTGCTGTTTCAAAGCTGAAAGACTGAATTGGCCGAGTGGTTTTTTCAGTATTTTGATTTTTTAAAAGCAAAAATAAGCTGTATGACTCATCCATAAATTCTGATTTTGTAGAGAAGACTTGGGGGCACTTTCCAGTCCGATGGTATATAAATTTAATAAATAAGAAATAAATAAACAGGATATCTCTTCTGAAGCATTACAAACAGAAGACCATCCTCCATAAAGGAGAACAAGTCTCCTGAATTAATGCCTGGCTTTGCTTCTTTCCTCTTCCCTTCCAGTCATTTCTCTCTTTGTGTGGCATGATACTAATGATGTCTGCAGTCTACAAGCACCCCCACCCCAAATAAAGTAAAGATAAAGGTCTCCCTTGCTCAAAAGCCAGTCGTATCCATCTCTAGGGTTCAGTGCTCATCTGTTTCTTAGCCGAAGAGCCAGTGCTGTTTGCCTCTGCACACATTTCCATGGTCATGTGGCAGCCATGACTAGACACCAGAGCACATGGAATGCTGTTTACCTTCCCACCGAAGTGGTCCCTATTTATCTATTTGCTATTTCTTGCTTTTGAACTGCTAGGTTGGCAGGAGCTGGGACAGAGACGGGAGCTCATTCCAAATACAGTACACTCAAACCTCGCATAAAGAGCACCTCACTTAAAGAGTAACTTGATAAAAAGAGCAGAATTTTCTCTGAATGTTTGCTTCGCTTAACAAAACCAACCAAAATCTCACTTAACAACTAAATTGAGGTTCGCAAACCCACCCACCCCCCACCGCCAGAAGTCACAATTGGTCACTTACAATGGTGTTTCACTTAAAGAACAATCCTATGGAACACATTATGCTCTTTAAGCAAGGTACAACTGTACTCTCTAATAAAAAAAATAAACTAATACACTGAGACTGAACTCAAGTCTGAAAGCAACAATATTTCAGTTTCTTCCTCTGTATTTTGAAGTCCCCTTTCCCAACTTATTTAATGCTTAGTTACTGACTTCCCCTCAGACTCTTGTTCTCTGGGCTCCCGCAACGGGCAACATGTGGGGCTTTCTTTAGCATGAAGAGGCCCACTGGAGAAAAAACATTCATTCACCCATTTTCTGCTCACTGTGTCACTTCCAAAAAAGCACCTTCAGTGTGCTTGAATTGTAAGTCAGAAAAATACAATCTGGTATATTTCTCCTTCCTTGCTGTATGTCTGTTGATAGCATCCTCTATATCTGCCACTAAACTTAATTTCCCCCCATGCCTCAGACATTTTAAGACTCTCCCTTCCTTTCTATTGCTTCTTTTGCTAGCCATCTTTCCTCTCTCTCTTCCATTTTCTGCTCCCTGAAGAAAGATATGTGCAGATGTATCTCCACATATTATAAATAATGATAAAGTCAAATCAAGTTTTGACTTTTTCCCTTTCCAGCATTTTCTAGGTAGAGAAGATTTAGAAGTACAGTAAAACCTCATATAACACTAAAACCTGGTTCCACAAGTCTTGGTGTTATATGATTTTTAGTGTTATCTGATGCATGTTAAAATCCTATGGGATCCATAGAGATACATTGTAACCACACAGGCTTTAGCAGTTGTTATCTGAAGCATCCCATAGGATCTTAATGTTATCTGATGCAATTCTTCCCCCCAGATTCCTTAATGTTATGCGATTTTAGTGTTATTCGATACTAATGTTATATGAGGTATTACTTGTACATGTATTTTATTCTTCCCTTCTTCTTGTGGGGTACCCTGAGACCATACTGCTTGCTCAAAACTACGTAGGCTGGATGTTCTCCCAGGAGGCAGAGTAGGGGAATCGAACTCCTAACCTCTGACTGTGCAGCCGCAGAACTAACCACTGAACATTCCAGCCAGCTATACAGGTATTGTAACAACCAAGCCGTAAACCAGGGATTCTCAACCTTACTGCACCACAAACTGGACAACTCCCCCTCAGACTGCACCACAGGCCAAACACGTGGTACCGCCTGCCACAAATGCTGCTGTAAACCGCGGTGGGTGTGTTTACACAGCTGTGGGTGCACTTACAGCTGTAATAAACATGACCACTTCCACTTCCAGAGTCGTCACCATGGGCCAGATGGAATGGCATCGGGGGCCAGAGCTGGCCCACGGGCTGTAGGTTGCAAACCCCTGACATAAACTGTCAGTGACAATTGAATGTTTCCTTTAGCAAAGAAGCACCCAGACTGCTCCTTTTCCCTTTTCCAAAGGAAAGGGGTGAGACTGTGCAGATCTCTCCATGCTTCTCTCTGTAAGGAAAGATGAAAATAACCAAATTCCAAATCCCTTTAACACAGCGAGGGTTTCTAGCTTCTTAACCAGCTCTGCTGGTTGTGCCATTGAACAACAATTCTGTTTGCTGTTACAGGTCATAAACGCAGGGCCGTCCCCAGTCATTTGGCCACCTGAGGTGAAGGACAAGATATCCACCACCACACACACACTTCACTGCACCTACAGAATCCAAGCAGCCTGGAAACAGAATATTACCTCAATACTCGTGAGCAGGCATCATCCTCCACCATCCCTGTAGGAAGGAGGGGAACCTAAGGGTGTTAAGGTGTGTGTGTGTGTGTGATGGTAGCTGTGTTGTGCCCTCTCAGCCTTTACTGCCTGAGGCAGCAGCAACTTTTTGCCCAAGAGTAGAATCTGCCTTGTGATAGCAAGTGTGGCTGTTTATCTATATAAGCAAGGAAAAGCTGTATCTGCCACCATGCGGTTTCAGTCCCTCCAGTCTCCATCTCTCCTGGCTTCCACTTCGGCGATCTCGGTGGTCTCTGTGGTTTGTCCTCCCAACCTTCTGTGTCCTGCAGCTTCTCCCACCACTGTATGACCCCTTAGCTTCCTCTCAGCCTTCTGAAGAAAGAAAAGATGTATGCAAATTGCCGTTCACTCACGAGGTGAGCACAACAGAGGAAGTGCCTGGCCTGCCTTCTTGCTGCTCCTTTGAGCTGGGAACAGTCTCCCTGAGAAGACTTAGGACCTGAGAAGCTGCCTTGTTTCTGCTTGCTCAGGTCTCCGTGGGAGGGATCAAGAACCAGCCTGGAAAGCCTTGGGACTGGGAGTTGGCCAAGAACCTTCTTCAAGGTTGGTTTATCTGTTTGCCTATCCATTTATTTGGCAAGGGATCGTAATGCTTTCTCTTCAATAACACAAACAGGGGGAGCTGTTTCTTTTTTCATCGAGACTGAAAATGAGTGTCAGGCATTCTGTAAATATTAATGTATTTGCCAAACTATTAAACAAAACTGGACAGATTGATGGATATTTATATACACAAAACAGAACTGCCATGTCTAAAGGTGCATATGTCCTAAACAAGGTGGCTGGGTAGCAATCTACATGCAGATTGCAGTAATATTTGTGGCATACTCATGAATTTCATATTTGTCATCAGTATCCCAAAACTATCAATTTAATGACACTGCTATCACTGCTGGAGTCTACAATGAACCAAGGTTGTTTTCATATACAGCGGAACCTTGGTTAACAAATGGCTCAGTTAACATAAAAATCACATAACAAAAGGAAATCCATAGAAAATAGTGGCTCGGTTTCAGATTTTTTTTTTTTTGGGGGGGGGGACAGATTTATTGGTTTTCATCGTATTCCAATGGGAAACCGCGTTTCAGTTAATGTTTATTTATTTATTTATTTATTTATTTATTTATTTATTATTTAGATTTATTATCCCGCCCTAATCAGGCGAACCTGACTCTAGGCGGCTTACAGAAAATTCATAAATTAAAACCTTGAGGTTCGAAATTACTTTAAAAAATCAATTAAAAAAGAATTAAACCATGAATTTACAAAGATCTAAAAAATTTAAAAAGGTTAAAAAGGTTAAAAAGTTTAAAAAGATTTAAAAAGTTTAAAAGAGGGAGGGAGGGGTGGCTGTCCCATCAGATCAGCCACCCAACATGGGACCCCATATTCCTGGAGCCCCACACCTGTATTTTGGTTTTGAATGCATTCCTATGAGAAATTGCATTCAATGCATTCCTATGGGAAATTCAGTTAAAGTAATTTTCGCTGTAAGGAACAACACAGAGAACACATTAATTACATTAATCGAAGTTCCACTGTACTTAGATGCAGAACTGAAAGTCCCTGGAGAGCACTGACTCTTCACACAATGTCATACAAACCAACCATGGGGATGTTTTGGGCACCTGTGACAAACATCTCCTTGTGAAATTTCTTCTCTTTAAAATGTATTAACAGTTTTGAGGCACTACAGATTGCCCGTTCTTTCTTGTGCCTTCCCAACTGCCTGTGAAATAGATACCAGTTGTTTCCATTTCACAGACCATGAGCTGAGGCTAAGACTGAGAAACATGGCTAAGATAATATACAATGAGCCCACACTAAGAAGTGGAACGTGGCAAATGCCATGTGAAAGCAGTTAAGTAACTTCTAAATTGACACCATACAGACCCACCCCTTTTTTTTTTGCTCTGTGTAGCAGCTGAAAAACCGTTGCTTTGTTACCTGTGTGCAAGACGAACCGCTTAATATTCAGCCACCACTTGTAGCTGGCAATTCATTTCCCAAGTACAGTATTACAGCACAGAATGAGCTCCCATCTTTGTCGCAGCTCCTGCCAACCTAGCAGTTCAAAAGCAAGAAATTGCAAGTAGATAAATAGGGACCACTTTGGTGGGAAGGTAAACAGTGTTCTGTGCGCTCCAGTTTCTAATCATGCCAGCCACATGACCACAGAAACGTCTGCAGAAGCAGACAGTGTGGGCTCTTCAGCTTTGAAACAGAGATGAGCACTGAACTCTAGAGTTGGATACGACTGGATTTCGAGCAAGGGAAACCTTTACGTTTAGATGACAATTAACAAATCACCACCAGGATTCTGGGGTCACACTTGCCTGTGGGCTTGGTCTATGCTCAAGGATCCAAGTAAGGGTTTGTTTGTTGCCAACTAGAAAGCCCTGGAAGTTACAATATTTGGCCTCCACCTTCATAACAAAGCAAGAGCCTTTTAATAAGTAATATTTAGTAAAAACAGAGTCTGATGTTGTTGTGAAGGACTAAAAATAAAATAACAGTGGCCATTTTAATCCTGAAAGGATGACATTGTGGGAAACAACAGCAGTGATTGCGAGTTGAAGGATTAAGAGAGGTGTTTAGATCCATTTGGTGATCTTCGTTCCCTCAGAATTTCATTTTCTTTTCTTCAACAAATGCTCATCAGTGGAGCCCGTTCAGACCGAACTAGGTTGTTCAGGAATTTTTTTCATTTTCCCATTTAGTTTTTCTTCCCCCTGACATTTTTAAATTTTTATCACATAAGTCAAGAAATAATGTAGTACTGTATTTCTTGAGTTTTCTCTGATCATGCCAGAGCTTTTGTGGGTGATGCCATTTTGGTTACATTAAAGAACAACATTGGATGTGAGTTGGTTCTTCTGTTGAGCGTGACAATGTACTGTTTGCACAGAGATGGCTTCAAGGATGACCCTAAAGTGAACTTGCTGTGGTCGTAACCGAGCACAGCAGGTGGTACACATAACAGACTCCTTAGCAGCCCCAATTTGACCAAGCACATGATGAGACATTCTGAAAGATCATGAAAGTTTCCTCTCTGGATTCTTAGACATCCTTCTCCTTTGGCTGAGCATCTTATCTGTAACTCACTCGTGCATTATTTTTTGAGAAATACTTTGTGAAAAAGTGTAACTTGGTGACAGAACATGGGCAGAAATTCCCCAGGGGCCCCAGTTCTGGCATCTTTGCTTATAAGGATCTCAAGCAAGAAGGGATAGAATATTTCTTATGAAGTCTGATGAAGTGGATTTGATACATAAAAGCTCACATTTAAATACAGGAGTTAGTCTTTAAGGTGCCACAACATTTGTTGTCCTTTTTTGCTGTTTTGTTTACTCTCTGATATGCTTGCACAACTAAAAACCTTCTGGATTACGTCTCTGGGCTACTATCACTTAGCAAGCTAATTGCAGGAACACAAGAAATCGGGAGAGTGGATAAAATTGTCTATTTGGGGAGTATGTTAAATGAAAATTGGGATCCCGAGGTAGAGATTAAAATATGAATAGAAAAAGCAAGCCTTCATAAAAATGCGACATTTGCAATGCAGTAGAGATCTAACTCTTGCTACAAAGACACAAATAGTGAGATGTTACTTATTCCCAGTGTTGCTATATGGAGTTGAAGCCTGGACAATGACTAAAGCATCTGAAAAGCATCTGAAAAGCTTTTGAAATGTGGATCTAGAGATGGTTGCTAAGGATATCATGGGTTGATCATGTGACTAATGTAGAAGAGTTGTGCCGGATGAATAAAGAACAAGAACTGTTTCAGACCATTAAGCAAAGAAAGCTCCAATTACTTTGGGCTTATCACGAGGAATAACATAAAATATTGGATATTCCAACTTCTTCTGCAAGGGAAGATCCTTGGGAAGAGAGGCCCTGGATGTAGACTGACTTTGTGGCTAAAGAACCTGAGAGACTGGTGTGACATGTCCTTGGAAGAACTGTTCCAAGGAGTTAAGAACAAGAAGACTATTGCCATGATGATAGCCAATATTCAGAATGGCTACAGCACCTGAAGAAGAAGAAGAAGAAGAAGAAGAAGAAGAAGAAGAAGAAGATGATGATGATGATGATGATGATGATGATGATGATGATGATGATCACTTAGCAAGTGGTACTGGGTCCCCCAATCATCTCCTGCTTTTCTCTCTCCTTGTACAAACATCCAAGGAGAATATCCAGGGTCACATGCAGTCATGGAATGAAGAGTTCACTTGTTCCCAGGGAGAAGCTACTGGGGCTTTTCCCTAGACCACCAAAATGTAAAAGTCACTGAACTCTAAATGTGAATTTAGCAATAGGTATTAAGTAAATAAATGGCATCACCTCCCTGGTTAATTAAATTCCTTTTTAAGAATAATAAATAAACTTCCAGCTCTTTTTGTTTTTGAGGGGGAGACACCACCTTCTTTGCATTTTTAGGGGGCAGGGCTTGCGTCTATGCATCAGGCCAGGGCAGGAGGAAGCTTGCACTTCTTACCCCTGGTCCGCCCGGAAATGCTAGATACAGCTGTGCATGTTGCTCCTAACCCATTCAGTTGTCTGGTCCTTATCAAAATCTGGAAGGTAAAATAGGATGGGACTGGGAGTGTTCTCTTTTCCTCTCCTCTGCTTGACTTTCAGTGCCACTTGGTGGATTCACCTTAACGCTAATCCATATGCAAATGTAGAAAGCAGAAACAGACAAGCAAAAGGGGCAATCTGATAGGGGAATAGGTAGCCTCAGCATCCTGATTCGCATGAATGGGAAGATGTGTTTTGTCCTATATGTTGTACTGGCTGGGTCAAAAATGGCAAAAGACAATAGATCCTCCACCCACCTGCCACTCCAGACAGCTCCTGTTCCAACCAAGTTTTGTTTGTAGAAGTTTTAAAAAGTCCCACCTCCTATCTGAGAACCCAGAACTTCTTCAGCTCACAGTGTTGCAGCATACCTAAACTGTCAGTCTATTTCTGTAATTCTATGGAACTAAAGTATTCCATCCTCATCTGTAAGTACTAACGTACTTCTCAGTTTAAAATTTCAGATTTAAAATAGCATGGCAGTTTAAAGTTTCCACTTTAGCTGTTAGTTAATACTCAGCCATCTGCCTCCCAACTGTGTGGGTCTCCCAAACATGAATAGAGGTCTAGATCCATGGTTCCAGTGGTGGGCAGAAAAAAATTCTGCTACCACACCACGGGCGGAGCCTATGTTGTGGGTGGAGCCTACATCATGGGCAGAGCCTACGTCATGGGCGGAGCCTACGTCATGGGCGATCTAGTCATGCCTGCCATATGGCCATGTATACATCTGCAAACACAGGCAGCACGGGCTCTTTGGCTGTAAATGGAGATGAGCACTACACCCTAGAGTTGGATATGACTGGCTTTTGAGCAAGGGAGACCTTGAACCACTTGCAGGGACAAAACCTGACAGGGCAGGGCACAGAGGTGGGCGTGGCCACCCAATTTCGCTACCCCCACTGCCCTAAGACCACCCAATTTTGCCACCCCCCTGCCCAGAGGCCACCTAATTTCACTTCCCCCTTCCCGGGGGGTGCGAACCTGTTGCTGCCCACCACTACTGGGGTCCCAATGTGGGGCACATGTCCCATGGGGGGCAATTTGATTTTTAGGGGTGGGGCAATTCCAGAATGAGTTATTAACAGTGAATGCCCTTTTAGGCTTCTTCCATGTGAAAAAAAAAAGTTCACTTTTTGAATAATAATAATTATATGTCACAGGGGAGGGGAGCATCAGGATTTTAGAAATGCTCAGGTGGGGCAGCGCCAATAAAAGGTTGGGAACCACTGGGTTAGAATCAGGGGTTCTCAATGTTTTCACGATGTGGGCCAGACCCCCCGCCCCTCAGACAGCTGAGTGGTCTTGACACGTGGTTCACCTCACTGTAAGCATTGCTGTAAAATGTGTTTGTGGCTGTCGTAAATGCGTTTACAACAGCTGTGGTGAATTTACGGCGTGTTTTTGGCTGTTTTCACCACTTCCGCCAGTTCTGGTGGTGGCAGCAGCGGGAGCGAGGATGGTGCATTTTCAGCTGTTTTTGCCACTTCTGGCAGCAACAATAGTGGGAGCGAGGGTGGTGGTCCACATGAATAGCTACCACAGACAGGGTCCAGCCCACGGTCTGTATGTTGCGAACTCCTAGGTTAGATGGTTCATAATGCAAGATGACACATGCAATAATTGAGATTTTATGCATCTTCTCATGACATATGTAGTTGTAGGAGTATATTCTACTCTTTAAAGAATGCTCAGTGCAGATATTTGAAGACCCACCAAAGCAGGCCTGGCACTGAAATTATAAATGGGAGAAATACAAATATCAAAATGATCTTTTAGTATTTTTTTTTTTTTTGCAGTGCCTATTCAGAAACTGACTGCAAAGAATTTTGAAAATAGGACAGATTTTGTATTTTCAGAGGAAAGGCAAATAAGAGAAGGAGACAAAAGAATGACTAATGGAACATGATAGAAAAAGTGAATTTTCATCACATAATATAGCATCAATCATTTTAAATCTGGTGGAGAAACTAGTGAGGTGCAGGAATGGTCAGAGGGCTTGATTTCAACACCATTTACCATTGTTCTAAAATTTAGATCTGAGAAGTGTGATAGACTATTTGGAGTGGATCTGGGGGTAGGATCTACCAGATGCAAGGTTACAAAAGGAAAAGGTGTGGAAAGAACAGGGGGCAGGTAATGCAAATTCAGTCATTAATTCTTAAATGTCACTGTTTCCTAGTGTATATTATCTGCCAAGCGAGAATAATATCTCATGTTTCTAATGAATTAGGCTCTAGCCTATAAAAACACATGCCATAAAGCTATTAGTCTTCAATGTACTATGGAACTGTAGGTTTGTGAGTGATAAATATAGTAATTTATTTCTGTTTCAATGAATTCCCAACAATGAAAATTAAAAGCAATTCAAAATAAGCACCTCATTTTCATGATCACCATACTGCAAATTCAATTAAAGTATGCATAATTTAATTTAAGATGTTTAGATTATATTAAATGTGGCCAGTGTATTCTGTTTTCGCATATACAATAAGGTAAAGGTAAAGGTTTCCCTTGCTCGAAAGCCAGTCGTATCCAACTCTAGGTTTCAGTGCTCATCTCCGTTTCAAAGCCGAAGAGCCAGTGCTGTCTGCTTCTGCAGACATTTACGTGGTCATGTGGCAGGCATGACTAGACACTGGAGCGCACAGAACAGCTGTTTCCTTCCCACCGAAGTGGCCCCTATTTATCTACTTGCAATTTCTTGCTTTCGAACTGCTAGGTTGGCAGGAGCTGGGACAAAGACGGGAGCTCATTCTGTCCTGCAGTACTCGGGAATTGAACTGCTGACCTTCCACCTCCCAGTCAGCGTCTTAGCCACTTGAGCCACTACAGTGTATATGTTACATTTATGTAAAGTGAAAGTATGACAGATTTCATAAAAAAAAGCTCCTTGCAACCCCAAGCCCCCCCCCCTCTCCACTCACAAAGGAGGCAAGACAACGATGTGGAATAAAAATTGGCCACTTTATTAAGTGACAAAAATATTTAACAACCCTAACGCAGGGGCCAGCAAAGGACGGGGGCAAATCTCCGGGGGGAAATTTGTATCAACAATTCTAGTAATCAAACCACGCCCATCCACAACACGCCACTTCCCCCCCTTTTAACTCACCATACCCCCTTATTCCCCCGTGCTTTCCGCCCAACCTGTACAATTCTGTCACCCCTGTACCCTTACTCATTGATGTGAGGTAGGCGAAAACAGCCACCAGCAAAGCCAATCAGCCGTGACCCAAAATTCCTACCCAGCCCAAAATATTGCGACCACTATTGCCACTTCGATTTTCAGGGTGGGCGGGCGGGCGACCAATTCCCAACCCACAAAGATTATTCTCGAAACCCAAACCCCACTCCCCAACAAGACATGCCGCCCCAACTATAAGTTGACCAATCCCCACCATCCACACCGTCCTCCTCCTATCCCCAGCCACCCAGGGTGGGGTGGGGCTGCAAAGACCCTTCTCCTGCAGCAGGCGCTGCTTCGAAGGTACCCTAATTTCAAAAACGATGGTAAAGCTGATACCCGCTATTTTATCTAACCAAATCTGTTTTTTTTTTAAAAAGGGGAAGAAGGATGAAATATCCAACATGAAAGTGGCTTTTAGAAAGGCCAGTGGTGAGATTTAAGTGCTTTGAAATGTGCTTAGATATTACTGATTTCCAGGATATTTCAACTTAATTCACACAACCAGAATCACCTTAAGAATGGACTGTACATGCATTTGGTAACTGACAGCAGAAGGTGAGAACTGCTGCGTGTTTTTACCCTGTGTCAGTGGTTATTATTTCTCCAGAGGAAACAGTGTCTTTCACTTACTATACAGTAGTGACTCATTATTAATTCTGCCCTAGGGCAAGAACAAAATTATCTGGAACTGCTGTGTCATCAAATTTCTGTTGCCAGAATTAGAGCATCTCGAACACTGTTTTTTCCTCAGATTGACGATGAACTTCATTAAACTTCTGCAAACGCTCACAATTTTTATAAATCTTAATTCCCAAACTCTCTTCTACGATGCACATCCCCAGCTTTTTCTGACTCTCCCCATTTTCGTCTCAGCTTTCCTGACTGCACGTGTTTGTTCCCAAATGTACATTTTATATCCATTTTTTTAAAAAACTTGCCTAATCTTCTCTGAAATACACATTTTCAAAATAACCCTCTTTCTTTCAAAACTGTCCACATTTTCTCACATGAAAAGCAAAGTAGGTAAAGATAAAGGTTTCCCTTCCTCGAAAGCCAGTTGTATCTGACTCAAGGGTTCAGTGCCCATCTCTGTTTACAGCCAGAGCCAGTGCGGTCACCAACTGCAAACATTTCCATGGTCACGTGGGAGCAGTGGTGGGCTCCAAAAAAATTTACTACCACACTGTGGGTGTGGTATGGTGGGCATGGCCAGGGGGAAAGCCCTGCATTACACCTGAATTAGGACTACTTTATTTCAAAACTTGGATGAGCGGGGCCAGCCGGAATTTCTGCTACTGATTCTGGTGAACTGGTGCGAACCTACTGGTGCCCACCACTGTGTGGGAGTTATAACTACTGTTACCTTTCCTGCCTAAGTGGTACCTCTTTATCTATTTGCAATTTCTTGCTTTCCAACTGTTAGGACAGAGACGGGAGCTCACTCTGTCATGAAGCATTTGAGTCTTGAACTGCTGACCTGCCAACCTTCTGGTCGTCAAGTTCAGCATCTTAACCACTAAGTCACTGCAGTCCCTTTCTCATAATAAAACAAAGCAGGAGTTCTCAACGTTTTAAAGCTGTGGGCCGGGTCACGCTCCCTCAGACAGCTTTGGGGGCCATTTTGCCCTTCCTCCACCACATGTCACTTCCGGGTGTGGTGGAAGCAGTGCAGGGCCACATGAAATAGTGCCATTGGCCGCATCTGGCCCATGGGCCACAGGTTGAGAATCCCTGCCTTAAAGATTAATAATGTTCATATTATGGGTATACTATAATAGATCAAAGACCAACATTTAATTATAGTGAGATACACACAAAAATATTTATTTCTCATGGCCATATTTAGAGGTGATTTTTTTACACTGGGGTAGAAGCAGAAGATAGACTTACATTTACAAATAGATCTCCCAGTGATTTGTAATAGACCAGTAACAACTGTCAGTCCTAAAATATTTTTTCTATGACCTGTGAAACTCTCTAACCCAACTGTCTCATCAGTTGCATTTTGTAACTTTTTTTAAAGAAAACAAAACCAAAAATCCACAATGCCTTTTTAAAACTGGTTTGCACGCACCAAACCACCGTGACTCTGTCACATACTTTTTTTCCTGTATCTAAAGGGGAAAAAATGGTTCTCTTCTTCACACGAAAGCTTCTTCGCACCAGTTGTCTTTGTTTCTGAGATGAACAGTCAGAATAGTACGCACAGACCTGCAAGGGAAGGGTTAACAGACTAGGAGGGCATATATATAAAAAAAGACAATGCAACAGAAAGTAATGCAACTTTAAATTGCTGGATCCCTGGTTGTTCTGTCTACAGCAGGGATTCTCAACCTGTGGCCCTGTGGACCAGATGCGGCCCATGGCACCATTTCATGTGGCCCCACCACCACCTCCACCACACCAGGAAGTGACATGTGGTGGAGGAAGGGCAAACAAAATGGCCGTCTAGACCCCCGAAACTGTCCGAGGGAGCATGACCTGGCCCCCGGCTTTAAAAGTTGAGAACTCTTGATCTATAGTATGGATGCATAAGGTTGATGTGGGGTTTGATTCAAAGCTAAAAAAAACTCAAAAGAGTTTTCCCCCTCCTGAAAGGAATTTAAGTCCACACTTTTTTTTTTTGCTGATATATTAATGGTATAAGGAAATGTGGTAGCTCAAGTGGTTAAGACGCTGAACTCACTGAGTGGAAGGTCAGAGTTCGATTCCCAGGTACTGCCTGACAGAGTAAGCTCCCGTCTCTGTCCCAGCTCTTGCCAACCTAGCAGTTCAAAAGCAAGAAATTGCAAGTAGATAAATAGGGGCCACTTTGGTGGGAAGGTAAACAGCGTTCCGTGTGCTCCGTTGTTGCGGCATGCCTGCCACATGTCCACGGAAACATCTGCAGACACAGACAGCGCTGGCTACTTGGCTATAAACAAAGATGAGCACTGAACCCTAGAGTTGGATACGACTGGCTTTTGAGCAAGGGCACCTTTACCTTTACCTAATTGGTGTAAGATTTAGGCACTGCTTAAATCTTCATGCAAATGATTAGGTAGGTTGCAATCATGAAAATCTATGCCAGAGTAAAAATGGTTTCTCTGTAAGGTGCTATGAAGGAGTTTAGTTATTTTTACCATTTCACAAGTGGATGAAGCCCATCAGATTTTGGTTCCACATCAGTTTCTTCTAGTCATTCACTTTTTACAGAGAATCCATATGATCTATCCAGGGCCTCACATCTTGTTCTCATGTGGGTTTTCAGGCGAGGTTCCTCCTCTTCCAACCCTCCTCTTCTTTTTTTCTTTGACAGTAAAATGTAATCAAGATGTCAATCTGTACAATGTAAAATGGGTCACAAAGTGCTTTTAAGGCACTCTTAATGAAAAGCTTGTATTTCGCCCACTTTACTGCTTCCTTCTGAGTGTGGCTCAGGAATTAATTTGAAGAAAAAGCCTTTACATAACGCCTCTTACGTGGAATAAGAACACTGAACACAAGAGGCTTCTCTTTTGAATAAAGTTACATGTGATTGTCTCAGCATTACTATATTATCATGGGAGAGAGATTTAATCAATGTTCACTTAATTGAGTCCCCCCCCTTATTGTATAATAAAGGGGAAATTAAAAAGTAAGGCAAAATCAGTAGTTGATTCTCTCCTCCTCTTGAAAACAGAATCGCTTGGATTTAATTAACGCATATTTCAAAGCCTGCTCCTCACTATCAATCAATTTCATTTACAGTCCATGACCGGCATAACAAGAACACAAAAGCATAAACACACATCCTAATCTAGCCTGGACAGAAGTAATAAAAGGAAACTATACTACTAAAAACGTACTGAGAATTAACACACAGCAGCAGGCCCACCTATCTAAAACAATATTACTAAAATTCCTCAATAATTACTAAACATGCTCCTCACTAATCCCCCAGGGAGCATAAACAAAACAAAAAACACCATAGTATTGCCCTGAGAGTACACCAAATGTAAAAGCAAAAAAGCTGTGGTACCTTAACAACTGACAAACTTATTTCACTGTTAACGTTTGTGGAGTTCATAGACACCAAAACCTTGCTTCAGAGTATCTTACTTGTAAATAGAATTAAAGAACCATATTGGTCACCACCTGGGTGAGCACTGATATCAAGGAGAATATAGCACCGTGTATGAAGGTGTACAGTTGGAGTTCTCAACCTTTTAAAGCCTGGGGAGGGGTCACGCTCCCTCAGACAGCTTTGGGGGCTGGATGGCCATTTTGCCTTTCTTCCACCACACGGCACTTCCATGAAATGGTGCCATGGGCTGCATCTGGCCACAGGTTGAGAACCCTGGGGTAAATGCTGGCTGGATAGCTCGGTGAGAGTACAATTACTGTATATACTCGAGTATAAGTCTAGTGTTTTAGCCCCCAAAATGAGGTCCAAAAAGGGGACTGAACTTATACTCGGGTCAACGACCCCAAGGGTCCCAAAACTGCAGAAGTGCAAATTCAAACATACAGTTTTAAAAAAGCACTAACACTACTGTAAAAACTTTAAAAAAATACCCACACAAATGTCTAAATTAATTTATTTTACCATATTTTCATGTATTTTAATTATTAAAACTCATTGGTAGCTGCTGCATTTTCCACTACGACTTGTACGTGAGTCAGTCTATTTTCTTAGTTTTAGAGGTCCAAATCAGGTATCTCGACTTATATTCGGGATGACTTATAGTCGAGTGTATATGGTAGGCAGGATGGCTGTTTTAGATTGATTTTATGTTAGCTAAACACTTCCTACAGCAGTTAAATTGCTGTTGTTATTAATTATCCCGATCAATATTTTAAGGCAAGAGTCCACCTCAAATCACTATACAGTACTTTTTGCTGGGAATCATAGGTCCCTCATTGTCTCCTACTATTGACACTGCCCTAGTTCCTGACTCTTAAAAAAATTAGCAGATGATGCAGCAATGAATTGATAGAACTTGTGAAACTGCAATGCTTGTACTAAATTAGAAAAGCATGATAATAATTTTTAAATTGTTCAGAGGAGATGTAAGGCATGCTCACTTGCGGGTCGGGTGGGAGGGCATGTTTCAGTTGTACTGGCATACCCTTTGGCAGGGCATCGTAGGCCAGGTAAGATGGAATGTCCTCCTCAGTTAAGTACCTCTTGTCTATCCTGCAGACTCACAAGTTGTTACATTAATGTGATGCTAGTTCACTTGTAAACACCTGAAGAAGAACCAATAAACTGTACAGTCAATGTTATCCTGGAACAAACCTGACGCTGCTCCTTTGGATTGATGTAAGGTAAAGGTAAAGGTTGCTCTTGCTAGAAAGCCAGTTGTATTCGACTCTAGGGTTTGGTGCTCATCTGTTTATAGCCAAAAAGCCAGCACCGTCTGCGATTGCAGACATTTCCGTGGACATGTGGCAGGCATGATTAGACGCTGGAGTGCATGGAATGCAGTTTGCCTTCCCATGAAGTACCTATTTATCTACTTGCAATTTCTTGCTTTTGAACTGCTAGGTTGGCAGGAGCTGGGACAGAGATGGGTGCTCACTCTGTTGTACAGTACTCAGGTCTTGAACTTCTGACCTTCCAGTCATCAAGTTCAGCATTCTAACCACTAAGCCATGTGAACCTCCGTTTTACTTCTGCTTTCGTGGTAATTGTGTTCTTACGTGGCAGCCAGTCATTTCTAAAGTACGGTGACCTTATATGTTAATGAACTCCAAATGTTTCTGCTTGGGTCTTGCCTACTAAAGACAGTACTGTACTGTATCTTCTTTTTTTAAATTCAATCCACATAATGTTCTCAGTAATTATTTAAAATATAGTATCACATCAGGGAATGTAACAAACTTCACTTCCTCCTCCTTTTTAACAGTGTTTATGGTGAAAAACTGTCTTTTGAAATTAGGAGGCTTTCCCTTGTGTTTGCGTTTGAATGTGGAAGTACAGTTGTACCTCGCTTAAAGAGCATAATGTGTTTCATGGGATTGCTCTTTAAGTGAGTTTGCTCTTTAAGTGAAACACCATTGTAAGTGAGCAATTGTGACTTCTGGTGGGAGGGATTGCGAACCCCAATTTATTTCTTAAGCCAGTTTTTGGTGGGTTTTATTTGTTAAGCAAAGCGAACATTCAGAGAAAATTCTGCTCTCTAAGTGAGTTACTCTTTAAGTGAGGCACTCTTTATGCAAGGTTTGACTTTATTTGTAAGCTTCCTGTTCTCAAGACATATTACAGCATTACTATAACAAAGCAGGTCTAGGTCTGATCCACTTAGAGTTGCCATGATTCTCTCCCACAAAACCAGGATGGAAGTATACTTGACAAAAATGGGTTGGTTATCTACAAAATAGCCTTTTTAAAAACAAACATAATTTAATGACAGGTATAAAACACTTTCACATTAAATATATCCATACATAAATGAATCTAATTAGAACAATTAATTCTTACTGTAAAATGATCTGTTGTACTTCTGAGAAGTCGCATTGTGGTCAACTCTTAACATCTTCAGTTCCAGGAAACACACTGTTCACACCTATCGGGTGGTGGTGTAAGGCAAGGATGTTAAGATTTGTCTCCAGGTATATTCCAATGTGGCAGGAAATCACTCATTTGATGGTGAGAGTTTGAATTTATTTTAATGGTGTGTTATAATACACCGTCAGTAAGTTTTAAAAATCTGGGACTTTAACATGATTTTTACTGAACTGACCAGGACAATTTTTCCAATCTTGAATCCATGACAATCCCGGTTTTCTGGGATGTATAGCAACCCTAGATCCACTCATGGATGAAAGAACCACTGGGAAACTTTGGCATGTGTTATTTGGGCCACCATTGAGGGAAGGAAAGGACACATTGTATAGCTGCTTCTCCAGAGATCTATTCTAAGAGAGCAGACCATGGATCAGGAGTTCTCAACCTTTTTAATCTGGGGGCTGGGTCCTGCTCCCCCAGACAGCTTTGGGGACCAGATGGCCATTTTGCTCTTCTTCCACCACATGACACTTCCTGGTGTGGTGGAGGCAGTGCGGGGGGCACATGAAATGGTGCCATGGGCCCCGCAGGTTGAGAATCCCTGCCATGGATTGCACCTCTTAGATCTTGCTACAGCAGAAGTTGAGCTGCTCCCCCCCAAAAAAATAAAGGAAGGGAGAGGCTGTTTGGAAACAATGGATTTTGTAATCTTGCCATCTGTTGTGCTTCTTGTTGAATCTGGAGTCGGACAGAGACTTTCAAATTATAGCAGCAGCCCTACTTGCTTCGTTTGTTTCCCTTATGAAAAGGGAAGATGGGAAAGAACCATAAATTAGTCATTGCCTCTGAGTATATACAGAGTATAGCCCACGAGCTGCTGAATTGCCACCTAAGATTGTAATCATCAGACCACATTGAAGGGCGTAGCTTCAAGGTAGGAGTGAACTCAGGTTCATAATGTTCTGGTCATGCCTCTACCCTTCTTTTTTAGATGTAAAGTGCTGTTTCTAGGATCATTTTGTGTAAAAAATATTTAGGGTGGATCCTTTTTTCACTTCTCAGTTGCAAAAGAAAATACTGTAATGGTTTTGTGGTATTTTCCGAGCTGTTTTCTCTGAGCAAAGACACAGATGGGGTGGGGAGATCTCACCATGACTTCAGAAAACATGTAGTTTACTCAGATTTCAGAAACAAGGGGCTCAGCAGAAGGACAGGCACTTTTGAAGTTCCATTGCAAATGGCTTTACATACATTTATTCAGTATTTTAAATGTATTTTAAACACTGTGCGGCTGAACAACAACAACAACAACAAACTTTGTTTACCTCCTTAAACAGCAATTGTCAAAATTTAAATATTCACATTCCTAACTCAGATGGAAATGATGTAATTGCTTATTTTCTAGCATCCTCTCCCCAACATATCTTAGAGTATTTACCATCTGTTGGATTGAGTTTCACTGACCCCACATACCACCTCCAAATCAACTTATGCATTTTTAATACTCTTTGACATCAGTATTTGAATATTCCATGTGCTTTTCCACTCACTGAAACTTATTTATTCTCCTGTATCTAATTCCCATAATAATCATCTTGTTCATTTTCATTGCTAATAATGTACAGTATTGTGAACTTTGCTTACTAACCGTTCATTGCCTTCCTATTCCCTTCACTTCAGTTTTGAAGTATAAATCTTTCAAATTCCGTAACTTCTCTACATTTACCATTTTTTCTGACCCAATTTTTTGTCCATTGTTTTCTAATTGGACAATACTATAATTTGTTAGATAACTTCTCCCCCCCCTTTATTCTTCGTTCTAGCTATCCAGTCCTTGTTTAATCTGATAACTTTTGACATTTCCCATCACTTTTACCAGAGTTAAAGGTGGTATATATGTTATTATTTAAAAAAATTATATTTATTCCACACTGATAATTTTTTTAAAAAAGGATGTTCTTTTTTAAAAAAATATTGTTATCTTGTAGAAATAGACTATTTATTAGAATTGAATGTAGTTCCTACATTTTTTTGTATTTACGGTAATCAAATTAACTTATTTGGCTGAGACATAGCATCAAATATATATCTTAGTTGGCTGATAATATAATATAACATAAACTTAAATTAGGAAGTCCTAAACCTCTACTTTTTTAGATTTATACCATCTCTTTTTATTAAGTGTAAGCTTTTTTAAACTCTACTACAAAATTTATTAATCATCTTCAGCTAGTATTTTAACTCTGCTTCACTAGTTTCAATCGATAACTTCCTAAATAAAAAAAAAAAACTTAGGTACTATCTTCATCTTACATATTGTGGAACCAAGACAAGTAATTATGAAATTTATACTTTTAATCTTGATGTGATACTACTTTAAAATTTCCTTTTTCCATCTTTCCAAAGAGAGATTGGTAGTTTAGTAACTTGTATCCTTGACTATACCATGCAGACAGTGCTGGCTCTTTGGCTGTAAATGGAGTTGGACACAACTAGCTTTCAAGGATGGGAGACCTTTACTTTTACCTTTAAACTTTGTTAGGGGCCAAAAACAATTTGAGTAGGCAAAGATAAAGGCTGGGCAGGTTTGCGATTACTGAAATGTTGTATGGTTGCTGGAGAGTGGATTGAACCAGTTGTTCTCAAAGCATTCTTAATCAAGGGATATTGCACTTGTTTGATTGCATCACACACACCTCCCCCTTTAAAGTTGCTCTAAGTAACCATTTGCCTTTTGCTTTCCAGACCATGTTTCCCCCTCAGTGGGCTGCACCACTGCCACTTTTGCTGGTGCTTCTGACAGTGGGACATGCAAAGAAGACACCGGAGATCGGTAAAGTCAAGATACTTGTATGTGTACAGATGAGGAGTGGAGGCCAGGCTATAAACATTTCAGTCTGCCTTCCTCAAAGCTATGTTAGGGCTTTATGCTTTGTGCTTGTGTGTGTCCTAAGCAGCCCTTTTGACTAATAGCACATTCCTGTGTTTGGTTTTGTTCGGAATGCCACAGTACTTTTTGATAGCCAGAGCAAGAGCCAGCTATAGATTTGGAAGGTTTATTGATCCAAAATGAAGGACTGACATCAGAGGAATAAGAGCGAGGAGTCTGGGTGGTGAAGAGCCTGATTTAACCTCAGTCTGAAGAAGTAGCAACACATTGAAGGGGGCACACTGATGCACTAAACCAGTGGTGGTGAACCCATGGCATGCACGCCAGATGTGGCACTCCCAGCCTTCTCTGTTGGCACTTGCACCGTCAGCACAGCACAGATTTTGCCCCGCCCCTCTGCCCAGCAGCCCAATGGGAGCGCTCCCTCCCTCTCCCCATCACAGAGTTCATTCCACTCTGTTTGGGCACTAAAAGGTTCACCATCACTGCCCTAGACTGTGAATGGGATTGTGCTGTGTTAGTCTTCTCCCACCTGGCACTGCAAAATGTTTTAGACTATGACCCTAGTACCATCTTCCCCAGCCAACAGGGAAATGACTGTTGGTTAGGGACAAAGTTGCTTGTAGGTTAACACATCTGGAGTTTGCTGGGTTTGGAAGACTGTGGCAATGTATGAGAGCAGCCTTGTGCTTTCTAGAGTCTCTGCAATCAGCCTAACAAACGCCTTCTCCTATATGTTGTTTCATTGGGGAAGGAAAATGGAGGGAGGGGGAGACTAATTCATACAAATTTCTCCCGATATTTTTTATTACTTTGTATGATTTCAGAAATAGCCAGCCAGCACGGCTAGCAGTGGCACATACTGAATGTCTTAGTTTTTAAAAAAATTCTCCCATCTATAAATAAACCAAATATCAGACATTTATATTTAGTATGATTAGTCTCAGAATTCATCAACGGCTGATTCCAAGATGTCAGTGTAAGACTGTGCAGCACGTCTAGAGATAGGCATGTGAATCAGTGGTGGGAAATTTTGGAGCCCACCACTTATGTGAATGCTTGTTTAAGACGCACTGCTTTGCACCATTCTCAACTAAACAGGAGAACACACTGCCACAAGTTCATTACCGGATAGATTTAGAAGGAACTATGCAAGTTAAAGTGAAATGAGGGTATCAGGGACTAGGAGTAATGACATCCAGGGCTTTCTATAAGACCTACTTAAATCCTGTGCTACAGGCACAGAGATTTCCCCAAAGATGTGGCAGACTCAGTGTGTGCCTTTTCTTACACATTTGGACTGAAAGGTCTGTGTGATAATTTGTGAGTCATTTAGTGGTGGTGGTGGTGGTGGTAGCAATTGTATCTTATTTGCATCCATTTGTGTGTATAAATAAATCAGCAAAACCCAAATGCCATGTAATCTGTAATGGCAATGCCTATGTTTGGGATCAAAAGGAAATAGATTATGTCTACTTATGTTGCTTTCTAGACTCCTGCCAGCCTCATGCCTCTTGCCATGAATGCATTCAATCCCACCCCAGATGTGCCTGGTGCAAGCAGCTGGTGAGTTTTCTGTCTCATGGGCATCTGCTTTCTTTCCACCTTCCCTGGAATAGTAACAGTTACATGCCATCAAGTCAATCCCGACTTATGGTGACCATTTCCAAGGTTTTCTATCTATACAGTGCTCAGAAATAGTTTACAACTTCCTTCTTCTGGGAGTATATCTGGGACTGTGCAGCTTGCTCCTGGCTACCCAAACTGGCTCTTCTCCTGGGAGGCACAGTTTTTGTGACCTCTGGCTCCGCTGCCAAATATTTTATTCACTGAGCTATCCAATATCCCAATTGTTTTCACAGAAGATTCAGGAAACGTCTCCTTTAGGACTGACATTCAGAGCTTAAAGACCTGCTGACGGCTCATTCGTGTTGAGAGAAAAGGTGCAGGCAGAAAAGTGGCTGGAATCCTGTTGCACAGTTCCGTGTGCGCAGAGGGGCCGACCTCATTAGCAGTAACAAATGGCTGCTAGCCAAAGGCTTCTTTTGGCAATTTGGCCTTGCTTGTGACTTTGTCACATTGTGTGCAAGCTGCATTCCCCCGCCCCCCATGTCAACAGACATCTTTAATCAACAGCAATTTCCCACTGCTGATGACATCGTTCCCAGTCTGCCTGTGGAGCTACACTACGGGACTTCAGTCATTGTTTCTAACCACCAGATGGCTGGATAGCTCAGTGAGTTGAGGACCTTGGAGTTCAATTCCCCAATGTGATGCTCAAGAGAGAGAAAAGAGCCAACAGGTGTGATTTTGGTCAACTTGCACAGTCTCGGGGCACCAGCAGAAGAAGGGAGGGGGAAACCACTTCTGAGTACTGTCTACCTAGAAAGCCCTAAAAACAGCTCCCGTAATTTGGAATTACCTTGATAGTGCATGAGGATGATTCCCATTCTGACCACCACATGACATGACAGAGTTCAGCTTGATTTGCTGACTTGAGTTGTCTGAATGTTGCCGCCACCTCTTTGTGTTACATCTTCCCCTCATTGCCTGGAGTGTCCCATGACCTGAGCTGGAAGCAGCCTTGATGGGACTGAAAGTGACGATTTTGGACAGGTGTTCAGTCTCAAAGGTTTATATTCTTCCAGGCCAGCCAGATGTGTCCTTTTCAACAAAGGCAAAAGGTTTCCTTGAAGGCATCACCATCATCTGCAGACAAGCTTGGCCTCCAGTTTACCTCTTGCCCTTTCATTCCAGTTTCTCACACAGACTTTCACTCAGAGGGTGTAACAAGGGCTCATTTTGCATAAGCAACAGTCGCTACCTATGACTGCTCACCCCCTCACCCTCAGCAAGCACGTGAAAAGTTTGAGCCTGCTGAGGGCCTGCCCTGCCCTTTGGTAGCTCAGGTGTAATATTGGAGAACTTTCTGCAGGTTCTTGACCTACTCCGAAGCTTTACTTCAGTGAGCCATGGTGAGAATATGAAAAAGGTTTCAAGAGACCTGGGTTCAGAAGTGGTTCAGAGATGTCAGGTTGTGTGGGAAGTGCAGGTCAACATTCTCCAAAAGAGCAAAACATTTCTTTTCTTAGGCTACATATTCCAGAACTCCCCAGCCTGAAAGAAAGAAAAATAGATAGATAGATAGATAGATAGATAGATAGATAGATAGATAGATAGATAGATAGATAGATAGATAGATAGATAGATAGAGAAAGAAAAAAGATAGAAAGAGAGAGAAAAATAGATAGATAGATAGATAGATAGATAGATAGATAGATAGATAGAGAATGAAAGAAAAAAGATAGAAAGAGAGAGAGAAATAGACAGAGAAAGAAAGAAAGAAAGAAAGAAAGAAAGAAAGAAAGAAAGAAAGAAAGAAAGAAAGAAAGAAAGAAAGAAAGAAAGAAGGGGAAACATTCTTGAAACAATGCAGTTTGAAAATTAGGCATTTTGGTTTTCTGTTGCCTTTATGAGTCAGCAAAACAACTGCACACACTGTTAAAGTGTGGGAAAATTCTCTTGCAGGAGTCTTAAAGCACTTTTTTGTTTCTTTATTTAATTTTTGTGGACACTTTTCTCCCAGTTAGGTGGGCTCACAATTTATTAAAAAGCCAAGCCAGTTAAAAACATGACAAATTAGTGTATTAAAAATAATTAAACTTATACTGGAGAGCCACAGTAGCTTAGTTGTTAAGATGCTGAACTTGATGACCGGAAAGTCGGCAAGTCAACAGTTTGAGGCCTAAGTGCTGAGCTATGGAGTGAGTTCCCACTGTCTGTCCCGGCTCCTGCCAGTCTAGAAGTTTGAAAACAAGAAATTGCAAGTAGATCAATAGGTACCACTTCAGCAGGAAGGTAACAGCATTCCATGCACTCCGGTGTCTAGTCTCTCTGGCTGCCATATGACCACAGAAACATCTGCAGACAGCGCTGAGTCTTTGGCTCCAAATGGAGATGAACACAGCACCCTAGAGTCAAATATGACTGGCTTTCAAGCAAGGGTGACCTTTACCTTTACTAGTATTAAAATAGCTAAACTGTTTAAAATGCCTTAAAACAGATTTAAATATACTGTACATCAGATTTTTTTAAAATAGTAGCCATGTTAGTCTGTGTGGTTCAGGCATATCAGAAAACAAAATAAAAAACACTGTAGCACTTTAAAGACTAACTACTATACTGTATTTTTATTGTTAGCTTTCATGGATCAAGCCCACTTCTTCAGACAAGGAGTGAAACTTACAGGCATGGTTTATATACACCAAATTCAGGGGGTCAAAGGGAGAAGGGCCTGCTCAGGCAGAATGACAGACAAGCAAGCACAAGAATACGGCTTCAAATAATAGGCAATACTCAAAATTAAAATTGCAATTCCCAATTTGCTGTCAGAAGCCTGTTTGAAAAGTATGGCCTTCGTGGTTACTGGGAGGACAGGAGGGAATGGGACAATCTTACTTCTGGAGAAGGCTGTTCCACAACCTGGTTGCAGTCCCCGAGAAGCCCCTCTCTCATGCCCGCACGGCTGTGATGGTAAGGGGACCAAGAGGAGGGCCTCCTCTGAAGATCTTGAGGAGAGAGGAGACACAGTCTTTCAGATGGTCTGGTCCCAAGTTGTAGAGCGCTTTATAGATCATAACTGGTACAGTATTTTGAATTGAGCTTGGAAACTGACAAGCCGCTGAGGAAACTGTTGTTAAAAAGTGAGTTATATTCTCCCTGCATCTGACCCTAACCTGCAGCCTGGCTGTAGAATTTTGATCCAGCTGAAGTCTATGAGTCATCTTGAAAGGCCACCCCATGCGGGGTGTGTGTTGCAGCAATTGAAAAAGGATGTAGTTAAAGCATGTGTCCCTGTAGCCAAAATTCCTTTCAGCTGTTTGGACAGGTCAATATAAAGTGAAAACAGAACTCTGAACATGTACAGAGTGTCCTCACCACTAATCAATGACGTGTGTGTGTGTGTGTGTGTGCGTGCGCGTGTGCGTGCGTGCGTGCGTGCATGCGTGCACACACGCATGCATGCATGCATGCATGTGCGTGCACATGCACACACGTGCACAAAATCAGTGGTTACTTTCAAGGCTTTCTCCCAGTCCTTTATTTGTTGTTCAGAAGGGCATATATTCTAGGATCATTTAGGGCTCTTTCAAATACCACGTGACCTAAAATAGGCCACTTTTTCACACACACACCCTGTGACTTTCCATGACCTTTGGACATCCCCCCCCCCCCCCCGCCTGCCCAAATCACGAGGTTTGAAGATAGATCTATAGCCAGGTGCGTGGAACCCTAACCCTACAAGGCCATTTGAAAAACAAAATGACTGCCCCTTTGAAACTGTTGGGGCCAAATTGCCAGCGCCGTCATGCCTGCAGGGCAAAATGGCTGTAGGGGCCTCGAAGCTGACTGAGAGAGCATAACCCGGCCCCCGGCATGAAAAGGTTGGGAACCCCTGTTTTAGACTCTAATTCCCATCAGCCTCAGCTAACTTGGCCAACATCGAAGGGTCAAGGGGAGGAAGTGTGAAGCATCCAGAGAGCATCAGGTTAGGGAAGGGTCTTCTCATCTACTGTGGGGCTACAATAAGTCTTGTGGCGGTAACTCCCTGTCTTGTCTCCTCATGTAGAACCTGCCCAAAGGAAAATTCATGTGCCACTTCTCCATTTGCTTTTTGTTGTAGTTGGTGACTGTTCCTCTTGGACCAAAGAGCAGGTGGCCAAGAACCCCGAACACTGTCTCTCAACTGGAACCTCCATAGCCCTGCTTGGAGGACTGGCTGGGTGAAGATTACCTGGGGAAAAGTGTCTCCTTCTCTCAAGAAAGTCTCTATGTCCGTTCCCACCATGGTCAGGACAGAGATGGTGTGTCCCTTTCTCTCCTCCATGGGTCTCTGCTCCCAACAAATGGAGTTTCTGGCCCAAAGTGTTACAGCTTCTAATCTGTACCGCAAGAGCAAGCTCAACCGCTGCGGTTTGAAACCCCTCCCCTCTTTCTAGGTGCCAGCCGAGTTGAAGAAATGCTCCTTACCACATCCTGCTTGAGTAGAAGCTGGGGTTTAATATGATGAATTGTAGGTGCAAATGTGGCGATGTCATTTGCATTACTGTATTTTGCCTACGTGGGAACTATATTTGGAAGGCGTGACAGGAGGGGAAGCAACTGCTCAATGCAATGGAGGTTTTTCAAAAGCAGGGACGGATCACTCTTCACTCTTTTTGTAGAAATAAATGACGGCTTTGTTACAAATTGAAAGGATGCTGATACCAGACAGTGGGTAGAGTGACATAATAGGGCTTAGGAGAGCTGGGTTCAGATCCTTACTCATGAACCTTCGAAAACTCAATGAGAGTAGTGGGGGTAGCATTGGTACAACTTCACCTGGAAAGCCCTGTTCAGGTTGCTTATAAGGACATTCCAACTTGACAGCTCCTCATACGTGTAAGGCAGGGGTGCGCAAACTATGGCCCAAGGGCCGGCGCCAGCCCGCAATGCCAATTCATCCTGCCCATAAAGCCCTCGTCACTCCTGGAAGCAGAACTAAAACACACCCATATGGATGAATTGGCATTGGGGGCTGGGGCGGGTCCCCAGGCTGTAGTTTGGGCTCCTGACCCACATGACTCGCCCACAGCCCAAAAAGTTTGGGCACCCCTGATGCAAGGTGTCCCTTGCTCAAAAGCCAGTTGCATCTGACCCTAGGGTGTGGTGCTCATCTCTGTTTACAGCAAAAGAGCCAGCACTGTCTGCATCTGCAGACATTTCCATGGTCGTGTGGCAGGCATGACTAGATGCCAGAACACATGGAACACTGTTACCTTTCCCTCAAAGAGGTACCTGTTTATCTACTTGCAATTTCCTGCAATTCAAATTGTAAGTTCGGCAGGAGCTGGGACAGAGATGGGAGCTCACTCCGACGTGTATTACTAGGGTCTCAAACTCCTGCCCTGCCAACTTTCCACTCAGCGATCTGTAACTGGAGGCAGAGTTCGCAAGAGAGGTGTCACCTCCGCTGATTGGTCGCCAACAGCCTCCTCATCACTGTTGTGTACCTTGGCCACTGTCTTAGCTTCTCTTGTTCTTGGGTACAAGAAACGCAACCGCCAGGAGATCAAAGCCAAAATAAGTGGGGGATCCGGCTTAGTTTCTTTGCTTGTGTCCTTCATGCTCACAGAGGATAGGATGGCAGGGAAGTGATGTCCAAGAGGAGGATGGCTGGGCTAGAGGACTGTGAGGATCAGTCAAGCACCCTTTGTTGGGGCATCGCCCCTTGCAGGATCTCCCCTCCCCAAATAGTACTAACCTCTGGCACCAGTCTTGATAAATGGTTCTTTTTATCTCTTTGGATACCATAGTTGGCTGAGCCCACTGAAAGAATGGGAAGGGGCTACATTATCTGGGCGCAACAGGGGCTAGAAGGCAAGTAGCCTCCCATGCAGGATGGTTGGACTTGTGGTTTTTCACTGAAACAGGAAACCACAGTGACTCAACTGATACGTCTGTCAATATTTCATGCCTTCTCAATCTGACAGTGGCAGGGAAGAGAGGAAAGGGGACGATAGGAGGAAAAAAGGGGCACTGGGGTGAGGGAAGAGCAAGGATTTTCTCCTCTGGCACACATGTTCATTACCATTGCCAAGTGCAGCTTCTACAAAAACAACATGTGTTTGAGAAAACATGATTTTGCATGTTAAATACAGTCATATGCATCTACTCGTTGAACAGAATCTAACCTCTCCAGCTAGCTGTCATTCGAAGTGGGAAGGAGGGGGAGCCTAATTTTGTAGCATGTGAAGTTTTTGTAAGCAGAAATATTTGCTTATCTCTCATCTTTCTCTACTGCGAGAATTTGTAGCTGTCCCCGAAGGTATCCTGTAAATAAGACAGGAAGCTAGGAAGAATACCTGTTCGGGGTGGGGGTGGGGAACTACCTACTAAATAATGAAACTAGTAGTCTAGTGAGCTTTTTAGATTATTAGTTGATTTAAACCTACGCAGGAGAGAAACACAAGCGTTTTGAAGTTGGGGAGGGGGTTAATATGTCCTTTGTTTTTAGGCAACATGCATATTACATCAGGTTTCTTGAGAAGAGGGATGCTCCCTTCTCTCATGGAAGAGGACACTCCCCTCCTGCAATTCTTGTAAGTGCTTCTATTTACATTTATAAACACCTGTACTCAAAATGCTGCCCTAATGCCCATTCCTCTCCAGGATTTTGTACAGCCAGGTGAATCAGACATGGGCCGCTGCGCTCTCCGGGTAGAGTTGGAACATCGTGGCTGCCTCCCCAGTGAGGTTGTTGAGCCCAGGGGCGAACAGCGTCTTCTGGAGGACAGGCCCCTGAGCAACAGTAGCCAAGCGCAGGAGACCATCACTCAGCTGGCACCCCAAAGAATTGCTCTTCGCCTTCGCCTCGGTAGGTTCTTCAGGTAGAAGAAAATGTCTGACAGGTGGGTGCCTGTTTGGCAGGAGATAGGCCCTGGTGAAGGACTGTCATTGGTGGAGAATGAGCTTGCCATGCTACATTTTTTAAGGATAGTAAAGATTAAGGTTTCCCTTGCTAGAAAGCCAGTCGTATCTGACTCTAGGGTTCAGTGCTCATCTCTGATTCAAAGCCGAAGAGCCATGGTCATGTGGCAGGCATGACTAGACACCGGAGCACATGGAACGCTGTTTACCTTCCCACCAAAGTGGTCCCTGTTTTTCTTGCTTTCAAACTGCTAGGCTGGCAGGAGCTGGGACAAAGACAGGAGCTCATTCCACACTGCAGTACTCGGGAATCGAACTGCTACCCTCCCGCCTTCCAGTCAGTGTCTTAGCCACTTGAGCCACTGCAGTCCCTCATTTTTTTAAGGCTATGGCAAGGCAAACATGAGCTTCAGTGTTTGCCTTGCCATTTCTCACAATGACAAAGGGACAAGCAATAATAAATGGAAAATATGGGATCCAATGCAAATCATTCTTTCATTCAAAACTATATAGTACTGTAATTATATTCTAGCAATTTCATGCTTCCATTATTATTATTTAATCCAAGAGGGTCAATCTTTTTATTATTGGCTATATACTGGGCATAGATTTGGATATCTGTACCCATGTGCCTGCTTTTATTTTGTTTTATTGAAAACATTTTTGTCAAACCATATTTGAAGACAATATACACCATAAAATGAATGTGATCCTAGTCTGCAACACAACAACAAGAAAACAGATCAAACTTTAAACTAATGAAGAGTTAGCTTTCTTAAAGTGGCAAAATTTCTAGGCAAATAAAGTAATCTGCCTGGAATTTGAAAGACAGCTATGCTGGTATTAAATGAGTATTGTAGTGATGGAGGGCTTTTGTTCCTGTCTGGAATGCTTTCTCCTGTTTAGCTTTGATGAGAGGTAGGTGGGGAAGGAATTCAGTAGAAAGATCAATAGCTCTAGAATTAGGTACTTTTTAAAGCTACTTGGGAAACTGTTTATTTATTTATTTATTTTATTTATTTATTTGCATTTAATATCCCGCCCCAATCGGGCGGACCCGACTCTGGGCGGCTTACAGCATAGCTCATAATATATATGGCCTTAAAATTCATAAAATTCATAAGAATTCATAAAAAATTTAAAACGTTAAACAGTAAAAACGGATAGAAACCCATAATAACAGCTACCAGATGGGGGGCGGATGGCTGCTCTTAAATTAGCCATCCCGTATGGGAACCTGCATTGCTATGTCCCCACACTTGACCCGCCAGCCATGTCTTCAGGCCCTTTCGAAAGGGCAGAAGCTCCGTCTGCAGGCGCAGCTCTGTCGGAAGGAGGTTCCAAAGGGCCGGGGCGAACACAGAGAAGGCTCTCTTCCTGGTGCTCGTGAGGCGAGCCTCCCTGGCCGATGGAGTAACAAGAGAGCCCCTCCGGTCCGCCCTGGTGGGACGGGCAGACATTCTTAGGGTGACGCGGTCTCTTAGGTATCCTGGCCCACTACCATGTAGGGCTTTAAAGGTAATGACCAGCACCTTGAATTGCACCCGGAGGCAAACTGGCAACCAGTGCAGCTCCCGGAGCAGTGGTGAGGCCCGAGCATAACGCCCGCACCCCATCACTACCCGGGCTGCCGCATTCTGGACCAGCTGAAGCCTCCGAATGGTCGCCAAGGGCAGCCCCATGTAGAGCGCATTACAGTAATCAAGTCTGGAGGTGACCAAAGCATGCGTGACCATGAGCAAGGCATCCCGGCCTAGGAGGGGGCGTAACTGGCGTATTACACGAAGTTGTGCAAAAGCCCTCCTGGCCACGGCTGCCACCTGCTCATTGAACAGTAGCCGTGAGTCCAGGAGGACCCCCAGATTACGCACCGGGTCTGTTTGGGGCAAAACTGCCCCATCCAGAACCAAAGCTGGTAACTCCCGTGTTAGCGCAGGGCCCCTTACCCATAGCCACTCAGTCTTGCCGGGATTCAGCTGTAGCCCGTTTTCCCCCATCCAGACCTTAACAGCCTCCAGGCACCTGGAAAGGACTTCCACTGCACCGCCTGGGTCCCCACGGGCTGAGATGTACAACTGGGTATCATCAGCATACTGATGATACCTTACCCCGTGGGAACGGATGATCTCACCCAGCGGCTTCATATAGATGTTAAATAGGAGAGGAGAAAGTACCGAGCCCTGAGGCACCCCATACTGCAGGGGCCTAGGGCTGGACATCTCCTTCTCCAGGCACACCGACTGGGTCCTGTCCCTCAGGAATGAGGAAAACCAGGACAGCACTGTGCCCTGGATCCCCAAGCCCCGGAGCCTTCCCAGAAGGATGCCATGATCGACAGTGTCAAAAGCCGCTGAGAGGTCGAGGAGAGCAAGGACAGACGGTTCCCCTCCGTCCCGCTCTCTCCAGAGATCATCTACCAATGCGACTAGTGCAGTTTCGGTACCATATCCGGGCCTGAATCCTGACTGAAACGGGTCCAGATAATCCGCTTCATCCAGGACATCCCGTAACTGCTGCGCCACAGCTTTCTCCAGGACCTTACCTAAAAAAGGTAGGTTAGACACTGGACGGTAGTTGGAAATTACCATAGGGTCGAGGGACGGCTTTTTTAAGAGGGGGAGCACCAAAGCATGTTTAAATGGTGCTGGGAAATGCCCCTCTTTTAATGAAGCATGTCAATGTCTTTCCTTTTTTCCTGTCTTCCTTCTCTTTGGTCACAGAGGAGGAACAAAGTTTCCAGGTGCGCTTCAGACGGGCTGAAGGTTATCCTGTGGACTTGTACTATCTCATGGACCTGTCATACTCCATGATGGATGACCTGGAGAACATAAAGCGACTGGGAAGCCACCTCCTGTCTGCCTTGCGTGATGTTACCACCTCCGCGAGGATTGGTATGCAGGCTTGTAGTCAGAACTCATTTATAGTGGGTGGGTAAGCAACTGTGGTGGCTCAAGTGGTTAAGACGCTGAACTTGACGACTGGAAGGTCCGCAGGTCAGCAGTTTGAGACCCGAGTACTGGATGACGGAATGAGGTCCCGTCTCTGTCCCAGCTCCTGCCAACCTAATAGGTTTGTAATCAAGAAATTGCAAGTAGATAAATAGATACCACTTTGGTTGGAAGGTAAACAGTGTTCTGTGCACTCAGGTGAGGTATACCTGCCTACGGAAACAGCTATAAACGCAGACAGTGCTGGCTCCTTGGCTGTAAACAGAGATGAGCACTGAACTCCAGAGTCGGATATGACCAGGCCCGTGCTGGGGTGCCAAATTACCGGGATGGGCAGCCATGTGCCTCTACTGAGAACCCATAACTTAAAGGGCCACAGCACCTCAGCAGTTTCTGCTTTGGCTCCTCTCGGAGGGCTCCCCTCAACCCTGTGGGAGAAAGTCCAGATTATGGCAGATTGATGATGATGATGATGATGATGATGATGATGATGATGATGATTAATCTTCTTCTTCTTCATCATCATCGTCATCATATGACTGGCTTTTGAGTAAGGGCAGCTTTTACTAATGGAAACCAAGAGCAAGCCCTATAGTTCGACAGAGAGGTGGAACAACCTCAGACAGAAAATGCTGTTGGGGGAAAGGGGGATAACTAGAGCAGCCCCCATCCGTGCCTACTGAGTACCTGGCCATACTTTTCTGTTGCAGGACAGCACTAGGTAACTCACATGGCTGATATTGTACCTCTTAAACTGGCCAGGTGCCTTTATTGGAAGTGGTGGGTAATCAGTCATTGATACCATAGCAATATCAATTACACATATCTACCACCCCATAATATTTAGAGCACTCTCTGGGCGATTTACAAGGTAATTAGCATTTTTGTTCAAAATATGCTGGGTCCTCACTTTACAAAAGGATGAAGGCTAAGTCTGCCTTGAGCCTTGTCAGGATCGAACTCACAATGTCAGTGGGTTTGGCTGCAGTTTAACCACTGAGCCACCACGGCTCTTCATATTGCAAGCATTTTCCACACCGGCTTTACTTTCTCCCTCTTTGTTTGGCCTCAGAACTTGTAGGAAAAGTATGAAAAGTAACATTTTGACAGCCAGTGCCTTTGTACGTGAAATGGGAGGGGTGCCCTATGGTCCTTGGTCTCAGGCTGCAACACATTTGGGGCTGGGATTTGGGAAAACCCAAAGGGTACAGTGCCATCAATGGGAATTGTAAGTGGGTGCCAATCAGCAAAAACATAACTAAAAAGGAAGTTTCTTGTTGTTCAGTTGCACAGTTGATTCCAACCCTTTGCGACCCCATGGACCATTGCCCTCCAGGTACCCCTGTCCTCCTCCACCCCTCTCAACCCACCCAGCTCTGTGCTCATTGCGTCTACAATACCATCTAGCCATCTCATCTTTGGCCGCCCCATTCTTCTTTTGCCCTCCACCTTTCCAAGCATCAAGGCTTTCTCAAGTGAATCCTCTCTTCTCATTTGATGTCCAAAGTACTTTAGCTTCATCTTTATTATTTGACCTTCGAAGGAGCAGTCAGGGTTGATTTCTTTTGGGAATGACCTATTTGTTCTCCTTGCTGTCCAGGGGACTCTCAAAACTCTCCTCCAACACCACATCTCAAAGGCGTCTATTCTTCTGCGCTCAGCTTTCCTAATGGTCCAGTTCTCACAACCATACATCACAACAGGGAATACCGTTGCTTTGACTATGCGAATTTTTGTTTTCAAGGCGATGTCTCTATTTTTAACTATGTTCCCCAAGTAAGCCAATATGTTTAAACTGAATTTTTTTTTAATGCAAGAGTTTTCAACCTTTTAAAGCCGGGGGCCAGATAATGCTCTCTCAGATAGCTTTGGGGGGGGGGGGTGATGGCCATTTTGCCCTTCCTCTACCCCATGGCACTTCCTGGTGTGGTGGAGGTGGTGGTGGGCCACATGAAATGGTGCCGTGGGCAGCAAAAAATTTTACTAGCACACTGTGGGTGTAGCCAAAATTGTGGGTGGGGCCAACATCATGACATCATGGGAGGAGCGAATTATGTGGGCAGAGCCGATGTAAAAAAACCCATAAACATAAGTACACATAAAAATACAAATTAAATAGACATTAAAATACATAAAAATACACATAAAAACACATAAAATGCACATTAAATACACATTAAATAGACATAAAACATAAAAATACAAATTAAATACACATAAAACACACATTAAAAATAAACACACATTAAATACACATTAAAATACACCCACCCACCCCTACGCCCAAAGGTGAGTCACTTACCCTGGGGAGCAGGCTATAGGGAGCTTCAGTCTAGCAGCTTCTCTTCCTCCTCCCTGCTTGGGAGGACAGCAAGGAGGCTGCACATGTACACCAAGTGCTGTAGGTGCAAATGCACACCAAGCACTTGGTGCGCTTGCGCAGTGAGGAACCTGTGAAAAGGTAAGCGACCGAGGTGGTTCCCCCCAAAAGCCGCTACTGGTTCTCCAGGACACCGGGAAAAGTTACTACCGGTTCTGATGAACTGGTGTGAACCTGTTGCTGCCCATCACTGTGTGGGCTGCATCCGGCCCATGAGCTGCAGGTTGAGAATCCCTGGTTTAATGTAAAAACTCTTCTTAACATTTTATTAGAAGGGACTACAAATATCCCTGAGTGGGAGCACCACCCCACATCCAATCCCAATAATGATATTTTGTTGGTATGGTGCATTTGTGAAATAGCTGGGAAGAGCGATCCTGTGAGGTTCCAGAAGAAGGGGAAAGAGGGAGGCGCCAGCATGCAGGAGGGCTCTATTAAACTCCAGAATGCCTGCCGTTGCAGGTTTTGGTTCCTTTGTCGACAAGACAGTGTTGCCGTATGTGAGCACAGCACCCTCCAAGTGGAAGAATCCCTGCCCTAGTTTAAAGGAGACCTGCCAGTCACCATTCAGCTATCATCATGTGCTGCCGCTAACCAACAACGCCAGTGAGTTCGAGAGCCGAGTCAGCCAGCAACACATCTCGGGTAACATGGACAATGCAGAAGGAGGTTTCGATGCAATCATGCAGGCAGCCGTTTGCAAGGTGAGAAGACACCAGCTCTGTCAACCTGGCTGTGAGCGTTGATACATGGTTGGCTGGGGGCATGTAGGCTCCAACAGTGGGTGGCTTGCTCACATCTCCGTGCATAAACATCCTTGCACCTCTACAACGTACAGGTGTTTGGACATGAACACATCCAAACACTTACCTATGCCAATCCTTGTATGTTTGTGTGTAGCGGTGAGGCTACAGATGGCTATAATTGCATACATTTTCCATCCTTTGACTTGCATGTGTAAAAATATTACAGAGGTGGATTTCATTGTAATAATCAGATCATATAGCAAAGCAAAGCAATCAGGCTTATATACCACCTCACAGTGCTCAATGTACTCTCTGGGCGGTTCACAAGTTAATTAGCATTTTGCCCCCAACATACTGGGGACTAGTTGGGCTTTACCCCTGAGCCTGCCACAGAGTCCCATCAGCTGTAACATACTCAGTGGTGGGCTCCAAAATTTTTTACTACCACACTGTGGGTGTGGTATGGTGGGCGTGGCCAGGGGGAAAGCCCTGCATTGCACCCGAATTAGGACTACTTTATTTCAAAACTTGGATGTGCAGGGCGAGCCAGAATTTCTGCTACCGTTTCTGGCGAACTGGTCCAAACCTGCTGATGCCCACTACCGTACATGCTCCCACTCTATTGACACCCCCAGCTGGGAATGGGACAAAATACAGCAGGCTAAGTTTGTTCCACTCTTGACAAGGTCTCAAGATGAGGTTGGTTGGGATGGATTGGCCTGGTTGCAAAGTAGATGTAATTGGCTCAATCCATCCCAACCCAAACAGCTGCCTATATACCCATTGAGACAGCTTCCTACTTGTTGAAGGGTGTCACCATAAATCAGAATCAACTTTAGGGTTTTGAAATCTGTCAGAGTGGTAGATCATAGAAAGATTGTGCTAATTCCTTTCAACTCTGATAACAAGCTGGCTGAAATCCTGCTGCCTTGTTATGCGAAATGTGTAGAATTCAGCCCTTCCTGGCTGTGGGTTAATGAGTTCCTGCTGGGGCTTAAGTGTGCAACCAAGCCAGCATGTGCACACTCCCTCCTTCCAAAAATCCTGGTGGTGGCTTTTTAATGGTCAAGTAAGAATTGTGGTAGCTTAGTGGTTAAGAGACTGAACTTGATGACTGGAAGGTTGGAGGGTCAGCAGTTTGAGACCCAACTACTATGTGATGGAGTGAATTTCCATCTCTGTCTCCACTCCTGCCAACCTAGCAGTCTGAAAAAAAAAACTGCAAGTAGATAAATGGGTGCTGTGTCGGCCGGAAAGGAAACAGCCTGCCAGATGACCATGGAAACATCTGCAGACACATTTGGCTATAAACGGAGATGAACACCACCTCCTAGAATTGGATACAACTGGCTTTTGAGAAAGGGTGACCTTTAACTGAGAACTACTGGATGTTACAGTTTTTGCAGATCAAAGCAACAGGATTTCAGCCATTGTCCGAATCTGTCCTGGAAAAGTTGTGCTGTTGTGTAGTATTTATACACAGATGCAGACACAGGCCTTCCAAATGGCGATACACTGGAGTTCATTGTGTAGCATGCCTTGTCTGTCTGAAGTGTTGTGAGATGTCCTCTCTTCCCCCAGGAACAGATCGGCTGGCGCAACGTGACACGGTTGTTGGTCTTCACTTCAGATGGTGCCTTCCACACAGCAGGGGATGGGAAGCTGGGCGGGCTCTATATGCCCAATGATGGTCAATGCCACTTGGATGCCCAGGGACGATACTCCAAGAGCCATCTCTATGTAAGCCCCCCCCCCCCCGGTCTTCCAGGAATGCAGTAAGGATTGAAACTACTTTGGTTGGGTAAGGAAGGGTGGGAACAATCACCCTGGTGCTGGAGCATACAAGATCATGACAGGGTGTGGTGTCAGTCCAGAAAAAGTGGAATCTTTCCACAGGGACTGAATTGGAATCTGTAGTGGACAGATGGAAGTCTCCCCCCCCTCTCTGGAAAGAAACAGCTAAGAGTGGGGGAGGAAGGCTCGTTTTGAGCCCCAGGAATCCTGTCATTGTTGGCTGCGACAGATGGTTTTCCTTGCCATCCACGTATTCAGATTTTTGTGGGAAAGAATTCTTGGGATAGGTGGGTGTAGAGAGTTTTTCCCTGCAGGTAATGGGGTTGATTCAGACCAAGAAGGACCATTCAGGATCCTTCCACACACAGAATAGCCATCTGTGTGTGCACGTTGTGTTATGTCATATCCATGCCCATGTCCACACCCTGGCATTTCTTCAAGACTTGGGACTCCCCCCGTGTATTAGTAAAAATCCAGACAGAAGTGAAGAAACAACTTTGTGAAGTGAACTTTATATGAAAGTGAAGCCATGATGTGTCCTATAAATTAGGTACTTTGTGTTTAATTTATTGACACACCTGTGATCTTTGTTCAGTTTTTGACAGGATTGTGAGTTTTCTGATTGAGGGCCAGAGACTCATGGCTTCTAGGTCATATCTCCCATCTCAGAAAGGAGAAGAGAGGTCAATAGATTAAGTGAGGGAGAGAAATGGATCTCAAGATTATTTCAGAGCTATCTAAATCTCTCTCTACAGGACTATCCTTCTGTGGGGCACCTGGCAGAGGTGCTCTCTCAGTCCAACATCCAACCTATCTTTGCTGTGACCAGCATCATGCTTCCAATGTATGAGGTGAGTGGGGAGGAAGAGAGGTGGAAGAGGGTCCGAAACGGGATTGCACATGCTTCACACTTGCCTTTTCCTTTCTCTTCTTTGTCTTGCTTCACTAGGAGCTGAGCAAACTCATTCCCAAGTCCGTGGTGGGGGAGCTGAAGGACGATTCCAGCAATGTGGTGCAGCTCATTGCAGAGGCTTACAACGTGAGTGGGAACAAAGATGGGAAGAGGGGCACAATGCTTTGGGCACAGGTGGAAGAGAGAGGCAACACAGCTGAACCAGGTCTGGAACAGAGATGTGCACAATGGCTACTCTCACTAATCCATATTCTAGAGCTGGGGTGCCCAAACTTTTTGGGCCGTGGGTCGGTCACATGGTTCAGAGGGCCGTATCCAGCCCTGATGCCAATTCACCTGGCCCACAAAGCCCTTGTCACTCCCGGGAGCAGAAGTAAAATGTGCCCGTATGGGAGCATTTTACTTCTGCTCCCAGGAACGATGAGGGCTTCATGGGCTGGATGATTTGGTGTTGGGGACCAGATCCGTCCCCCGGGCTATAGTGTGGGCACCCTTGTTCTAGAGCTTGTGGCCCTCCAGATGTGTTTGGAGAAGGATTCTTCTGAACTGCCTAACAAGTGGTAATCAAGGCGTCCTCCTCTCATTGGATCTGCTATAATCTGTTTTAAAACAAAGATTTGCCCAAAAAGAGGAAGAAGAGGAAGAAGGAGGAGGAGCAGGAGGAGAAGTCACCTGAGTGTGCTCTGCCATGGTGGCTTTTCTGCACTAGTTCAAGTGTCAAACTTATGAACTGATGAGAATAAATCCATTGTTTAAAAAAAAGAAGCCTCATCAGTGGAAGGGGAAAACCTATGGATTTGGAGTAGGGTGAGGTGAGAGACACCGGGTTGATGAGTATTTTCCTTTACATCACATGATCCATGGGGGGAAATGTGAATCAGCTTGGCTCAAACCCATAATATTTCCCCATTTTCCCCCAAAGTAGTTAATCGTTTTCTCAGAACGTATCCTTGTTGTCGGTCTCTTCACAGAGCCTCTCCTCTACTGTGAATTTGGAGCTCACTTCAGACCTCCCTCCTGGTATTTCCATCGATTACGACTCACACTGCGATATGGAAACATACAAAAGCAGACATGGTGGAGAATGCTTTGATGTCCGTGTTAACCAGTTGGTGCGTGCTTACTTTGTCAGCTCTGAGTGAGGCACACAGAGGGATCCAATGCAGACCCAAGGCATTGGATCTGCAAGGGGTGGGGACTGCTTTTGAGTTTTTGTGTAGGCATGGAAATGTGCCTTTGTAGGCCATACGCCATCACTGGGACTCCTGTGTTCATTGATGTTGTCAGAGCAGTGGATGTACCAGTGGATGAAGATCTTTCAACCTGTACTTTATCCAGGGCCCATGCTTGTTCCTTCTTACCTTCCTTATATGGAGGAAGAGGAGATGATGTTCCTAGTAAACCCTTGGAAACAGTATTTGGGAACATTCCTCCTCTCCTTTCCCTTTGTAAGGTGAAAAAAAGAAGGCGAAGGTGAACAAAGACAGGAAGGGAAGTCCTTCTATTTCTGCTCAGTGATCAGCATTAGTGAGAGTCCCACCAGGCTGGTTCCAGGGACAGAGCTTGGAAGAAGGAAGTGGGTTCGGACTTGTGAAGCCCTCCACAGGCTAAATGGGAGCCTTCACAAGTGCATTAAGCAAAAGGGATTCCCCTTCTTTGATATAGGCAATACAGCTGGCAATCTGGTGAGGTCCCTCTCAAGTTGTTCACCCTCCCTTCCTTAGGTGGAATTTACTGTGAGGATAAAGGCTAGCCATTGCCTACCTGAACCCCAGATGCTGATATTCCGAGTCCCAGGAGTGGGTGAGGAGCTGCAGGTGGAGCTGATGACGGTTTGTGAGTGCCAGTGTGGAGATTCCCAGACCTACGCAGACCACTGCTCTGGTGGCTATGGAAATCTTACTTGTGGAGTTTGCCGGTATTGACTGATCTCAATGCATTTATTTTAGAACAGCCTTTCTGCATAACCTCAACCAACCAACCAACCAACCAACCAACCAACCAACCCATCCATGGCGGATGAGAGCTCTATAACATATTAAGAATAAATAAATAGGTCTACGTCCAAAATTCTTTTCCACCGCATAGTCAATAAAATGTTTCCATATATTCCAAAATTGATTCAGTTTAGTCAATTTTTTTAACATTAATCTCCCATGTTAACTTATCATTTAATGCAATGCCCCATACCTCGCTGTATCACCCTTCAATCTTAAGGTTGGGAATAATTTTCCATTGTTTAGCTATCATTAATCTTGCAAGGGTTAAAAAAGTCATCAATAAATCTCCCCCCCTCAGATATTTTCAAGTTTTCAATTTCCATTATCAATGCTATCTGAGGGTTTAACTTCATTTTTATTCCCAGTATCATGTTAATTTCTTCCTCTTATCTTCCCCAGAATTTAGCTATACTGTACAGTATACTGTATTTACAATCCCACCCAATTGCTGCTTGACACCTCCAACAATTTTTGGACTTAATCTATTTGATTTAGTCTTAGTGGTGTTAAATACCATCTCCATAGTACCGGTAGTTTATAATTACAGTATGTTCTTTATCTCTAACAGACATATTTCTCATTAGTTGTCCATTTGCGGTTCCAGGCTTTTTCTGTAATTTTAATTTCCAACTCCTTCTCCCTGATTTCCTTCAGTGTTTTTTGAGGCTTTGCATCAACGTTCAGTATTTTATACAGGTTACTTACACCCCCCCCCCCGCTTTAACTTTTGTACATCTTCCCTCACTTCCATAATGTAGTTTTCAAATTGTGTCAGATCTCTTCCACTCCCAAATCAAATTCTGTACTTTCTGTCCCAGGACTCCATCTTTATCTTTGTAAACCAATTTAATTTTAACTTGCTATAAAGTTCCTGTCTATTTTTGCAATCTCTACACTCCTCTATCCAATCTTTTAACAATTTGATCCTGTACTCTGCCAATATTGATTTAGCATCATCATCTAACTTTAATGGGCAAAATTTTATTTCCTGCAATTCTATTATTTGGGAGATTCCAAGTACTAATTTTTGTTTAAGTTTATTCCACATGGCCAACATATTATTCGCCAACCTATTGTTTGTTTTTATGTTTCCACACTGATCATCTAGAAAAATAGTGTTACCTATACAGTTGTATTCTTTTAATTCTACTTTCCATATTACAGATTTCATAGTTAAAATTTTTTATCACTCCCTTTAATTGAAAGGCATTGTAAAAAAATTTATATTTGGAGTTCCCAGACCACTCTTTTTTTGCGGCAAGTACCATAGTGATTTTGAAATTTTGGGTTTATCCATCCATTACAAAAACTATTTACTATACTTTGCCATTTATTTAATTCTTTATCTGTCAAGTGGATCGGTAATACCTCAAATGAAAAAATTGTTATTGGTATCAGTTTCATTTTACAGACTGCAATTCTACCAAACCACAGTAATTTTACTTTTTGATATTTTTTAAATCTTTCCCAATATTTCCTGCTCCCACCTCATAATTTAATTTCCCTAAATTGTTAAGATCCTCTGAAATTATGACTCCCAAATATTTCAAACTTTGTCTTATTTTTATTTGGGATAGTCCCTTAATCTTTTCTATATCTTCTTGAGTTTTGTTACAGGAAAAACCTGAAATTCTGGAAGGGTAATAATGAAGGATGATAAAAACAATAAATTTTAAAATGTAACAGGGTCCCCTCACATCTGGTATAGGGAGCACATAACTGATTATTATTTTAGTAGGGTTTTTTCTTTCTCTGTTTAGTTATACTGTACATGTTTCTATTTAATGTATTCATTTTCTTTGCTTTTTCTCTGAATGTTTTGTTATTGTCTTGTCTTTTGTATTTTTAATCTTAAAATTAAATAAAAAATGAAGAAATAAGTACTGTAGTATCATTAAAACTGATTTTTTGAAAAAAGTGTCAGTGGCAGCATCTAACAGTGTTTGCTTGGAAGAGATTAAATTGCCTCTTTTCATAAAGGAGAGAAGCAAGAAAACGAGGGCATCTCAGAGGGTAACCTTCTGCAAAGTGGCATAAGTTGGTTATAAATCCAACTCTGGCTAAGACTGGTAGGAAATGTAGCTCCACTCGCGGAAGGCTGTCTCCTGTTGTTCTGCCCCTCTCCCTAGAGACACCCCTCCAAAGAAGGACGTTGTCTGAGACTATCCTAGACAGAATCTATGAGGTGCATCTTCTGCAAATTCATGTTAAAAGATATCTAAACTCAGTAACCAACACTCCTCCATTTTATGCTAGTGAATTCTGTATAGTAGGTGTTAACGTGAGGAAACTCCTCCCCCCGGCCACTTTCTTACAGATCCATTGGGGACTGATTTCAGATTTACTCAGTCTTGTCTTCCTGCATTATCTGGAGAAAAGTAATTGCCAATCTTTGGTTCTTTCAAACCTCTGTCCAGTCTTGGTTCTCCTCATCCAAATTACTTATTCCTTCCTTCCTTTTTAAAAAATATATAAAGCATGTTTTTCGTGAGGAAGGTGTGCCAAACCTTTTGATATTCCACCTTTCAGAGTAAAAGAATCAAATTCTGTGGGGAGAAGTCAAGTAAGGTCCTGAAGTGAAGACAGGGATGAAGAAGACAGGGCTAAGATGGATGTAAGATAAGATCGAGTCACCTGTTCTCCACTTTTGGTATGAAAGACAGTGGGGTTGGGAAGAGATATTGTAGCAATGGGCCTGACGTAGCCTCTTGAAGATGTAGAGCAGAGGTGGCCAACTTACAGCCTGTGGGCCAGACTTGGCCTGCAGTACCATTTCATGTGACCCCTCACTGCTACCAGAAGTGGAAGCAGATGCATTTATGGCAGTCATAAAACGCATCTGCGTGTGCGTAAATGCATCTGTGGCTGCCATAAATGCATTTACAACAGTCACAGACGTGTTTTACAGCAGTGTTTACAGCAGAAGGAACCATGTGACCGGCCTGCTCAGCTGTCTGGGGGGGCATGGTCCGGCCCGTGACACGAAAAGGTTGGGAACCCCTGATGTAGATAATTGGCTTTAATGAGATTTTGTAGGCTCACACATTGACTCTCTTTTGATCCAACACTATCTGCTCTGCATCCTGTCTCTCCTTCTAGTTGCCATGAGGGATACACTGGCCAATTCTGTGAGTGCAAGCAAGAAGAGCTGGTAGACCCAGAGGCCAGTTGTCGAGATGTCAACAACACAGGTCTGGTTTGCAGTGGCAAGGGCCAATGTGTGTGTGGGAAATGCCAGTGCAACAGCCCTGCAAGTGGACCCCTCTGCAAGTGCGACAATGCTGCCTGCGAACGACACAATGGACGACTATGTGCAGGTGAGCTGAAAATTGAAAATTCTAGAGCAGGGGTGCCAAAACGTTTTGGGCCATGGGCCAGTCATGTGGTTCAGGGGGCTGGTCACTATCACCTGTAGGCCAGATCTAGCCCCCAACGCCAATTCATCCGGCCCATAAAGCCCTCATCACTCCTGGAAGCAGAAGTAAAACACACCTGCATGGGCACATTTTACTTCCGCTTCCGGGAGCGATGAGGGCTTTGCAGGCCAGATGAATTGGCATCAGGGGCCGGATCTGGGCCCCGGGCGTAGTTTGGGCACCCCTGCTCTAGAGTAAGGAGTGACTTACTACTCTGCTAGGACACAAATTAATGGGGCACCGGAAGAAAAATCTTGACCGTGCCTAACAGAGGATGAAGCTCCACTTAATTCAGTGGGAGTTGCTTATCAGCTCAGCGTATATGACACAAGGACACCCTTTGGGGTTTAGACCCGTTGAAGGCCCTGCGTAACTCGTGTTGCTTAAATTGCTGCGTCTGCTAAAACATGGTGTCCCTGCCAGGATCTCACTTGTGTTAGATGGGTCACTTTGCACCACGAGAGCCCAAAGGAGACGTTTTCTGCCGATTCTGTCTCAGGTGAAGAGCAGGGTTTGGGTAACTGAAGGGCTTTGGGTTGGGAAGGACACATGGGTGGTAGAGAAAGGCCCAAGGAGGGAAGGCTACCTGAGACATGGGATGCCAAAACCTCGTGCATCCAGTCTTCTTCTGCTGCCGCTGATGTGTCTAGGCCAGATGTGAAACTGCCAAAATGAAGCCACTTTTGGTGAATCAATTCTGTAGTTCCTTTCGCCTCACCTAGTGTGAGAAAGATTAGCCGGCACAAGGTGGCCATTGCCCGGGGTACGCCCAAGTGCCATTCAAAAATACTGTACCACAATCTCCAAGGAGGTACTTTCTGTGTACCCCCAGGGAACCTACTCTTAAGGGTTTACAAAGAAAGCCTCTTAGCACCCAGGGCTGTGTCTAGTATAGTGAAGGAAGACTATAGACTGGGATGTGGAACACAGATATTAACTGCCAGGATCGCTTGGTGTCTTGCAATCTTTGACAATGGCCCATGTTGGCTGAGGAATGATGAGGTGTGTGTGTGTAGTCTTGTCACGTTTGGGGAAGTCTGTGGGCAATCCCTGTGAGAATGCCAGATGCCTGAGGAGGGAGGTGGCGGAGGTGGCAGTGGTGGCTAAAGAAGATCTACCTAGGCTTGTGGGTTGAATGGCTTCCTGAATACTGGTGACTTGTGGTGCTGACCGATGTCTCCTCCTGCTCGCAGGCAATGGGCAATGCCACTGCGGCCATTGTGAATGCCACGCAAACTACACCGGCAGTGCCTGCGAATGCAGCTTGGATACGACTGGGTGCATGCAGGATGGTGCCGTGTGCAGTGGTCACGGGCAGTGTATCTGCAACAGATGTCAATGTGATGCTGGCTGGTATGACAACCACTGCAGCCACTGTGTTGCCTGCCAGTCACCTTGCGAGGAGCACAGGTGAGACTGTGGCTTGGCCATAAGAGAACAGGGACAACTGGACAGGTGAAGGAAGAGAGTGGGGTACATGTGCTTGAACTGGCAGGGTCAGCGGAGGGAGAGAGATGTTTTAGCTCAGATTCTACAAATATCTTTATCACTTGGTTAAGCATAGAGCATGCTTGGCAGCCTCCAAAGTTGTGTCTCCCTACATTCCTTCCCTGCCATTTCTGAAATGGTTTCTTTATGCTTTCATTTACCATTCTCTTAAACAAGAAGAGGGAAAGTAGCTGAGGCTTAAAGAGGCACCCTCTATCATGCACTTGGATATTTAATGCAACACACCCTTGCTCAAACTGCTCCAGACACATTATTTGACAGTCAGTGATAGAAGAGGTGATTAAGAGGTCCACTTAACTACTGTGGTACACTGGGAAAGAAACAGAGGGCAAGAGGTGGGGAGGAGATAAATTGGTTTATTAAAGGAATAGCCTGACCTTGCTTTTGGATTGTGTAAGGACCACACAGAGTTGGGGTTGTTTTTGAGCAGAGGTTTCCTTTCAATAGGGCAGGGACTACAACATAGAGCAGAGATTCTCAACCTGCGGCCTGTGGGCTGAATGCGGCCTGTGATGCCATTTCAGGGGGGGGGGGGCACCGCCTCCACCACACCAGGAAGTGTCATGTTGTGGAGAAAGGGCAATATGGCCATCCAGCCCCCAAATCTGTCTGAGGGAGCATGACCCGCGCCCTGGCTTAAAATGGTTGAGAACTCATGACATAGAGCCTTCTAGATGTTGTTGAATGCAGGACAATTTACCATCAGCTAAATAAGTAGTGTAGTGTAGTCCAGGTTAATTAAGGTTGATGGGACTTGTAATGCAACATCATCTGGAAGTCCACAGCTTTCCCAGTACTCACTGAGCCTTGTACGGCAGGACTCTAGTGTGCTCCAGGTTATGGAGATCTCATCTACTGTGAGTGAAGACAGGGTAGACAGTGAAAAAGGGAAGGAGGAAAAAAGAACAAATTCCATCTCATCCTTCTTTGCATGTAGAGAAACTTCTGCAAAAGGATCCCCCACTTCTTTCACTTTGAATGCAATACGTTAACTTTGACCTTTCTGGTGTCCCCTGCTCATTGACATCCCAATGCTTCCTTCGTGGGGGACAGGGTGCACTGGAGAGAAATTTCTGTAGGACCAGGAGAAGTGGAGTGGAGTGAAGAAACCCGAAGGGGTAAGCATTCTCTAACTGGTGCAGCGGTTGTGTCCTGGCAGGGGCTGTGCCGAGTGCAAGGCTTTCGGAACCGGGCCATTGCGTGGGAACTGCAGCGCTTCCTGCAACCAGACAGTACAAGTGTTGCCAGCCTCACATGTGAATGAGACCTGGTGCCAGATGAAAGCAGAAGACGGCACCCTCTTCAGGTACCACATTGAGAAGGACGAGGCGGGCAGAGTCACTGTCATGGTGAACAGCAAAGAGGGTGAGTAAGACGACTAACAGCCCAGGTAGGCAGGGAGGGAAGGAGGGTGTCTTTGAAGACCTTCTTCAGGTGGCCTTTCTGAAGAATGTTCCAGAGGCTTCAGGCTTGGCCACAGCAGGGAAAACAGGTGCTGCGCTGGATTGGCCATGCAGGTCCAGTCCAGCCTGGCAGCTGCTACGTTCTTGAAAGCAGGGCTCATTTCAACGTCAGCCAAATACCCAGACTCTAAATAATCTCTCCCACGATCTCATTTCATCCTTGGTGCTATTGATCCTTTGGTGATACACGTGGCCCTGATTCTGCAAGGGAGAGACACGTGGACAAGCAACCCTATGATGTCATTGACTGCAACTTGTATCCAAGAATGCATTTCCGCCCTGAAGCAGGAAAAATATTACTGGCATGGATTTGTTTAAAGTGGATCCCATCTTGCCATGGAGTGACCAACACACTATGGTCTCGGAGCCATCTCTTGTGGCACCCATGAAATGAGACATGCAGGATTTAACACCAGGACTGCAATGGATTGCTACAGCCTTGAGGATATTATTAAGGTGCACCTTCACAGCCAGTCCATCTAGCATGGCCTCTTCCGCCTCCATGTCCATTGGGAATCAGAGTTCCTTCTCTGTTCATTTTGCTGTTTGGCCTAATATGATGGTTTCCAGTGGCATTTCCTCCATTGAGGGAGCCATCACCCCACCTAAAGGGGCTTATCTGCCTGTAGCCACTAGCCCCTTTAGGGAGTCAGATTAGTTAACCACCACCTGACACTCGGCGTTGAGTCACTGGCTGTACGGTCTACTCCATTACCATAGCAGGACGTCTGGCCAGAGTAAAAACCTAAAAAACCTATGCATGTCGAGCACATTAATCCCGTGTTGTTCATTTTACCACCATGGAATTGGCAGGAGGTGTTGTTTTATGCTCAACCCCCTTACCTGGGGGTAAAGCTCCCCCTTTATTTGGCCAGAGGCCCAAATTGGCTCTGGGCAAGGCAAGGGGAGTCCAACACTGCTAGGAATTGGTAGGGCTTCCTCACAGCTGGCATGTTAGCTCACAACATAAGGATGCAGATGCCCCATGCAGTGCTGCAGTTCTGCTGTTGAATGCCTTCTGCTGCAAATAGACTGTTCAAAGTGGAGTCAGCAGAGGCTTTCAAAAGCTTGCCCTGAATGCAGAGCAGGGAGAACTGTTTGTCACAAAGGATCACCGGGTGGTGGTGGTGGTGGTAGCCTTCTTGATCCACTATGTCGCCTCCCTGAAAATATCCTACTACTTAAGGCTCTAGTAAGCATCCCTTAGAATCAGGAGTGACTTTTAAGTAATCCTAAAGAGAACAGGCCATTGGGACTAGAGGAGAAACCTTTTATCTGACTGGAGGCTAGAGATTGTCCTTGCCAGGTCAGAAGAAGCTGATAAACCAGAGAGGGACTTCTGAGTCAGAGATTAGTCTGGGCTGAAAGATTTCTTGATGGAGAAACTCTGCTCAGGGGACGCCTGAATGAGGCTCCTTCCATGTCCCCAAGTGCAACCTGCGGGTTTTGAAACCCAACCTTCCAGTCCCCAAGCTCAGCATCTGAACCACTAAACCAGGGGTGCCCAAACTTTTTGGACCATGGGCTGGTCATGTGGCTCAGGGGGCCGGTCACTATGGCCTGGGGGCCAGATATGGCCCATGACATCGATTCATCCGGCCTGTGAAGCCCTCATCATTCCCGGGAGCAGAACTAAAATGTGCCCATACGGGTGCATTTTGCTTTCGCTCCCGGGAGCGATGAGGGCTTCGTGGGCCAGATGAATTAGTGTCGGGAACTGGATCCAGCTCCTGGGCCATAGTTTAGGCACCCCTGCACTAAACCAACCAGGGGAACTCTAGTGAAGGTCCAAAAATGACCAAATAGACCAAAAATGATTCAAAGTCAAATATTATATGATTTCTGATTCATAAGAAGTCAAATTGTAAGGAAGCCTAAGTCCCAGTGCTGTTTTTTTTTTAAAGAGAGCAAGTCCCACTGAGCTCTCTAGGATTCAATTCATCCACGCTATGAAGGGACAACTGCTTCAAACACTCCTGTTAAAACTATTTGTGTGCTAGTGACTTTTAAATGGGGTGTATGTGGCCCGGTTAAAAACAGGCATTTTACACGCTGAGAATCCAGTCCAAGATGTCTCACTGCTTGAGATGATGCTGGAGAAAAATAGCACCAACCCTTTTCGTGTGCAGATGCATACCACACCATTGTAGAGAAAATTTAGCACTGGTGGTGAGATAAGTGTTCACCAACTCACCTGCAGGCAGTGGGCTAGCTTAGGGAGGTAAATATAGCCCATGTGGACCACACAGCTCTGTCCTACTGGTGGGTGATACCCATTGTAGCTTCTGATACCAATTGTAGCTTCTGGGTACCAAAGGGACACACTCAAACTGCATGCGGTAGTTAACACTATGGCTAGTCCTACATCACTCATTTACTCACTCACTCACTCACTCTTTCTCTCTCTCTCTCTCTCTCTCTCTCTCACACACACACACAGATGCAGGCACGCATGGATCCTACTTGCTGTTATAGAGCTGCACAATATGGGACATGAAAGGAGCCTCATTCGGGCATCCCCTGAAAAAATCCTTTCAACCCAGAGTAAACACACACATTTCAAAACTAGGCAGCTAAGTTGCTTCATCTATGTCCTCATTCCCCACCCTTTCTTTCCACTCCACCCTTGTCACAGATATCCTCAACAGAGTTGGGAGGAGGCTGGGAGTTAGTAGAGATGACTGCAGTAACTGGGCAAAGCCCTGTTAGTTCTCTATTACCGAGAAGGAGACAAGCAAGAGCGGGCTGACCGGAGGAAGGGGTAGTTGAGTCTGAGGTGTCTTGGCACCCTGTTTGCTTTACTGGACTAGACCAGACCCCACTGCTGAGTTCTCCAAGAAAGAGGTGGGCCAAGTAAAGGAATGGCCACCCATTGCCCAAGGAGGTGGTCATCAATGTAGCTGATAGCCAGGCAGTGGTGGGCATCAGCATGTTTGGACCAGTTCGCCAGAACCTGTAGCAGAAATTCTGGCTGGCCCCGCCCATCTACGTTTTGAAATAAAGTAGTCCTAATTCGAGTGCAACACAGGGCTTTGCCCCTGGTCACGCCCACCATACCACACCTACAGTATGGTAGTAAATTTTTTGGAGCCCACCACTGTAGCCAGGCACTTTGTGTGCATGACTCCAAGATGAAGAGGAGGCGGGTGTAAGTCAAGAAAGCATAACTGAGTGAATAGTGGAAATGATGGGTTGCTCATATCCTGCTGGGAGAAATGGATTGACTTCCTGTGGGATACCTTCACCTCCTTTCTCTCTGCCCTGTCAGATGCTACTAAGCAGACGTTGAAGTGGGTGCTGGGCTGGGTCCTGGGCCTGTTGCTTGCTGGACTAATCATCATCGTTGGGTACCGTGTTGTGGTGGAGATCTATGACCGGAGAGAGTTCAGCCGTTTTGAAAAGGAGCGCCAAGAAGCCAAGTGGAATGAGGTCAGTGCTCACAGCTTCATCAGCAGAAGGCCAACTTCTGCCTCTTGCTTGGACAGCTGGAGCCAGCTGTGTAAGCGCTTGCTGTCCAAGGTAGCAGCCCAACCATACCTATCATCCCAGGAAGTGTGTCACCTCTGTCCAGCTGAGCTGCTGCTTCTGGCCACAAACCTGTGTTTCCTCCTCTGAACACACATTAGGGCAGCAGAGGGTGAAATTTCAAGCAGGCTCAGAATATGGAGCTCAACAGACTGGAAATACAAAACCTGCACACCGAGCTCCACAAATGGCACCTCATTTCTCTGACTCTAAACCTTCCCCTATCCCATAACTGGCTGGATAGTCATAAGTTAGGTATCTGATGTTGGGAGTTCGATTCCCCATTGTGCCTTCTGGGTGAAGATCCACCATGTGTGGCCTTGTGAAAGCTGCACAGTAGTCCCAGGGCATTTCCAGAAGAAGTGAATGACAAACAACTTCTGAGTACAGTGGTACTTCGAGTTACAAATGGTTCAAGTTACAAAATTTTCACAATACAAATGAAAATCAATTGAAAATAATGGCTCAAGTTACGATTATTTCCCGGAACAGATTAATTGGTTTTCAATGTATTCCTATGGGAAATTTGAGTTACAAATTTTTCATAACATGAAAAATGCCTTGGAATGCATTAAATTTGTAACTCGAGGTACCACTGTACTCATTACCTGAAAAACCCTAAAAGAGTTCATCATAAATCAGAACTGGCCCTTAATGATTACTATTATTATCCCAAGATTGCCTTTACAACACAAATTAAGTTGTATTCCTCACATGTTATAAGCTATAACCCTTACCCAGTTTTCTCCATGCATTTTTGGTCTACTGTTCATTTTGGGACTCTCCTTTCTGCCTCCAAACCATATGTGCTACATGATTGTGTTGTTTTGGTGAGCCATTAGTAGCTCTGGATACACTAGCTGTAGAATTACCGTATATACCCATCTGCAGATGTAGAGCGAATGTCTCATGCCATTACTTTACTGACCTCTTCCAACTTTCTCTCCTAGGTGAACAACCCATTGTTTCGGAGTGCCACCACTACAATTATCAATCCCAAATACATTCATTAAGAAGAGGAAGAGAAGAAAGCAAGGTCACAGTCACTTCTGAGAAGATAGCTCTACTGGCCTTTGTTTCTCCCCAACTCTAAATCCCTCACCAATACCATCAGGTCCAGGAAGATCACAGCACTGAACAATTGGGCCAGATTTTTCCCCTATATGGTAGTGGGCCAGGATACCTTAGAGACCGTGTCACCCCAAGAACATCTGTCTGTCCCACCAGTGGACCGGAGAGGTGCCCTTATGGTGCCATTGGCTAGAGAGGTCATTTCTCTAGCACTAGGAGGAGGGCCTTCTCTGTGTCCGCTCCGGCCCTTTGGAACCTCCTACCCACAGAATTGTGTCTCCAGACAAGAGTTACTGCCCTTTAGGAAGGGGGTGAAAACATGGCTTGCGGGGCAGGTATGGGGCCCTGGGCATTCGATGACCCCAGCCTGTTGGCTAATCTAAGCCACCCCTTAGTGTAATTTTAATCTTTTTAATCTTGGTTTTAACTTGTTGATTTTTAACTATTTTTAATTCTTTTAATCTAAATTTTATGGGGTTTTATGGCCATGGATGAATTTTAATGTGGGATTCTTTTAGTGTTTTGTTATTGTTGTGAAACCGCCCTGATTTGTTAGCAAATCAGGCGGTATACAAATGCGAAAATAAATAAAATAAAAAAAATTCCCTTCCTCATTCCTTTCCCCTTTTCTGTCATATCCTTTTGGATGATAAACCTGGCGACAAAGACTGCTATGTGGTTTTTTAATTGTTTAGTGAAGGTGCCCAGAGACTCCTGCACTGGACGGTGAAACAAACAAATAACGCAAACTCCTCAAGATAAGATAAACATGTGTAACTGGTAGTCCTGCAGATGTTGTTGGACTCTACTTATCGTCAACCTTAGAACAACTAAAGGTAAAGGTTTCCCTTGCTTGAAAGCCAGTCGTATCTGACTCTACGGTTCAGTGCTCATCTGTTTCAAAAGGTTGCAGGGACCACCCTCTGGTAGTTCAAGGATGAAAAATAGTCTGCATTCAGATTTTCTGTGACTGTGCTGTGCAGTTCCTTGGGAATACCTATCTTTCTCCGTTTGGCTTCCCTCAGAAGACAAGCAGAAGTGTGGGAAACAGAATTTGAACCAGCTGCAAATTATACTTCAAAAGCCACAGGAAGCCTTGTTCCAAACTGGCTCACCAATAAAAAATTTTTTTGGCACTGCTCATCTCTGTTGATTCTCAGTACTCCTCCCACCTCAAAATCGGCAACAGACATTTTGTCCGCTGTTTCAGTTCTCATTGTTTGAGGATGACTCTTGTTTAACTAATTCAGTATTATCAGAGCAAGAATTATCCATGAAGAAAAGCTCAAGGGTCCCCCCTTTTGTATGAGTTATTTATTCAGGGGCCAGAATCCTGTTGTGCATCCCCTTACATTTAAAGGCTGATGACATCATCAGCAATAGATGTTAATTTTAAATTAATACTTCTTACTCTTCCCCTCTGGTTCTGAGGCTCCCTAAGGATTATTTACTGCTTTTGCTTCTTTCGTGTCCTGATCAGACCCTGGACTGCCAAAATGAAGCCGCTCCCTTTGCCCTGTCATTGCCTAAACCCAAGTCCTCTTCAGTGCATGTCTCTGGCAGCAATTGGCAGACCAGCAAATGGGCCGGACTCTGCATCTCTCCACATTCACACCATGTGTTGTTGTCCACCGGCAGCCCCCAGTTGAGCATGTTGGTCTTATGTTTAGGGACTCCAACCCTCAGCCTATTCAGGGTCCTCCAGGTGACGTAGAACATGCAGCGGACAATCCCATAATATTTTGTATTTGTTTTACACAGTACAGTATTATGACATGGGAAGGGCCATCATTTAACAAACATAGTCATTGCCTGTTCTGAATCTAAACAGCTAATCAGGAAGCTAAATGTCTCCAAGTGAAACAGCTTTCCACTTACTGTTTATGTTGGGCTCTATGTGTGAGCACTTGTACCAGCATAGTTTGGTCTGAGTTGTTCAGTTATTCAGCATACCATTTAAGTTGGGTTTTTTAGCCCCCCCGCAAATGAGGTCCAGAAATCAGACTTGACTTATACTCGAGTCAACGTAAACACTCAAAAACATACCCACACAAATGTCTAAATTAATTTTACCTTATTTTCACGTATTTTTATTGAAACTCACTAGCAGCTGCTGCATTTTCCACCCCTGACTTATACTTGGGTCAATTCCCCCCGCCTAGTTTTAGAGGTCCAAATTAGGTACCTCGGCTTATATTCAGGATGACTTATAGTGGAGTATATATGGGTAATTATTTCTGCGTTAAAAATGCTCTCAGAGTTATTAACTCAGTACTCTCCTGCAACCATCATTTGCTTGAGAATTTTTTCTTCCTGTTTTTATTGTAACCAAGATGAAATAAACTGCTGTATATTTTTGCCATCTACCTGATAACTTTATTCAGACACAAGCCTTGCAAGTAAACAGTCCTTTCACTTTTGATAAAACCATGCCTGAGCATTTGTACAATAGGGACTAAGAGAGGGGAATTCAGGAGGGACTGCATTTCAAAACATTCAGCCTTAATCCTTAGGGACACACTAGCTAGAAAGATTATCCACGGCCAGTAGCAGCTTTTGGGGGCTTGCAGGTACGACTGAGGAAATATTAAATTAAACATAAACATCCATGGCAATACAAGCATTACAACTGTGCAGCTCCATTAAGAGGATTCTGGCCAGGGGGTCCTGCTCCTGTGTAAAAGCTATCTTTAAATTAGTCACACTTTATGCAGCAGCAATGCCACCACCATGCAGAGCCGGAGGGAAAGAAAGGCAGAATAATGGCTAGAATGCTACTGATGTTTGTGTGAATTCTCGTGGCTAACTTATAAGGCGCTAGGGCACATGTTGGTTGTGCATATGTGACGAGGCATGTAGCTGAGCTGTGTAGTGTCATGCCAGTCAGCCACAGCAAGTTACACAAAACTTAAGTGAACACCGATAGGCTTCTGGCCATCGCCTTAATCAGAGTAGCAATACTGACTCTACAGTACAATTCTCAGGCTGAATACTATTAGCAACAATCAGCTGGTAGATCGTTCCCTAGCTTGGCCTTTTGTCTACCTTGACCAAGCCTTTGTTGGTCACACAAGCATTGGAAAGTTACTTCACTTCTTGCAAAGTCCAAGTGAAGATCGGAGCAGTTAGCATAGCTAGCAATTACACTTCTATACCACCTCATAGCACTCAGTGCATTCTTTGGACGGTACACAAATTAATTAGCATTTTGCCCCCAAAATGCTGGATCCTCATTTTACTGATCCTGGAAGGATGGGAGGCTTTGTCAACCTGGATCCCCATCAGGATCGTGCTCACAATGTTTTGGCTGCAGTATAGCACTTTAACCACTGTACCACCAGGACAGCTAAATAATGAACCTGCAAAATTAAACTAGCATGTTTAATGGGTCTTTTTTTCCTGCTAAAGATATCAGAGATTTCTGAGAAGGGGCAAAAGATAACATGTAAACTTACTGATGAATGTTGAAAACATCCAATAGAAAACGTCCAACACACAACCCAATTTTGAAAACACCTTTCAAGATATATTCCCAGGCAAAAGGCCAGCTCTGTGGATGGATGGCAGACTCTCACCCCCGTTGACTATCCCCAGCTTTGATTTCCCTCCCTTGTGGATGCTGGGTAACCAAGGAGTTCTATAGCATTAAACAGATCAACAGCCTAACTCCTTAAAACACGTGTTGTGGGTGATAGCTGGAATCTGTGTCCGTTTCGCATTTCTCAGCCACTCCCAGTGGAACGTGGTACAGTAGGGGAAGAGGCTACTAAATGTACGACCGCAACTCCTTTGCCGGAGGTCTAGATGAGAAGCAGTGAAGCTGAGAAGTCTTGTAGGGTTGGGGTGTGAGGAATGAGGCACACTTTATTATTTTAGTATTCTAAGTACATAATGCAAAGGAATAGACACCACACTGTAATGGTAAAAAGATACAAGTTTATAACATCTTATAAAAACTACAGTTTAAAAGTGATTCTGCCCTTGGGTACCACACCCCTGTCCAAAATCCCTCCCCCACTGCAAAATAAGATAATTAATGGGAAAGGGGGGGGGGGGAGGAAAACATGTTTTCTCCAAAAGCCATCAGATTTTGATACTCAGACTGAAGTAATATGAATACAATTGACAGATTATCTGTCCCGTTTGAAGTGCTAGAATTTTCCTTTCTCTTCCTGAGAACAAAAAGAGTATATGGAAGCCAGTGTGAACTGCAATAGATCCTCTTTCATTTTCTCCCCAATTCTCTAACAGGGATTCTCAGCCTGTGGCCCGTGGGCCAGATGCAGCCCGTGGCACCATTTCATGTGGGGGCTCCCCACCACACCAGGAAGTGCCATGTGGTGGAGGAAGGGCATAATGGCAGTCAGGCCCCCGAAGCTGTCTGAGGGAGCGTGACCCGGCCCCTGGCTTAAAAAGGTTAAGAACTCTTGCTCTAGCACATTCCAAAATCTAAGACAGCAATAATTCCACCCATAACGAAGCTCTAGCATACACAAAAGGAGGACCATGGGCTACTTTTGTATACAAGCCACCCCCCCAAAAAAGAGAACCAAGGTTCCAGCAGGTTTCAATCCATGTCCACTGACAGATATCGGGAGGAATATCTAGCTTTCAAGGAGAAAGAAACATAGGGGAGGAAGTCGAGACCAACGCAGTTGATGGCAAAATCCTCCTCTGAACACAGATTAATGCCTCACAATTTAAAAGGACATCTTAGTCTCTGCAGGCCCCACAATTCACAATAAGATTAACCTTTTCAAAACAATGAGTTTTCTTCAATATCCAGGTGTGGAAGATGCAGCATTAACAGAGGCTATGCTGGTATATGATTTGGTGTGCGCAAAAATTCATTACGACAGCAGGCTCCCAGTTAATGCAGAACCTAAATGCAGAACTACAACTACTATGCCCACCTCTCTTTCCATTCCCTCTGCTTACAATGATATCAGTGTGATCCCCCACAAGTTACCTCAGCACTACGAAGGGCATTTAAAAACAGTAAAGCTGTCCTCACGACTGCTTCTAAATGTGAAGATCTCTTAATCTCACTTTCTTCAGCCCTTACCAGGTCATGACTTTCCTTTGATTCTGCCACCTCTTTGTGGTACTCTGTGAAGAGACAAGATTCATTCTGAAACAACTGCGACTCTTTGCACCTTTGCCCACTGTCAAGTGAGAGTTAAATCAGTTTCGGTTCTTTTTTTCACTCAATTTTCACCTCACGAACAGAAAGGCATGAACCCATTTACAAGCAGGCTTTACGCCTCACTTAGGTCTTCCAGTGGATACGAAGTAAAGTACGCTTTCCAGAAAGCTGTAACCAATTCATTTGATGGGAGTCTCTCTCTCCCCCCCCCCCCGGCATCATTTAATTATGCTTTCCAAGAATGAGACAGGAAATGCTGTCTGAATTTTAGAGAGCTTTGAATTGCTTTACTCAAGCTCTCATTTTGAGCAGAGAGTGGATGGTATCGGTGGCATGCTTTGAAAGACTTCTCAGCCACATGAAATTACAAAGTCACTGAGGAAGCTGGGTTTGATCCCTTCTTCTGACTGACAACCTGGTTTTCCATATGCAGGGCACTATTTTTACTCAGTAGCACAATCTACAAAAAAAGCTTTACACATGGTATTTCCTCTGTTGTGCAGTGAACACTCACTGGATGAAATACAGCAGTAAGTCACGACTAGTGACTCTCTCCAAATCCCTGATGATTCAATGGATCGATCCCAGATTTCAGCCACTGTAGAGAAATAATTGGAACTTGTCTCCAGACCCTAAACATTAAAAGATCCACCTTCCAATCTTCTCTCAATGTGTCCAGACACCTGAAAATCATGAACCTCTTTCTTAAAAGGCATCCTTAAAAGGTGTTTAAAAGGAACACATTAGATATGCTTAAAATTCAGGACAGCCCAGCCTCACAAACCATTCAATTTAGCTCAATATGGTACATTGCGGTAGGGAACAAAACAAATAGTGGCTGCATGCCAACAGCACAGGAGAGATGTATATGGGGGGGGGGGGGGAGCCACTACCTTCCTCCACCCAGCCATCTATAATTCTTGCTCATCCTTTCTTCCACCCACTCCTTCCTATATCCTAGCAAAGTTCTGAGAAAAACCTCAACAGCACAATCACATGCCTGTTGTTGTTTGTGGTTAATTACTTTTAGTTTTCATTCAAAGAAAGGATGGCTGCAGAGCAGTGCCAGACCTCTGCCACCTACGTGACACAAAATACACATCTTTTTGCCAGTGTGTTCAATTTCAAACTAGAATGGTGGCTAGGAAATGACTGCCCCAGCCTAGTGTCATCAGTGAACAAATACTGCTCATTCTATCTATACCATATACAGGGTTCACGGCATCCCATCTTCTTAGGAGAATTAGAGAAAGGTCTTTCATATTTAAACAAAAGACCCAAGAAACACAAAATAGGCTATCTTTCACATATTTTGTGTTCTTTCAAGCAACAACCAAAAGGCAGCTTTTTAAACATAGTTGTTTACGAAAGATACACAAAAAAATTGGAGTTTCTTTTGTGACATGTAACCTTCTGCTACCCATTCTTTCACCCTTTGTCTGTCAAATCAGCTGAGAAATTTTCCATCCACTAGCAAGGTGAAGGCTGTTAGCAGTCAAACAGAATATCCAAGAGAGCAAGAATATTGACTCTACCAAAGGGCCTGGATTGGTCAGAATTGAGGAATTAGTACTCTTTGCTTGTTATTCCTTGTAAGAGTGCTCAACACCTAATGCCCTCTGCCTCAGAATGTGCTGTTTGCCTGCCTCTGTCCTACATCCTTTCCTTTGTTAATTTTTTTTTTTGGGGGGGGAAGATTCCCGCTTTTCCATTTCTTTGGATTGTTTTTGCTGCTGCCAGACAGTCTGCAAGTGCCCATTGTGCCTCTTGGGATTATGTTTTGGAAACCCCCCTCCCCATTTCATTCTTTTGTATGGCACAAGAGAGATCTCACAGCATTCGAGAGAAGCTGGCTTCTATTAATAATGGAGTGTCTCAATTACTGATGGATGCAGGCAGCAGAAACAATCATGTCCACTGTGTGATAGGATTTTCCTGCTTAACCAAAGTTTTTCTGGTTTAACACACCACTGTGTATTCTTGAGTTGGACTCTCCTGCATTGTGCTCAAGAATAGATCTTTCTCCACTTTCAAACACACAGGATTTTCATAAACATGTTCTAAAGCACAATTCAGCATTAGTAACTATCCACAGAAACTTGAAAAAAGCCATGTATTTTGAACAGGGCTTTTAAAAGCTTCTTCTTTAAAAAAGACCTGACTTTTAAATGTGTTTCTTTTTCGCTGGTCCCAACAAAATTCTTAAGACCTGTGCTACCAGCCAGGCACACCAACCATTTCAGCAGGACAACAGACTCCTGAGTAAGAGATGTGGCTAATAATTTTGGCTAAAATAGGGGGCCACTTTTCATTTACATAGATAAAATGAGAACGGAGCAGGAATGAAACAACATGGGCTCTTTTAACTCAAGCTCTGTTAAAACAGACAAGGAAAGCATCCTGTAAGGTTTAAGATTCGGCACATCTTGTGCCAGGACAGCTGGACCCGTCGCTGGTTCTCTAGGAACACAGAACAGAGATGGAAGCCCTCCCTCAATGCCTAAGGGTTCCTTCTATTTCATCCATTGCCATTTGTGTCTACCCAGAAGTCTGCACAGCATCCAAGCTCTGAGGCCATGTTAGATCATCTGGGAGTTTATCAAATTGTAACGCTATTGCTGAAGTTAAACAAGCATGGCTGGAACAACATTGGAAGCCTCGTGTCAAGGGCAAAGGCATTAAGTATAATAAATAGAAATGTATATATTTAAAAAAAACACCATATGGCGCTTGGACTAAAATTTGGGTTGACTACCTAAGGACAGGGACACGCAAGAAGCAAAACTGTGTGGGAAAGCAACTGCTTTGGAAATTATAGAGCACGTAACAGGAAGATAATATTCCTTCTAAGTTGAGAAGTTTTGCTCTCCAGATTTTAGGTCACTCCACTCTCCCCCGCAAATGGGTAGCTCATGCTAAAATGGTTGGTTGACTTTAACCCTCTGAGATCAGGGCAGAAGGGCCCTTCAATGTTCAATCTCTGATGTAAGGTTTTCTGTCTCTGCTTAAAACTTTTCCAGTGACACGAGTGGAAATAACACTCTCAACACCTTTCTCTCTTTCTGTGACATGGGTTTAGAGGGAGGCTACCCATCTGCTTCAGCTCTGCAGTGACAAGTGAGTGGGAATCAGGTACTCAAGCGCAGTTCTCACAGGAGAGGACTAGGGAAGGCTGTTTTCTCTCCCATCCTCAATGCAAGCTCACCTGCTCTGTGAATGCCAGAGGCAATGACAGCATGGGGAGGGGAGGATTCCACTCCAGGGATTCTCAACCTGTAGCCCATGGGCCAGATGTGGCCCATACCACCATTTCATGTGGCACCCCTCACTGCCTCCACCACACCAGAAAGTGCCATATGGAGATGGGAAAAATAGCCATCTAGCCCCTGAAGCTGTCTGAGCAAGTGTGACGCAGCCCCTGGCTTCAAAAGATTGAGAACTCCTGTTCTATTCACTCCACAGTAGACTTGCAAGAAAGGATCACGGCACTAGCCAGAAATGTATGTTCTGAATCAGGCTGATTTTGGGGAGCCTTCATTTCCAGTTCAACAAGACAGCCAAGATCAGCCAGGGATGTTCGCTTCTCTCAAATATGCCTTCCCTACAATAAGCAGGCAGCGTGTGTCTAGCTGAAGGAAATAGGAACTGGTTTAACAGAGGAAGAGGAAATTGGATTTTGGTCCCCAAACATTTAGCTGTCAAGCTCCACACTGAACGGAAGTGGGAAATCTGCACCTTCCAGAAGCTGTTGGATACAAATTCCCCTGCTGCCCTAGCTCTAACAGTGGATGGTTGAAGGATGGTCAGATGTACAGCCCAACATCTGGGGGCCCTTGCGCTCCCAATCCCTAACTCTTATAACTCCCTGCTGAAAGAGAAACATTTATTTAGAATGGTGACCCTGGACTACAGCTCACTGGACTATTTAGGGGCAGGATATGGGGAGATATTCTCTTCTGAAAAGACGGTGAGTTCTCTACAAAAGAATATTCAGTGGGGTAGGATCCTGAATGCATGGATATGTACAACAAAGGGAGAAAGGAACCAACTGCTTCCTAGAAAAGAGCAAAAGCTTTTATACACACAGGTGTATAAGCAGCCAGGTGTGTCCTTCCAGCCAGCCAGATGGTCACCTTTAGCATCTCATCTGTGAACCTGCCAAGGGAAACACCTGAAAGCTCCCAGCAGCACACGTCACCTGCCCCTCTTTTTGTTTGTTTTTGAAACCTGAAAAGATCTTAATCACGATCCCAGGTACCACAAGAGAATACAAAGTTCTATAGATCTTAATGGCAACACTTGGACGAAGCAAACTCTTATGAAGCAAGCCCTGGGATCAAAATTATTTTGCTGGAAACCTGTCTCCATTGCCCTCATGCCTCAGCTTTATAAAAGTCTTCTGGACTTCATAATAATCATTTTTAAAAAACCTGATCCATTTGTTTGCTTCCTCCCATCTTGCAAGTCCAAAGACCGGACAAGCTATCAGGTTGTTGTTGGCCGATGTGGAACATCAAGAGATCCTCACCAGGGCTTGCAGGAGATCCGAAACGTTCTTCTCAGCGCCTTTCCTCAGGCAAACAGTGATCAAGTCAAAACCAACCAACCCAGAAATGCACCCAGTTTGTCCACAACTGCAAGTGGGCTTCCATTGGCTGAGGACGATCCTCGGTCTGTCCTCAACTTATTTACAGCGTCAGTGTGAGAGTGTCTGCCCCGTTTCAGGAATGTCCCTTTCACAGGGGAAGGCCCAGCAGGCAAACGCAAGAGCAAAACAAACCCCTAAACAAACAAAAAGACCGGCAAAGAATCCCTGTTGGCTAGCCGGCTCCTTTCTCATCTGCCCTTCCCTGGCCAACCCCTAGAGCAGCAGCTGCGAGTCAGATCCTTTGCTTGGGCAGCCTTGGCACATGCGTTTGTGTCTCAGCAGCCGGTCTGTTCGGGAGAAGCTCTGGAAAAGGAGCAAAAGAGAGGTGACCAAAGTCTCAGGGTGGACCACGTAAATAAGCAGAACAGGCTGACATTCCACCCAATCCCAGAGGGGATGCTACCGTTTCTGTACCAGGGAGGCATAAAGACGTAACAGTGGCTTGCTTTCTGTGAAGAAGCACTGTCCTTGAATTGAAAGTCTACTGAGAAAGGTCTGGCTGGTGAAATCAGGCCAGGGTGTCACATTCATTCAACCCCTTGCCTCCAGCTTCTGAGCTTTTAGGACACAGGATTACAACTCCACTGGGACAAATGAAGTCACAAAGGGCAGAATGCTCTGATGGACATTTGTCCACCTCCTTCCCCCTTACCTGCAAGGTACTGATCCGTTTTGTCCCTTAAAATGTTCCTAGCTGCAGTACTTTCTCAACTTTAGCTGGTCTTTGCCCTGCTTTATATTTTTGCTACCAATTCTCTTCGCTTTCTCATTCTCAGTTTAGTGCCTCATTTGTCTGACTTTTTTTAGCCCCCTTGGGTTCTTGACCAGTCCCTCTAAACCAGGGGTGCCCAAACTATGACCCATGAGCCGTATCTGGCCCATGACACCAATTCATCTGGACCGTGCTGCCTCTGGAAACAGAAGTCAAAAGGCACCCATATGGCCACCACTTTGAAGCTGTTGGGACAAAACAGCCACCTCCCCCCCCCCCCAATTGGGCAGGAAGGGCAAAATGGCCATCCAGCCCTCGAAGCTGACTAAGAGAGTATGACCAGGTCCCCGGCTTGAAAAGGTTGGGAACCCCTGGGTTAGGAAGTCTGGATTAAAAGCAAAAAATTTTTTGGAAACTGACGTAATGTTCTCTCATTATGTTAAGCCCTATTCAATTCCCTCTAAAGCTTCTAAGTAAACTCTGCCCATTCATTGACTCTGCAGCCACAAAGACTAAAAAATAAATACAAAATAAATCTTGGAATTTTAGCTTCTCAGAAGTCTATGACAGATTATATCCTTTCTCAGTGGGTGTGCAGGATGCCCACTGCTCAAACCGTACGTAAAGCTAGAGCCCTCACCCCAATAATACATACTCTGCCTATGAAAAACAGACTACATTACACACAGTTGACCGTCGCCACTGTAATGGGAATGTCTGAGTTCTTCCAGGCCCCTTACTTTGCACGGTAGAATTGCTAGCCACAATCTTCAGCACCTGGCCAGAAGATTTATTAGAGGAGACAAGACATCTTTCTCTTTCTCTGCTACATGTCAGACAAAGGTGTTGACATGTCCCACTCTACAAGTAAAGAAGAGATATAGTAGGGGCATTACTTGCAGGCAGCGCTCACACTGGTATGGCTTCTCCCCACTGTGCACACGTTTGTGGCGCTCCAGATGGTATTTCTGGATGAAGCGCATGTCACACACATCACACTCAAATGGTTTTTCACCTGCAAAAGAAAAAGGCAAACAAGTTCTTTAAAGAGTGGCACGGGTTTCCTTATTTCAAGAATTCTAAACTCCTATGCTTGAAGGAGGGAACCCATCAGAAGCTTAGTACTGTATAAAAGCCAGAGCAAAAGTAAGCAGAGGAATCCAGTGGCCAGATTTTTGTGTAACTCCCTTCTGTTTCCGTGGGACACAAGCAAGATACTTCCTAGTGACCTGTGCCCTCCAACACTCCACAATCAAATGGAACTACAGCACAAAATACACTCCATTAAATACACTCCATTATTTCCCCCTTATTTTTCTTAATGCACAGAGGGACCCTTTTCTGGCCATGGGTATCATTAGACTCTAAAGCACAGGTTCCCAACCTGGTGCCATTTCATGTGGCCCTCCACCCCTCCAGGGGCATTCGAGAAACAAAATGGCCACCCACGTCGTGCAGGGAGGGCGAAATGGCCATCTACCCCTCAAAGCTGCTGAGAGAGCATGACCCGGCCCCTGGCTTGAAAAGGCTGGAAACCCCTGCTCTAAAGCAATAGGGGGGTGTCCTATGCCTCCTCAACGAATTAACCTCATGTAGGAATCTGTTGCTTGTGGAAGAAAGCTGGAAAGAGAAGTAGAGTCCTTTCAGTTGTGTTTCCAGGCCCCGTTTATTTATTCTTCTTCTTCTTGTGCCATGTCCATTCCGGATGCTGGCTCTCATCATGGCGATAGTCTTCCTGTTCTTAACTCCTTGGAACAGTTCTTCCAAGGACATCCTACACCAGTCTCTCAGGTTCTTTAGCCACAAAGTCCGTCTGCGTCCAGGGCCTCTCTTCTCAAGGATCTTCCCTTGCAGAACAAGTTGGAATATCCAATATTTCATGTTGTTCCTCATGATAGGCCCAAGGTAATTGGAGCTTTCTTTGCTTCATGGTCTGAAACAGTTCTGGTTCTTTATCCATCCGGCACAACACTTCTACATTAGTCACATGATCAACTCATGATATCCTCAGCGACCATCTGTAGATCCACATTTCAAAAGCTTAGATTCTCTTTTCAGATGCTTTAGTCAATATCCAAGCTTCAACTCCATATAGCAACACTGGGAATATGTAACATCTCACTATTTGGCTCTCTAGCAAGAGTTGGATCTCTGCTGAATAACATTTATTTGCCTAAAGAAAAAGTAAGGGCTTCTCCACCATTCAATTCCACAGATTGGTGGTTTTATTAGTCAAGAGGGATGAATACATTTTAGTCTGAGATTAAGCATGCATATACAGACACATCTTGAGTCTGTTCACTGGGAAATTAAAAACTAGCAATATGTTCCCAAGAATGTAATGTGGCAATTAAAAAAAATTCTCATCCCACCCCCCACCCCAGCTTGAAACATCAGTATGGAAAAAAGGAATGAAAGTCTATTTTCCCCCAGCCTCCTATACTGAAACAGGGCCGTTTCATCCGACTACAAAAGTGACACAATCCAGACCTATGTGCTGCAAACCAAGAGTAACCCAAAAAGTTGGTAGGGGAAGATTTCAGAAATATATATATTCACAATGAATTCCTTTCAGCAAGCCAAGACAAATGTTACAGGAGAGTACAGACCTGCACCTCTTAGCTGTTGATGTTGAGTAAAGTGTTTCCTTTCCCTGACATAATCACTAGTACTGTATGTTTTTTCAAAATTCATTAAACTGTTAAATATGCCTGGGACTCCCTAGGATGGAAATCTAGGGTAGAAGGGACATCTAGTGGTGAAGGAAGAACAGAGGAATTGATGCCAAAAGTGCTTTAAAGTGAGAGGTTGTCTATATTGTACTGGCATATATACCTCTTTTGCAATCATTTTTGCTGTCATTTGGGCCTATTCAAGTTACAGCATCTACATGTGCTTCCAATTAAACTGCTCCGTCTGACTTCTTTTTACTGCTGTCTAGCTGCTTTTTGGCACAGCATTCATTGGCTGCAACTCATATCCAAGAATACATTTTTCCCCTGAAGCAGGAAAAATGCCATTGGTCTAAATTTGTTTAAGGTGGATCCCAGCTTGCCATGAAGTGACGCACCCACTAAGATCACGGAGCCATCTCCTGTGGCACATATTAAATGAGATATGCAGGATTTAACACTGGGACTGCAATGGACTGCCGCAACTTTAAGGATATTATCCAGGTATGCCTTCACAGCCGGTCCATCTGGCATGGCCTCTTCCACCTCCATGGCCACTGGGAATCAGATTTCCTCCTCAGCTCATTTTGCCGCTGAGCCCAATAGGATGGCTTCCAGTGGCATTTCCTCCACTGAGGGGACCATCACCCCACCTAAAGTGGCACCTTTAGGGAGTCAGGTTATTTACCACTGCCCAGCAATGGCCATTGAGTCGCTGGCTGTATGATCTACTCCATTACCATAGCGGGATGTCTGGCCAGTCTAGCTGCACTTACAGTAGAACTCCGTATAGCGATCGCCACATACAGCGATGAAATCACATAGCAATGAGGCTTGGAGGGGGAAAAGACGTTGTGCACAGGAATCTTTCCCATGGGAAAATCCGTACAACAATTTTCCAAAGGGAAAAACCACTTAGCACCAAACATCATTGTACGGTCCTTCCCATAGGAAAAATCGTTGCATAGATTTTCCCATAGGGAAGATCATACAACTACAAAAACCACATAGCTATCAGCTCCATGGAACGGATTAAAATCGCTATATGGAGTTCTATTGTATTTTGTTGTACTGGAGTACACAGAAAGAGCCTCCTCAAAGATTGTGGTATTCTTGAATCACAATCGGGCATACCCTGGTAACGGCAACCTTGTGTTGGTGGCTACACTTTCTCACGCTAAGTCAGGCAAAGGGAACTGCAGAATGAACTGACCAAAGGGTGCCTTCATTTTAACAGTTTCACATGTGGCCTAAACACGGAAGAATTTTGTGTACCAATAATTATTCTATTCTACAACTCCTGTAGATGGTTAAATCACGGCCCAATAGAGCTCTGGCTGTTGAAGTTACAGCCCTGTGATGCATACAGTGGGTCACAACATTAAAACGAACGACAGAGAATCACAGAATAACTGTGTTGGGAAGGGACCTATGAGATGATCGAGTCCATCCCCTTTCTCAATGCAGGAATCCAAATTAAAGCAGATTTGGCAGAGGGTTGTCCAGTTTTCTCTTCAGTGCCTCCTGAGTTGGAGCACTTAACAAGTCGAGAAGTAATTGGTTCCATCTTGTACTGCTCTAACCATTAAGACATTTTTCCTAACATTTGACATTGTTACGTGTCCTCCACTCTGGGATGACTGAAAACAGATCCTCCTCCTCCTTTTCTCATGACCAGTTCTTTCAGTCTTTCCTCACAGGGCTTGCTTTTCAGTCCCTGGATTCTCCTCGTTGCCTCCTGGGCCACTACTCCTTAAACTACTCCTTAAACTACCCTGATGAAGTAGACTTGGTACACCAAAGCTCACAGTTAAATACAGGAGTTAGTTTTTAAGGTGCCACAACACTTTTTGTCTTTTTTTTCCTGTTCTATTTACTCTCAGATATGCTTGCATATCCATCCCTAGAGAATAGATGGGGAAGAAGTAGAAGCAGTGACAGATTTTACTTTCTTAGGATCCAAGATCACTGCAGATGGTGATTGCAGCCATGAAATAAAAAGGCAACTAATGCTTGGGAGACAAGCTATGAGAAACCTGGGGAACATAGTCAAAAGTAGAGACATCACCTTGCAAACAAAAATTCACATAGTCAAAGCAATGGTATTCCCAGTGGTAATGTATGGTTGTGAGAGCTGGACCATTAGGAAAGCTGAACACAGAATATAAGCCTTTGAAATGTGGCGTTAGAGGAGAGTTTTGAGAGTCCCCTGGACAGCGAGGAGAACAAATAGGTCAATCTTAGAAGAAATCAACCCTGACTGCTCCTTAGAAGGTCAAATAGTAAAGATGAAGCTAAAGTACTTTGGACACCAAATGAGAAGAGAGGATTCACTTGAGAAAGCCTTAATGCTGGGAAAGGTGGAGGGCAAAAGAAGAAGGGGATGGCCAAAAATGAGATGGCTAGATGTAGACACAATGGGCATAGAGCTGAGCAAGTTGAGGAGGATGGTGGAGGACAGAAGTGCCTGGCGGACAGTGGTCCATGGGGTCACAAAGGGTCGGAACCGACTATGCAACTGAACAACAAAAAATGCTTGCACAGACCAACATGGCTACCACTTCAAACACTTCAACTACTCCTGACATATCTTATATCCCATGAAAACCCTACTAGAGTCACTATAAGTCAGATGCAACTGGATGGCACATAAAAAGTCACTCAAAGGTGTCAAGGCAGAAGGGGATCCTTCAGCTTACAATATCTGAGAAAGCTTAGTTATTATACATAATTGGTAGGTAAGACGACCAAGATTGGGACTGTACTAAAGTTGATTTTGGGTTGGCATACACAGCATTGCCAATTTCCTTGGGAAAGCAGCTATCAGCATTTCATGCTAAACTTGGAGGCTGTGATGAAAATGAAGTCATTGGAATTCTGCGCATCCGTCAGCAGCCACGAGGTGCAGGAGGCTGTGGCTTCCAAGTCCACCCCACTCACTTACCCGTATGGATGAGGATGTGCCTCTTCAGGTGGTAGCTGCTCCGAAACGCACCATAGCAGTGCTCACAAATAAAGTTCTTAGGAATCCGAAGCTGGAAGGAACCGTTTTGCTCAATTACCACCACCTGAAACCAAAGCATGCTGTGTTATTGATACCTGCTGGATTAAACATGTATCGTGCCCATAAGCAATGGAGCAAAGGTCACACCAGCTTTTTCCATTCATGGCCTACTTCAGCTCTCTACAACAGGGGTGCCCAAACTACGGCCCGTGGGTCAGATCCGACCCCAATGCCAATTCATCTGGCTCACGACACCCTTGCTGCTCCTGGTAATTGAAGTCTAAGAACACCCGGAGTGCCAAAGTTCGCCATCATGGGTATAGCATATCTCAAGCTATCAACCAACCCTAGAACTCTCTTTGGATATATAAAAGTCCTTTTGCTTCATGATGCAGGCATTCCACAGACACCTATTTTAAAAGACAATTATTGCTTGGTCAACAGAGCTATGATAAAGAAGGAACTTCCACTTGCTGTTTTGAATTTTACAGTACCACAGCCCCCTGACATGTTTACAACTGGAAGATCCACCCATCTCATAAACAGGTCATGCTGACCATCCTAAAGCCACTGATTCTTTTTATTTCAAAGCTGCAGTCTTTCTTAGATCCCAAGAAAATAAAGTCTGCCACTGCTTCCATTTCGTCCCCTTCTATTTACCAGGGAGTGATGGGGCCAGATGCCATGATCTTAGTTATTTTTTTATGTTGAGTTTCAAGTCAGCTTTTGGACTCTCTTCATTCAACCTTACCAAGAGGCTGTGAGCAGCATAGACATTTTGGAAAGCCTCCTTGAGCAACAAGATATTTAAATGTTTTTAAAATGTGTCAAGGGATGGGACCTGGTGCAGCTCCACTGGTAAGGTGTTCCAGAAGAAATGTGGATGCTGCCATCAAGAAGGCTTTGTTTCTTGTCAAGGTCTTTCTACCCAATTTCAGTGTCAGTATCTGGAGCTGCACTGACTAGGATATGCGAGTAATGCAGGCAGACGATTTTCTAGGAGAGATGCTCCAACAGATAACAAGACTCAAAACCGTATAGAGTTTTGTATGTTAGCATTAGAACCTTATGCCTGATACAGAAACAGGAAGCCAGTGCTGTATATAAGCCTAGCCACTGCATTCTGGACCCATTGAAATCTCCGGAACAGGGACAAGGTTAGCCCCATGTAGAGAACATTAGTCAATTCTTGAGACAACCGTTGCATGGACCAGCACAATAGAGCAGGGGGTCAGTAACCTTTTTAAGTCAGGGCCTTGGCCAAGCTCCTTCAGTTGATGAGGTGGTCCCCTCACTGTAAATCCTGTTGTAAACGCGTCTGCAGCCACCATAAATGCATCTGCTGCCGATTCCAGCAGGGGCCGGATTATTTAGCATGGCAGGCCACAAGTCACCGACCCCTGCAATAGAGATTCTCTCTGTTCAAAGGAATGGCCCGATTTCCAAGAGAGAGGTACCAGGCAGCCTCACAATAATCCAACGGGAATACTGTTTGGTAGCTTGATGAAAACAGGTGAGCCTCCTTAAGGCAGACTAGATCATAACTAGGCCATAATGACATAAGATTACCTGCCTTTTTAAGAGATTTTTTAGGCTGTGTGCCTTCTGCTGAATCTTCTTCCTTCCGGCTGCGTGATTTCTCACTTTCCTTGCGATGACCCTATCAGACAAAAAGCAGGTTATGGGTCACAAAAGCTACTTAACATTTTAGAGGCACAGCCCGACATGCTCTCCCTATCCTGGTTCTTCTGCTTCGTCACCCACTGCCACGACCCGAAGAGGACCCAGAAAGTGGGCTTGGAGCAGCAGGCAGCTGCCAAAGGGCCGGCTCGTACCAGCATTTCCGGCGCACCCCCTCTTTCTCCATTCTCCACCTGCTTAGAGCTTTGCTTCGGCATCATCTTCTTGCTGGCAACTGTCGGCACAAGGCAAACCCCAGAGAGTCCCTCACAGGCCAGAAGACTTGCCTGCAGAGAAACAAACACAAACTAAGGAGTGAGACTAGACAGAAGTCAAGCTCTTGAGGCTTTATGAGAAGGTGGCCACCCACTCTTAAATGCTGTCCTGCAATCTAGCATGAGACCCAATTACCCCTAGGTGACGGATGTTTCTCAACAGAGGTCATGGATTAATGCTACTGCCAAGTGACCGAGAGTAGGCTATCAGTTAAGTCAATGGAATGAGGTTAATTTGATACCTTCTTTCAAACAGAAAGCTTGGACCAACTTTGTATAAAGCAGTGGTGGCCAACCTTGGCACTCCAGGTGTTTCTTGAACTTCAATTTCCAGAAGCCCTGATCAGCTGGTGTGTTGACTTGGGCTTCTGGGACCAAGAACACCTGGAGTACCAAGGTTGGCCATCACTGGAAATGCTTGACTTCTTCTGGACGTGTGTGTGGAGGCAATAGCTCAGTGACAGAGTGCATAATCTGCTTGCAAAAGATCCCAGATTTAATCCCTAGCTTTTCCTGAAAAGGCAAAATAAAAATCCTGCCTGAAACCCTGGAGAGTGGCTGCCAGACAGTTGATACGACTGGACTGGATAGACCAATGATTGGACCACATAAAAGGAATCTGCTTAAGCTATTTGCTGGCACTTACAAATCATTATGCATCCAAAGAGCTCTCAGTAATACCTCCTCAAAAATCCACCTAGTTGTACATTACCTTTACAAGTGTAGAGATAAGTTACTCTAAATGGCCTCACTTTGCCGTTCACCTGCCACAGGTGACTTATCTAGCTACAATCTATATTGCATGGATATGGGTCTTTTGAGTTAAGAAAAAAAAGTTATATATTACTGCAAAGCTAGATGTTTTTTGCTATTTGCAATCTGGACCATTAACGGATTGTTGGAGAGGTTGACCTAGCAATCATTCCCAACACTGTCCAAAACTCTGCAGGGAATCAATACCCATCTAAGTCAACCAATCTCCTCACAGGAAAAGTAGGGGTTTAAAAGCTAGAAAACATACATACAGATAAACTGAGTGCACCTAAAGGCCTCCAAGTTTTATCAGGCTTATTTTTATTTCTTAGTTAAAAACAAAGCTCAAAGCTCAGAGGGGGCATATCCATAGTTGCATATGGTTGCAAACTAAAGCCCTTCTAGGGTACTGCTGCTTCTGAACACTGTGTTTCCAGAATGACACCTCCTGTCCTGCTTTTGTTGCAACTGAATTGGAAGCAGGGGAATAGGCAGCATTGGCTCTCCAAAATAAATCTGTTGAGGGGGGATGTCCCACGTCTTCTGCTGTCATTGTGCAGCAGACTTGTGGCATGGGTCCAACCAAGCAAATCCCAAGTGGCTTCAAACCAGTGATGGCAAACCTTTTAGAGACCGAGTGCCCAAACTGTAACCCAAAAAACACTTATCTATCGCAAAGTGCCAATACAGTAACGGGGGAAGCAGATGCTCCCATTGGGCCGCTGGGCAGAGCGAACTCTGTGCTGGGGGAGGGAGGAAGTGCTCCCTTTGGGCTGCTGGTCAGAGGGGCGGGATGAGCTCTGTGCTGGGGTGACTACCTTGGTGCCCACAGAGAAGGCTTCATGTGCCATAGGTTCGCCAACACTGCTTTAAACCATAAAAATACTCAGCCTCCTTTCCCTTCTCCTTTGTATGATGCCAACTGTGCACAGAGAGCCTCTAGACTTAACACTGGAAGAAAGATCAAAGGACCAGTTTACCCTTGCTAAAGTTGATCATAAGGGGAAGTAAAGCCACTTCCCCTTTCACCCTGTCTCTATTCTCCTCTCCAATCACAGCAGCGAAGGCAAGGTCAGGATGACCAGGGAGGGCCCACAGCACTCCAGGGTGAGAAATCCTGACCACTTGGGCAAGCAACTGAGAGATGAGTAGTTTACAATAGAGTACAGAACATGTTATCACTGAGAGCCCTTCATGGCCACCCTCCTGTCATGATGAATTCCTGTTGGACAGGATGGGAGAACTGGTGCCTGTTACCTGAGCCATCGCGTTAAGTCTGACAGTCAACACCACGTAGATTACGCCAAGTTCTTACGCTTTCTTTCTTTCTGTCTCTCTTTCTCTTGCCCAGGAAAGAATTTTACGACTACAAAGGTTTCTCAGTAAATCGTTTCTGCGCTGGTCCAGTCCAACACCTTCCACTTTGCAGACATCTTTCTGGAAGCAGAGAGCCCAGAATGGCCAGGCAGCAAAAGTTTCCCCAGCCTTGTTGAAAGCTGAGGAAAGTTACAGACTGGGCTGCTTTTGTAAGTGAGTCACCCCCAAACCTAAATCCCCCCTTTGGAGAAAGGATGCTGAGATCCTCCTTGTACCAGCTGCCACAGTAACGCTGTAGTCTCCTCCTCTAGTTTCCACCTGTGGGTTAAGTCAAAAGAAAGGTTTATTGAGCTATTACTGATTTAGCAGCAAGGAAAGAGAACCACAAACATTGTAACCTTAACAGTTGCAATAGAATGGCTGCAATTATCACAGTGGAAGAAAAGGATGGTTCCCTCATCTCACTGACCATGAAAAGATCTTGTACTCATCTGCTACTCACAAGTCCTTTAACAACATTTCATTCATACACTGCTCATGTAAGGCTATACAGTACTTGATTGGTAAAAATGTAATGGAGTGATGTATCACTGGAACAACTACCAAGCTGCAAAACTATAGCCTACAATGGTGATGGCTAACATTGGCACTCCAGATGTTCTTGAACTTCAATTCCCAGAAGCCCTGATCAGCAGGAGTGCTGACTTGGACTTCTGGTAACTGAAGTCCAAGAACACCTGGAGTGCCATGGTTTGCCATCACTGGCCTACAACATGCATTGGTCCCTTTGTGCTTAGTTTGTGGTTATGTGCGTGTAAAAGACTGCATAAACAGAATTTAAGTTAATGCTGAAAGTGTTTTTTTAAAGCTTTTAAGTATCAACCTGGAAAAGGAAACAAAAATGTATATCACAAAGTCCAAGCTTGTACAGAAAGTGTCAATTCAATGCCAATTTATAATTTTACTCTGTTTAGTTTATTCTTTCCATTTAATCTCTTATTACTATTGTAAAAAAATTAAATTTGTTGTACATTGCCCAGAGTGGGAGAATATCCCAGATGGGGCAGACTATAAATGCAATCAATCAATCAATCAATCAAATTCTTCAGTCAAAGGCTTGATCCTTTGAGTGCTTGCAATTCCAGAGTCTTCAATGATACATGTGAACATATTATGTACCCTGTTCTACAAGAAATAAATCTCTGGATCAGAGTCCAATGTTTTCAGACTCATGCCTCCTTTTTAGGGAAACAGATGAGATGTGAGTTACAGTAAAACACCGGATAACGCTAAAACTTGGTTCCACAAGTCTTGGTGTTATCCGATTTTTAGTGTTATCCGAGCCATGTTAAAATCCTATGGGATGGATCAGATAACGTTAAAGCTCCAAAGAGATACATTGTAACCATACAGGCTTTAGTGGTTGTAATCCGATCCATCCCATAGGACCTTAACGTCATTCGATCCAATTCTCCTCCCCAGATTAATTAACGTTATGCGATTTTAGCGTTATCTGATCCAATCGTTATCCAGTGTTTTACTGTATTAGTATATTTTGAAAGTAATTGACACACTAGATAGCAGTGGATAAAGATTTCTATTAGCTTCTCTAAGTATGAGCCCTGGTGGTTCAGTGGTTAAACTGCTATACTGCAACCAAAAGGTTGTGAGTTTGATCCTGACCAGGTATCAAGGTTGACTCAGCCTTCCATCCTTCTGAGGTCAGTAAAATGAATATCTAGCATGTTGGGGGCAAAATGCTAAGTAACTTGTGAACCGCCCAGAGAGTGCACAAAGCACTATGGGGCAGGTATATAAGTGCTGTTGCTATTGCTATCCAAATATAAACTAGCATCTTATACAGTACAGTAATAACGCGCATAATGAAAAAACTCGTTATGTGAAGCACCATTGGCGGTACCCCGCATAACGGGGGGGGGGGAGGATTACGTTAACTGGGGTTCCCATTGAGCGGGTATACCCTGGTTACCAAAAACCCCGCATAATGAACAGGTTTTCCCCCGTTATGCAGGGTATTGACTCTGCATAAAAAAAAGCTTCATTATGCAAAATTTTCGCTATGCAAAGCGTTTGTTATGCAGGGTAATACTGTAGATCCTTTTTAGCTCTTTGTGCTGTTAGGCTGCGGCTCAGCGCTAGAGCAGATACATTAAGTGTAAAACAACAGATGTTCTTGTTGCTGGCATTTTTTTAATGCAGGGCATTATTTTTCTTGTTGATATTTATAATTTTTTCAAGTTGTTTAAATTTTTTATTGTAAAGATTTTTTTAAAAATATCCCAGATGGGCAAGATATAAATGCAATAAATAAATACAGTGGAACCTCATTTAACGTAATTAATGCATTCTCCAGGACTTTTATTACAGCAAAAATTACTTTAACTGAATTTCCCATAGGAATGCATTGAATGTAATTTCCCATAGGGAATGCATTGAAAACCAATTAATAAGTTCCACTAAAAAAATAATCCGTAAACTGAGCCACTATTTTCTATGGAGTTCCTTTTTGGTGGGATTTTTTATGTTAATCCAGCCATTTGTTAACTAAGGTTCCACTGTAAATAGATTATGGTAGAGATGTAAGAGACAAGGTTCATGCTAGAAAACAATAGTCTGACACAGTGAGATACAGTCAAACCTCGCATAATGAGCGTTTCGCTTAGCGAAAAACTCCATAACGAGCAAGTTTTTTGCTAAGCGGTCCAACTCGCAAATTTTTGCTATGCGAGTTTTCCCCCTTGAAACGCTTGTTATACGAGATTCCCCATAGGAATTTTCTCTATGTGCGTTTCTTTTGCATAGCGAAAAACTCGCATAGTGAGCAGCCTCGCAGAGCGAATTAAATTTGTTATGCAAGGTATGACTGTACTGTATTTGTTTCATATTCTGGTACAAGAAAGAAAGCAAGATCACTCAACAATACACCCAAAAAGGTATTTTTAGTCAGAACGCATTGGGCTCTTGCCTCTACAGAAAACCTGTATGGACATATGCCCACACCCCCAAGGAAGTCTTATGTTTTCTATTCATTTGCTGAAGTGGTTAGTTTAAGTGGTTTAGTGGCTAGGTATCAGGGATCAAAAACTCAAGCAAGCAAAGATAGCTACTACATACAAACATCCCTATCAAAGAAGAACAAGTAAGCATGCTATAACAGGATGGGTCACAAGTTATTCAACATGGAGTCTCTTTGGTTTTTAAACTGTCTTAGAATGTAGCTTTGCTTCTTTACAAAGGCCTTATTATTCTCTCTCCGCTTAGCTTATCAAGCAGATGTGCTTAGAAGCAGCTTTTCCAAGCTTTAGGCCTACATGTTTTGCCTTTGCCTCCAGGTCTGGAATGTCAACAACCAGAGCCTGAGAACACCATTCTCTTGTTATGTGAACCAGTGGTTGTTTATACAAACCCTGGGCTCTAATTGGCTGCATGCTAATTAGGTGGACCAAGCTCATGTTCTTTCACTTAGGCACAAGGGTTTGGGAGTTAGTTCGACTTTGAGGTTTCTGAGTCTGACACCTCAGAAAAGAGAGGGGGCTATGCCATCGAGCCCCTTACTCTAACCCAAGCTTAATTATGGTTACCTAGATTAGTTAGGTTTTTCCTTTTGTTTTGGGGGGAAAGGCCTGGGTGTGAATTTCCCTAAGTGCCATTTCTGATTAGTATTTTTGTATGCAGAACTTCTGTATCCTGAATCATCAAACGAACTGTTATTTCTTCATTATGCTTCGAGAACAATAAACATCTTTACTTCAGCAACACGTCTGTTCATTGGAAGAGGGGGTAAGACAAGAGTTAAGCCATACGCTACCACAATTATTACAACACTCTCCATAAAACTTGCTGGGCACTGTTAATACAGATAAGCCCCAGGTTGCTCCAGCTTCGGCTGGATGGCAGTAAGCCTCCTAGACTCAGGAGTTCTAGGAAGGTCCATAGAACAGGCTGGTAAAGGTCGCTCGGAAGGAATGAGAAGAGCCCAGAGCGAGGGTCAGGTCAAAACCTATCTGTCATAAAAATTATAGATTTTTTTTAAAAATTGTTTTTATTAAAATAGCTTGACTTAGTATAGAGTGGGCAACCTTGTGCCATCCAGATATTTTGGTCAACAGCTCTTCTTAATCCTTCACTACTGGCTGTGTTAATGGGTAAATTAGTCCAAAACATCTGGAAAGCAAAGGACTTGCTTATCCTTGGTTTAATATGTTTATATTTAAACCAGGGATCTGTAAAACGGCTGGGACCCACAATATCACTAGAGTAGGTGGTAAACAAATTTGCTTTAAGACCCATTCAGTGTTTCATGTAAGACCCGCTTAGCTTTTTAGACCACATGAGACTACTACGTAGCTTACAATTTAAATGACCTTAATGTGATGAGAGATCTAGGAAGTGAAACAGGTAAAAGAAACAAATGGAACAAAAGAAGAATGTGAGAAATATAGCTAATAGGCAACATGCCTCAGCAAAGGTTGTTACAAATAACCTATTTTGCATTTGATGTTGAAAGCTAAAGAAATGTGGGAGGAGGTCACAATAAAAAGTGATTTTGAGAAAATGGCTAAAACAGGGGTTCCCAACCTATGGGCCAGCCCACAGCACCATGTCATCTGGCCCATGTTGCCACCGCTGCCACAATGGAAGCAGAAGCATTTATGACAGCCGTAAATGTGACTGTGGCTGTCATAAATGCATTTATGACAGCTGCAGGCACTCTTTATGGCAGCATTTATGCCAGGGAAACCACCAGACCATCCCGCTCAGCTGTCTGGGGCGTGTGGTCCAGCCTACGGCATAAAAAGGTTGGGAACCCCTGGTCTAAAAAAAGAAAGAACATTGCTAGTAAATAGTACAAGAGGGCATTTATCTCATGTGAGAAAGCAAGTACAGTAATACTTCGGATAACGCTAAGACTTGGTTCCACAAGTCTTGGTGTTATCCGATTTTTAGTGTTATCCGATGCATGTTAAAAACCTATGGGATGGATCGGATAACGTTAAAGCTCCATAGAGATACATTGTAACCGTACAGGCTTTAGCGGTTGTTATCCGTTCCATCCCATAGGACCTTAACGTTATTCGATCCAATTCTCTCCCCCCCCCCCCAGATTACTTAACGTTATGCGATTTTAGTGTTATCTGAGGTATTACTGTACAGCCAAAATGTGAGCCTCTGAATGCACTTTCACATTATCTCCCACTGGCAGCACAATCTTACACATAATGTTCTTCAAGCAGAATTCATGTTAATTCTTACATAGAAATGATAACCTGTATAAGAATCTGGTAGTGTTAAGCATGCCTAAATATGACGTCCTCCATATTTCCTTTCAGCATAGAATATTTCACAGAGCTGTCTTAAGAATCAAAACAAGGAGTATGAACTCCATCTGGGAATGGCATCATGAACTGTTTTTTGTTTGTTTGTTTGTTTTTTGGACAAACACATGAAGCTACTTTAAAGTATGTCCAACTGCAAAGCCATCTAGAAGAAAACTGCTGGCTGGCTGAAGCTCTCCAGGGTTTCAGGCTAGATTCTTTCCCAGTCCTATCTAGAGATGTGGGAGGAGGGGACCGAACCTGGGTCCCCCTGCATACAAAAGAGGTGACTCTACCCCAACCTACAAATCTCTCCAACAGCTGGGCTATAAATCTGTGGGACATGTTTAAGAACTCTTAGTATTTATAGATTGTTTTAGGGGCCATGGTGGCTTAGTGGCTAAGACACTGAGCCTGATGACTGATCAGGAGGTCAGCAGCTTGAGACCCGAATGCTGTATGGTAGAGTGAGCTCCTGTCTCTTCCAGCTCCTGCCAACCTAGCAGACTGAAAATAAGAAATTGCAAATAAATAGGTACAGTCAAACCTTGCATAACAAGCGTTTTGCTTAGCAAAAAACTTGCATAACGAGCGAGTTTTTCGCTAAGCAGTCTGACTTGCATAACGAAAATTTTCGCTATGCAAGTCAGACTTTCCCTATGGAAAAACTCGCATAACAAGCATTTCTATGGGGAAAACTCGCATAGTGAAAATGGTTTTCCCCCTTGAAATGCTTGTTATGAGTTTTTCCATAGGAATTTTCGCTATGTGAGTTTGTTTTGCATAGCGAAAAACTCGCACAGCGAGCAGCCTCACAGAATGAATTAAATTCATTGTGCGAGGTATGACTGTACTGATTTTTAATAATTTACTGTTAAATTGATGTTTTTAATGTTTTATTATGACATGTCAAGCCACCCAGAGTTGCCTCGGTGAGTGGGGCGGCATAGAAATGCGAATGAATGAATGAATAGATAGATAGATACTGCTTTGGCAGGAAAGATAACAGCATTTCATGCATGCTGGTCTCTAGTCATACCTACCATATGACCATAGAAATGCCTGCAATGGAGACAGTGCTGTCTCTTTGGCTACAAAAGGTGATGAGCAACAACCCCTAGAACATTGATGGCCAACCTTGGCACTCCAGATGTTCTTGGACTTCATTTCCCAGAAGCCCAAGCCAGCACTCCTGCTGATCAGGGCTTCTGGGAATTGTAGTTCCAAAACACCTGGAGTGCCAAGGTTGGCCATCACTGCCCTAGAATCAGATATGACTGGCTTTTAAGCAAGGGAGACCTTGATCTGTGCAAGCTCAACCCCCAAATACTTTAGTTTTATGTAATCGTTGTACGCCGCCCAAAGTCGCTTGCCGAGTGGGCAGCAATACAACTGTGACTAATAAATAAATAAAAATTTAGAGATGGTCCACGCAATATTGCTCATACTGGCTGGGTGAGGAGCAGTCTTGACATCTCTAGATGTTCCTACGTATCACTTCCATCGCATCTAGCCAGCATGGCCAAACGGCAATGTTAGTGTGCGCTGTGCTGCAAAAACAACAACAACAACAACAGCAACACACATTTGGAAAGCCTCTCCCCACCCCCATCCTGACAGCCTGAATTCACATTGTGAATCAGACATGACTAGCTTTTAAGCAAGGGAGACCTTGATCTTTGCAAGCTCAACCCCCAAATACTTTAGTTTTATGTAATTGTTGTACGCCGCCCAAAGTGGCTTGCCGAGTGGGCGGCAATACAAATGTGACTAATAAATAAATAAAAATTTAGCGATGGTCCACTACAGCCTTGGTCTGCAAATGTGGCTCTCCAGATGGGAGTGATGTATCACTGGAACAACTACCAAGCTGCAAAACTATAGCCTACAATGGTGATGGCGAACATTGGCACTCCAGGAGTGCTGACTTGGGCTCCTGGTAATTCAAGTCCAAGAACATCTGGAGAGCCACATTTGCAGACCACGGCACTACAGCAATATTGCTCGTACTGGCTGGGTGAGGAGCTGTCTTGACATCTCTAGATGTTCCTACGTATCCATCGCATCTAGCCAGCATGGCCGAAAGGCAATGTTAGTGTGCGCTGTGCTGCAAAAAAAAACCCAACAACAACAACAGCAACACACATTTGGAAAGCCTCTCCCCACCCCATCCTGAATTCACGTTGGACCCGGAATTCGTATCAGGAACCTCCTGGATCTGAGACCGGCACACACACAAACACATGGGGACCCCCCAGCTTCCGTGAGAGAAGGGAGCTGCCTATGCAAGACAAAACACCCACCCCCAGACACCGTGGTGGCCAAAAAGGCGCGGGTTCCCCACCCCCACCCAGAGGACAAGGGCTTGGAGGAGGGGGCCCGAGGCAGGGGGTGTAGTAGTGCGGTCAGAGGAGGAGGAGGAAGGCAAAGGAGGAGGAAGGCAGGACGTGGGGGCACAAAAGCCCCAGGGGAAGGCCGCGCACAAGGCCATCCTCTCCCTCCGGCTCTACCCTCGGAGGAACCTGAGGCCCCCCACCCAACCCCGCGCATGCGCAAAAGAAAAAGCCGCCTCACCTGAACTCCTTTGGCTCCCTCACCTGGAGCTCCGTTTCTTCCCGGGGGAGACCAAGCCAAGCCTCCCCCGCCTCCCCAGGACGCCGCCACCGCTGACTCTTCTCGGGCCCCGCCGCCGCCACTACTACTACTACTACCGCCGCTGCTCGCCCTCTGTCCCGGAAGCGGAAGCTCCGGGAGGTCCGGTTTAATTGACCCATAGGAACAAGAACATCCGGCTCGGCTGGCTCATCAGCTTGCCGGGAAGTGTGGCTTTGCCGTCTCGGGCTACGCCTCCTGCTGGCCGCCATCTTGTGAAGGGCAAGGAGCTTTCCCCCCCCCCTCCCTCCCCGGAGTCGCGTCACCCCCTTGGGCTGAAAAGGAGTCGGAGTCCTTTTTAATCGGCAAGGCTTCGAGTAGGGGAGGAACACGACCTGGATGTCGTCCTTTTCGCACTCCTGTGCCGGTGGCTGGACTACAACTCCCATGATCCTTGGCAGCTGCGGTCGTTAGCAACAGAGTGATAGAAGTTGTAGTTCAAGATAAAGAATTTTTTGGAAGTGGTAGCCCTGTTAGTCTGTGCAAGCATATCACAACAGCTACTCCGGGCTTCTATATGAAATGTATACCATGAAAATCCACTCGCATGTCTGAGGAAGTGAACTTTTCATTCATTCATTTCGATTTATATGCCGCCCTACTTGGTGAAAACCAACTCACAACATACAATAAAATACTGTACAATGTAACAGTTCAACAATACAATATCACAGTATAAAATATATAGTACAATAAAATAAATATAAACACAATATAATCAAAATACCATCCATAAACAATACCCAGTAGACAACAAACAATATAATCACAATACAATCACTAACCAATACAAAAATTACACAGTAATCAATGTAACAATATCTATCTGTTTGGGCAGGCTCCAGGAGCCTTTGTTGGCGGCGGTCCACAAAAGCTAACATTAAAATACAGGAGTTGGTCTTTAAGGTGCCACAACATGGTTTTTTCGCCCCTCATTTTTTATTTTTGTTTTGTTTACCCTCTGATATTCAACATAAAGGGCTGCTTCATCCCTGGAAAATAGATGGGGAAGAAGTAGAAGCAGTGACAGATTTTACTTCCTTGGGATCAATCACTGCAGATGAAAATTGCAGCCATGAAATAAAAAGGCGACTGATTCTTGGGAGACAAGCTATGAAAAACCTGGGGAACATAGTTAAAAGTAGAGATGTCACCTTGAAAACAAAATTCACATAGTCAAAGCAATGGTATTACCGGTGGTAATGTATGGTTGTGAGAGCTGAGCCATTAGGAAAGCTGAGCGCAGAATAATAGATGCCTTTGAGATGTGGTGTTGGAGGAGAGTTTTGAGAGTCCCTTGGACGGCGAGGAGAACAAATAGGTCGATTCTAGAAGAAATCAACCCTGACTGCTCCTTAGAAGGTCAAATAGTAAAGTTGAAGATGAAGTACTTTGGACATCAAGTGAGAAGAGAGGATTCACTTGAGAAAGCCTTAATGCTGGGAAAGGTGGAGGGCAAAAGAAGAAGGAGGCGGCCAAAGATGAGATGGCTAGATCAGTGGTGGGCATCAGCAGGTTCGCACCAGTTCACCAGAACTGGTAGAAATTCTGGCTGGCCCCACCCATCCAAATTTTGAAATAAATTAGTCCTAATGTGGGTGCAACACATGGTTTTTCCCCTGGCCATGCCCACCATTCCACAACCACAGAGTAGGGAGTAAAAAATTTTTGGAGCCCACCACTGAGCTAGATGGTATTGTAGACACAATGGGCACAGAGCTGGGTGGGTTGAGGAAGATGGTGGAGAATGGGCTGAGGAGGATGGTGTAAGATAAAGGTGCCTGGAGGACAATGGTCCATAGGATCACAAAGGGTCGGAATCAACTGCGACTGAACAACATCATCTTTTGTGTGCAGATCAAACCTTGGATTGCCAAAATGAAACCACTTTCTTAGCTTTGTCGTTGGTCAAAATTAAATCCTATTTAAAAAAAAAACAACCAAACATTTATTACATTTATATCCCACCCATCTGGGATATTTTCCCACTCTGGGTGACTTGCAAGATATTTTAAAAAAACCTTACAATAAAAAATTTTTAGACAAATAATCCCATGTGATGTCTTGAACAGTGTTTGTGCAAGCCCCTTTCTGCTCCATGTGAATGCACATATAAGCTGCCTGCGGCCACTGTCTGATTCAGAACCCCTTCCATTCTTTTTCTGCCCTGTGATAGCAATTTCCATGGCATATAGGCTATGTGTTATGAGGGGGATTCATTTGCCTCACAGTTCCTGTTTTTCTTTCTCTGTCCAATATTTAATTTTGCCTATTGTGTTTTCTTATTTTCTAAGTAAACTAATTTGCAACAAGCAGCTGTCTGTTGTTCCTTTCATAGTTAGGGCTCATTATGTGGGTAGATTGAGATGATACCTTCAATTCAATAAACTCCTTCTTCTTTTTTTGAACCTACAATTTAATGTGGTCTTTTGGTTCCTGATTCAACCCTGCCTGTGGAACGATCACCTAAATTTAATAAGGTAACAATTTTTCAGGTAACAATTGCAGATGAACTAAAAACCTTGTTCCTTCCTTGATAACTAACCTTTAAGTGGGCTGGGCCACATTTTATTGAGAATAGAACATTTCAGCTATAAAAATATCTAGAAAACATGGCATTAACTGGTGGAAACGCTTTGGTCTTGTGAACTTTGACAATGGAGAGGTATTACATCTTTTGATAAAACAAACCTGGATGGATCGTAGTATGTTTTTATGGCTCAAAGGATCAGATATGGCTTAGGACATTCTGTACTTTAGGGTTCAATTGATCGCTTTCAAGAGCTCAGAAAAATAATTGCAAAATTCTCTAGTTCATTTCAGCATTCCTTATGCAGTGGTTGGGATCCATAACTTCCCTGCAATCTATCATGAAATCTTAGTGACAGATAAACTGGAAAGGCAGGGGTTTTTTTTCTTTTTAGCAAGAGTAGTTTCGTAAGAGTAGTTGGCTGATATCCCGATGCTTAATCTAGAGTAGATCCACTGAAACAGTGCAATTTGAGGAAGTGTTGACTCACTACCTGCCCACTGATTCCACGGGCCTACTCTAGTTGTGAATTACTTTTCTAAGCAACAGGATTCAGCTGCTGTAACACAGCTTTGGGTAACACAATTAATTGCAGATATTCCCTTCACCGTTTCAGAAGATCTTCAATGTATCCTAATTTCCACTTTCAGAGCTAAGAATAAAACAGTACTACCTATAAAAGCAGTGACTCTTGCAGCAAAACAAGCATGCGTGCAAATATCTCCACTCGTACACCATATAAATAATACTTTTCAAGAACATAGGTCATTCCGTTTGTACTTTGTCCCTGAAATCTATGAAGGTACGTAGAGGCTTAAGCAGGTAACCATAGCAATTGAGCATAATGTTATTTCTCCTCCTCTTATGTGAGAGAAAAACTCCTAACAAAGGATATCTGTGCAGACTGAAAAGGTTTTCAAGGCTACTCAGAGCTTGGTGCTAGAAGAGTTTCGTATCTTCTGAAGAAGCCGGGTTAGTTTCTTGCTAATTGTTCTCTAGATACCAGTTGAGTCTTTCTAAGAGACACAACCTCTCTAAGTCATGTCCGTGGGAGAGAAGGAGGGTGTTTGATTCCAGAGAAGGGGAGCCCTGCAGAGAAAAATAACAACAACAAACAAGGTCTGGCTGAATAACTGACTTAAAGAAATCACCAGGATATAACCAGTGGCGTAGTGTAGGGGGGCAGGTGGCACTTTTTTGGGGGGTGGCAAAATTTCACAATAAATAAATAGGACTTTGCCGCCAACCCCAACCCCCAGACTTCCTAGTGGCCAGGGTGAAGAGGCCACTGCGGGGATGGGCGCTGGGACCCTCCACCACCACCGGTGGCAAATTTAGCCTACGCCCCGGGCGGGTGAAACCCATGCTACGCCACTGGATATAACCAATGCTATAAGTGAGGTTAAAATAGTAATAATTTGTGGGATTATGACTCCTGCAACTGTAAAGTCAGACCTGCAGGTCTGGAATGTGATACATATGAGAGCAAATTCATCATTCTGAAAAATCTTAATTTGTGTTGTTGTTTGTAAACGCTATTGTTTAGCTTATATGGCTGATAGGATTAGCTTTAAAATACTGGGCGGGAGGTGCTGAACATACTGTTTCCAGGGATCAAAGAATAAGCAGGAATTCTTTGTTTACATACCACCTTTCTATTAGGGCACTGAGAGTAGTTTATAGTGATCTTAATAATTCCTTCTTTTACAATTATTCCAGGAATTAGGAATTTATGTGAATGAGTGTTAGCAAATGTTTAATGAAAATAGCACCATGAATGTACAAGAGATGAGTATATAACTAGTTCCATGGTTTATAGAGCACAAACAAATTTTTATCCTAATCAGCAATAGCAACCAAAGCTTGTAACAGGGAAGTACTACACCCTCCAACAACCACAATGTGATCCATGCATTCTTCACTGATTGCTGATGATATGCTGGGAAGGAGGAAATGGATAGGAATTCTTACTTTGATTTTTTTTTCCTGGAGAAAACAGCACACTCTGTTCCTCAGCAAATTTCATCACTGTTGTACCATCAAACAGTTGTTCAAGAGAGTTTTGAGGGCAGAGTTTAGAGGGAAGCTGCATGTCTCTGACCTTCTTGCCTGGCTAATTGGTGTAAATTGACAAGAAGGCACAAAGCACTTCCTTTTTACTGGTTAGGGAATTTAGATCTGAGGTTGGATAGGAGGCATTATGTGCAGGTGTGCATTTGTGTATGAGAAGGTGCAAAGGGACTGCTATATGTCTGGGTATTCCTCTGTCTGTCTGTTAATTCATATGAATATGGTCTCTCTGACTCACATCATACTGCCACACAGAGAAGACAATATTGCCCACCTTTGCTCTTAAGCAAGACCTGGGAAATGTGTATGCCCTCTGTTGTGGAACTATAGTTTCCATCATGCCTGACTATTGGTTGCATTGTGCACAGGGAAGAACAGGTTCTAGTTGATATCCAACATCACCTGGAGCAGGGGTGATCAACCTTGGTATTCCAGGTGTTCTTGAACTTCAATTCCCAGAAGCCTGATCAGCAGGTGTGTTGACTTGGGCTTCTGGTAATTGAAGTCTAAGAACAGCTGGAGCACCAAGGTTGGCCACCGCTTACCTAGAGGGTTACAAATTCTTTACTGCTATAAATAATGACTAGGTAAAGGTAAAGGTCACCCTTGCTAGAAAGCCAGTCATATCCAATTCTAGGGTTCATTGCTCATCTCTGTTTCATAGCCAAAGAGCCAGCGCTGTCTGCTTCTGCAGATGTTTCCATGGTCATCATGTGGCAGGTATGACTAAACACCACAGCACATGTTTATCTTCCCATCAAAGTGGTCCCTATTTATCTTCTTGCAATTTCTTGCTTTCAAACTACCTAATGATAAAAGATTAACATTTGGTTTCCTGTGTTTTGTACCTTGAACTAATGTCTGGCTGGACATCACGGTATAGTAATGGAGTAGACTGTACAGCCAGCAACTCATTGAGTGTCAGGCAGAAGTTAAATAGCCTCCCTCCCTAAAGGGGCCAATGGCTACAGGTGGATGAGCCCCTTTAGGTGGGGTGATGGGCCCCCTCAGTGGAGGAAATGCCACTGGAAACCATCATATTGGGCGAAAGGCAAAATGACCAGAGGAGGAACTCTGATTCCCAACGCTCATGGAGGCGGAAGAGGCCATGCCAGATGGACTGGCTGTGGTGGCGCACCTTGTCAATATCCTCAAGGCTGTGGCAGTCCATTGCAGTCCCAGTGTTAAATCCTGCATGTCTCATTTCATATGTGCAGCAGGAGATGGTTCCATAATCATAGCGTGTAGGTCACTTCATGGCAAGCTGGGATCCACCTTAAACAAATTCATGCCAATAGCATTTTTCTTATTCAGGAAAAAAATGCATTTTCGGATACCAGTTGCAGTCCACAATGATGACCTTGAACACAAGAACACAATAGGGAGTGCTAAACTGCTGACTTAACAGAGCCATTGCAATGGATATGGGAATCCCCCCTTTTTTTTTTTTAAGGAAAAGTTTTTCTCCAGGCAGAAGAGTGCTGTTCTGGGAAGACACACAGTCTGGAGTGGCTTTGCTTTTGTGGTTTGACAAGAATATGTTTCATGTGGCCTCAATCTGTAGGTAGGTTCTGTTTAAGAAGTTCAGCTGACAATGGCAGAAGGTGCTCTGCTATGTCCTGCCTTGGACAAGGAAGCTGGGGAAGAATTCTTACAGGAAGCTTTCCAGATCATGCTGGAGGAAGGCATCAGAAAAGGGATGGATGCCTCTGAAAAGGTAAGACTTCCGAATCTTGTTGTCACAGTATGTTTCTGGCTTTCCCCACTTGACTTCCTCTAGGACAGGTAGGTTTTGCTTTTAAACTTTCCAGGAATGCTTCAGTGCTCAGAAAATTAAGTTTTAAAAAGCAATCAGTTACAGTTCCAACACTGCCTTCCTGACTAATTGCTGCCATTAGGGTGACAGATAAAAATTCTGGTTTTTCAAAGTCTCACCCCTATGTCTGACAAAGTGCACTTGACCCACAAAAGCTAATGTTAAAATACAGCAGTTAGTCTTTAAAGTGCCACAAGGGTATTTGTCTTTTTGTTTTTCAAAAGTAAGTGAAATAATAACTTTTTTAGTTAATTAAAAAGCAATAGTCTCAGAATGCTGCAAACTGTGCTTCTAATGGTCTAAAACATACTAAAGTAGTAAGGCTCTACTTCTTCTTCGGCCGAATCTGAATATTGGTGATCATCATAGCGATCAGCCATGAAAACTTTCCTGATTATACAATGCAGTGGCCTTTCATCTGCCTTCTGCATTGTAGCATGACACCCACGCCACTGATCCAGTTCCGTGAGTCACTTTCTGGTCCTGAGCCCCTTTGGCATGCAAAGTACTCATCAGCCCCAGGCCAGTATTGATAAAGCTGCTGCCCTCCATCAAGATGAATTCAAGTGGGATTTAATCCACCTGGGGACCATCACCCTACCCCCAGTGGACTTTGGCACCCAAGGCCATTAGTCCTCAGGGTTGTCAGGTTAGTTAACCGCCACCTGAAACTCAAGTCACTGGCAGTATGATCTACTCTGTTACCAGGATAACCTGGCCAGACCCAAGTGAGGCTCAACACTCCCAGCAGACCATAAAAGTAACTTTTAAAAGAGAGCAATATTCAACACAACAAAAAGATTGCTGTAATCTTGTTATGCTGTGATTGCATGATCTCTTAAATAATGCCTTGGATAATGCAAAAAACAAAACAACAAAAATTACAGTCATTTGTAACTACTTCCGTCGAATCTTTGGAAGGCAATACACAACAGACAATAGGTTGATTGAGAGGTGGGAAATGTATTTTGCCCAGGGATGGAGAAAATAAATATCTTTTGTATTAATAATAATTTCATCTCAGAGATTACTCTGGGTTGAAAGGATTTTTGCTGGACAGCCTTTCAGGACAAAGCCTTTCAAATATTATGTTCCTCATCAAACATGTTCAGTTGGGTAACCTAGTCTTGTGAAGATAAGCAGAGGAGGTCCAGAGACACTATTAGTTACGGCCAGTGGTGGGCTGTCAAAATTTTTACTACCACAATGTGGGTGGAGCTGATGTTGTGGGCAGAGCCAATGTAATGACACCAGGGCACTGTGTTGGCCTGGTTTTCCGCATTTCTGAGGGGCAGGACCCAGTCGGTGTGGTTGGAGAATGAGAAGTCCAGCCCAAGGTCCCTGCAATATGGGGTGCCTCAGGGCTCAGTACTCGCACCTCTCCTATTTAACATCTACATGAAGCCACTGGGTGAAATCATCCGTTCCCACAGGATGAGGTATCACCAATATGCAGATGATACCCAGTTGTACATCTCAGCCCATGGGGACCCAAGTGGTGCAGTGGAAGTCCTCTCCAGGTGCCTGGAGGCTGTCAGGGTCTGGATAGGGGACAACTGAATCCCGACAAGACTGAGTGGCTATGGGTCAGGGGTCCTGCGCTATCTCGGGAGCTGCCATCTTTGGTTCTGGATGGGGCAGTCTTGCCCCAAACAGACCTGGTGCGTAACCTGGGGGTCCTCTTGGACTCACGACTACTGTTCGAAGAGCAGGTGGCAGCCGTGGCCAAGAGGGCTTTTGCACAACTTTGTGTAATATGCCAGTTACACCCACTCCTAGACCGGGACTCCTTGCTCATGATCACACATGCTTTGGTCACCTCCAGACTTGATTACTGTAATGTGCTCTACATGGGGCTGCCCTTGGTGACCATTCGGAGGCTGCAGCTGGTCCAGAATGGGGCGGCCTGGGTAGTGATGGGGTGCGGGCGTTATAGTCGTGCCTCACCACTGCTTTGGGAGCTGCACTGGCTGCCAGTATGTCTCCGAGTGCAATTCAAGGTGCTGGTCATTACCTTTAAAGCCCTATATGGTAGTGGGCCAGGATACTTAAGAGACCGCGTCACCCCAAGAACATCTGTCCGTCCCACCAGAGTGGATCGGAGAGGCTCTCTTATCATTCCATCGGTTAGAGAGGCGTGTCTCTCTAGCACCAGGAGGAGGGCCTTCTCCGTGGCCGCCCCGGCCCTTTGGAACCTCCTGCCAACTGAGTTACGTCTACAGACAGAGCTCCTGCCCTTTCGGAAGGGCCTAAAAACCTGGCTGGCAGGGCAGGTGTGGGGCTCCAGGAATGTGGGGTCCCATGTTGGGTGGCTGATCTGATAGGACAGCCACTCTTCTCGCTGTTTTAAACATTTAACTTTAACTTTTAAATCTGTTTTTTAGTTTTGTGCTAATTATAGTTGAATCTTTTAATTAATTTAAACCAAATTTGTGGGGGTATAGTGGGATTATCTAGTTTCTTTTGTGAGATTTTGCATTGTTGTAAGCTGCTTAGAGTCGGGTTCGCCCGATTGAGGCAGGATAATACATTCGAATAAATAAATAAATAAATAAATAAATAAATAAATCATGACATTGTGGGCGGAGCCAAAGAAAATAAATAAATAATAAAAATAATTAAAAAATTAAATAAAAATACACATTACTTAAATACATATAAATACATACATATAAACACATATGACTACATATAAATACAAATAAATACATATAAATACATATAAATTAAAATAAATACATATATACATAATACATAAATACATTAAATACACATAGAAACAAACTACATAAAACACATACACCTCAACCCACTCCCCACCCCAAACACAAACCCGTCACTTACCTTACCCTGGGGTCAGGGAGCGGCAGGCAGGCATGGCGGTGGCGCGGCAGCCTGGTGGCGCGGCCGGTCCTGGCCGAGCCCGGTAGTGCAGCGCAGCCTAGCCCAGCAGCATGGCCTGGCCCGGCCTGGCGGTGCGCCGGGGAAAGGGCGTCACCACCGCTGCTGCTCTTCCAGGTGCTGCCTGCGCCCTTTCCGGGCAGCCAAAATGTGTCGAAACTCCATTTGACATATGCGCACTTAAAAATAGAAATGCGCATGCATCAAATGGAGTTTTGACGCATGCACACTTCCGAGCAGCCATCTTGGCTACAAGGAAGATACATCTGGAAGGCGGTTGGAGAGGCGACCAAACCGGTTGCCCAGGGGTTTACAACCCTCTTGGCAACCCCCTCCAGATGGCTGCTACCGGTTCGAGCGAACTGGTCCAAACCGAGAACAGCCCATCCCTGGTTACGGCAATATTGCCCCTTGCTGTTTTGCTGGCTGGAGCAGAACAAGAACTGGTGCCAAGATACAATAGTGTCCAACATTGAGTTATTTTGGCATCTGAGGCAGAAAATTCCATGAGTACCTTCTCTGTAGGTTTGTGATTGGAAGGAGCCTGAGGAGCTGCAGCAGATTCTGGACCTTGAACTAAAAGACAGTGGGGAGCCACAGGAGAGTTTGTTGATGCGTTGTCGGGATGTTATCAGATACAGTGTGAAAACATGTGAGTGTTTTTCTCAAATGGTTGTCTTTTAAGAAAGTATGTTCTTTTTTCAAATCTGCTTATATGTAAATGTTATTCCTTTACCCATGAAATATTTTTATGACCCGTTATCGCAAGATGCTAATCCCTTGGGTTAGATCAATCTGTAATTTAAAGAGTTAACGTTAACTTTTAATTAATATTTAATAACCAAAACATTATGTTCACAGTGAAGGGGAAAGTCTATAGACAAAGTTTGGTACTCTATATTGTTGTTTCTTCTCATGTTAAATGACTGCACAATAAATAACATAGTTATTAGATCTCAGACTAATAGGTATGAACTGTTTGCTATGCAAAATTACTCAAAATGATTATCAGAGAGTAAAGAAAACACAAAAAAAAAACTTATGGCACTTTATAGACTAAGGTGCCATGATGTTTTTTCTTTTTGTTTTGTTTACTCTGATATACTTGCACAGACTAATTTAATTTAATTTAATTTTTGCACTTGTGTGCCGCCCAATCAGGAAACTGGACTCAGGGTGGCTCACATGATAATTAAACACAGCTACCATTTGAAAAAATGATTAAAACTGTTAGCTAAGCAACCTGGAATTTCTTGGAATAAGAACATTTTGTCTTTCTGGATAATATTAGACTCTGGTTTTCATCAACCCAGACAGCATAGGTATTAGACAAGGATGATGGGAGCTGTAGTGCAGTAATGTCACATTGTCCTAATTTCTGCTTTAGGAAATCACTGTTTTGATGAACAGAAACAAAAGTCAGAGTGTTTATTTTAGATCATTAAAAAAAATCCACAGTCCTTTTATTGTATATCATTTATTTCCTCTTTCCCTACAATAGCAGAAGTGGACCTGAACAACTGATCCCAGTTCCAGAGTAGCCTCAATTCAATACATTGGTTCACTGTTTCTCTCTTTCTCACATTCTCTCACAGGTCATCCACGCTTTTTTAACCAGCTGTTTTCAGGACTTGATCCGCATGCTCTGGCTGGGCGGATGATCACAGAGATGCTCAACACCAGCCAGTATGTGTTTTGCGCTTTCTCCTAAATTGAGGCATTAGATACATAAATTACAGGGCTCAGTTCTGGTGCAGATTAACACCACTATTGCTCTTTGGGGTTGAAAACAGACTGGGGTTGTGAACACCTGCAAGTGTTTTTGAGAAAGGTGTTGCTGTAGTAATAGATTGTTCATTCCCAGGGTCGCCATAAGTTGCAGGTAACTTTACAGCATGTAAGAACAACAACAGTTGCCATAGCCACAAGCTTCTCTTTTGTTTGGTGTTGTTACTGGTCAAACAGGTTTTTGCAGTTTTCTGAAACAATTAAAAAAAACTTGTTGAACTGTTTACTTAAGGCAAAACTGGATGGGTTTATACACTATGAACAAGAATTGTTGCTGTGTAAACCATTTTCAATTGTACAATAGGAGCTGCAGTGGCTCAGTAGTTAAAAAGCTCGCCTTGTTAGCTGGAAGGCTGGCAAGCTGTCATTTTGAGACCCAGGTACTGCATGATGGATTGAGTGCCCATCTCTGTCCCAGTTCTTGGGCACATGAAAGGAGCCTCTTTTGGGCGTTCCCTGAGTGGAGTTTCTTCAGCAAAAATTCTTTCAACGCAGAATAATGTCTGACACAGTTATTATTATTAACTGTACAATACAATGCAATCATATGCATTGAAAAGAGAGATGACAGAGAAACTGCAGCATGGATGATAAAGCACCAGGCAGCATAATGAGTAGTTGTAGCAAGCAAGAGAATGTTGTGTAATGTCTTTGTGTGAGTATTTCTTCATCCACGACAAGCAACAACATAATGAAGTGGTTTAGTTTATTGGTAACCTACCTTTCCTGTAACAAACTCAAAGAGGTGCAGATGGTTCTTCCTTCTTTTGCCTCATTTTGTGTTCACACAATCCTGCAAAGTAGGTTAGGTCTGAGGGAGTTCTCATGCATCATGCTGTTGATTGAGCAGAATTGAAAAATTCTATTGGATTAGGGCTTGGCTCTTAGTTTTCAGGTTTGACGATTGTGCTGGTGGCTGGATTCATTCATTAATGAATGAAACTGCCATTTGGTCAATGGGTTGATGATTAAAGTAAAATAAAAAACTCAGAGTGACCCCTGGTGACTGGCTCAAGAGTACCCAATGAGCTGAGTAGGAATCTGTACCTACAATACTGTGCAAAAGTATTAGGCCACTACCACCTGTTTGGGGGGAAAATTCAATGAGTGATGGGGAGTGGGTGGGCTATAACCTCAACAACCTAACTCTAAACTTCACCAAGCCTAGAGAGGGTTGAGAGTCAGCAGAAGACTCTCTCCAATTTTTATGAGTCTAGGTCAGTGTTTCTCAACCTTGGATATCCAGGAATTTTTGGACTTCAGTTCCCAGAAGCCCAAGTCAGCACACCTGCTGAACAAGGCTTCTGGGAATTGAAGTCCAAGAACATCTGATGGGCAAAGTTTAGAAACACTTGTCTCGGTGGCTCAAGGGCAGAGTTGTCCCTCCCCACTCATCATTCATTGAATCCCCCCCAAACCAGCTGGTGTTGGTCTAAGATGTTTCCACAGTACTGTAGGTCTCCTTCATCAGCTGATATTCTGACATTTTATATCACTGGTTTTCAGCAAGCAAGTAAGCAGTAATAGGATGCTTATGGTTCCCCCTGCCCCCGAGATCTTTTGAAAGCATGTCTGTTAAAAGTAACCAATTATGTTACATCACACCTTTCTTTTCAACTGCTGTATATATTCGAGTATAAGCTGAGTTTTTTAGCCCCAAAAAGGGGACTCGGTTTATACTCAGGTCAATGACCATGAGGGGTTTGAAGACTTCACCGGATTGATATGTGCCAACAATTTAATTAATTTTACCATATTTTGATGCATTTTGATTATTGAAACTCACTAGCAGCTGCTGCATTTCCACCCTCGGCTTGTACTCAGGTCAATCTATTTTCCTGGGTTTTCAGGTCAAAATTAGGTACTTTGGCTTATATTCGAGACAGCTTATACTTGAGTATACACGGTATGTGTTTCTGGGAAGCTGCTGGTTGATAGTATCCTTGTGTCTCCTCTGCAATATACTTATGGCATATTTACCTGTGATTTGAGTTCAAAGGTGTTTTCGCACCATGGGCTGGACTAAGCTGTATGCTTAGACTAGCTTTGTACATTGTCCTGATGAGAAGGAATTAATGGTTTTCCACTCATAGAGGCCTTCAGAATCATTTTTTTCTTTATTAAAGAGGTTACCTAGGCCCTACAACGTCAGGCCATCCAAAACCAAAACTTGGAGTGACCACCTGCACGCTTCAATTTAAAAAAAAACATACATACTGTACATTGTTGCTCATTTCTGTGTTCTAGAGGAAAATATTTGACCCAAAATTTACTAGAAGTTCTGTACCACTGAATTAACTATATTAACACTTGCAGAAAATAACTACTTGTTAAGGCATATCGTTCTCCTTACTTTCATGCTTAATTGGAAAGTCTCATTATCGACAAATCCACTTCAAAGGAACGCTAATTCTAGCATCAAATTCACCCTTTAGATTGCTTATCAGCCTGCCAATATTTGCTGTCCAAACATTCACCACTTGCTCTTGATTGCACATTCCCCTCCTCCTATTTACTGGGGAAGCTCATAAGACATACCTATTCGCAATTCCTGAGGGTCAAAAGCATCCACCCTCCTGTTCCTTACATTCTAGGTACACATATGAGATCGCCCCTGTCTTTGTGCTGATGGAGGAAGTGGTTCTGAGGAAACTGCGGGAGTTGATTGGCTGGAAACAAGGAGATGGGATCTTTTCTCCTGGTGGGTAAGGCACAGACTTGCATTTCTTGAATGTTTTCAGGTGTGTGTGTGTGTGGGTTTTTTTTTTTTTGGCACTACTTTCGGATTGTTTCTGGTGTCTAGACTTTAGTTTTGATGTTCTTGGATCCAGAATGCGGCTCTCACCTCATGTTTCCATGCTCTCCTTTACAACTTTCCCATACGTCCCCAGGCAGCTGTCTTATATCTCCACTTCAGCCTGTTTGTCTGCTTACCTCGGTCTTGTCAACTCTGACTGCCATCAGCCCTCTGGAAAAAACCCAGGCCGGGGTATTTACCCAATTACCTGACTCTTTCAATGGGACATGTCAATCATAGAAATGTCAAACCATCTGAATGTAAACCAGTGTGAGCACCCTGTGCCTGTGGGCTGTATATAATCTACTTATGCTCTCTGTGAAATATGAAGTCCAATTTTGCAGTGGCTTTTTAAAATGGGGTCCTCAGCTGTTTTAGCCTGATGGGTTGCCTTTTTCTTAAACCAGAAGTCTCCAAGAATAGCAAAGGAGCAGCATCAATGAAGCATAGTAGAGCAAAAAACATAGTTAAAGAAGGCCTGGATCAGCTAAACGTTGATGCACACACATTTGCAGTTTCTCAAGATTCCCAAGACAGAATATGCCGCTCCAGTATGGACAGCATCCAAACATGCGGAACAATTTGATATTGTTGTGAATGAAACTGTGCATATAGTGACAGAAAGCAGATTCTTCAATTTTAAAAAGAGAAAGAAAAAGGAAACCTGAAAGAAAAATCTGGACTGCTGGGCTCCAGGACAAAGGATAGCCTCCTAAAGTCTGAAGATACAGGGATATGGCTGCCAGACCTATGCAAGATTGCCAACCCCATTGCAGTGATGGGCACCCAAAAATTTTACTACCACGCTGTGGGTGGAGCCAACGTCATGGGCAGAGCCCATGTCATGACATCATGGGTGGAACCAATGTCATGGGCGGAGCCAATAATGTGGGCAGAGCCAAAGAAAAAAATAAAAATACAGTACAGGCTGGCTGGAGGGGCTCAGCCAGCCTGATCTTAAAGCAGGCAGCCCAGGGCAGGCTGCCTCCTTTAAGATCGGGCTGGCTGGGGTGTCAGGCTGAGTACTGGAGGCATGCATGTGTCAATTGGTATTTTAACGCATGCACACTCACCAGCAGCCATTTTGGGTTGCAGAGTCGAGCAGCTGGTGAGGCGACCGAACTGGTTGCCTCAAAAAAAAAAAAAAAGGTAACCACCCTGGGTGGTCTCTCAGGAAGGTTATTACCCCGCCAGGAGACCACCCGGGATTGTTACCATCGGTTCTACAGAACCAGGGCGAACCGGCCCACCATTGCCTCATTGCCAAAAAAAATGCTGTACTGGTAAAATTTTGCCTCTCTGCTGTCAGCCACCTTTCTCTTCTGCTGCTGTCTCTCTCTTCCTTCTGGCATGAGGTAGTCATGCCTGGAATCCCAATCCTCTTTCTAGACATACTATTTCTCTTCCATTATTCACACACAAGCTTTATCCACTGTAACAATCACTTTCTTTAAGCAACATAAATTCCCCTCAAGGGAAGAGACAGTGAGGCTGCAAGACACTGGGCTGTGGTTTCCAGCATTCTTCGTGCTTGGCTAGGGCTGAAGGATGTTGGGGTCTAACAATGTCTCCAGGACTACAGTTTGCCTGCCCTGACACTAACACAGGGTTGCCCAAACTACAGCTCACGGGCCAGACCCGTCCCCCAATGCCAATTCATCTGGCCCATGCTGCCCTCGTCACTCCTGGAAGCGGAAGCAAAATGCACCTATACTGGGCGCGTAAAGTAAGACAAAGTAAGACATATCAGAAAACAAAAACAAAAATGCTACAGCACTTTAAAGACTTACTGCTATATATTTTTAATGTGAACTTTCGTGGGTCAAGTCCACTTCATCAGACATAGGAGTGAGACATCAAGACATGAACTTATATACACCAGATACAGTAGAAGATGAACTCTGGTTGTTATTCGGATTAGCTATAAATGTCCCATTTTCAATTGTAATAGAAGGAAAATGCAAAACAAATACCTGACATTGAACATATGCTAATGAGTTTAACCTTTGTGTTACTGTGTGAGCACATCCTTTATTCTGTGAGACATGTTGTGAAAGAGAATTTAATAGGAAAGTTTGTGAAGGGGTAAAATATAACAAAATATACAACATATATAGCAACATATAACAATCTGTGTATCAAATTTGATAATGTCCCAGAAAATCCTGGGTAAATATTCAAGCCTTTGTGATGGGTGTCCAACAGATGGATGTACAGTAATATCTCGGTTAGCGTTTGCATCGCATAACGCTAACATCGGATAACATCGGTGAGCTCATTCCATCCTGCAGTACTCAGGAATCAAACTGCTGACCTCCTGCCTTCCAGTCAGCGTCTTAGCCACTTGAGCCACTGGTTTTACTGTACCACATAATGCAAGTTATGAGTGTTAAGGGACCCTTTTCTCCTTAGGAGGCTCCATCTCTAATATGTATGCTATGAATGTGGCACGGTACCACTGCTTCCCAGACTGCAAAGAGAAAGGCAACTGGGCAGTACCAAAGCTGGCTGTATTCACATCACAAGAGGTATGCTCCCCCTCGCCCCCAGGCTGTTCATGGAGAAGCTATGACCCACTAGAGTGGGGTTCCCAACCTTTTCAAGCTGCATAATGGGGGTGGCCATTTTGTCTCAACAGCTTCAAATGGGCTGCCATTTTGTTTCTCAAATGCTCTTGGAGGGGTGGGGGCACATGAAATGGCACTATGGGCCAGATCCGGCCCTAGGACCTTAGGTTGAGAACCCCTTCACTAGGGGTTTTAGAACGTCCAGTAGAGCTGACAGGGAAATCTCAAACTGGCATAACCTCTGGTTGTTTCTCTCTCTCTCTCTTTTTCCCATCAAGTGTCACTACTCCATTCAGAAAGGTGTGGCTTTCTTGGGCATTGGCACAGACAACATCTACCTTGTTGCAGTTGATGAAAAGTGAGTTGGAAATTGTCCTGAGATTTCTGCTGCCAGCTAATCCTGCCTCCTGATGGGCTCTCTTATGAATAGCATCCTAGGAAATACTGGAGTAGATCTGAAGAGGGCGTAATAATTAAAAAGTTGTAAAAGTTAAAGAAGTGATGTCACCATTATAAAAGAGAATGTCATTTATTCTAAGTGCCTCAATAGCCATAAGGAAAAGATGGCAATTTAAGAATGTCTAGCCAATCAGGAGCAGATGTTTGTCTGGCTGTAGCAATGTCACCATGCTTATTCAATTTATACACAGAACACATAATGCGCAATGCAGGAATGGAGGAATCACAATTTGGGATCAAAATTGCTGGGAGAAACATCAACAATTTGAGATATGCAGATGATACCACCCTCATGGCAGAAAGTGAGGAGGACCTAAAGAAGCTCCTAATTAGGTTGAAAGAAGAAAGTGAAAAGGCTGGCTTGAGACTCAATATCAAGAAAACCAAGATAATGGCAACAGGCCCTATCAGTCCCTGGAAAATAGATGGGGAAGAAGTAGAAGCAGTGACAGATTTTACTTTCTTAGGATCTAAGCTCAACTGCAGATGGTGATTGCAGCCATGAAATAAAAAGGCGACTGATTCTTGGGAGGCAAGCGATGAGAAACCTGGGGAGCATAGTGAAAAGTAGAGACATCACATTGAAAACAAAAATTCGCATAGTCAAGGCAATGGTATTTCCTGTTGCAATGTATGGTTGCGAGAGTTGGACCATTAGGAAAGCTGAACGGAGAAGAATAGACGCCTTTGAGATGTGGTGTTGGAGGAGAGTTTTGAGAGTCCCCTGGACAGTGAGGAGAACAAATAGGTCAATCTTAGAAGAAATCATCCCTGACTGTTCCTTAGAAGGTCAAATAATAAAGATGAGGCTAAAGTACTTTGGACATCAAATGAGAAGAGAGGATTCACTTGAGAAAGCTTTGATGCTTGGAAGGGTCGAGGGCAAAAGAAGAAGGGGACGGCCCAGGATGAGATGGCTAGATGGTATCGTGGAGACAATGGGCACAGAGCTGAGCGAGTTGAGGGGGATGGTGGAGGACAGGAGTGCCTGGCGGTCAGTGGTCCATGGGGTCGCAGAGGGTCGGAATCGACTGTGCGACTGAACAACAACAAAAGCAATGTTCTATAATAAATCTTTGTATTAACTATTGTGTTGTCTATATATATATAAGTTTTAGATATATTGTGCTAGTTACATCCTAATATACATCATTTTGGAGTAGTGACAAAATAGATTATACATGAAGTCATAGGTAAAGTTAATTGGATTATAGTTAATTAGGTCATGAACTCATGGTAAAAGTTCATGTTTAGTAATTAGGAAAGCATATATCTAAAATACTTTATTTAATAACTTGGGTTGTGAAAGCTTCCTTTATCGACTAAAATACTACATTTTACTTCTGTAAATCAACTTGTTAACCGGAGATGTCATTAGCAGCATTCAAAGAAAATGGTAACAGAATTGCTATGGAAAGCTGTGATTCTCATTCAAATATTTGAGAACTTATTCTATCTGAATCATATTAACATTACAAACTTGTCATGTTAATATTATAATAAAGGCCTTTGCTGTTTCTTTCACCAATAGTTCATCTGCTTATATTCTTGGTGCTAAAATAACCACTTCAGATTGATGATGAGAAAGGGGGTATTCTGAGTGATGCCCCCTGCTCTTTAAAATCCTTACTTGTGGAGCTCCTTAGCTCTATTGCTACCTTGCTTTAAATAGTTGTTGAAACTGACCCTCTTCAGAGAAGCTTTCAAAGATTGTCTGTTAATGAAGTTATTTTGTTTCTGAACCATTTGTGTCATGTACTGCTGTGTAGTTTTCATTTCACCATTTTTAATCATTATTTTGAGTTTGATATTCCCAGCTGCTATCTTTGATGTTTGTTTCCTTTGATTTCGTAGGCATATATGTTTATTCTGTTTTTTTAAAAAAATTCTGCTCACCACCCAGAGTAGTTTACAGTAGAAGTGTGCAATGAATAAATAAAAATAAATCAATTCAGGTCAGGAAGTACAGCAAGGCTACTATGTCGCCTTGCGTTTTACCTTTGTGTGGGATAAAACAGATTTTGCACAGTTATAAAAATAAGCTGTCCAGTTGATTGTTTAGACCAGTTTTGAGTCAGGATAGAGACTCCAGCCTTGAATTAATCCTCATACTATAGTTTCCGCATGCAGTAGTATTATGTGAAGTCTATTTTGTTTTCTTAAATGATGCAAAGGCAGGGAGAATCCATTTAGCACACAGAAAACAAGTGCTTTAGAGACAAGAAGAACTTTGCCTAGACCAGTGATGGCAAAGCTATGGCACGCGAGCCATAGGTGGCACTTGGAGCCCTCTCTGTGGGCACCAATGCAATCAGCCCAACACAGAGCTTGCCCTGCCCTTCTGCCCAGCAGCCCAATGGGAGCGCTTTCTCCCTCCCCCCAGCATGTTCGCTCTGCCCATGCAGTCCAATGGGAGTGCTTCCTAGCCTCCCCCTCCCCCCAGCACAGAGTTCATCCCACCCATCTATCTAGCAGCCCAATGGGAGTGTTTCCTTCCTTCCCTTGTTGCTGTGTTGGGACTTTGCGACAAATAAGTGGTTTTGGGTTGCAATTTGGACACTCGGTCTCTGAAAGGTTTGCCATCACTGGCCTAGACCATTGATAGATTTTAATTTTAATTTTAATTTTTTTTGCATAGAACATTTGCACAGGGGAGTATTCAGATGTGAGTTCCTATACAATACTTAGAAACTGAAATATTCCTCTCTGGGAAAAGCTGCACCACATATATTGGCTATTCATGTACAGTCAAACCTCACATAAAGAGTGCCTCGCTTAAAGTGCAGAGTTTTCTCTGAATGTTTGCTTCACTTAACAAATAAAACCAACCAAAAGCTCACTTAACAAATAAATCGGGTTTCACAATCCCCCCCCCCCAGAAGTCACAATTGGTCACTTACAATAATGTTTCGCTTAAAGAGCAATCATGTGGAACGCATTATGCTCTTTAAGCAAGGTACAACTGTAGATTGGAGCTAGGGCAAGGTGAATTAAACAAGAAGGTCTTCATGAAGTAATGCTCGTGCCTCTGTCACTTTAATTTCTCCTTTCTTCCTCAGAGGGAAAATGATACCTGCAGATCTAGAGAAACAAATCAACCGGGCCAAATCTGAGGTACATTTTCTGGGCAGGCTTTTAATTGGCTTGGAGTAGCTCCCCCGGTGGTGTAGTCGTTAAGCCACTAAGTTTGGAGACCAGAAAAACGGGTTCGATTCCCGAGTTCTGCATGGGGAACAGAAAAGGAGACTTATTCGGGCATCCTCTGCAAAAATCCTTTCAACCCAGAGTAATCTCTTGACATGAAAATGAACACTTGGCTTGGAGAGAAGTCAACACTGGTGGTTCCCCGGCTGTAAATGCTGCTGTAAAACTCATCCATGGCTGTCATAAAGATATCTGCTTCCACTTCTGCTTCCAGCGGCACTGCCGGTGCTGCAGGGCCTATGAAATTGTGTTGCAGGCTGGGTTCTGCCCATGTGCCATAGGTTGAAAACACCTACCCTAGGATTTCAGGCAGGATTATTTTTGAACCCTTTCTAGAGATTCCCAGCTTCTGAAATGAGATATGATCTGGTATGCACAGAGTGGGTCACCATAAATGTTTCAATGCCTATAGTCCATATATTTAGCTGCCCCATCAAGTGGATAGTCAAAGACTGATAATATTATGCCATGTATTTCTTCTATTACATCTGGTCACTGAAGGGGAACAGTGGTTTTCACCTTAATGTTTACTTAGGTCGTAAAAATCTCTCCCTTCCATCCTTGTTGTTTCCTTTTAGGGGGCATTTCCTTTTTTTGTCAATGCCACCTGTGGTACCACAGTCCTGGGAGCATTTGACCCAGTGTCAGAGATTGCAGATGTGTGCGAAAAGCACAGAATCTGGCTCCATGTTGATGTAAGTATAGCAAGCTGTGGTGACACCCTCTCCCTCTATCCTTGAAGCCAGTGAAGGAAGCTAATTAGGAAACGGGGAAGATTTGTGTGTGCGCGCCTTTTGGCCCTAGTAGTCTACCAAACCAGGACAGATGGGCCACTCTTAATGTATTAGCCAGGATTTTTCATGAAATGATGCTTGTGTTCTGCAAGTGAGAGAGGCTTTTCTAATCTTCTCCCTATTGTAGTTTTCTCCACCAAGCTTTTCCTGAAATAGGAGGGCTGTAGGCAAAAGGTAAAACCAGCTGTTTCATGATGCATGCATGCATACGTGCACACAGACACACACCAACTGCTGCAAAATGCATGCAGATCTCACTGGATTTTGTTCAGTATTTTTTGGATTTGTTTATTGATACCTTCTCTCTCCTAGTTGTGTTCTTTCATATTTTTTTTAAGGATCCCTTTCATTTTGGATCCACCTCTAAAGTGAAGTAATTCCACAGTGTATCTGTGTATTATATTACGTGCTGCATTCGCAACATGCAGAAATGGAGCAGACTGGTGGTGCAGTGGTTAAACTGCTGTCCTGCAACCAAAAGGTTATGAGTTCAATCCTGGCCAGGTTTGAGGTTGACTCAGCCTTCCATCCTTCCAAGATCAGAAAAATGAGTACCCAGCATGTTGGGGGCAAAATGCTAATTAACTTGTGAACCTCCCAGAGAGTGCATTATGCGCTATGGGGCAGTATCTAAGTGTGATGGCTTTGTTTTACTAATCTAGTCAGAGTGATGAGGAAGAGGAAAGTGGCGAATCACTGGGTCATGGGCATGCTCAGCAGTCAGGCAGGCCTTCTGGGTGGAATACCAATTGTTTAATTGTTGCTGTCAAAAGATGTGAGAAGAAATGAAAAAAAGTTCTGAGGGACAAAAATCAAGTTAGAGGAAAAATGGAAGAGAAATAGGACTGTGCATACAATGCAGTATATGCTTGAATTTTTAGTGTAGAGTTACAGGTCAAAACACATGCATCAAGTTCTCTTGATTGGGATGATATAGAATGTCCACCTACTTACTTACATCTCTGCCTAGTTGTCAATGGAAGATAAGTATTCACCGTTAGTACCCAGGAGTAGGATTTTTTTAATCATGGTGAGCAGCCATGCTCTTCTGAGACAGATTTAGAGCTGAGGTTCTTCTGGAGGGATGTTCTTTAGATATTTCCAAACTGGGAAATCTGATCACATAAATGCCCCTTCCACATGTTTTCAATCAGGTGGGTTCTTAAATGCTCTTTTGTCTTTCTTTCCCAAAGGCTGCATGGGGGGGCAGCACCCTCCTTTCCCAAAGACATCGACACCTGCTGGATGGGATTGAGAGGTAGACATCATTTCTTCTAAGGGGACACGTTTCATATGTAGCAATGGAAGGATTTAGTCAGGACTGGTAGACGGGACAGGAGGGAAGCAGGGAAGAGCACTAAAGCAGATTCACAAGAAGCAAAGCCAGTCTAACCACTTTATGGAATTGTGTGGCTCTTGCATCCCCAGAGTTTGGAACTGGAATGCCCCACATGACCATCTGCCTTGCTAGGCTGGGTAAAGTGGCAAATAATAGTCCAACTCCGCCACCCTCTGGCAAGCCACTGAAGTACACACACAGTCAATGTTCTGGGTTCCACTGCTTGTCAACGTTTATTGACCCTTGATGTCTTATTCCCTGTTGTGTGTGAAGCTGCTAGTTAAGATCCAGATATCACTAACTGATAATCTCTTGTATGTAAATAAGAATAAGCCTCTTCAAAGATTGTGGTATTTGTGAATCACAATCGGACTGTACTAACAAAACTGGTGATTCAGGGTCGTAGTCAGGGGTTGGCCAGGGTAAACATTGTCCACCCTGAGTTTGCAGTTTGCCCACCCTCAAACTCCCAGCTGCTTATATCACACAGACAGACAGAGAGTCAGAGGATTATAAGTCGTCCCGAATATAAGTCGAGGTACCTAATTTGGACCTCTAAAACTAGGAAAATAGATTGACCTGAGTATAAGTTGGGGGTGGAAAATGTAGCAGCTTCTAGTGAGTTTTAATAATTAAAATACATGAAAATACAATAAAATTAATTAATTTAGACATTTGTGTGGGTATGTTTTTGAGTGTTTATGTTGACCCAAGTATAAGTCAAGTCCCATTTTTGGGGCAAAAAACCTCGATTCATACTCGAGTATATACGGTATATGACATTGTTGCGCACCCTGAAAAAAATTCGCCCACCCACATCTAGAATCCTGGCTATGGCACTGTTGTGATTTCAGTTTTGTGAGGGTAGTGAAACCATTTTATGTTTCTGTTCAAGCCAACTGGTTTAGGGCAGTGATGGTTAACCTTGACACTCCAGGTATTGTTGGACTTCAATTCCCAGAAGCCCTGATCAGCACTCCTGCTGATCAGGGCTTCTGAGAATTGAAGTCCAAGAACACCAGGAGTGCCGACGTTGGCCATCACTGTTTTAGGGGACAGGGCTCAGCATCTTGGATAACTCTCATAAAGTTTGGAGTACAATCCAAAAATAGATTGATTCAGCCATCACCACACCAAAAAAAAGCCCTAAAGTCTCCAACCTCCACAAAGCAAAGGGGTATTTTTCTCCTGTTCCTTGTTAGCCCTATTCAGTCACAGTGAATGCTGACACACTATCAATACCAGAAAAACATGAACATCCCCAAACTCACAGATGAATTTGGGGAAGTTTAGAGTTAACTGTGCTTGTCAGCATTCACCTGTCTGTTAAAAAGGTAGAGGAAAGTAGATGTGGATCTGAATAGATTCTCTGAGAGACCTCCAAAATTCATTTGGGGTTGTCAGCATTGACACTGACTTCACATTACAGAGATTTGCTTTTGGGGCAGCCTGACTTATTTTGAAGATGACGCTCTATTCTGATCTCATTTTTCTTGCTCCACCTACCTCTCCTTTTGTGGTATGCCTTTTCCCAACATCTTAGGCTGTTTGGTTGTGTGGCTGAAGTCACACATCAATGCACACTTGTTTTTTTCTCTTCCTTGCAGGGCAGATTCAGTGGCTTGGAACCCCCACAAAATGCTCATGACGGGTTTGCAATGTTCTGCTTTCTTGCTCCGAGACAGTTCCGTAGGTATTTTATACCTCTCTCTCTTCCTAAGCAGGAAGAGAGCATTTCTGAGAAGGGAAGACTGAAGATGGTTCAATTTAAGGAATCTCCCCCTCTAAAGTATACTGTAGGTGGGAGCCAAAAAGCTATTTCCGAAGCCTCTTCCTAAAAGACAAGGCGAGGACTGCATATGCTATGCAGACAAGATACATAAATATTCATAGATGGTGTAACTTATTTTGTTGCTATTTCTTCTGCTAATGACTTCAAGGGAGTACCTATGCAGAGCATTGGAAATCCCACAGTTGGATCAAAGTTTGTCCAATAACCTGTTTGCAGTCATATGAATTAAAAGTGCATGAATTAATTAAAATTAGCATTCAAAATGTGTTTAATTCAGTGCCCACATGATATAAAAATTGCACAAGTGCTTGGTTACTGAACACACATACAGTGGTACCTCGCTTAAAGAACATAATGCGTTTCACGGAATTGCTCTTTAAGCGAGTTTGCTTTTTAAGTGAAACACTATTGTAAGTGACCCGTTGTTACTTCTGGCAGTGTGTGTTGTGAATCCCGATTTAGTTGTTAAGCGAGTTTTTGGTTGGTTTTAGTTAAGCAAGGTGACCATTCAGAGGAAATTCTGCTCTTTAAGCGAGTTAGTCTTTAAGCGAGGAGTTCTTTATGTGAGGTTTTACTGTACTGCTAAACTTATTCTTTCTAAAATCTCAAACTATAATACTTCTTTCTTAACATGATCATGTAAGGATATCATCATTCATGCTTCTCTTCAAACATACACTACAACCTAGCGAACTCTGCCTTGGGCACCTGAGCTCATGCTGGTTGTGAGAAGGGAAACATTCCACAATATTTCTTCCATGCACATTTTAAATTCAATAGGATTTTCAACTATAGGGGATAAGTCATTATATATAATAAAGATTAGGTATGAGTGTGTATGTGTTCAGTAGCCATGCACCTGTGAAATGTTAGATCATAAGAGTCCTGAATTCAACATGTTTTGAAAGCCAACTTTGAATAATCCATACATTTCTGATACCTCCTGGAATCCTTCCATTCTGCTTGCTTGCACCCACAACTCTATGTAATTGGCACATGCCCAGCCATGCAACAGGCTCCTGGAGCAATCCTGCTAGCCCAGTTAAGCAGTTTGGGGTTTACATTGTGCAGAACTGATTGACCTTGGTCCATAACATTTGTTTGTTAAAGCAAAAGCTTGTTCTTGACACATTTCTCTTTGGCAGGGCTTGCTGCAGAGTTGCCACTGTGCCAGAGCCACCTACCTTTTCCAGACAGATAAATTCTATGACACGGCTTATGACCGGGGTGACCAAACTATCCAATGTGGACGCAAAGTGGACTGTTTCAAGCTGTGGCTGATGTGGAAGGCCAACGGCACAGCAGGCTTGGAGCAAAGAGTGGACAGGGCCTTTGCCTTCACTAGGTGTGCACTGGGGATGTGTAGGTCAGGCTGGCAGGTGTTCCTACAATGTAGCCTCACCCAAAGTATAAGACAGTGATTGTGAACCTTGGCACTCCAGGTGCTCTGGAACTTCAATTCCCAGAAGTCCTGATCAGCAGGAGTGCTGACTTGGGCTTCTAGCCATTGCAGTCCAAGAACCTAGGTTTGCCATCACTGGCATAAAGAATGGAGTACACATTTCTGTTGTGTTATCTGAATATGAAAAAGAAGGCATATGCAGACCAAAGGTGGGTAGTAAATGTCTCTAACTGCAGTGGTGATCTAAAAAAAAAAAGTGCTACTTTTCTCCTGGCAGTTTTACTTTAAAACAAGCTATGGTGGGGATATGCACCTTGTTTTAAAGCAGATTTCCACTTTTGACAGCATAAATCTGCTTTAAAGGAACCTGCTTATTCCTCACACATCTTTTAAAGAAGACATGCGAAGAGAAAAAGATTTTTGATGCCTTGCCACTTGTGTGTAGCTCCACCCTTGATGGAATTTGCTTGTGTGTGCACATGTGTGTGTGTGTGTGTGCACACATGCATGCTGTCCATGGGGGTTGGGGGCAGAAAGCACAGTAAAGATTGGCCAAGCCAGGGGTGACAGACTAAGCCACGACAAAGCAAATACTCAGGCAGACATGCACACACAAAGAAGTAAATGAGTATTTATACAGATGCACAACAGGATGGGGAATGCAGTCAGGACTCTGCTTCTCTGCCTCTGGTACAGAGGTAGGTAGGAGTGGACTATTTATTTATTTATTCATTTATTTATCACATTTATATCCTGCCCTCATCCAAAGACTCAGGGCAGCTTACAAAATTAAAAAACACAATTAAAACACATTTAAACACATTAAAAAGTTAAAATATTTAAAAGTTAAAAAGATAATGGGGACAGAGGTGAGGATCAAAAAAGCCAGATGGCCAAACTGACCATCTAGCTCACACCCCACACATGCCCTGCCAGCCAGGTCTTTACTCCCTTTCTGAAGGGCAGCAGCTCCGCCTGGAGACGCAACTCACTTGGCAGGAGGTTCCATAGGGCCGGAGCAGACAAGGAGAAGGCCCCGCCTTCTAGTGCTAGAGAGACATGCTTCTCCAGCTGATGGCATGATCAGAGAGCCTCTCCAGTCTGCTCTGGTGGGACGGACAGATGTTCTCAGGACTAGCTGGAGTTAACTAGAGACTGAAGTGAAGTAATACCCCATTTGCCCAAATGGCCTGTCACCTCCATGGCCTGATGTCTCCTGTAAATCTTCCCTTTCTTAAGGTATCTGGCTGAAGAGATTAAGAAGAGAGAAGGTTTTCAGCTGGTGGTCGAGGTAAGGCTTCTTGGAGCTCTGGGATTCTGAGTGCCTGGAACTTACATTCATTGGTAGCATTTGTCCTTACCACACAAAGGGGGTGTGAATGGGTGTGAATAAGAGTTACTCTAGGCATGTGTAGAGTTCTTTTTCTGTAACCAGTGATGACTCTCACACTGATATTGCATACAAAAATGATGCTATGCTACCAGACCACTCCTCTTAACCTCAATATTGTCAGTTCTGAGTGGCAGTGTCCCCCTGGGGCCTTAAAAATAACACTTATATACCACACCATAGCACTTAGTGCACTTTCTGGGTGGTTTGCAGGTAATTAGCATTTCCTCCCGACATGCTGGGTACTCATTTTACCCACCTTGGAAGAATGGAAGGCTGAGTCAACCTTGTGCTCCGTCAGGATCAAACTCACAACATCAGGAGTTTGCGTTGCAGTACAGCAATTTAACCGCTGCGCCGCAAGAACTTGAGCACTACTCCTTGAGATTCTCTCGGAGAAATTGTGTCTTCATGACATTCAAAAATTGTACTCATCCTACGCTACATGCAAAACGAACCTGCTCTTTTGCTGCAGCTGTGCCCACTGATCAGGATTGAGGGGCTTCCAAACCCTCCCTTGCCAGCTTCTGTGTTAGCTGTGTGTTATTGCCTGGGATGGATGGTTCATAAAAATGTGAGCACCTTCCACACACAGAAAGACAGGGCTTTGTTTTGTGGGTTTTCTAGGTAGAGTACCAATAGTTTACCATCCCCTTCTTCTGGTGGCACTTCTGGGGTAGTGTGGCTTGCCTAAGGCTATGCCGACTGGCTGTTCACCTCAAATGCACAGTGGGAAATTGAAGCTTGACTCCACAGCTGTGTGCTCCAACTCACCAAGATAACGAACTAGCACAATACTCATGAGCCAATGAAATATAAAACACCACAATGTAGAAGTAGCAGAAGAGAAAGTTAGTCCCAAACTTTTTCTACAGTGTGCCTATTTTCCCCCATAGCCTGAGTTCATCAACCTGTGCTTTTGGTACGTGCCTCCAAGCCTACGGGGGCAGGAAAGTTGCACCGATTACTGTGTGAGACTGGGAAAGGTAAGTGACTTTTCAAAGATAAAGAACTCCGAACTTTCCAGTTTTATTCTGTGAAGCAGGGCGTTAGATGTTACCGATGTGCTCATATTGCAACACTAGAGATTAGAAAAACTAGTTATAGGTAACATAGTTTGTTCTAGATAATAAGCAATGGGACTAAGAGTTTACAAATAACAGTAAATGCATTGTTTACAAGAAGTGGCAAGTTATATTCCAAATGTTAATCAGGAGTAAATGTGTCCTAGTTACTTTCAGTCAGGATGTGACTTTTAAAGGGAACTTTATAAGTATTTTTCCAGCTTCATGCCACTCCCTTATGAGTCCTAAGCAGCAAGAGAAATATTCTATGATGTGTCCTTTGTAAACATGTACAGGTCCTGTAGCAGAATTGGCCACTGTCTGGAATGAATGTCCATTGTGATTGGTGGAGCAGAAAACACATAGGTTATGAACTGGCTATACTGGGCTGAATAGCTCAATGATTTGGGTGCAAATACAGCAGCCTTCTATGTGTTATCACATAGCCAACTGTGAGAGTTTCCATGATGCAGAAACCACATTTCCTGAAACCTAACTTGATTTTGCCTTTTACACACTCACTCTCTTAGCAGCCTAATAATTCAATCAAATTCTGAAAGTTTCTGCTTTTCCTTGGTCAGGTGGCTCCTCTTATTAAAGAGCGCATGATGAAGAAAGGGTCTATGATGGTTGGCTATCAGCCACTTGGACACAGAGTCAACTTCTTTCGCCAGATTGTCACTAATCCAGCAGTAACCAAAAGGGACTTGGACTTCTTCCTTGATGAGATTGAGAGGCTTGGTAAAGACCTATAGTCATGTTTTACCCTTTTCTTCCAGCCCGTTTCTATGAAAATAGTCCATGACATCCAGGAGCTGTTATGTACTGTCTTATTTCCACCATTTGTTTTTGCAAACCTAGCAAAAATCAAGGAAACCTACAGATTCCCAATACTGTTGACATATTTTTACTTACAATTGCTTCAGTACTTCCCATAAATAATACTGATCTTCCAAGGTGTGTGGAATGTCTTCCTCTGGACCTTTCCTGCTCCTTTAACTCAGAGAGCAACAGAACCAAATCTGATAAAGCTGTTGCAAGGAGAAACTAAGACGGCAAAGCAGTGTCTTTGAGTGAACTGTTTTCATTTTCCTCTATTTAAATAAAGGTTTCTTAAAATCTATTTTTCTCTTGTTTGTTTCATCAGGTGAAAACATAGGGGAGGTATAGGGAGAGTCAAAGCAACACACTACAAACTCTGAATTTATACATGAGAATTACATTTTCCTATCCTTTTTAATGTTTCAAAGCCTAGAAAGTTACTTCTTTGTAACTTTGTAACTATAATGTACTGCTTTTTTTAAAAAAAATCAATAACCTTAGCTGGAGGAGCTCTGCAACTTGTAGTCCATAAGTAACTTTTCCAAGATTTGTGCTCTATGCAGTACCACTGTATTACCATACCTTATTACATAGGGGATTAAAAAAAGAGTGGTCTCTGTTCCTAATAAGCATACAATCCAAAACAGACAATTAGGAAACTAGCAGAGCTAGAGAAGGAGCAATGTAGGCAAACATAATTAAATGATGGAGTTGGAAGGGTTCTATAAGGCTATTCCAACCCCCTGCTCAATGCAGGAACCAAGATTATGGTATTTCTGACAGATGACTGTCTAACTGCCTCTTGAATGTCTCCAGTGTTAGAGACCTCATCACTTTGCAGGGTAACCAATTCCATTATACTGCTGTAGAAGTTGCACACATTTTCCTAAATTGATTTGAAAAATATGTTTTTTTACTTTACAAGCACAAATACAATACAGTATCAAGTGCAGTAAGTGAGAAATATAAAATTGGGAACATATAGATGAGATAATCAAAAAGTAAATTTGACAGCACAGCATGTAAAATAAAACCAAGCTCATTATTTCTATACACACATGTAGTATAGTCAGTTCTGGACCATTGATAGATTTTGAGGATATATTTTAAGAAATTATTTAAAGGTACATTCGCACTTGGTGAACAGGAGAATGCATGGGAGGAAAGTGGAATAATCTGTTCATTTAAAGGACAAGAAGATCTTCAATCAGCTGGGATGGAGAAGTGGAGGTGTAGAGAAACAAGGATGTAACAGGAGAAAAGAACTTAAAGAAAATGGAAGAGAATTTTCCAGCTAAAAACAAGGTATGGAAAAGAACGAGAAACCAGTAAAGGGCAAAGCATGTCAGAAGATCTGGATGATAGGAAAGTAATTTCAAAAGCAGAATTTTTATAGACGAGAGATAACTGTTGTGTCAAACAACAGTTTGTGCCAAACAACAAAATGAAAATGCAATAGCGTTTGATAAGGTTAGAGTATGAACCAGTTTTACCTGAGGAGGTGGGGAAGAATAACTAAATGTCTGCTGTGCTGTATGGTGAGTCTTACCATATCTGAATGAAAGAAGAAGAAAAGGAGAAACATAAGGAGCAAAGATTTTAAAAAGATGGCAAGCCTGGTCAACACCAGTCCTGAGAACAGATATGGTGAGGGGTGAAAGAGAAGGTTTAAGAAGAAAGATGCCAAAAATCCTTAATGCTTGAGAAGTTCGGTCCCCTTAATCACGGGAAGTGCCAATTTGCATTTGTAGTGAAATGTTCAAGGGGCAGTGAGATAGAGAAAGCCTGAGGTAGAGTGAAAGGCTGTTTGGCTTTCTGCCCTTCAAGAATTCCTTTACATCAGGGGTTCTCAACCTACAGTCTGTAGGCCAGATCTGGCCCACAGCACCATTTCATGCAGCCCATGGTCTCTCTCCAGTCACCACTTCTGCTTCCGTCTCCTCCTCAATCCTTGTCCCTTCCACTTGGCTTGACATGTCCCTGGCAGGGCTCCATAGCAGGGCAATGTTGTAAGGCTTACAACATCTGCCCTGCTATGGAGCACCATTAGTGACACATGAAGCCAAGCAGAGGGGACAAAGATTGAGGCAGCGGTGGTGGCTGGAGTGAGGGCACAGGCTGAATGAGTTGGTGCCATGCAGCTCCTCCATGCTGGTAAGCAGGGAAGTGGTGTGGGGATGGACTAGTGGATGGCCAGTGGTGGCTTGGTGGTGGCACCACCAGGCCGCCCTGTCAACTGTCTGAGGGGGCGTGAACAGGCCCCTAGCTTTAAAAGGTTGAGGACCCCTGCTTTAGGTGCTCTGCTTCAGGAAATCATACGCAGCATAGTCAAGTTGCACCCCATCCTGGTTGAGAATGGTATACAGATGAGAAGCAGTGGCCCTTGTTTTCTCACGGTTCTTCCAATCCAACAATGTATAGAAGGCTCTCATGGGTGCATTGCCAGGATTCTCCTCTTCGATCTGCTCCAGGCGTGACCTTTCAACCCCTAGGTATTGAATCCCAATCTGCTTCCATTTATTGCCCATCTTGCCAGCCACCTTCATCAGTTCTTGGTCAGAGACCTGCCTAGATTGTGCCACAAAATTAGGGCCTGGAGAGAGAAGGAGAGGGAAAAGGATTATGAGATTTGACTAGTTAGAAATTTATCCCCACCCCCACCCCAGGATAGGCCAGGGATGCAAAATAAATAGCCACCACTTGCCTGCTTGCTGAGAACCAAACTATTACATGGATGCTTTAACTTAGTACAAAAGGGATCTAGTTATTTGTGTTACATTGTTTTAATTCTTATATTGCATTCTATCCAGTGATGGGCAGCAGCCAGCTCGCCAGAACCGGTAGCAGCTTCCCCCAGTGTCCCAGAGAACCAGTAGCAGGGTTGTTGTTGTTGTTGTTTTTTGGGGGGGGGACCACCTCAGGGGCGTACCATTTTGCTGCTTCCCCCACTGTGCATGGGCTCCTACAGTGCTTGGCACGCATGCGCGCCTACAGCGCTCTGCCTGCCAAGCCAAGCAGCCATTCACTGCATGGAGTGTGGCAGCACAGAGCGTTGGGCAGCCACGGAGAAACCGGTGCCTGCTGCTGAGGCCCTCGACGGCCTCCTTGCTATCCTCCCAAGTGGGGTGGAGGAAGAGCAGCTGCTAGCCTGAAGCTCCCTACAGCCTTCTCTCCAGGATAAGTGACTCGCCTTTGGGTGTGGGGAGGTTGGGTATATTTTAATGTGCATTTATTTTTAATGTGTATTTTATATGTTTTATGTGTATTTAATGTGTATTTAATGAGTTTTTATGTCAATTTAATGCATATTTAATGTGTATTTACTTTTAATGTGTATTTTTATGTCTATTTAATTTGTATTTTTATGTGTACTTGTATGATTTTTTTACTTTAACTCTGCCCACGTCATTGGCTCTGCCCATGATGTAATGATGTTGGCTCCACCCATGACATCATGACATTGGCTCCACCCATGACATCAGCTCCGCCCACAGTGTGGTAGTAAAGATTTTGGCTGCCTACAACTGATTCTATCCCTAGGTAATAAAAAATATTTACACAAGGCAAGTAGTATTTCAGCTGGCAGTGGTAGGATCCATCTCTCGGGATTAAATGCAGGCATTATGGCTATGCATTTGACTAACATGAAAGGAGCCATACCGGAGAATGGGAGGACTGGGAACAAATATATGCCTCTCCTGAACAATAACATCCTTCTGGATAACACTTCCACACTTGCAGCATCACTGGATTGCTTCTGACACAAACAAATTAAGAATTGCTAGCTACAATATCCTAAGCAGCGTAGTCTTTCAAAGAACAGACGTCTCTTGCTCTTCAAAGTTATCTACCCATGGCAGTCCTATTTGAAGTATGAAATATCAAAACTATAAAGGGGAGTGGCAGGAGGAGAGATAGGAGATACATTCCCTCTGACACACAACCTAGTATTGCCACAAAGAAACATGGCCAGTTTTTGGTGCTGTGTGTGTTGTTGATGGGTCAAGGGGTGTTGGTGTTATTTGCTGACAACCAAATCTACACTGTTGCAGAACTCAGAGGTGAAGGATTATTAATAGGGGTACCACCACTGCTCATCATGAGATGTACACAACTAGCTGCCTGTCAAAGAAATATCTTGTTCCCTAAATCATGGTGGGGCTGAAGTGGTTAAGCTGCTGCTGCAACAAGGTTATGATTTCAATCTTGACCAGGATGAACTCAGCCTTCCATCCTTCCAAGGTAAAATGGGTACCCAGCATGTTGAGGACAAAATGCTAATTAACTTGTGAACCACCCAGAGAATGCACTAAGCTCTATGGCAGTAATAGCGAACCTTGGCACTCCAGCTATTCTTGGACTTCAATTGCCAGAAGCCCAAGCCAGGACTCCTGCTGATCAGGGGTTCTGGGAATTGAAGTCAAAGAACATCTGGAGTGCCAAGGTTCACCATTACTAACCTATGGGGTGGTATAGAAGTGTGATTGCCTTGTTTTTGCTTTACCCCAAATAAAATTATTGTAACAAATGAAGCCTTCTCACATCACACACACAGGGGCTGAAGTGGTTCAGTGGTTAAGAAGTTTGCCTTGTTAGTTTGAAGGTCGTCAAGTTGGCAGTTCAAGACCTGGGTGCTGCATGACAGATTGAGTGCCTGTTTCTGTCCCAGCTCCTGCCAACCTAGCAGTTTGAAAGCAAGAAATTGCAAGTACGGTAGATAAAATAGGGACCACTTTGATGGGAAAAGATCTTGGGGACATGAAAAGAGTCTCATTTGGGTGTACTCTGAGCTGAGTTTCTCCAGCAAAAATACTTTCAACCCAGAATAATTTCTCCTCCTCCTCCTGAACCATTTAGTTCACAGTCAAGGACTTGAATAAAAATAACAGTTCAAACCCTAACCAAGGACCTATGAGCTGTTAAGGTAACATCTGAGTCCCCAGTAGAGTTGTTTTTTTGGAGAGTTAGGATGTTCAAATCAGGTAAGTCCAAAATTTCCAAATATCTAGGGCAGGGGTGTCCAAACTTTTTCAGGCTGTTGGCTGGTCATGTGGTTCAGGGAGTCAGTCACTAAGGGCCGGGGGCTGAATGCACCTCCCCCCCCATGCCAATTCATCCGGCCCACAAAGCCTTCGTCACTCCTGGAAGCGGAAGTAAAATGCATTTTATTTCCATTTCCAGGAATGACAAGGGTTTCACGAGCTGAATGAATTGGCATCGGGGGCCGGATCTGGGCCCCAGGCCATAGTTTGGGCACCCCTGATTTGGGAGTCCTTTACATACTGCTCCAAGGGCTCAGATCACTATGGGAACAACAGATTTCTTCTGCAGTTGACGCTAGACTTCAATTTGCAAATCACAATATTTTGTGATTGTCTCCAGTTGTTTATCATCATCATCATCATCGTTGTCGTCTTCACCATCATCACCATTACCATCAACACACACTTCCCCTGAAATGTTGAACTGTTTTTGGGGTGTGTGGGTATGTGCATGCATAACTAATCCCATGTTTTTATCCCTTCTCTTCCCCAAAGCCACCCTTTTTGTGTACCACTGATGGAAACGTCTGTCAAATCTGAACACTTCCTTATTGTTTTGTGGCTGATTTCACCAGTTGATCCTAATAAAAAATGTTGCCCAGGTATTATTTTTTGGGATGTGCATGTGTGTGTGGAGGATTTTTCTTTCCTGTTCAGGACTGGCCTGGATCCCTGTGTTTTGCTTCTTGCAGAAGTTACGCTTCCACGCGCCAGCCCCTTCTCCTCCGGCGCGGGAAGGAACACTAACGGCGATGAAAACCTCGTTGTTGTTGGGTTGTGTGTTTTTTTTTTTTTTGGGGGGGGGAGATTACGACCCTCAGCCTCCCCCGATCTCGGCTGTGGCCGGGTCTCACTCAGCCTACTCACTCGGCTCGCACGCCATCTCCTCCTCGGTCCCTCCAGCCGCCTCTCCCGGGTTGCTTTGCCTTTCCCTTCCGCCCCGGAGGCGCAGGAGGAGATCCCGCCGGGGGATTTTTTCCAAGATCTGGGCGGCCACTTGCACGGCCGTCTCGGGATAATACTTCAGGAGGATCTCGGCCAGATCCACCGGGGAGGCTCGCTCAAGTTTCCCGCGGGGAACGGTGTCGCTTAAGTAGTAAACGAAAGTGCGGAGGTTGCTCTCGGTGAGCTCCTCCAGAGCCCTCAGCAGCCGGCCCCTCGCGTCCATGGCAGGGGGGCTTCTCAACTCCCGCCCCCACTGCACCTCGCCCCCCCTCCTCCCGCCCGCCCTCTCAGGGCTCGCACAGCTTCCCCGGGCACAAAGGCCTACACGCCGAGAAGGCGGGAAAACTAGGAAAAGAAGCCTCCCTCCCTCCCTCCCTCCCTCCCTCCCGGGGATGAGGGAAACCCCCCCTTTCACTTTCGAAAAGGCGCGGAGAGAACAGTGGCTCTAGTCACGAGACGTAGAGAGAGGAAGAAAGTGGGTGGGGTGTAACTGGGAACATAAGGTGGGAATGAACGTGCTTTGTAGGGGAGCGGTAAGGTAAAAAGGTGGCCCTTGCTCGAAAGCCAGTCGTATCCGACTCTAGGGTTCGGTGCCTCATCTCCGTTTCTAGCCGAAGAGCCAGCACTGGCTGCGTTTGCAGACGTCTCCGTGGGCCACGTGGCAGGCACGACTCTAGACACACGAGTGCACGGAGCGGCTGATTACTTTTCCCGCTGAAGTGGTCCCTATTGATCTACTTGCAATTTCTTGCTTTCGAACTGCTAGGTCGGCAGGAGCTGGGACAGAGACGGGGGACTCACTCCGTCCTGCAGTACTCGGGTATCGAACCCCGACCTTCCAGGCTTAAGGCTCAGGGTCTTAACCACTAACACACACACACACACACAAGAGGCGCCACAACTGGAGGTTCCCTGGTTGCTTCCTTCCTTGACTACTAGAAGCTGGGGGTTCTTCTGGCCGAATCAGACTCCCCACTCCCTCGTTTCAGGCTGAGCAGCAGCATCTTCGCTGAATTTTTCCGAGAGGTAAGGTAAAGGTCTCCCTTGCTCGAAAGCCAGTCGTATCCGACTCTAGGGTTCAGTGCTCATCTCTGTTTACAGCCAAAGAACCAATGCTGTCTGCGTCTGCAGACGTTTCTGTGGACATGTGGAAGGCATGACTGGATACCGGAGTGCGTGGATCGCTGTTTACCTTTCCGCCGAAGTGGTCCTTAATTATCTACTGTACTGTATTTGCAATTTTTTGCTTTCGAACTGCTAGGCTGGCAGGAGCTGGGACAAATACGGGAGCTCATTCTGTCTTGCAGTACTCGGGAATTGAACTGCTGACCTCAGTGTCTTAGGCTAGCCACTTGAGCCACTGCAGTCCAAGAGGTAGCGATCATAATTACACTTCTCCTGCCAACCTAGCAGTTCAAAAGCAAGAAATGGCAAGTACAGTACTGTTGACAAGTAGGGACCATTTCCGTAGGAAGGTAAACAGCATTCAGTGCACTCTGACTGCCTGCCGCATGTCCACAGAAACGTCTGCAGACACAGGCAGTACTGTCTCTTTGGCTGTAAACAAAGATGAGCACCAAACCCTAGATTTGGATACGACTGGTTTTCAAGAAAGGGCGACCTTTACCTGTCTGAAGTTCAGCAGGTCAGCAGTTCAAAAGCAAGAAATTGCAAGTAAATCAATAGGGACCACTTCAATGGGAAGGTAAACACTGATCCGTGCACTCCGGTTTCTAGTCATGTCGGCCACATGTCCACAGAAACATCTGCAGACGCAGACAGCACTTGCTCTTTAACTGTAAACAGAGATGAGCACTGAACCCTAGAGTCAGATACAACTGGCTTTTGAGCAAGGGCAACATTTACCTTACCGCCCAATCCAAAGCATATTCATTCCCACCTTATGTTGCCAATGCCAAACGTGGACACTTACAACAAAACAAAGAAAAGTTGGTCACCACAAAAATGAGATGTCTGAGGAAGGCTGTTGGAGTGACTAGAAGGGATGAAATAAGAAGTGAGGTTATAAGGGAAAGATTTGGAACAGAAGCAATCTTGTGCTATATACAGATACAACAAATAAAGTATTTTGCCCATTTGGAGAGAATGTCTTGGAATGCAATACCTTACAAGGCATATGTGGAAAGAGGAGAAGGACAAAGTCCACAGGACAGACCCAGAGGAAGATCAAGAGATAACATCAAAGAAATGTTACAAGAACATGAAATAGCACCCATGGGAGTGTCAGAACAAGAACCTTCCATCTCCATTGACACCAGATGGAGTAAAAGAGGAAGCAAATAAGAAGATTGCCCTGTAGTGGGTGGTTCACAAATTAACTGGCATTTTGTCCCAAACATACTGGGTCCTCATTTGACTATCCTTGGAAGGATGGAAAGTTGAGTCAATCCTGAGCCCTGGTTGAACTTGCAATGTTTTGGATGCAGTACAAAAGTTTAACCACTGCCTAGGGTCCTATACCACCCCAGAGACCTTAGTGCACTGTTTGGGTGGTTCACAAGGTATTTACAATTTCACCCCCAATACGCTGTGGAATTCATGATTGAACTCACAATGTTTTAGCTGCAGTACAGCATTTTTAACCACTGTGCCACACAGTAGCCCATGTTAGAACAAAGTTTCACAGAAACACATCTGAATATCCATCAGGGACCTTTGGTTACAACCAAGTGTAAAAAGCCACACTGATTTGCAACTGTATCTGATATACTAACCGACCATTGTGTAACCCACCCACCCTGGTCATGGGGCCATATATAAATTATTGCCGTGATGTCTCACTGTTATGTCTGAGAAAGTGGACTTGATCCATGGAAGCTCACATTAAGATACTGTACTGTATAACAATTAGACTTTAAGGTGCCACGATGCTTTTGTCTTCTTTATTTTTCTTTGTTTCATTTTATTTAACATATTTGCTGTCCATATAACCATGGAATAATGGGTCTTGAAGGGGTCAAATTCATCAAGTCCAACCCTGGCTCATTGCAGGAATCCTAGTCCAAGCAGATATGATAGTTGTCAAATTTTATCTTGCATGCCTCCACCGTTGGAATGCTCACCAACTCCTGAGGTAGCTGTTTCCATTGTTGTTTAACAATTAAAATGGTTTTCTGGACATTCAGACTATAACTGGTTTCTTGTACTTTGAGCCTGTTTTTATGCGAACTGCACTCTGGGACGATTGAGAAGCGATCCTGCTTCTCCTCTTTATGACTATCAAGTATTTGAAAAGTGCTATTATATCTCACTAACAAATCTGACAATGACACTAGAAGTGAAATGAGGAAGTCTCTTCAGGCATGTCTGCATGAGATGCTCCCGTTTTAAACATATGTTCTCTAAAGCAGGGGCCCCCAACCACTGGGCCATGGACCGGTACCGGGCCATTGGCTGTCCCAAAGCAGGGTGTGGGTGTGGGTGGTGCTGTGAGCTCCAATGGCAGTCTTCAGACACAGCAAATAGGCAGGTGGTCGGGCCCCTCCAACAACAGTGCTTAACTATGGTGAGGCTCTGCCCCTTGGCTGTATGCACCATCCAATCCCTCTTACCAGTCAATGGAAAAATTGTTTAGCATGAAACCGGTCTATGGTGCAAAAAAGGTTTGGGACCTCTGTTTTAAAGCTCTACTGCCTCAAAATGTGTGCTGTTGCTTTTTTTACTAAAGGTAAAGGTTTCCCTTGCTCGAAAGCCAGTTGTATCTGACTCTAGGGTTCAGTGCTCCTCTCTGTTTCAAAACTGAAGAGCCAGCACTGTCTGCTTTTGCAGACATTTCCATGGTCATGTGGCAGGCATGATTAGACACTGGAGCACACAGAATGCTGTTTACCTTCCCACCAAAGTGGTCCCTATTGATCTACTTGCAATTTCTTGCTTTTGAATGGCTAGGTTGGCAGGAGCTGGGACAAAGACAGGAGCTCATTCCGTCCTGCAGTAGTCGGGAATTGAACTACTGACCTCCTGCCTTCCAGTCAGTATCTTAGCCACTTGAGCCACTGCTTATATTTGCAGTTTGAATATAGGGTACAGAGCAATAGCCTCCTCAAAGATTGTGGTATTTTTGAACCACAATTGTGCCAAGCAATGGCCACTTTGTGCTGGCTAATATTTCTCACACTAGGTCAGTTGAAAGAAACTGTAGAATGAACTTGCTAAAAGGTTGTTTCATGAAGAAGAAGAAGATGAAAATGATGATGAAGAAGAAGGATTGATTATAATGTGCATCAGTGGATTTTGGAAGTTTCACTTCTGGCCTGGACTCAGAAGAAGAAAAATCACAGGGAACCAGTGATCGATAAATGGGAGAGAAACAAGCTACTAAAGCAGGGGTGCCCAAGCTATGGCCCAGGGGCCAGATGCAGCCCCAGATGCCAATTAATCCAGCCCACAAAGCCCTCATTGCTCCTAGAAGCGGAAGTAAAACGTGCCCATACAGCCGCATTTTACTTCCGCTTCCAGGAGCAATGAGTGCTTTGTGGGCCAGATGAATTGGCATCAGGGGCCGCATCTTGCCCCTGGCCCATAGTGACCAGCTCCCTGAACCACTTGACTGGCCCACAGCCTGAAAAGTTTGGGCACCCCTGTACTAAAGGATGGTCCCCACCACTACATTGCCTGCTATTTGTGCCTTTCCCTGAAATACTGTATACAAATAATGGATTAGCAAGAAATCAAGTGGTTTTACAATCTAGGCCCAGGGTTTCTGGCAGGTGGGGAAGTGCCGTGGATAAGGCACTCACAGTGAACTCCTGTACCTTGGAAGAGACAAGAGCTAGGAGGACTAGATGAAAAGACAACAGGATAACTATCCTGTTGCCTAGAGAAGAAAATTTCAGCAGTTCTCGCTTTGCGCCCACACTACACATTGTTACCAAACTGATGAAATTTGTATAACAGCAGTGCAGAATCTAATTAAAGTGCAAGAAGATCTAATTTCCACTGGTATCTCCTTCTAGAATGAAGGAGCTACATCTGAGAAAGATCTTGCTCTGGTCACAACCTTTTTAGCTTCTTTAGATGTGACAATGCATAATTTAAGAGTTTGGGAGTTCCAGGTCTAATTTCTTAAGAGGCAGAAGTTGCTGTAGATACCATGGTCCTAAACTGTTAAGGACTCTATATGTTAACATCAGGACCTTGAATCTGGCATTGAATGCAATGGGCAATCAATGTCTGTCCTTGTACTTTATGTTTATTTTAATATGTATTTTAATGCTTTTATGTCCACTGCCCTGGGTGGCCTTCAGGCCAGGAAGGCAGCATACCTACCTACCTACCAACCAACTAACCAACCTACCAACCTACCTACCTACCTACCTACCTACCAACCAACCAACCAACCAACCAACCAACCAACCTACCTACCTACCTACCTACCTACCTACCTACCTACCTACCTACCAACCAACCAGCCAGCCAGCCAGCCAGCCAGCCAGCCAACCAATGCAACAACTAAATGAATGAATGAATGAATTTTAATTCTTTTTTTATTTAATAAAATTCTCCTTGTGAATAGCTCTGTGTGAGTGTGGTATCTTCAGCCCAATCTATGTCAAGAGATACTATAGCCATAGCTGAAGTATCCTTTGTGTATGTGTTTCAGACATGGGCTATGACAGATTACTTGGTAACAACATCCTGAAATTCCCTTTTCTGTGCAGCTATGAAAGGTACTGGAACACTGTTGTCTCTCCCCACCCCCAGCTGGTTGCTTTAGCTTCACATCTTTTTGGATACAGGGGCTCATGGCAAATGCCTTGCTCATGGCTCCTTTGTGCCTCTGGCCCCAGGTGGTGCAGGTTTGAAGGAAAGGCCCAGTGTAGTTTAGACAGAATGGTCATAAAGCACATCCAAATGAAAGGCCAACTCTCACTGAATAACAGGAGGAGGGGGAGCCACAGATTCAAATACTTCCTTAACTATGCAGTCCATCGGGTGGTCTTTAGGCAGCCAGTGTCTCTTAGGCAAGTCTACTTCACAGGACTGTTGTGAGTTAAAATCAATTGGCAAGGGTTTCAGGTCTTGAAGTGCTGAAGAAGTCCTAGGGCAGTGATGACGAAGTTTTTAGAGACCAAGTGTCCAAACTGCCATCCCAAACCCACTTATTTATCACAAAATGCCAAGACAGCAACAAGGCAGGAAGGAAATGTTCCCATTGGGCTGCTGGGCATGGGGTGGGGTGAACTCTGTGTTAGGGGGAGGGAGGAAGTGCTCCTATTGGGATGCTGGGCAGAGAGGCAGGGTGAACTCTGTGATGGGGTGACTGCATGGGTGCCCAGAGAGATGGCTCTGAGTGCCACCTCTGGCACACATGCCATAGGTTCACCACCACTGTCCTAGGGGGAATGAATCAGCACAGATGAGGGTTTTTGGTCATGTCATGTCTCATGGTTGTAACAGTAATTCTGATACATGCTACTGAATGGAGAGAATGTAGAATCATTCCCAATGGCAATGACTTTTCATAGGTCTCTGAGTTTCATAACTGGCCTGACTTCTACCTGAACACCTAGAGTTGCCTAGTAGTGGAAGCATGCTGTAGGATCACCAACAGATGGCAGCAATAAATGCAAAATGTTAGGAATACTGTTAACCTAGAATCCTAGATGGCTTCTATTCTTGATGGAGGATCAGGGTACTCCTATAGCAGTGATGGAAAACCTTGGCACTCCAGTTGTTCTTGAACTTCAGTTCCCAGAAGCCCAGATCAGCAGGAATACTGACTTGGGCTTCTGGTAATTGAAGTCCAAGAACACCTGGAGTGTCAAGGTTCAGCATCACAGTCCTATAGAATGGACTTTGTTTTGACTTGTCTTCTGATTAAAATAGATCAAAGTTTGCAAAGCTCCAGTGTGGAAGAAAACAAAACATAGAGATTTGGGGGAAGAATTTCACTTCAGTGTGGCTTTTAATATTAGGCAATTATGCTGCTATGGGGGAATTCTGGGATCTTTAGTTCAAAGAAACACCACTTTGCACACTTCTAGTTATAAGCCATTTCCCTCTTAATAAATACAACCATAATTTATTCCATTTCATAGTCATAAAAATTCCATTAAAAATGTATCAACCCAAACATCCAAAAGAGGGATCATTAACATCCCACACAACTCACATCCTCATCATAAAGATAGGTAAAAATAGCACCTTTGGGTATGCAGAGTACAGATGTGCACATTGAAAAATTGGGTTTAATTCATTTTGAGATCTTTCAGTGGGAGGTGCCTCATTTATTTTTATGACTTTTATGTACCAGCCCTATCGGTAAGAGGCGGTCCCTTTTGTGCTGTTTCATATTGTTCCCTCTCCTTCTGCAAAGTCATAATGGATAGTTTTTCTGTCTGTCATAAATATAAATAATTCACTGAGTCTGTCTCTATGAGTAAGTAGTTGCTAGAGGATGTAAAACTGCAGAGCATAGCATGAAACCCTGAAATTACCCTGTCCCATTTACTCAAGACTAAGAGAGGGAAAGGGAAGAAGAAACATAAGGCCTGGTCTCTTAGGAAGAGCCTTCGGCCCTTCCTCCTCGGAACTTGACAACTGGAAGGTCGGCAGGTCAGCAGTTCAAGGCCCAGAAGCTGCACGACAGAGTGAGGTCACGTCTCTGACCCAGCTCCTGGCAACCCAGCAGTTTGAAAGCAAGAAATTGCAAGTAGATAAATAGGTACTACTTCAGCTGGAAAGGTAACAGCGCTCTGTGCACTCTGGTGTCTAGACATGCCTACCACATGACCATGGAAATGTCTGCAGACACAGACAGTGCTGACTCTTTGGCTATAAATGAAGATGAGCACTGAACCCTAGAGTCAGATACGACTGGATTTTGAGCAAGGGAGACCTTTACCTATTTGCCTCCAAAGACTGTATGGTACCACTTCATTTTCCAGTCTGAGAGTGAAGGGCAAAATTTATAACTCTGCTGTTCTTTGAGTCGCTCTGGCTGGCATTTGTTGGTTCCCTGCTGGGCAGTTTTCACAGGTTGCTCTTTTGGGAATCAAATTTCAGCCCTGAGGTGTTGTGTTTCCCTCTCCATGCCTGAGTGCCCTGCTTGAAGCCCACAAGGAAAGGTCCTGCTACTCCCTGCCTTTAAGTGCCAGACATGATGGACCACTGTTGGCTGTCTGGCTTGTCCTCCACCGCAACTTCCAGAGCTCGTGGCCCACTTTGGGAAGCATAGGGTTTTGGACAAGGCAGCTGAACAGCTGCCTCCACAACCCAGGAAGGGAAGAATAAGAAGACCCCAGTCTGTGCTTCAGGACTGACAGGCAGGCGGTGCCACATAAGGCAAGAGTCTCTGAAGGTGTTGCTTTTTAGGCTAAGCCAGAAAGACATTGAAGAAAGAGGACAGTGGGACATATTGTATTTATGATGTGATTGCTCCCCCCCAAACTAAAAATATCCACAAATAGGGCCCAAATGAAAGCTGGCAGGCCAGAATAAGGGGGGGAGGATTAAACTTCCCACTGTGATTTTAAGCATATTAGAGAAACCTACACCTAGAAGGCATGATGGACTTTCTGACTGGCTGCCGCATACATCCGTTGCAATGCTATTGTATTGAAAGTTTCCAGAGTGATTTGATATGGTGAACAAATGAAAACCTCTTGCCAAGTGAGTTGCGTCTCCACACAGAGCTACTGCCCTTCAGAAAGGGGGTGAAGACCTGGCAGGCGGGGCGTGTGTGGGGTGTGAGCCAGATGGTCAGCTTGGTCGGCTGGCTCCTCTGAATAACCCCACCTCTCTCCCTGTTGTTGTTTTTAACTTTTTAAAAAACTTTTTAACTTTTAACTTTTATTTCTGTCATAGCAATGGGCACAAAGCTGAGCAAGTTGAGAGGATGGTGGCGGACAGTGGTCCATGGGGTCACAAAGGGTCGGAATCGACTGTGTGACTGAACAACAAAATATGATTTAACTTTATTATTGTAATACGGTATTTTTTATCTTTATTTTTTTGTATCAAGGATTGTATTTGTTCTTTTGAATGTGATGTAATTATGGTGTTATTTGTATTATTATTTGTGTTTATACTTGTGTTTATATTTTTGATTGTAAGCCCCCCTAAGTCGGGTTCCCCTGATTGGGCAGGGTAGAAATTGAAAAATTAAATTAAAATTAAATTAAATTAAAAGAAAGGCAAATTGAAACAGAAAAACATGAAAGAATATGATTGACTTGTGTTCTCCTCTTAAAAGTAAAGGTAAAGGTTTCCCTTGCTCGAAAGCCAGTCGTATCTGGCTCTAGGGGTCAGTGCTCATCTCTGTTTCTAAGCTGAAGAGCCAACGCTGTCTGCTTCTGCAGACATTTTCATGGTCATGTGGCAGGCATGACTAGACACTGGAGCGCATGGAACGCTGTTACCTTCTCACTGAAGTGGTCCCTATTTATCTACTTGCAATTTCTTGCTTTCGAACTGCTAGGTTGGCAGGAGCTGGAACAGAGACGGGAGCTCATTCCGTCCTGTAGTACTCTGGAATTGAGTACTGCGTCTTAGTGACTTGAGCCACTGCAGTCCTCTTACATTAATGCTAATCCTTTGCGTTTACGAGACTCTCTACTGGGAATGGATGAAAGAACATGAAAATGAAAACAAAACCTTCTTTTGTATTTCCCCTTCATTTATGTTTACACAAGAGTCCCTTCCCTACTGGTGAATATGTATTGTATGCAAGGCAGCCCTGTGGTTAGGCAAGAAGGAGTCTGTAGCCCTCCATCCACTTATACATTTTTACTTTATAAATATATGTTGTCAGGGGGTTCACTGCTCGCAATGATTATATAGTATTTGTGCAGCTTAGAGGGTTCCCAAATGTTTCCTGACAGCGAAGCAATGGTGTGCTAATTTCCTTTTAGAATAAACAATACCCAACCTGAAGCCAAAAAGGAAGAATACTTTAAAGATTACTAATGGAACTTCAGCCTTTATGTTTAAATACGCGGCATAGCTTTCAAAACATAATTAAAGACACAGACTATTCTTTTCAACTGAAGTAACTTCAGAGAATAGGCTCACACTGGACTCCAGTGCTCAGTTCCTCATTTCCTGTTGGTTGGCTTTGATTTTGTATGCTGACTACATTACTGACAGTAAACACCAGCTGTGTCTTTAAGAATTAAGTCTGAAGCTAACTCCTTGTAAATAACAAACCTCTTGATGCTGTTTTAGGGTTTAAGTAGGTAGATTTATAGGAGTCCTTTTGCTTTACAAGGAGCAGCTGCAGAAGCCTGATGTCTTCCAGATGTTTTGAGCAATGCCCTGCTTTCATTTCTTCCTATTGGCTACACTGGCTGGACTTCATAAGAGTAGTAATCATAAAATACTCCAGGCCAGGGCATCAGATTGGGGAAGGTTGACCTGATGTAGCAGGAACATGGATTGTTTCTTATTCTCTCTCAATTTAGAAGGGGGGGGGGAGATGACCCACCAGTGTTGACCTTAATGCTCCTTTCCAAGCACAGAGGCCCTTTCATTCACATAAAATGGGAAGGAGGCAATGGTTTATTTCAAAATACAGTAAAAACCTTTCATAAAGAATGCCTCACTTAGAGAGTAGCTCGCTTAAAGAGCAGAATTTTCTCTGAATGGTCGCTTTGCTTAACAACTAAAACCAACCAAAAACTCGCTTAACAAATAAATTGGGGTTCTAAATTACCCCTGCCAGCAATCACAATTGGTCACTTACAATGGTGTTTTGCTTAAAGAGCAAATTCACTTAAGGAGCAATCCTGTGGAACGCATTATACTCTTTAAGCGAGGTACCACTGTAGTTTGGCCTACTCCAGGACATCCTGAAATCTGACCTGAAAATACGAAGATGTCCACATGTTTGTGAAATCCATGCTGCAGTAGTGACGAGAACTGTGGCTATTTTAAAATATTTTCTAATTGTTCCACAGCTGATATTATCTCCCTTTTAGTTGTTTACTTTTCAGCTGCTACACAGATGTTAGTTCAAAAATAGATCTTCTGGGATTGATTGCAGCTTTTTCTCAGTATTTCCTGGCTCCTTGTTTATGGAGAAACCCAAAGATTCATTCTTTCCTGCTGTTAAAAGAATAGTAGAACAGCAGGAGTGGGGTGGGTAGGGAGGACAATTGTGAAAAGTTAGTGTACACTTATAGTAATGCTTGCAACTGGCTACCATTGAGAGGGAGAGTGTGCATGTGCACATGTGTGTTTGTGTGTACTCGTGCTATCAAGTCAATTCTGACGTATGGTGACCTTTTTCAGGATTTTCTAGCTGTATAGCACTCAGATGTCCTCCACCATTCCTTTCTTCTGGGGGTGCCCTGTGTCTGTGCAGCTTGCCCATGGATACACAGGCCGGCTCTTTTAGGATGCACAGCAGGGAATTGAACTCCTAGCCTCTGGATATCCACTGGTGCTATTGAGCCAGCATATACATGCATGTTCACACATGGACACACACACAGGTGTATATGTAAGTATCTTCCTGTCCTTGGAGGTGGTAGCTTTGAAAAGATTCCTGGTTTTTGAAGAAACCTGTAATGTATGCCATTGCCTTCATTCCTATGTAAAGGGACTCTGTCCCGAAGAGCTGGGACAGAGTTGGGTGCTCAATTCCTCATGCAGTACCTGGGTCTTAAACTGCTGACTTGCCAGCCTTCCAGCTAACAAGGTGAGCTTCTTAACCACTGAGCCATCGCAGACCCTAATACAATGAGTAAGATAAAGTGGTTAAGCCAAGATCAGATAATTAGTTTTGTGGATTTGGGGTGTGTGTGTGATTAGAACCTGGATTTCCCACATCCCAGTCCATTACTCTACCCACTAAATCACACTGGCATAAGCCTTACCAAAATCTTTACAAAGGAGGTACACTTGTGATAAGATTTAAGACCTGGTTCAAGTACCTTAAGCTGGGTAGTCTGGCCCTTTGTCTTTACAGTGAACAGAGATGCACTGTCCTCCTGTGAGCAACTTCAAAATAGAGGTTCTCCTGACATATGCACATTTATCATCTGTGAATGCATGCATCCATTCCCTCCATCACTCATACTAAAGTGCACTTTGCTAGGATGTAATGATTAACCCTCTTGACTTTGCAGTCTTGCACTCTGGAAAGGGGAGAGGGGGGAGGACTAGGAGGAGAGGGAAGGAGGAGGAGGTCAGTGGGGGCAGGCAGTGCAAGGAGGAAATGGGTGGGACCAAAACTTCTGCTCTGTAGACAGGCTTGTTCTGAAGACCCAGACCATGGACAGCTCCTGCTGACCAGGGATTTTTGGCTCCTTGTTTCTCCCCCAAGGCTGGGTTGGTGGAAAGTTTTGGTGCATGACAGCAGATCTCTTGGTCTCCTTCTTCACGAGTGGTGAGTAAGGACCCTGCTTTGGTATTTTCTTCACTGTGCCTGCCTCCTTCTGTCTGGCTTGCCTGTTAAAACCACAATGCTGCTTTCCCTGGGCTATGGGAGTGGTCCCCCCCCCCCCCGTGGTCATATAGGAAGTCAACACCATTGAAATGTTTGTTTTCTGGGCCAGCATCCTTTCTCTATTATTACATAAAAGGCAGTCACCTCATTCCCTTGGTGACACAGTTGCTGTTTGTAGGAAATCATGACATAAAGTATGTCTTGGGGTTGTTGTTATTTTAATTGCAGTTTTAAAAGCCTGTTCCCTCTCCTACATCTCACTCTTCTCCCCAACATTTCCTTATGTGGTGATACAGTCAAATTTCACATAAAGAGTGTCTTGATTAAAGAGCAGACTTTTCTCTGAATGTTTCTTTGCTTAACAAATAAAACCAACCAAAAACTCACTTAACAAATAAATCGGGGTTTGCAATCCCCCCTTCCACCAGAAGTCACAATTGGTCACTTACAATTGTGTTTCGCTTAAAGAGCAAACTCACTTAAAGAGCAATCCTGTGGAACACATTATTCTCTTTAAGCGAGGTACCACTGTACTTTGATAAGATGAAGGAAATTCTTCTTTGAGTTCATGGAATTTTTAAAAAGAGTTGGCAGGAGAGAAAAGGCAGGCATGGTGATTGTACTGGGCGGTGGCATACCTGTCTGTGTGACTGTTCTGCCACATCCCCTGAAACTTTACTGTTTGGTTTTAAGTGCATTGGTTCATGTGCTGGTTGCATGGCGGGGCTGGAAAAACACTTTGTGTGTTCCCAGAGGCACTGTGTTGTCATTACCGCTACAGGAAGATTCCTTTCTTGGGGTAAATTACTGCTTTAGAGACTGATAGTGGGTTATCAGAGAGTTATGCGATGATAGCTTGCCAGTGGGGAACTTTTCTTGAGTACAGTAAAACCCCAACTTACATATGCCCAAGTTACATAAAATTTGACTTACATAATGATTTTGTGCTAAAACCATGTCCCGATTTACATAAATTTACATGACACAATTTCCTATGGGTTTGCTTTGAGTTACAATTAAAAAAATCATTTTCCTATGGGTTTGCTTTGAGTTACATAAAAACCCGATTTAAGGCAAAAGCCTTCGGAACATACTTTTTATGTAAGTAGGGGTTTCACTGTATTATGAAGGAAATGGCAATTAGGTCTTTGAGAAGCTAATACCCCTCCAGTAGAAGGGAGTGGGGTGGGGGAATTAGTGCGTGCCTTTGGGTGTAAAAAAAAAAGAGTGGTTTGTCAGTTGAAAGACAAAGAGACAAAAAATAGAGAAAGGCTGAAGTCCAGTAATAAATTGCAGCTAGATTAGACCCATGTTTGTATTTGGTGAATCAATTCCACCATCACTTCTACTAATTCAACAGGGTCTCCTCTATCTCTGTCTTGCTACTGAATTTCAGCCAATTGCTATGTAAGGGTGAGAGGTAGCTGCATTGTGATTTGGGTTGCAGGATATCACCCTCCAGGACTGCCACCCAGAGTCTAGCGCTCTTCAGATGTTTATTGTTATAGTGACTTAGTGCTTAAGATGCTGAACATGATGACTAGAAGGTCAGCAGTTCAGCAGTTCAAGACCTGAGTCTTGCACAATGGCTCCCATCTCTGTCCCAGCTCCTGCTAACCTAGCCGCCAGAAAGCAAGTAGGTACCACTTCGGTGGGAAGGTAAACAGTGTCCCGTGCACTGAGGCATGCCTGCCACATGTCCACGGAAATGTCTGCAAACAGAGACAGCGCTAGCTCTTTAGCTGTAAACAGACATGAGCACTGAACCCTAGAGTTGGATACAACTGACTTTTGAGCACGAGCAACCTTTACCTTTACCTTTACCTTTACCTTTACCTTTACCTTTACCTTTACCTTTACCTTTACCTTTACCTTTACCTTTACCTTTACCTTTACCTTTACCTTTACTGTAGGTTTCCAACTCCTGGCATCCCTGTGAATTCATGAGGTCTGAAAGGTCTATCCCCTGCTTCTCCGCCCAATAGGTGAGAAGTTGCAGGGCTATCAGCCTTGTGATGAGAGAGTCCTTCAGGGTGGGGGATGTGGACTACTTATTCCATCACTCTGGCCATTACAACCAGAATGCTAATTCTCGGAGTCTAATGCGAGGCGCTGTACATTTTGTACACATGCCGCTGTACTTCCACTAATGTTTATAAATAATACAAGCATGACTAATATGTCCCAATTCCTGAAGGCTCTCTCATCACAAAACTGACAAAGTGCTATACTGGCAATTTCTTGCCTTTTGACTGGCGAAGCAGAAATTGTGTATCATTAATCTCATATTCTCAGTGTCTACTTTAGTCCAGAGGGAATCTGTGGGACTAAGCCATGATGGATATTGGAAAACCCAAAGCTCCCATCCAAGATGCTGCCATCTGAAAGCAAGAAAGAGATGTATTATTCCATCTCAACTACTGGAAGATTAGGTTTGCCCCAATAGAGTAGTGGAGAGACAAAGTACAATCAGTACTGGTTGAGTTAGAAGGGCTGTGCCCTAGACTCATTTGGGTCAGTTGGGGACATGAAAGTGACCCTAATTAAGCCTCAGGTTCTACTTGCTGCAACAAGAATAACAAGGCCCTACAGGGAAAATTGACTTTTAAGGCACTGAGGAGGCTTAGTGGTTAAGTCACTGAATTTGATGACTAGAAGGTCAACAGGCAGTAATGGGTTGTTACTGGTTTGGATCAGTTTGCATAAACCGGTAGCGCCAATCATGAGGGGGTCGCTGGGGTGGTGGTAAAAACCCAGGCAACCAGTTTGGTCACCTCTCTGGGCCCCCTCCGGAAGTGTTTTTCTGGGCAGCCAAAATGGCTGCCTGGAACTGTGCATGTGTCAAACCTCTATTTGACGCATGCACAATAAAAAATAGAACTTTTGAAGTGGCAGTGGTGGTGGCCTTTCCTCGCCACACCGCCACGCTGCTGCACTGCAACGGTGGTTTGCCGCAGCAGTTGTTTGCCGCAGCAGTGGTTTGCTGCCCCGCCGCAGCAGTTCCTGCCTGTCTGCCTGCTGCCTTCCTGCTGCCTGCCTAGGTAAGTGACAGGTTTGTGTTTGGTGTGGGTGGGTTGGTTGATTTGTGTTTGGGGTGGGTTGGTTGATTTTTTAAAAGTTAAAATGTATTTTTATTGAATTTTTATTGATTTTTTTCTATTTTATTTTCTATTTTTTTCTTTGGCTCCGCCCACAACATCATGACATCATGATGTCGGCCACGCCCATGACATTCGTGATGTCACGTTGGGGTAGTAAAAAATTTGACATCCCACCACTGTCAACAGCAGTTCGAGACCCAAATGCTGCACGACAGAGTGAGCAGGCAAGAAACGTTAACAGTGTTCTATGCATTCTGGCATCTAGTCATGCCTGCCACATTACTATGAAAGTGTCTGCAGATGCAGACAGTGCTGGCTATTGGGCTGTAAATGGAAATGAGCACCGCACCCTAGATTCAGATATGAGTGGCTTTTGACCAAGGGAGACCTTTACCTTTAACCTTTGGCAGCAAAATAGAGAGCCACCGCAGGAAACAGGTATTGGACTATGGGAACGAGGTGTTGAAAGAAACAACGTGTGTGCTACATAGCATGCCCTGCATCCCCTAAAAATCACTGCTGAATGCTGCTGCCCATCTGCCACTGCTGATGTGAGATTCAACTGCTGCTCTGGTTGGCTGTTGCATGTGGAATGAAGGGCTCCATTTTGCTCTTTACTTCCAGCAGCAAAATGTCTTAGACCGGTCTTGATGGCTGCCTTACAGGGTTAGAAAGCTGAAGTTAAGCATTTTGCAAATTAGAAGGGCAATCTCAACTGTCGGCAAGGACTACCATGTCATTAGCCCCAACATGTTCAACAAGAGTAAGGTTAAATCTGCTCTCTTTTAGCTTAGGTGCTCACACTAGGATTTGAGCAGCCTGCCTCTCTGCAGTTTTCATCCTTGGACTTTATCATCATACAAAAGAGCGGGAGTGGGCAATATCCCCCTCCCCCTGATGGAAGGAACAGTGGAGGTAAACCTATGGCATGCGTGCCAGATGGGCACTCATAGTCCCCTCTGGTGGCATGCGTGCCTGTTGCCCCAGCACAGCATTTGCCCTGCCTCTCTGCCCAGCAGCCCAATGGGAGTGCTTCTTCCCTCCCCCAGCCCAGAATTCACTTCGCCTCTCTGTCCAGCAGCCCCAATAGGAGCGTTTTGGTCCTCTCCCCAGCACAGAGTTCACCCCATCCCTCTGTCTGGGCATTCGTTCTCTAAAAGGTTTGCCATCACTGGCCTGTAATCTGACATCTGTTCAACTCCTCATTCTTGGGGCAAGTAGTAAGAGCAGTGTGTATGAGGCCACAGCTAAAGTGAGGAGAGAGGGAATAGACCACATTTTTGAGTCTATCTCTTCTTCTGCCACTCCCTTTGCCTCTCCTTGCCCATTTATTTCCTATCAGATGATTGCTGGTGGAAGGGCAGGTGGTTTGCTCATGCCAGAGACCTGAGCAAGATTAACTAGGGATCCCAGGATGTGAGTAGCCAGCCTATGAGTGTACAAGCAGTTTGTTGTTGTTGTTCAGTCGCACAGTCGATTCTGACCCTTTGTGACCCCATGGACCACTGCCCGCCAGGCACTTCTGTCCTCCACCATCCTCCTCAACCTATCCAGCTCTGGGCCCATTGTGTCTACAATACCATCTAGCCATCTCATTTTGGGCCGCCCCCTATTTCTTTTGCCCTCCACCCTTCCCAGCATCAAGGCTTTCTCAAGCGAATCCTCTCTTCTCATTTGATGACCAAAGTACTTTAGCTTTATCTTCACCATTTGACTTTCTAAGGAGCAGTCAAGTTTGATTTCTTCTAAGATTGACCTATTTGTTCTCCTCACTGTCCAGGGGACTCTCAAAGCTCTCCTCCAACACCACATCTCAAAGGCATCTATTCTTCTGCGCTCAGCTTTCTTTATAGTCCAGCTCTCACAACCATACATTGCCACTGGGCATACCATTGCTTTGACTATACGAATTTTTGTTTGCAATGTGATGTCTCTACTTTTCACTATGTTCCCCAGGTTTCTCATTGCTTGCCTCCCAAGAATCAGTCGCCTTTTTATTTCATGGCTGCAATCACCATCTGCAGTGAGCTTTGATCCTAAGAATGTAAAATCTGTCACTGCTACAAGCAGTAGGAGCATGAAATCCAGGTGGATCAGGACTGGGCGGTATATGCTATGGGCTTTGGGGAGGGGCCCTTGCTCAGTGTAACTGGTTGTGCTTTATATGCACTAGGTCAGGGATTCTCAACCTGTGGCCTGTGGGCCAGATGCCACCCACGGCACCATTTCCTGTGGCCCCTCAGTGCCTCCACCACACCAGGTAGTGCCATGTGGTGGAGAAAAGGCAAAATGGCCGTCCAGCCCCTGAAGCTGTCTGAGGGAGTATGGCCCTGGATTAAAAAGCTTGAGAAATCCTGCACTAGATTCTCAAAGGCCAGGCTCTGGCACTGCTTTTTATGGGATCATCAGCAGTAGAAAACCTGAGAAAGGTATGGGAGGGGCCATAGATCAGCAGCAGAGTGTATGGTTTATATAGGCCCAAAGTCCCTGTTCCAAGAGAATTAGAAGAGTTGGAGAAGGTCTATCAGGAAAGTGCTGGAGAAGGCCTATCAGAAAAGATGGTTCGGAGCTGGAAGGAATGATGGTTTGTTTCTCCAGCAAGGCATGGTGGCCACTGGAAGGAGAGACACCTGGTCCAGAAGGACTATGTGTCTTCACTGTAGAGTCAGTGGTGGGCAGCAACAAGTTCGCACCCCCCGGGCGGGAGGTAGCAAAATTGGGTGGCCTTCGGGTGGGGGGGATAGTGAAATTGGGTGGCCACACCCACTTCCCTGCCCTGCCCCATCAGGTTTTGTCCCTGCAAGTGGTTCAAGGTCTCCCTTGCTCAAAAGCCAGTCATATCCCACTCTAGGGTCCAGTGCTCATCTCCATTTACAGCCAAAGAGCCAGTGCTGCCTATGTTTGCAGATGTATATATGGCCATATGACATTTATGACTAGATCGCCCACGACGTAGGCTCCACTCATGATATAGGCTCCACCCACAACCAGTCTCCTCCTACAGTGTGGTAGTGGAAATTTTTGCTGCCCACCACTGTGTAGAATGGTACTTTCTCAAGCCTTGGAGAGGACTTGGGCCTTCCTTTCAATGCCCAAAGAGTTTTTGGCATTGGGGGAAAAATCACCAGCAGTATAGAGTAGTGTGTTCCATTTAAAACAGGAGTTCTCAACCTTTTAAAGCCAGAGGCTGGGTCATGCTCCCTCAGACAGTTTCGGGGGCCAGAGGGCCATTTTGCCCTTCCTCCATCACATGGCACTTCCTGGTGTAGTGGAGGCGGTGGAAGGCTACATGAAATGGTGCCATGGGAAACATCCAGCCTGAGAGCCACAGGTTGAGAATCCCTGATTTAAAACTAACATTATTTTAGCTTGGGTGGAATAGATTCCCTTTGCTCAGATACTAGGAAGTTCTGCAGCCAGTCAATTTGCATAGCTGCAAGTGCTTTCCTGGCAAACAGAGGTACAGTACTGTACTTCCTTATCCCACCCCGACCTCCTGAATGACCTGGTAAGGGCAAGGATTGTGCCTTTCAGGTCTGCTTGATTGGTGCAGGGCTGATAAAGCAACCGAGGCTTTATGGTGTTGGTGCAGAGTCCACGGGCAACCTTCCAAATCAAAGGTGAAGGCTGGCACTTTTATGAAGCATTATAAAAGGTGTGTGTTTGTGTATGTTTTGTGCTTTAATTTCTTGCATGTGTGAGTTGCAACATTGTAGGTGGCTTGTTGAACTCTTGGTCTTAACCACAAGGTACTGGATTTGATTACAGATGCAGGATTTGGTGCAAAACCAAAAGAGAGGGTTTGTGTAACCAGGATATATATAATTTTGTGAGGTTTCTCAGAAGTATTGTAAGTCCTACTGCATGTACTGGAGATTACTTGTGAGAAAAGAGGCAGAGGTTTGCACTGTGGTTGTTTCACTGCAAGACTAAAACACTCCACAATAGAGTCCTTAAAACTGAGCAGTTTCCCTCCACATTGTACTTGTTTCACTGGGTATTTTTGTTGTCAATTAGGTGACCAAGGCTTTCTTTGGTCCCAATACTGCCAAAAGCTGATATTTCCAGGGAGGTGGTGGTGGTTGCTCTCTTCTAAGTCATGCCCCCCCCCCTCCACTTTAAAATCTTGGTTTGCTGTGAGGGGCAGAGTTTAGTCCTGTGGCACTTGCCAAAGAGAAGTTCATTTACCAGTGGTAGTCTCCCACATTAAGCTTTCCATTAAGGTTTCTGGTTAATCAACCACAAGTTCAGAAGAAAATCTCCAACAGGAAGGTGAATTTGTTTCACACTTTTGAAAGAAATCAAAATATTTCCTCACAAGAAGCAGTTTTAATTGAAATAGTATTTAAATGAAAAGTAGGTGACAGGTCCTGATAAGCCACACACTCCTCTGTAACTAACAAGGGCCAACTGGAGGAAAGGGTAGTGGTGGAACTTCCCCCTGGTTTAGAATGGCCTTTAGTCAGTGGTGGGCACCAGCAGGTTCACACCAGTTTGCCAGAACCGGTAGCAGAAATTCTGGCTGGCCCCGCCCACCCAAGTTTTGAAATAAAGTACAGTAGTCCTAATTTGGGTGCACTGCAGGGCTTTTCCCCTGGCCACGCCCACCATACCACGCCCACAGTCCGGTAGTAAATTTTTTTGGAGCCCACCACTCCCCTTAGCTAAATGCATAAAATCATCTTTCTGGGTGGGTGGGATCATCTTTTATTTTACAAATTAATCACCTTGAAGTGTAAAAAAGGATCGGTCAAAATTAATTGCTTTTGGGAAGTATGGAGACCTTTTGTGGAATATGTATTTGCTGATAATCAGGGTAGTAAACCTCCCCAGGAATCGATGTCTTTTTGGAAAGTAAAGAGTTAATAAGTATGGAGTATATGGTAATCAATGGAACAATGTAGACAATACCGCAATCATGGATGAGGCTGTGCTAGTTTATTTGTATTTGCAGTGGCGTAGTGTGGGTTTCAGCTACCCAGGATGTAGGCCAAATTCACTGCCCCCCTGGGGAAGGGCCAGGACGCTGGCGGTGGTTGAGGGTCCCAGCGACCCTCCCCGCAGTGGCCTCTTCTCCCCGTCCATTAGGAAGTCTGGGGGTGGCGGCAAAGTCCTATTTATTGTGAAATTTTGCCACCCTGGGGCAGGCTGCCCCCGCCTCCCCCCGCTACGCCACTGTGTATTTGTATTATTGTAAATGAAATACTGTAATTGGATATAAGCTGAGACTGATACTGTATGTTTTTTCTTTTCCCCCATTGTTTATTATTGGGTTTTTATTGGGTTTTTTAAACCAATAAAAATAATAATTAAAAAATTAATCTCCTAGATTACAAATTGTCTCATTGACAGCTATTTGGTGATATTATATTGTAATGCAAAAATTACACCAACAACTTTTATAGTATCAAAGTTTGGGCATTTAATTTGACAATCAAAAAAGCACTGGAAAATTCAGAAGGAACAGAAGATATTCCAGCTGGAGAAGGAGTTAACTTTTCTAATATAGCAGAAGGTTGACAAATAACACTGTGAGAACCACAGTCTCCAATTGTTTTCTGTCAACACTGAAGCAGAGCAAGATCAGCATGAATTAAAGGAAGAGGAAAGGTGTGTAATGGCAAGATTTCCTACTAGTAAGAACATCTGGCAAGTGGGACACATTAAAGGAAGATATTTTGGCTTTTGTCCTTGGCAGACCATAAATAAGAGGAATAAAACAGCAGAGGGGGATGATTAAGGGCGAGCCACACACAAGCTATTAACTTCACTTCTTACCTCTTTAGAATTGCCCCAACCCAAGTGGCTTTCAATTTCAATATAAAGTCTGGATCCAGATTTAGTCCAAGTTAGGAGTGGACTGAAGAATGATTATTTATTTATTTATTTCTCATACTTGCTATCCCGCCCCAATCAGGCAAGCCCGACTCTGGGCAGCTAACAGCATAGATTTAAAAACATATCAGTATTAAAAATTTAAAAATTCATAAACTAAAACATTAGTTCTAAAACCAACCCAATCACTTTGTGGGGGTGGAAAGAGAGTTCATTTCTTTGTGCAGTTGAGACCCTAATACATTATCCCTTCCCATCCTTATCTATGACTAATACAACATTATTTTGGTTTATGTTTGTTTTCCTTTTATTATAATCACAACATATAGTCACTTCTATATTTATTCCTTTGATGAATATCCAGTTTTATATCACCCCAAACCTCTCTGTTCCTTGTTTTATTAGTTTATAGCTGTTTAGTTACTTTATTGCCTGTAAATGTCTGCTTTTAATTTTGAGATGACAGCATATTAAAGATCAACTTGTCTAACCCAACAATATTCCATAAAAAGGTCAGATCTTAAAACAGATTGTAAAAAAATTATGTCTGTTTCTGGTTCTTTCTTCCCAGTTTTTAACATCAGTTCTATATTTTATGTATGGGACTGTGGTGGCTTAGTGGCTAAGACACTGAACTTGATGACTGGAAGACTGGCTGGTCAGCAGTTTGACCAGCCAGTCTTGCTCCCTCCTTACTGAGATTCAAATGGTGTTACTTCCTGAGCAATTTGTAATAGTTACTGCTTGCAGCTATCTTACTGCTTCTCCTTATTAGGAAGCCTCACTAACTTTTATTTGGGAAGGAAAGTCTGACATCTAGTGACTGAAGATGGTACTGGAGAGAAAAGGCTGGTTTTAATTAAATTATGATTAAGTAATCAGTCTAAAAACAGCAAAGCAAAACCAAAAGAGCACATCCTTAAGCCCCCCAATTCGAAGAGTTTAGGCTTCATTGTATTAGAGCTGTAGTAGACACAGATGAATGCACAGACATACTGTACATTTTCAAAGTAATAACAAATCCAATTGGATCATTTTGAACTGGACAATGCCTTGCATGTCTGCTCAGAGATAAGCCTCAATTGAACAGATGAATATCAGTGTAAAATGCGCTCTTAGTGACTCCTCCGCCACAATACTTGACATTCTCTTTCTCTTTGGTGAATTAATTTGGGTAAAGCAATCTTTCATAGCTTCTTGGAAGTGGGTGCCGGTGTCCACCAGGGGTTGGCAAATTTGGCTTAAGCCCCGGGGGCTGAAATCCACGTGACGTTACTGCAATGGTTGGTTAGTATAACACAGTGTTTCACAATCTTTGGTTTTTGGACTTCAATTCCCAGAAGCCTAAGTCAATTCCCCAAAGCACTGATTTGCCAATGTACTGACTTAGGTTTCTGGGAACTGAAGTCTCCTGTTGGGTCTGGGGCCCGTGTTGCGAACCACTGGTATAACAGATAAGTTTACTAATCGGTGTGACTTTTTACAACTAGCAATAAAAGAAGAGCCCTGATTGGTATTCAGATTTATTACTGTGAAGTTTGATTTTGTTGAGTTGTAAGTGGTTATTTAAAGCTTAGAAAATAATTTACTAGTCTACTTATTAATAATGTAATAATTTAAAAAATTACTATAAGTTAATAATAAATAGTTTACTAATTTAATTAATAAATTAATAATTTACCAGTCTACTTATAAAGTTTTTTAAAGGCCCCAGGCAAATTCACAGTGGCAAAAAGATGTCAAAAGAGAAGTTCAGAATGTGAACTCGGGTAGTTTAAGCAGGCTATGGGTCCGGTACAGGAGGACAGATGTGTCAAAAGCCCTACCTCAGCATTAAGCTCTGACAGCAAAGTAATTCTTGCTTACTTCTTTGCTAGAGGAGAGGCTCAGAGCCCTCCTTGGATTCCCCTCCTGCTGAAGTCTCAGCCTCACAATCTGTGTACGAGGGGGGAGAAAGAGGAAGAGGGAAGCAGGAATAAGCTGTTACCCCTTCCTCCACCCATTCATACATAATGGGCAACAGCTTCTAACAGATCCTATTCTATGCATTTGAGCAAGACTTAATGTCCAAACCTGTGGTGGCTTAGTGATTAAGACACTGAAACTTGACAACTGGAAGCACGGCAGGTCAGCAGTTTGAGACTCAAGAGCTGCATGATGGAGTGAGCTCCTGTCTCTGTCCCAGCTTCTGCCAACCTAGTAGTTTGAAAGCAAGAAATTGCAAGAAGATAAATAGGTACTGCTTTGGTGTGTAGATAACTGTGCTCTGGCATCTAGTCATGCCTGCCACATGCAGCAGCATTGGCTCTTTGGCTGTAAACGGAGATGAGCACTACACCCTAAGGTCAGATACAACTTGCTTTCGAGCAAGGGCGACCTTTACCTCTAATGTCCAGACAAAGAAGTCTTAATGGCAAAGTGAACTGCGGCTTAAGGTGCGTGAGTATCCAATTTACGTGTTGACAAAGTTCTGCACACTTAGTCTAGTAGCTGGGGTCCTGAGGAAGATGCTACAGGTGATCAACAACTGAGGGCATCCCAGGCTACTCTGTTCAACATACGCTAGTGTTAGTATCCTGTTCAGGGCATAAGGGAAATTGTGCAAACTTGCCCAAGCTCTAACAGAGCCTCTTGTATGACTAAACACACAAGTGGTTAGACAATCAATCTCACAACCAGTTTGTGATGAGGCATACAAGGAAGAGCCTGCCAGAATAGGAGCGACATTTACATGATTGTTCTTCAACAAGTGTGCAACACAACAAGATCCTAGCCTAGGCTGTGGAACTAACCAAGTAAGAGTTCAGAAATCACTGTGAAGAACTACTCTGAGTAACAGCCATGAGTGATTCAGAACAGAATATCAGGAAGCTCACAGCTGTCAGGGAAAGCAGTGGTGATGAAAAAACCCTTTAGCCTCCCCTAGGTTTCACTTAATTGCTGCTTCTTTTGATTGATGGGATTATAAACTGTAGGAGAGTTGCAGTGGCTCAAGTGGTTAAGAAACTGAACTCGCTGTCTGGAAGGCCAGAGTTCGATTCCCCGGTACTGCAGGGCAGAGTGAGCTTCAGTCTCTGTCCCAGCTCCTGCCAACCTAGCAGTGCGAAAATAAGAAATTGTAAGTAGATAAATAGAGACCACTTTGATGGGAAGGCAAACAGCATTCCGGTGTTGAGTCATGCCTGCCAAATGCCCATGGAAACATCTGCAGACGCAGACAGCACTGGCTCTTTGGCTATAAACAGAGATGAACGCTGAGCCCTACAGTTGGATACGACCAGTGATGGGCTTCAGCAGGTTTGCTCCAGTTTGCCAGAACTGGTAGCAGAAATTCTGGCTGGCTTTGCCCATCCAAGTTTTGAAATAAAGTAGTCCTAATTTGGGTGCAACACAGGGCTTTCCCCTGGCCACGCACACCATACCACATCCACAATGTGGTAGTAATTTTTTTTGGAGTCCACCACTGCAACAAATTGAAACAGTAGAAACAATGTCCAACTATGTAAAGCAGTATATATTGCATATACTTGTTGTTCAGTTGCACAGTCAGGTCTGACTCTTTGCGACCCCTTGGACCACCGCACGCCAGGCTCCGCTGTCACCAGCCATCCTCTATAGCAATACTCAGATTCATGCCCACTGCGTCAATGATGCCATCTAGCCATCTCATCCTTTGCCACCCCCTTCTCCTTTTGCCTTCGGTCTTTCCCAGCATCAGGGCCTTCTCCAGTGAGTCCTCTCTTCTCATTTGGTGACCAAAGTACTTGAGCTTCAGCTTCAGTATTTGTCCTTCCAAGGAGCAGTCAGGCGCATATACTACCGCAGATCAATTGCTCAGGAAAGTTATGAATCTTACAACTGAATCGAAATATTTAAAGCAGGGTTGGGAAGCTCTGGATTTCCAAATGTTTTTGAATACCTCAACTATAATCCAACCTACCATACAATGACAATAACATTGTGGCATTTTAAAGAGTAACTGGTATAATCCAACTGATTTGAGTTTCTGGAAACTAAGTTGTAAAACATCTGGAGGGTCACAGTTTGCCCACAGCTTCACTCTTGTGTTTTCTTTATGGTCTATTGATGCATCTTTTAATCAAGTCCCAAGTGCAATAACACTTAGGTAAGGTAAAGGTTGCCCTTGCTTGAAAGCTAGTCATATCTGACTCTAGGGTTCAGTGCTCATCTCTGTTTACAAAAGAGCCAATGCTGTTGGTGTCTGCAGACATTTCTGTGGACATGAGGCAGGTATGACTAGAATGCTATTACCTTTCCCACCAAAGCAGTGCCTCTATATGCAATTCCTTGCTTTTGAACTGCTAGGTTGGCAGGAGGTGGAAGAGATGATGGGAGCTCATGCCAACATTCAAATCTCAAACTCCTGACCTGCTGACCTTCCAGTTGTCAAGTTCAGCATCTTAACCACTAAGCCACTGCAGTCCCTTCATACCAAGTAAATATAACTAGAATTGCACCCATAGTTACCAGTGATGTAAGAGCCTTTTTGCAAATAATTGAACTACTTTTCCTGGTTGAAAAACAGGGAGGAAGGATGGAGGCTCAGCCCTAGGCAATGCACCTATAGCAGAGGTTCCCATCCTATGGTCTGTGGGCCAGATTGGGCCCATGGCACCATTTCATGTGGCCCCCACCCCTCCAAGGGCATTTGAGGAACAAAGTGGCCACCCATTTGAAGCTGTTGGGACAAAATGGCCACCCCATCGTGCAGGCAGTGCAAAATGGCTGCCCGGCCCTTGAAGCTGACTGAGAGAGCGTGATCTGGCTCCAGGCTTGAAAGGGTTGGGAACCCCAACCTGTAGTTTGCATGCATATTACCACCTAGCCATGGATAAATGAGCAGAGCTTATGACTAGGACACTATCCAACCTCCAATGTCTGAAAAGGATGGCTATGCTGTTGTAACATTTCCTATATTACTGGTACACAGGCATAGCAGAAGCAATATAGGCATTCAGGAACTCATTAAAATATTTGCCTCGCATCAGATCTGCAAAGAGAAATAACTTTTTGCACCACATGATATATTGCTAGTGTCCACCTTTCCTTGTCTTTCTCCTTTCCAGCTGCACAAAATGTGTTTCTCATGCAGAACCTGACAAGCAGACATTCATTTCTATGCTTACCCTCAAAGTTAATTATCCATTCTGGAAACATTGACAGCAATTAATGGACATCAACCACCTGGCGTTGCACAAATTCCCACCCCTCCCACCCATAATAATAAATCAATTCACAGTAATAAGGAAGCAAATTCACAGGGCAACAGGGTATTTTTGACTGATTATTAACATGATGATGGAATATAAAAAATAGAAGCATAGAGAAACATCCCTGCAGGTCAGGGATTCTCATCCTGTGGCCCACAGGTTGGATGTGGGCCATGGCACCATTTCCACTGCCTCCACCATGCCAGGAAGTGCCATATGGTGGGAGAAGGGCAAAATGACCATCAGGCCCCTGAAGCTGTCTGAGGGAGTGTGACCTGGCCCCCAGCTTTAAAAGGTTGAGAACTCCTACTGTAGTCCATAGGATGGGTTTTGTTTTCTTCTGTTTATGACATCATAGAATAAATTAGAGGGGGGAAATAATATGGAGTGATTTCAGAGTTGCTGAAAGAGAGATTACTAGCCCTGAATTTTACAAGAGTTAGAAATACAGAAGAATGTTAGAATATGTACAGATATTTTTTTTTAAAAAAAAATCGAGTCAGAAGCACACAAAGGTGCTTTCTGGGTTGAAAGGATTTTTGCTGGAGGAACTCCGCTCAGGGGATGCCTGAAGGAGTCTCCTTTCATGTCCTCAAGATCTTTTCCCACAGAAGAGGTCCCTATTTATCTACTTGCCATTTCTTGCTTTCAAATTGCTAGGTTGGCAGGAGCTGGGACAGAGACGGGCGCTCATTCCCTCATGCAGTACTCAGGTTTTGAATTGCCAACTTGATAGCTTTTCAGCTAACAAATCGAGCTTCTTAACCACTGAGCCACGGCACTCCAGATGAGCTCTATTTTGTTCTATGGCACATTCACATCACAATTCAATCAAAGTTAAAACACAAGAGATGAAGATACAGTACAAGATATAAATTATGAAGTATAAAATTATAGATACATTTCTAAATTAAAGATATAAGTTTTGTTCATTTGTCACAGCCAGAAAATCAGTAAAATCTCAATTACAGGCTCTGTCACTATATTTTGGACAGTTTGGATTTCAGCCCCACGGTCACAATTTGGTGATGTTATTTTGCCCCACTTATAAAGGGCATCTGCATATTTACCATGCCCTGTGTGGATTCTATTCAGTATTGTCCATATTACACGGGGCTTGTCAAACCTCGATGGTTTCTCTGAGATGTACGGCAAGCTTTGGCATTGTGGAGGGCAATTATCTAGCCAATCAATGCTGTTTCCATATATTATGAATGTTAAAATGATCTTCGACAAGTGCTTTAGCAGTTGAGATGGCTGGGTGTCTACATCTCAGCCTGCTTTGCTCCAGTCAAGCTACGTCGCTCAATATTGGCAAGGGGGGTGATTATCAATAATCTTCCAGTATTCTAGAAGGAGGGCATTTCCGCCTTTTGATAGATGACTTCTTAAGTTCTGAGACAGAACACTGTTTCAACTCAGCTTCCCTCTTATTCTGAAACCTCACACTGGGCTCTGTGTCCAGTGGTGGGCAGCAAAAAAATTCACTACCACACTGTTGGTGGAGCCCATATCATGGGTGGAGCCTATGTCTTGGGCGGAGCCTACATCATGGGCGATCTAGTTATGTCTGCCATATAGCCAGTATACATCTGAAAACACAGGCAGCACTGGCTCTTTGGCTGTAAATGGAGATGAGCACTGCACCCTAGAGTTGGATATGACTGGCTTTTGAACCACTTGCAGGGACAAAACCTGATGGGGCAGGGCAGGGAGGTGGGCGTGGCCACCCAATTTCGCTTCCCCCCCCCCAAAAGGCCACCCAATTTTGCTATCCCCCTCCTGGTGTGTATATGTGCGAACTTGTCGCTGCCTACCCCTCTCTATTTCTCACAAAACAGCCATCAGTAGTCAACCCGGGCTCTGCCCCTCTTGAGAGCCTGGTTCCTGATGCCAGGAAGGATTCTGTTTCTCTAGCAAGATCTCTCAGTTTTTAATCTTGTTGCTCCATTGACTTGCAGGCTGGCTTTTGTGTCTAGAATTCCTATCACCCCCCAAACAATGGACACTATGGCAGTTCTGGACACAACTGGGGTCGGAGACCTTGTGCTGCTGGACCCATTGACTGAGGACACACTGATGCGGAACCTGGAGAAACGCTTCCAGCACAAGGAAATCTATGTAAGAAGGGTGTGAAGAAAGGAAAATGAAGAGTCAGAATGTAGCTGTGCTTGAAAGGAGAGAGAGCATATAGGACAGTGATGGCCAACCTTGTCACTCCAGGTGTTCTTGGACTTCAATTCCCAGAAGCCCAAGTCAGCACTCCTGCTGATCAGGGCTTCTGGGAATTGAAGTTCTAGAACGCCTGGAGTGCCAAGGTTGTCCATCACTGCTATAGGATAATATGCTGGTGGCCACTTATGCACTGTCAAAAGAGTGAAAAATTCATCAAAGCCCATCAGGAAGAAGACATTGTTTTTGCATAAGATACGTACCGTATATAGAAATTTATAGAGGCACATTCAGAAATAATTGCTACAGAATATGTAGATGTACAATATATTTTACCATAGGATGGAAAATACAGTGACCGGGACTTCTGGTGGCACTGGTTAAACCATGCTCCCATCTCACCTTGAAAGCCCTACTAGAGTTGCTACAAATATGTTCTAGCTTGATGCCATTTAGCATAATATGGACTTGGTTACTGTTCAAAATGAAATGCTTTTGAGCTCACTTTGTTGTTTTGTTTACTCTCTGATGTTTTATATAGATTAGGCTTCTGCTTGTTTGCATTTACCCCACCCCATACACCTAACTGCAGGACATGAAGCCTTTATCCCTCACAGAGCTACTTCAATGCTCCTTTTACTTTAGGAAACATAGGGCACAACTTTCTCCTAGTCTAAAAAAACTACCACTGTCTTGCTGTGCCATCTTCAACCATGGTGACACCGATCATCTCTTTTATCTCAGGCTTATTTGTGTGTCTAGCAACTATCCTTTATTATGTAATGCAAACATTATGCCCCAGCTGACATTTGAATGATAGTCACCTATGTGGCCACCAACCTGGATACTGTATCTTTAAAAGGAAATTAGACTAATGCATGGAGGATAAAGACACAGTTCATTAGAGTTTAATAATATTCTTGCCCCACAGACGTACATCGGGAATGTGTTGATCTCCATTAACCCCTATGAGCCGCTGCCTATTTATTCAGAAGAGATGGTGGAAGAGTATAAGAACTGTAATTTCTTTGCTGTAAAACCCCACATGTAAGTGAGATGCAGAAGGAGTCTTCTTTCTTCTTGTTCTGCCATATCGAAAGCCTAATATTGGTGATCAGGCCTGAGAATAGAATGCAGTGACTTTTCATCAGCCTTCCGCATCACAGCATGACCCCTGTACCACTGATCCAGTTCTGCGAGTCCCTTTCTGCTCCTGAGCACTTTTGGCATGCAAAGTCCTCATCAGCCCCAGACCAGTATTGATGAAGCTGCTGCCCTCCATCAAGATGGATTCAAGTGGGATTTAATCCACTTGGGGTCCGTCAACCTTCCCTGTGGAATTTGGCACCCAAGGCCATTAGTCCTCAGGGTTGTCAGGTTAGTTAACCACTGCCTGACACTTGGAATTGAGTTGTTGGCAGTATGGTCTATTCCAGTGGTGGTGAATCTTTGCACTCCAGCTATTCTTGAACTTCAGTTCCCAGAAGCCCTGATACTGACTTGGGCTCCTGGAGCACCAAGGCTTGCCATTACGGGTCTACTTTATCACCATTGCAGGATAACCTGGCCAGACACAGAGGCAAAACCTGAAACCCTTGCAAACTTGAGATACTGGGGCTGAGAGGAATGGGGTTAGAATGCAGCCACATCTTCTTCACACTCATCTGTTGTGTTTTCTTTGATAGCTATGCCATAGCTGATGATGCCTATTGCTCATTGAAGGATCAAGACAAGGACCAATGCATTCTTATCACTGGCGAGAGTGGGGCAGGCAAAACAGGTGAATTGGGAAGTCTAGTATTCTTCAACAGCAGGAACTGTTTGGGATTATTTTTATGCTCTGGGGCCTATTGGAACTCAAAAGGAAAAAGAGGCCCATGCCTCACCACTGCTGAGGGAGCTGCACTGGCTTCCAGTTTGCCTCCAGGTGCAATTCAAGGTGCTGGTTATTACCTTTAAAGCCCTACATGGTAGTGGACCAGGATATTTAAGAGACCGCATCATCCCAAGGACATCTGTCCATCCCACCAGAGCGGACCGGAGAGGCTCTCTGGTTGTGCCATCGGCCAGAGAAGCACATCTCTCTGGCACTAGAAGGAGGGCCTTCTCTGTGTCCGCTCCGGCCCTGTGGAACCTCCTCCCAATAGAACTACGCCTGCAAACGGAGCTGCTGTCCTTCAGGAAAGGATTGAAAACCTGGCTGGCAGGTCAGGTCTGGGGAATGGATCGATCAATTTCCCCAGCTGGCTGGATGGTTTGACACCCAATGCCTCCTAGCTATAATGCCCAGCTATAATGCCTAGTTTTTAATGCTAAGTTTTTAAGCTTCTTTTAAAACTTTTAATTTCTGAACTGGTTTTAAATTGTTGTCTATGCTGTTGTGTTGGGAATCGCCCTGGGTCCCTTCGGGGAGGAGGGCAATAAACAAATTTAAATAAATAAATAAAAATCAAAGAAGGCCCAATGGCCAATGGAAGGTGATAGGGCTGAAGAGAAACAAGACCTTCAGTAGCATGTCAGAGTCTACATGGTGATCCATTAAGGCAGGGGTTCTCAACCTATAGTCCGGGGGCCGGATGCAGCCCACAATACAATTTCATGTGGCCCATTTCCACTACACCTGGAAGTGCCAATGTGTGGCAGGCAGGGCAAAATGGCCATCCCCCCCCTCCCCCCGTTGTCTGAGGGAGCATGACCTGGCCCTCGGCTTGAAAGGGTTGAGAATCCTTGCTTTAAGGGCACAAGATTTTCTGGTTGAAAATGGTTGACTAATACACAAACGTCTCAGTACCAGAGATGAAAGAGGATGCAAAGGGTCTGAAATGGGCTGAGGTGTGGGTTCCATATGTCTGCCAGCACTGGCTAGTTTCAAGAAACCCGTCTCCTTCTCTATCTATGTAATCATCTTTACTCCTAAGAGAATGGGCCTGGTAGGCTAGCCCATCTCACACTCTTACTCCATGATCAACTACTGATGAACAAGCGACTACTGATCCCATCTGCCTAGTTTGATAGACAGAAGTGACCTGGCTTATTTGCATATCGCCAATCAGAGCATTGCATATATATAAGCAAAGCAGGGTTACCGTAATATTTCTGGACCTCTCTGGAGAAAGAAAGTTTACATCCCTTTTCTATGAGATGTACCATAACATCAGCCACTGTCCCACACCGGCGAGATAAGACAGGAAAAGATTTTGTCCTTGCACTTTGCAAACTGCTTGGCTTCTCCTAGGTCTTAGAAGAACTGGGTTAACTCCAGCTTGGATATGTTAAGAACTTGGGTTCCATTATATTACACCATTATGGAGGAGAAGATGAAAGAGAAGCACACAACCCCACCAATTAGGAGTGTGAAATCTGGAGCCACCCTGATGTTGCTTCAGTGTGCTGAACCTACAGATAGCCCATCATTAGAAAAAGAAAGCACAGTACTAAGAATATCTGGCTGTCATGGCAGGAACTTTCCCTCACATTCTGTAATTTGCAAACTTGAGATATAATCACATTTTTCCTTTGTAACTGCAATTTCTCAAATGTAAAAGTCCCCTTCAATCTCAATTTCCAAAACACTCACAGATTACATCTGTAATGAACTATTGATCCCTTTGATAAGGTATGGCCAACATACCTGCAGATTCATCCCCCTCAGATAGGGAATCACTAGTAGTTGAATATGTCCAGGTGGATTTTCTCACCTACATCTGAAAATGTATTAGATGCTCATGAACAGTTGTGTGCATAACTCCCAGGAAACAAATTTAACTACTGCAGCAAGAGCAGCATAGTTAGTGGAAGATACCTTTAGCATCATCTTGGTCTTGAATGCTTACCAGTCATTGGTCCTCATGCTCTTTCTCCATCAGAGGCGAGCAAGCTAGTGATGTCATACGTGGCTGCTGTATGTGGCAAAGGGGAGCAGGTGAACCGTGTCAAGGAGCAACTCCTACAGTCCAACCCAGTGCTGGAAGGTAAGTGCCTCCTGCTTCCCTTCTAAGGCAGGGGTTCCCAACTTACGGCCCACAGGCTGGATCCAGCCCACAGAACCATTCCATCTGGCCCATGCCTTTGCTCCTGCTGCCACCGCTGCTGTCCTTGTCCTCCCCGCCTGGCTTGCCATGTCCCTAACACTGCTCCATAGCAGGGTGGATGTTGTAAGAAGGCTTGTTGTAAAAAGGATGTTGTAAGAGTGGAAAAGGATTGAGGCAGTGGTGGCGGAAGCAAAAGTGGCAGATACATGTGGTTGCCTGCGTCTTTCCTGGGGGCTGCTCTGGCTGAGTGCAGCAGCAAGGACAGTCAGGAACCTCTCCTTCACCCATGGCAGGCCAGTAAGCAGGGAAGTGGTGGTGGTGGCATGGTGGGGGGAAGTGTTGGCGGGCAGGACTGGTGATGTGGGGGTAGTGTTGGTGGCAGCGTCGGTAATATGGGGGAGTGTTGGCAGGCCAGACTGGTGGTGTGTCTGTGGGGGAGTGTTGGAGGCAGCGGCAGTGTTGGTGGGGGAGTGTTGGTGGCATCAACGGCATTGGGGAGTGTTGGCGGTGATGACAGTGGTGGTGGTGAATGTTGGTGGGCGAGACTGGTGTTCTCCCCACAGTGGGGGGGGGGGACACACCAGTCTGGCACACCAAACAGTCTGAGGGATCATGATCTGGCTCCCAGCTTAAAAAGGTTGAGAACCCTTGTTTTAAGGCAGTGATTCCCAATGTGGGGCCCATGCCCTACTGGTGGGACTTCAATTCCCAGAAGCATAAGTCAGTACATTGGGTGATAAGTACTTTGGGGGATTGACTTAGACTCATGGGAATTGAAGTCAAAAAATGAAAGGTTGGGAAACACTGTTCTAAGGCAGGGGTGCCTAAATCACCTGGCCCTCACCATCCTCACTGCTCCCAGAAGCAGAATTAATATGCACCTATACATGTCCAAAACACTGCGATAAATGACCTGCGGCTGTCGTAAAAATGTTTACCAGTGGTGGACTGGCCCATTGGGCTACCAGGACTCAGCCCCCTGGGTCCCAGTCCAAAGAGCTGAGCTGAGATCTGATGCCCAGAATGATTGAGTAAATGAGCAGGGCTCCATGTTCCTCTGCCTGCTTTCCTCCTCCTGTGCTGCCAAATATAAGATTACAAAAGCAGCTCCATTGACAGTGGAGCCTCTGTGGCTTAGAGGTTGCAATTTTGCCTTGTAAGTAGGAGGTTATTGGTTCGAATCCCCAGATGGGAGTTGAAATTAGAAGGCGAGTGGAAACGTATATATTTTGTTAGGGTTAGACACCCTCATCACTCCCTGTCCAGCATAGCCAGCACGCCCCTGGTGTTTATAACAACCGTGGGTCATTTACAGCAGCATTTTGTTCATGTGTTTTACTTCCGCTTCTGGTGGGAAGAACCACATGACTGGCCCGCTCAACCACGTGACTGGCTCACGGCCCAAAAAGTTTGGGCACCTCTATTCTAAGGGAAGGCAGTAGGACATGAACAGGATTCCAAGGCTGTTGGATAATCTTTGCAGAGTGGTGCAGCTAGTGTGTTCCAAGGGATTAAGGCTGAATGTTTTGAGTTGCAAGACCTTCTCAGTTTCCCTTTTCTTCTTACTTTACAAAGTACAAATGCTCAAAGCTCAGTTTTGTCAGAAGGAAAAAGATCACAATGCATGAACCCAATTTCCCACTATTTTACTTCTCAACTTCTGTGCTGGGAGAGCGATAAAAAAATCAATTATATGCACCCTATCCCTCAATCATGTGGATCAAGTACTGTATTTCATTAAGGATAGGGGATTTAAAAGACTATAGACACAATGCTGAAGGGAATACATGGAATTTCCTTGTTATCAGGACATGCCATTGGTCAGTCTATTGCGGAACTGACTGACAGGTGCTCTAGAAGGTCAGAAAGCTAAAGTTCTGGAAGCAAACATGACAACTTTTGTGTGTAACACATGAACTCTGTCATTGAGTCACAGCACCTCTCCTGGCACTGAAATGATCAGCTGCAGTGATCAAGTAATTGGGCAATTTCTGGCCCTGGCCTTTACGTGCTCTCAGGTCTTTTTCTATGAATTCCACAAAAGTAATTTAAATTCTTGCTTTTCTTTTATCCTTAAATACGGGGCTGAAGCTTCTCCCCTTCATTCAACCATTTCTCCCACAACATAGTGTTATATGCTTGGGACTATTGCCAGAGAGGTTATATGATCCAAAAGGAATGCAAGCAAAGGCAAAGATAGCCTCCTAAAATGATCCCCATACTTTAAGGAAATGCTTGTCCTGGGTTTAGACCAGGGGTGCCCAAACGTTTTGGGCCACGGGGCAGTCACATAGTTCAGGGAGCCGGTCACTATGGCCCGGTGGAAGGATCCGACCCTTGACGCCAATTCATCTGGCCCACAAAGCCCTCGTCGCTCTCCGAAGCAGAAGTAAAACATGCCCGCTTCCAGGAGCGACAAGGGCTTTGCGGGACTGATGAATTGGTGTTAGGGACTGGATCCAGCCCCCAGGCTGTAGTTTGGGCACCCCTGGTTTAGACCATCATGTCTGTGTAATGCCAAAGTTATCCAGTCCACCCCCCGCCCCGGATGTTATTGTGCAGTTAGTTCACTGCTTTTTAGCCCCTGTGTTTCTATACTGTGCTGTCCTCAGGGCAGAGGACTTGATATGTCCAACCTGGCAGGGTATGGGTTAGGTTAGCCTGGGAGAAATGTCTTTGGAAAAATGTGCAACTACTGTATTTAACATTCATCTTCTTTTCCTACGACAGCCTTCGGGAACGCCAAAACCATCCGCAATGACAACTCCTCGCGATTTGTAAGTAGGTAGTGGGAAATGAATGGCTTTGTGGGTATCTTGCTTTTGTTTCAACAGCTTACTTCTGTCCTCATTTCTCTCCCCCACCCCTCTAGGGCAAATACATGGATATTGAGTTTGACTTCAAAGGTGATCCTTTGGGTGGTGTCATCAGCAATTGTAAGTATGACAGTGTTAGCCAGCCCACCGTCTTCCATGGTCACCAAAAAATACTATGACACAGTGCAGATTTCTAAATAATGAACTTGTTAAAGAACAATTTTAAAAAACTGGAAAACTTTAGATGTCAGATGTCATGTGTGACCCATCCAGACTGGACCCATCACTGCCTGAGGTCAACAGTCCACTGAATCCACACTGACTACTCTACCGGATGTCCAGAAAAGTCTAAGATATTTCAACTGCTTACATCAGGGTGGAGGTCGCAGACCATGAACCTCTTGAGGTTCTTCTTGAGAGATGTCAGGACCCTTAAGAGAAGGAGACACAGGCAGACCTCCATTCTCTGGGCAGTTACTTGATCTAGAGGATGTAGAGCAGGGGATCCCAACCTTTTCAAGCCGGGGCCTGGGTCACGCTTTCTCAGTCAGCTTCGAGGGCTAGATGGCCATTTCCCCCTGCCTGCATGCTGGGGATGACCATTTTGTCCCAACAGCTTCAAAGGGTTGGCCATATTGTTTTTCAAATGCCCTTGGAGGGGTGGGGAGCCACATGAAATTGTGCCACAGGCTGGATCTGGCCTGCGGGCCTCAGGTTGGGAACCCCTGCTGTAGAGCAACACTGGGGGTGGGAAAATTTTGTGCTGGTATTTAGAATGGAACAGGGGCCCTTCACTTAAAAAAGGTGCATATTTATTTTTATTTCTTTATTTTATTTCTTTATTACATTTATATCCTGCTCATCTGGGATATTTTCCCATGCTGGGTGGCCTACCAGCAAATAAAAACATAAAGTAATGATTTACTATTCTAGAAATCTGCAGAAGTAATGCCAAAATGTACAGAAAAATAAAGTAAACATGACAGTACAGTCAAACCTTGCATAAAGAGTACCTAGCTTAAAGAGTAACTTGCTTAAAGAGCAGAATTTTCTCTGAATAGTCACTTCGCTTAACAAATAAAACCAACCAAAAACTCGCTTAACAAATAAATCGGGGTTTGCAATCCCCCCACCATTTTGTCATTTACAATGGTGTATCGCTTAAAGAGCAAACTCTCTTAAAGAGCAATCCTGTGGAATGCATTATGCTCTTTAAGTGAGGTACAACTGTATTGGGTAGACTGCCCTTGTAGCAAACTGCTAGCATAGGGAAAATGTGCCAGTTGAGAGTGTAAATATAAATAAATGGAAGAAGTATAAACACACACAAGTGAGATACAGAAAATAGAAACCATAATGCATCAGGAACAGACAACATCACTAGAAGCATGTTGCACAGCTAGGCAAGATCTAGAAGAGTATCTAACATGAAGTTTCCTCTGTGAGTCATTTTGGACTGGGTAAGCCCAATCCTGAGGTGTATCTGAATATGCTTAAGGTTAACATGTTAAAGGCTATATTTTTTAGTTAAATAAAATGTAATACATTTTAGAGATGTTTTCTTTGATATATGTTTGTGCTTTTTTAAAGGCTATGAGCTCCGATTAAACTTTCAGAATGTAATTCAAACATTATCTTTTGTATTTTTATTGGCCCTTTTAGGTTCCTGGGCTTTGAGGTGTGATTATAACTTGATTTAAGTCTTCATAATTTTAAAAGCTACACAATTTAGGACCTTTTTCTGTATTTTGAAACATGACTCAAGTGTTGCTTGCAACTGAAATGTTGCTTTTATTTTAAATGTGTTTCTGTGTGCAATGTATTTCTGTTTGTTATATACACACACATATACAATTAGTCACTTACAATGGAGTTTCACTTAAAGAGCAAACTCGCTTAAAGAGCAATCCTGTGGAACACATTATGCTCTTTAAGCGAGGTACAACTGTATGTATGTATACATATGTATATATATATGTGTATGTATATACAGTGGTACCTCATACAACAATTTTAATCCATTCCACCAGGGTTCACTCATGTTCTCTCCTCTCTCCAATCCCATTGTCCTCTGCTTTGCTTTCAGATTTACTAGAGAAATCTCGGGTTGTTCGTCATGTGAAGGGGGAGAGAAACTTCCACATTTTCTATCAAATGCTTGTTGGAGGTTCTGACCAGCTGCTCAGTACGTTCTTTGTGTATCAGATCTCTTTTTTTGCTTTGGGGCTTGGTTGGGGACCCCAAGGAAGCAGAAAGAAACCCAGCAATAGAAGTTTGACGGGGGGGGGGGGATGCAAAAGGGATCCACTAGTGGTACAGTTATCTTGGATCTTTGATGTCTTTTCAGTCCTCTGCAGTGCTGTTAGCCCAAGGTAATGAGCAAAGCCAGATCATGAGGATTAAAATCGATTGCAAAATATTGGGCCCAAATCTTAACTAAAGTTATTGATTAGGTACCTTTCAAAAAAGGGATTTGGCAACTGATGACTGAGAAAATATCACATTAAGGCTCCTTCAAGTCATTCTAGTTGGATTCAAAAACAGGACATAGTTTTTACACCTTGATACAAGTCAAACCTTGCATAAAGTGTGCCTCGCTTAAAGAGTAACTCACTTAAGCAGCAGAATTTTCTCTGAATATTCACTTCGCTTAACAAATAAAACCAATCAAAAACTTGCTTAACAAATAAATCAGGGTTTGCAATCCTCCCCCGCCAGAAGTCACAATGGGCCACTTACAATGGTGTTTCGCTTAAAGAGCAAACTCACTTAAAGAGCAATCCCGTGGAATGTATCATGCTCTTTAAGCGAGGTACCACTGTAGTTATATAGCAGCAGAGCTGTAACTAGCAATTGTAGCACTCCGCACAAATGGTCCTGTCTTTTAGTCACTTCAATCTAAGGCATGGGAATGAAACATTTCCCCATGAGAAGAGGACTTTAATGAAAATATTTATTAAAAAGTCATGTCCAAAACATGTGAGGGTAATGGGTAAAAGGTTATGTTGTAGGTCAGAAATCTGAGCAGTGTAGAAATCGACATGGCTGGCTCAAGTCATTTTGCTGCATGAGACAAAGGAGGTGGTGGCATGCCTTTCCCACTTCACATGCAGAATCTCATGTGACTGTTCTACTTAACTGTTGGATAGTAATTTCTATCCCACTTGAGGCTGTAGAATATGTTAGAAGTCCCAAGGCAGACTCTATGGCATGTGCAGCTTTTATCCATCAACCGAAGGGAACCCTTTAGAAGCTCAGGAACAACAGCCAAGAGGTTGTTGTTGTTGCTACAGCAAACCCATCTCCACAACTTCTGCCACCGTGGGCTTTGGACTCTGACTGTCTAATGCCAGGGCTGCTCTGAAGAATAGATAGTTGGGACATTTGCTTTTCAAAGGAAGAAAAACAACACCTAAATGTCCCTTGATGTGGAAAAATGTGTATAGAAGAAAGAGGGAGTGAGAGAACTCATAAAGCAGGCATGATCATCTATCCTTCCTTCATTCCCTCAGGACAGCTGAAGCTACAGCGAGATTGTAGCCATTACAGCTACCTCAACAAGGAGGCCGCAAGCCTTCAGGGTGTGGATGATGCAGCCAACTTCAGAGTCCTTCAGGTACCATGGAGCTGTGGTGTATCTGGGGTGCAAATGGCATGGAACTGTGTGAGGTGAACGACAGCCTGTGTTTACTGTCAGCAGACTTGGATGAAGGGCAGCAGTTTCATCAATACTGGCCTGGGGCCAATGAGGACTTGGCATGCCAAAAGGGCTCTGGACCAGAAAGTGACTTACAGAACTGGATTGGTGGTATGGGAGTCATGCTGTGATGTGGAAGGCAGATGAAAAGCCACTGGATTATATTATCAGGACAGTCGTCATGGCTAATCACAATGATGATCGCCAATATTCGGATATGAATATGGCAGAAGGAGGAGGACTTTGATTCTCTAGTTGTGATGCTGCCCAGGCTCAGCTGGAAGGTGCTTCCTACTTTTGTGGGAGCCCAGACTTTGCAGAAGTACCGCAAAACCTGAGAGAGAATAGGGAACCTGCACCCAAAATGCAGGTCAAGGAAGACTGAGCATGCTCAGTGAGCATAGAGTGCAGTTTGACTCAAGTGAGCGTGTTATATCAAAACAGCGTAAGGGAGAGAATAAGAGATGTCTTGGAAGATGGTACTGAAAATGAGTTGGGATCTTTTCCCCTTTTGGACTCTACATTCCAGATTTCCCTGGCAGAATTATGGGATTTCCATGCACACAAATACACACCTAAATATCTGCAGACACCTGCATTTTGCTCATCTGGGAAAAGACTGAAGTCTCTTCTAGACCATTTTCTGGTGCAGTGTTTAATAGGGAAGGCGGTTCTTCTTAGAGGTACCCTCCTGCAATGAAACTAGCACACACACACATACCAGGAAGCATTGGAAAATGTGTGAGTAGTTCTTGGAGAATTCTGGGATTTGGAGTCCAAAATAATACACACACTCTCAAAATATTACCACATCCATGTCTAGAAGCTGTAGTTACCTGGGCTGCTGGTAGCGCTCTGAACAAGAATCCTTTCATGGGATGCTAAGAATATAATCTAGTATCTTTTAAGACATACTTTTTAGGGGTCGAGCAAACCGTCCCACATCAATGCCTCTGAAATTGTGGTGTCTCTTGCTACCTGTATCTTTTTCACCACATACAGTCAAACCTCGTATAAAGAGCGCTTCGCTTAAAGAGAAACTCGCTTAAAGAGCAGGATTTTCTCTGAATGTTCGCTTCGCTTAACAAATAAAACCAACCAAAAACTCACTTAACAAATAAATCGGGGTTCGCAATCCCTCCCACAATTGGTCATTTACAATGGTGTTTCGCTTAAAGAGCAAACTCACTTAAAGAGCAATCCTGTGGAACGCATTATGCTCTTTAAGCAAGGTACAACTGTAGTCCATTTTAAAAAATAATGTCATTCACTGGATTTTCCCCCAGATCCTCATAGATATGGGGCTTTGCTTAATTCCAGGCAGAATTGAGCTAAGCCTCTTCCCTCTTTTTAATGTTCTTCCCTATTTTTTGTTTTAATCAAAGGATGCCATGCAAGCCATTGGCTTCTCAGCCTCAGAAGTGACAGCTGTGTTGGAGGTGACGGCTGTTGTCCTCAAACTAGGCAATGTGCAGTTGGGGGAGCAATTTCAGGCCGGTGGGGCTGAAGCATGTGGAATTCAGGACGACAAAGGTCAGAATCTGCTGCTTCCAATGGTTGTGCAGGCATCTGCAGGCTATTTCTCACTGACATGATATTCTGACTTCCAGGATGTGTTATGCACAGTCATAGATCATAAGTCTTTTATTCTGGGTTTATATGTTACAGAGGCTAGTTGAATATAATTAGAGTATCAGCTGCTGTTCATGTGAGAAAGAGAAAGACAGAGATGGAAGTACCTTGTAATCACCTTTCCTAGGTCCGATGTTATTGAGATGCTCAGGTACTGTCAAGAACTACAGATATAATAATAATTTCATGTCAAAAATTATTGTGGGTTGAAATGATTTTTTTTTTTTGGAGAAACTCCACTCAGGGGACACCTGACTGAGGCTCCTTTCATACCCCCAAGATATTTTCCCACCAAAGTGGTCCCTATTTATCTACTTGCAATTTCTTGCTTTCGAACTGCTAGGTTGGCAGGAGCTGGGACAGAGACAGGTTCTCATTCCATCATGTAGTACCCAGGTCTCGAACCACAGACTTGCTGGCCTTCCAGCTAACAAGTCGAGCTTCTTAACCGCTGAGCCACCACAGATGGATATTTTCTTTGTACCTCTTTCATTAGCAAGTTAAAAAAAACACAGCACAAACTTTTGTGCCTTTTCAACTTAGTAAAGGTAAAGGTTTCTCTTGCTCAAAAGCCAGTTGTATCTCTAGGGTTCAGTGCTCATCTCTGTTTCAAAGCTGAAGAGCCAGTGATGTCTGCTTCTGCAGATGTTTCCATGGTCATGTGGCAGGCTTATAAGCATCAAAATTTGAGATGGAAGAGGACCAAAGAAAATTCACAAGGTCATCACATGTTCTGTTTTATTAGATATTTCCAGAGAGGAGAAAGGGAGAGGGAAACATAGATGTCTTATTTTGGCAATAGTCAGTCACATAACCCTTACAAATGTTGTGCCCCCCAAATTCCATATTTTCAGATGAGCAAACTGTCCTTACATGAAAAAGGATTTCTGTCTATATTAACTCCTCCTGTATTTTCAGATGAGTGCATTCTGGGTCATGTTTTCTCAGCCATCTTCAATGGCCGGATTGCCATTTTGTACTGCCTGCACAATGGGGGCCTGCTATTTTGTCCCAACATCTTCAAAGGGATGGCCAATTTGGGTTTTGAATGACTGTGGAGGGGTGGACTTGCGATATGTGGCCACTGTACTTGCTTTACCTTCCTTTCCCCATTGGCAGTGGTCCAGGAGATTTGTCAACTGATCCAGCTGGATGGATCTACATTAGAGAAAGCTTTGTGCTCTCGCACTGTGGAGGCCCATCAGGAGAAGGTGGTGACATCCCTGAGCGTCTCACAAGTGAGTATGGGGCAGATGGGTTATAGGCAGTTGTGGGATTCAGCAGGTTTGCCCCAGTTCACCAAAACCCAAAGCAGAAATTTTGGCTGGCCCTGCTAATCCAAGTTTTGAAATAACGCAGGGCTTCTCCCCTGACCAAGCCCCCCATACCATGCCCAGAGAGTAGGTAGTAAAAATTTTTTGAATCCCACCACTGGGTATGGGCATACTCTTTAATATGTTATTGATTCCATTCAATACAGTAATTTTAGATAATAATGTTTACATTTGAGTTGGGGAAAGAGCCTGTAAGAGTCTCAATATATTCTTGTGGGCTTGAACTCAAGAATGGTCTTGTTCCTATGGCTTCCCAGTTATGGTGGTCAAATGAGAAATAAAGCAGGCTCCTTTACACTTGTGAGGAGAGAATAGGTGTAGCTTGTCATTCAAGGGCAACCTCTTCGACACAACAATTAGAAGGCACATGAGCCTTGTCATTTTTTTAAAAAACCATGGCCACCCTACTCCCAACCACTTTAGCACAATATATATTTGACATATGCATTTTTTTTATGCTGGACCTTGTCTTTGGCACTCATCTGCAAATATACAACTATTTAGGTACAGTATTCTCAATTTCTCCAGTAGAAAAGGTGTTCCTCCTAAGTGTGACCATGTGGTGTCAGCCCCATGACAAGAAAGAGCAAGGTCTTTTTGTTGATTGGCCTCTCTTAATTGATAGTCCAGCATTTTGCCCTTAGCTTTCTGAACGAGCTGTATTGCATTGTCTAACAGAAGCGTAGTGTGTGTGTGTGAGTGTGTGTGTGTGTGTGGGGGGGGGATGGCCCCACGCGGCGCTTTTCAGGGGGTGGCAAAATGTCCCCACCACTTTGGCCTCCCTCTGCCTGGGCTTAGGGAGCCGGACTTCCCAGGCAGAAGGCGGCCCTTTTGCTGCGCCAGTGGACAGGCTGCCCCCTCTTTGCCTCCCGCCGGCTGTGGTTGCCCTTGTTCTGCCTCCTCTGCCGCCTATCCCTGACGGGCGCCCCACCGTACGCTCACTGCTCACCCCCGCCCACCCAGCTGGCCGTCGGGGACTCTCCCTGCCCTGGGTCCGGCCCCAGGGACCTTGGAACAGGCAGGAAGAGGTTAATGGGGGGCGGCGGGGGACGGCGGGGGGCAGTAGGGGGTGGCGAGCCTAGATGGAGGAGGAGGCGAGTTTGGTCTTCGCCCCGGGCGGCTGAAGCCCCCGCGACGCCACTGTTGTCTAATATCTTTTGTTTTGGAACGTAGGGTTATTATGTGCGGGATGCTCTAGCAAAGAACATTTATGATCGGCTTTTTAACTGGCTCATTAGCAGGATCAATGAGAGCATCAAGGTGAGTATGTATGGTGTCTGCATCGATTTGATTAAACGTGTATTACAGATGACTTTAGACTGCTTTCACGGGAATAAAAGTTACTACTGGTAGGTGTTCCTCTGGAAGTTATTCAAGAAGATGTAAGATTTGTTTATGCTCTGCTTAATGAGAGGCGAATAAAAGAGATGGCAGCTATTCCAAATTAAATGACTGGGGAAATTAGAATACGGGAATGTCTTCATGACAACATGACCCAATGAAACTAATAATCACCAAATCTTTCTTTTTTTAGGTGAAAACCACTGAGCGTAAGAAAGTGATGGGTGTTCTAGATATTTATGGCTTTGAGATTTTTCAGGTGAGTGGTAGATGTGGCTAGAAATTTTTTCATAAGGGAGAAATTTGATGAAGGTTTTGAGTAGTGGATGTGGACCTATGAGGACTACTGGGACTTTAAAGCATGCATTTAAGTGGAGCTATTATTCTATTAGGAACTTGAATTTTCATTGCTGGGGAAAGGTCAGAGAACGGTGCCAGGATTGGAGAAGTTTGCATTTAAATCCTATTTTGTGTAAAAATATGATTCAGATACATACGTCTCTTACTCTAACGACAGGAAAACTTTGGCCCTCCAGATGTCAGCTCTGATTAGCCTTGTTCAGGTGGCCTCTGGTAAGGGATACTGTACTAGAAGCCAAAGTCGAGAAATCTGAACAGCTATATTTTATTGTCCATGGTTTAACCCAGTTCCATTGTTGTTTTTGTTATCCACATTTTGCTTTACTGTTGGCGTTTGTCTTTCTCTTCTTTGCAGGACAACAGCTTTGAGCAGTTCATTATCAATTACTGCAATGAGAAACTCCAGCAGATTTTCATCCTGCTTACCCTGAAAGAGGAACAAGAAGAATACATTCGGGAGGTAATCCCCGTCCCCAGACTCTGCTCATATTAATACACTAGACTGGGGTGCCCAAACTTTTCAGGCTGCACACTGGTCATGTGATTGAGCATGCTGGTTACGTGGTTCCTCCCACTGGAAGTGGAAGTAAGATGCACCTGCACATGTGCAAAACACTGCCATAAATACACCCGCAGCTGTCATAATGCATTTACGACAGCAATGGGTGCTTTATGGCAGCGTTTTGTTCATGCATAGGTGCATTTAACTTCCGTTTCTGGGAGCAGCGCGGGTGGCGTGGGCTGGATTATTAGGCACCGTGCACTGGATTTGGTCCATGGGCCTTATTTTGGGCACCCCTGCATTTTACAAGCAGTGATGGGATGTCAAAAATTTTACTACCCTACCGTGATGTCATCACAGTGTGGGCGGAGCTAAAATCATGTGATGACATTGTGGGCGGAGCCAAAGAAAAAATAAATACCGTAATAATAATAAAATAAAATAAGCACACACACACACCCCTCAACCCACCCACAACACAAGGACAGCAAGGAGGACAGCAAGGAGGCCGTACATACGTGCCAAGCACTGTAGGCATGCATGCACATCAAGTGCTTGGCACGTATGCGCAGTGGGGGAACCAGTGAAAAGATAAGCCCCAAAGGTGGTTCCCCCCAAAAGCTGCTACCGGTTCTCCTGGACACTGGGAAATGTTACTACCGGTTCTGGTGAACTGGTGAAAACCTGTTACATCCCATCACTGTTTACAAGACAGCAAACCAAAATGATATATATCAGGAGTCCTCAACCTTTTAAAGCCGGGGACCAGGTCACACTCCCTCAGACAGCTTCGGGGGCTGGACAGCCATTTTGCCCTTCCTCCGAGACATGACACTTCCTGGTGTGGTGGAGGCAGTGGAGGGGGGACATGAAATGATGCTGTGGGCCACATCCAGCCCATAGGCCACAGGTTAAGAATCCCTGATATAGATATTCTATATGATAATACAAACATGCCATGATGCAAATCCTGGAAACTAAATTGCTCAGACCAGACCCTTGTTATGTAGAATAAGCAGATGAGCTATTTGGCTTCTTTACAATAAAATAAGGTTGTCGATGGCTGCCAGTTATAATGGTTATTTGCTACTCCAGGATCAGAAGCAACACCAAGTTTTTGAATATGTCCTGCTCTGTGTTGTACTGGACCAACAAGTCTTGGTTAGCTGAAAACCAGTCTCAGGACAGAGTCAAGGCAATGCACTATCTTTCTGTCCATTGCTGATACAATGTTCTTTCTCCTTATTAGGGCATTACTTGGACTTCTGTGGACTTTTTCGATAACAGCAACATCTGTGACTTGATAGAAAATGTAAGGTGTATTGAAAATGATGATAGGTAAAGGGGGAAGTGGAGTTATGATTTCAGTACAGTAATACCTCGCTTAACGAATTTAATTCATTCTGCGAGGCTGCTCACTATGTGAGTTTTAAAATTCCAATGGAAAAACTCGCATAGTGAGCTTTTTAAGGGGGAAAACTCGCATAGCAAATTTTTTTTGTTATGCGAGTTTTCCCCATAGAAACGCTTGCTATGCAAGCGTTTCTATAGGGGAAGTCCGACTCGCATAGCGAAAATATTCATTATCTGAGTCAGATCACTTTTTGAATAACCCTCTCGTTATGCGAGTTTTTCGTAAAGCGAAAGGCTCGCTAAGCGAGGTTTGACTGTATACTGTAACTACAAACTAGGGTTGAGAGTTTGATCCTGATGGGAATTCAGGTTGACTCAGTCTTCCATCCTTCTGGGGCTGGTAAAATGAGTACCTAGCATGTTGGGGGCAAAATGCTAATTAACTTGTGAACTGCCCAGAGAGTGCACTAAGCACAATGGGGCAGTATAGAAGTGTGTTTGCTTTGCTTTTGCTTTTTAACTGCTCCTACTCTTAAACAGAGTAAAGGTGGGATCCTGGCCATGCTGGATGAGGAGTGCCTTCGCCCAGGGGAGGTGAACTCAGGGACTTTCCTGAACAAACTCAACCAAAAATTCAAGGAACATCAATGTTATGAGAGCAGATTTAACCAGAATGAAAAGAGGATCTCGGATAACAGCTTGTCTTCAAACTGCTTTCGGATTCACCACTATGCTGGCAAGGTAAACAGCTCTGGCTGAGAACATCTATCTTCAGCATGGGGTGGTGGTGTTTAGTCTTCTGGAGCTGTAGTGGGGAAAGGAGTGCCATGTCCTAGAGTTAGACATGTCTGAAGACAGAATGTCTCAGAAATGTCTGGGATGTTTGGGATGGAAGAAACGAAGAATGGGAGCAGAGGAACTCCCATTGCACAGAAACATGGAGAAGAGCATGGCTGTGCTGCACTGAGGGATTCTGGGAGAAACTTTTCCAGGGTCTTTCTACAGCACACGAAGAAGCATCTCAGAACAGTAGGACTCTTCACATAGACCTTCATTAAACTTTAAGCTCAAATTATTCCAAGAAATGGCAGTGTCTGAGACAAAAAAAATTGGAATGGTCTCCACTTCCATTTACATTTAAAAAACAAACAAACATCATGATCATCAAATGGACAGTAAATAGTGTGCTGTTCATATGTTGTGTTCTGAAATCTGTCATTTGAGATGGCATGCTGTACTCTGTCTAATGGTAGGGATGACCCTAGTCTTGACGTACTTCAGAGGCACTGTGTTTTGGGTTGTCCTTTTCCATCCCTTGCTGTTTTTAAGACAGCAGTGTTCTTGTAGATTTCCCTGTCATGACCAAAACGATCTACAGTACTGTACTTCAAAATTGGCTTATATGTTATATACAGTAATGCCTCACGTAGCGAGCATCTTGCATAGCGAAAAACTCGCTTAATGAGCAGACCTTTCCCCAATAGGTCTGCTTCGTTGAACGAGCAAAAATTCGCTTAACGAGAAGCTTCGCATTTGCGGGGTGTTTCGGAACACAACGGGGGACTCCCCCGCCGCATTCCAAAACACCCCGCAGAATAGAGCGTGCTGGCTGGGTGTTTTGGAATGCAGCGGGGAGTCCCCCGTCCGCATTCCAAAAAGCCCAGCTGACAGGTGGCTCGGCTACAGGGTGTTTTGGAACGTGGACTGACGGGGGGGGGCCCACTGCATTCCAAAACACCCAGCCAGCACGCTCTATTCTGCGATGGGGGCTTGGGTGCCGGGATAAAGAGGCAGGCGCCTCTTTATCCCGACACCCAAGCCCCCATCGCAAAGGGTGCACGCGCCTGCAGGGTGTTTGGGAAGGGTACAGGGGAAGATCCCCTTACCCTTCTCAAACACGCTGCAGGCGCGCACCTCGAGTCATCTGAGTGTTTGGAAAGGGTAAGGGGATCTTCCCCCATACCCTTCCCAAACACCCTGCAGGCGCATGCACGTCAGCGGGGGTTTGGGAAGGGTACAGAGAAGATCCCCCAAACCTTTCCAAACACCCAGGTGACGCGCATGCACCGTAGGGAAATGTGTTTCACTTAATGAATTACTCACATAATGAGCAAGTGTGTGGAACGCATTATGCTCGTCATGCGAGGTATTACTGTATAACCTATATCCTCAGGGCCATTTGTTGAAACCAAAGAATTAGGCAATAGGCCAGGATGCTTAGTCCTGAACCATATGGCTCCTGAGCCTCCTTCTCTGTATGCCATGTAAACCCCTCAGTGGATGAAGCTGCTCCAAGGCCTACTTCTCAGCTGACGTGCCTCCATTTCAGGTGACCTACAACGTGGCAGGTTTCATAGAGAAGAACAATGATCTGCTGTTTAGAGACCTGTCGCAAGCTATGTGGAAGGCCAAGCACACACTCTTGCATAGCCTCTTCCCTGAAGGGGACCCCAAGAAAGCATCACTGAAGCGCCCACCCACTGTCGGTTTCCAGTTCAAAGCCTCTGTGGTCACCCTTATGAAGAACCTCTATTCCAAGAACCCCAATTATATTAGGTAACTGGTGGGTATATTTTGCATCCACATGAGAAACTATGTTTCTGGACTATTTTTGTTTTAGGCTACTCCCTAAGTCAGGGATTCTCAACCTGTGGCTGGTGGGCCAGATGCAGCCCACTGCATAATTTCATATGGGCCTCCAGTGCCTCCACCACAAAAGGTGGTGGAGGATGGGCAATAATGGTGATCTGGCCCGTGAAGCTGTCTGAGGGAGCGTAACCCGGGGCCCCGGCTTTAAAAGGTTGAGAACTCCTGTCCTAAATGAAGGTTCTCTAATGCTAAAAAAGTGTCAACAGATTACTAACTATTGTTAACTTTGGAGTCAACCAGCTACTGACAAGAGTGGGGGATACTTGTGCTCTCATTCAAGATTGTTCTGTCTTGTATTCCCTTTGCTTCCAGGTGTATCAAGCCCAATGACACTAAAAAGCCAGCTGTGTTCACAGATGTGCTAGTTCGCACACAGGTTCGCTACCTTGGCCTGCTGGAGAATGTGCGCGTACGTCGAGCTGGGTATGCATTTCGGCAACTCTACGAACCATGTCTTCAGCGCTACAAGTTGCTCTGTAAGCAGACCTGGCCACACTGGAAAGGAAGTGCCAGGTAAGACAGGAGAGATGTAGGGGGCTAAAGGTGGTAATGTTGGAGGTTATTGATAGAGATTCAAGAATGCTCAGAAGGATGTAATATCCAGTGGGTTGACAATGCCAAGCTTGCCAGCTAGATTGAGGCATGGCAGAACTTGGATTCTGAGGCTACTGGGAATTACAATTAAAAAAATAAATAACATTTCGTCTCTGGAGCAGGGAAAGAAAACCTCTGGTCAGTGGGCCTAATCTGTCCCATTACAAAACCCCATCTGCTCTGTTGAGGCTCCCCATGGACATGAAGGCACATACACACCTAGCTAATCACTGAATGGGGAGTAGAAAGAGAGTTTGGCACAAATACCTGTGTATAAATAGGGCTTCCTGGGGCTACATGGTGTTCTACAAGGAGGACGCCATGGAAGGAGAGGGATCAGTGACAAGGGACTGACCTGCAAATATCTCATTCAGTCTTTTCATCCATCCAGAGAAGCCATTATAGTCACCCAGAGTCACAGGATATGTCTTTGTTATGTACAGTAGGATAAAGTAATCATTGTAGATTTTTGGATAGGGCTGTTACCCACCCCACCATTTCCCCTTCCTATGTTCATCCATGAACCCTTGGCACAACTGAATTCCCATGAGATTAGACTGGAGATTCTCAACCTGCGGCCTGTGGCCCCCACCACCTCCACCACACCAGGAAGTGCCATGTGGTGGAGGAAGGGCAAAATGGCTGACTGGCACCCAAAGCCATCTGAGGGAGCATGACCCACCCCCGGGCTTTAAAAAGTTGAGAACACCTGGACTAGACAATACTCCAGACACCATTCCAAAGATGTTGTTTATCCGAAAGAATGAGATTATGGTTAAAAAAGAGCTCTGCCTTGCTTATATATATAAGGAAAACAATATGTTTTCCTCCCAGTTCTTTGCAGAGCAAGAAATAAATGGCCTCCAGCCATACAGCAATTTTGCTAGCATGTTGAAAGTACCGTACTGGGAGGATTGAAATCCACTTAATATCCATTTTTAAAATATTAATGTTATTAAGATTAGACATTTAAACTAAATAGATGATAATATATTTGGGAGCCAGTCTGACTGTTGTGCAATAGCCTAGTTCTGGCTGACATTTAGCAAATAGACATGCCTTGCCCATAGCTGTAACCCAAACCAAGTAAGAATGAGCCTATTATGTTAGTTACAGTAATGTATTCATTTATTTCTAATGCTCAACTTTGGCTGTATTAACATAAAATATGCATGTCCTGTATGTATTTATTTTGTATCCTGCCTTTCTTCCAACAAAAGGACCTAAATGGATTTCCACAGAATTTTAAAAAACAAGTCTTAAAACAATTAAAAGGGATTTACATTTTAGTATTAAAAATGATTACATTGATTAAAAGGTACTGAATAAACTCCAGTTAATTTTTTTTTAAAATGGTATTTTAAAAGATAAAAGATGTAGCTGATCCATTAAACCCTTCTTTCCTAGCTACTTACTCATAAATCTTTCCTTACGGATGGAAAGACCTGCCTTGTCTCCTTGGAAAGGAGTTTCTTGATTGAACAGGCCTTCTATTGTGTCGCCACCAAATTGACTGTGAAGTGCTAGGAATTTAAAGTTGGGGGAGATCATATGAGGAAATACATTGCCTGGACCTCAGCTGTATAGAATTATAAAGGTCAAAAACAGTACTGTACTGTACTTTGAATTGTATCCGGAAATTGACTGATACCCAGGAAAAACTGTAGAAACAGGGAATTTCTGCCTCTGTAACCAGCCTCCTGGATCTGCTGAAGTTTCTAATCATTTTCCAAAGGCATGTTGAATGCATTACAATATTTCAAATTTAGGCTGGTTATCTTTGAATTCTTTCCCATCATCTTTTTTTCTGGTACAGAGATGGAGTTGAAGCTCTCTTAAACAGTCTGTCCATCAACACCAAGGAGCTGGGTTATGGGAACACAAAGATTTTCATCCGAACACCACGCACGGTAAGGTGGTTCATAGGCATGAGGGTTTCAGCTTTGTTTGGACTACCAATTCTATGATTCTCCATTCTGGGAATTCCACCTAACATACAGACACCTCCTGCCCCTCCTCCTGTCCTATGCAAATCCCAATATAGGTGATCCTCATGGCAATCAGCCATGAAGGCTGTCCTGAGAATATAATGCAGTGGCCTTTCATCTGCCTTCTGCATTGCAGTCTGAAACCCATACAACTGATCCAGTTCCGCAAGTCACTTTCTGTCCTGAGCCCTTTTGGCATGCAAAATTCTCCTCAGCCCCAGGCCAGTATTGATGAAGCTGCTGCCTTCCATCAAGATGGATTCAAGTGGGATTTAATCCACTTGGGGACCATCACCCTTCCCTGTGGACTTTGCCACCCAAGGCCGTTAGTCTTCAGGGCTGTCAGGTTAGTTAACTGCCACCTGACAATTGGCGTTGAGTTGCTGGCAGTATGGTCTACTCTATTACTATAGCAGGATAATCTGGTCAGACAGATGCCTACAGAACCTATAATATGTCTATCTGAGAATAAACAAAACAGAAGAGCAAAAAAAGACAAAAATGTGAGGCACTTTAAAGACTAACTACTGTATTTAAATGTGAGCATTTGTGGACCAAGTCCACTTCATTGGACATAAGAATGAGGCCTTGTAGCATCAATTTATACCAGGGGTGCCCAATCTATGACCCATGGGCTGGATTCGTCCAATGATGCCAATTCATCAGGTCTGCGGTGCCCTTGCCACTTCCGGAAGTGGACGGGGGATGCACCTGCCAATGCACATGTGCTCCTGGAACCACTCCTGGAAGTGATTCCAGACACCATGCACAAATGTGTCAGTGCCACTCCTGTAAGTGGATGGGCATGTCCCCCACATGTGTGGAAACATGCCACTGCCACTTCCAGGAGTGGCATGCACATGTTTGTGCATGTGCAGGGGTATCACCATCCACTTCTGGGAGTGGCACGGACACATTTGTTCATGCACGGGGGCATCTGGAACCACTTCCGGAGTGGCATGGGCGCATTCACGTATGTGTGTAGGCATCTGGAATGACTTCTGGGAGTGGTGCAGGTGTGTTTGCACAGGGGCATCCAGAACCAGTCCCGGAAGTGGTTCTGGATGCCCCCTGTGCAAACACACACACTTTGGGGCTTGATTAGGCCTGCACAGCTGTTCCAGGAGTAAGAGGTTTGGGCACCCCGATTTATACACACCTCAAGTTCACAGGCACACAATAATTGGCCAGACTAACAGAACAGTAAGCCTGTCTGGATGCTTATTCATGCTATTCTTTGATCATTGCCACCTTCAGGGCTGTAAAAAGGAGTGCAAGCAGTTACTGGTAGATTTAATTGTGCTGCTTAAATTTTATAGACTCCCAATTTCTTGATGTGACCTCGCAGAGAGTGATTGTGAATTAATTTGCATTTATCTCTTGCACCCAGAGGCAAGCTTTTTCCTTTCTCAATTGCCAGCTTCTGAGGCAGCACTTTGCTAGTTAAGCTGTTAAAGAAAATAAAATTGTTTCCACCAGGAAAAAGAAGCTTTAAAAATAAAAATAAAGAGTCTTAGAAGTTTTGCTGGGGAAATATGTGCTGCCACCGCCTTGTGTCCACATGTGCTCATGAAGCCAAAGGCAGGGGAGAAGATTCTTCAAGTGTGTGGTCATGTGCTCTTCATCTCCCTTTTCTTATTATATGCTTTGAACTTAAGCGAAATGATTCAATGTTTTTAAAAGCAAAAGGGTCTCCCATTGTCCCCCCCCCAACAGATTGGGGATATGGACTCTGGGTTGCTTTGATTTTCCCATTGCATCATGTGATTGACGGGATAAAATGCAAAACACCCTGCCCCATAGTTGTAGCATTTTTTGCATTTTTGTTTGTTCACATGGCCTTCCCTTCACAAAAGCAAGAGAAAAGCATTCTCCAGAGTTATCGCTAGGAAAGATGTTGCACCCATTTCTTGTGGTTCTCCTTGATCTTTCAGTTTCTGCTCCTCCTTGATGGCAAAGGTTTTAGTGTTGTCCTCCCTAAGAATGCCTTGAGGTACAGTTTCAGCACATCAGTCTGCACTTCATTGGTTTCTGGTGCTATTCTTAAAACCAGTTATAAAGAGTTTCCTGAAGGACCTGAGGCCCCAAATACCCACCTCCCCAAGCTCTGTCTCAGTCATACTTCATGTGACTTGAGATCCCCTCCCTTAAAGGTTGCATTCTTGGTCACCATCCCATCATCCATAGAGTCAGTAACTTTGGGCCTTGCAAGTTGGGAGCCTCTTATTTCATGAGCTTGTCCTCTGAACTAGCATCTTCACTCCTGAAGAATGAAGATTATCTTCCTTTCATCTAAACCAAAATCTAGTGCTTCCAGTCTCCAGTGGAATCATAAAGAGAAATAATTCAATATTTTGGATGTCCAAAATGTTTTGGGCTTTTATATTTATCTTATGGCTTCAGATATCCCCTTTGTTCATTCTGATTTTTTGGGAGTCTTTCTATCTCAGCACTTTGCCTGTGGGGTGATTTACTTCATTATTTAGTGTACCAAATGGTTTGCCTCCCCATTCCTGGTTATCTTAAACGTCATTCATGCCTATATCTATGATTACTCTTTGAGGAGTCTTCTTGATGAAGATCACTCACACTGTTACAAAGGTCCCAGATATTCAGATCCATCTCTCATTGCTGATTGGATGCACAAACTCACACTGATGAGTCTTTTATAAACACAGTCCTGTCATGCATGTTCAAATGACATTACCTTTCCCCTATCTCACTAGTCCCCCATATGTGTGAATGAAGAACAATAAAATACTGTGAGTGGTCATCTATCCTTGGCACTCTGTTTCCTTCAGATGTTGTACTTAGCAATGGATGGGAACTGAGTGGGTAGACGTGATGCACACTTGTGCTTGTCTACTGAGGGACAGGTTTCCTTTCCCGAGCTTCTCGGTTCTTCAAAAATTCAGATGTGGCTCTGTCTAGATGCAAGATTGACATGAATGAGTTCACAGGTGACCACTGAAAAACCATGGTTCTGATCTTAACGTTTTTACTCTCTTTACGATAAAAGTTGAGAGAAACATCTACAGCAGAGTTTAGAATCTTAGAACGTAGATACCCCAACTTAGATTACCAAGTCCAGCCTTTATCAAGAAGAAACAAAAAAAACAACCTCTGACTCTTACCTAAACCACTGAGCAGTCCAGCAGATTTTTTTTTTTTTATAATGGTCAAAGTGAATGTTCTGTGTGCTCAGATCTCACCCACATACTGTTTTTGATCCAATCCTGCCCTCACAGCTTTTTGATCTGGAGAAGAGACGCCAACAGCGGATAGAGGAACTGGCTGCCCTGATCCAAGCCACTTTCCGGGCATGGAAATGTCGCAAGTCATTTCAAGCGATGCGCAACAGCCAGATCCTTATCTCTGCCCGCTTCCGGGGCTATATGGTAAGATGCAAATAGAATTTAGAAGTTACTTTTTTGAATTAAAAGTCCCAGAATCGTTTATAATGTGATACCTTCTCCTCAGCACTATTAGTGGAAGAACCTATGATTCTTTTGTGCTTTTAAAGTGGCAAATCAGGTTGTTCTGTGTGTTTTATTGTTGATTGCAAAGTGATTTCTCATTTGTTTAAATGAGAAACCACTTTGAAGAGGAGAGATGAACACACTTTTTGATTGTACAATATTTAGTTGGCTTTTTCTTTTAGTGGATCAGGGTGTATACCAATTAATGCACAGGACCTGATGGCTAGGTGAAACTGATGTTTTATCTGCTTTGACACTTCACGGGTAGGGCTTCTATTACAGTTTGTGCATTTTTTTCCTACTCTGTTTGCATCATGGTTGCAAAAGGAGCTGTGGGTCAGAGATGGGTGATGAATGTAATCAGAGGTGGGCAGTAACAGGTTTGCACCCTCCCCCTCCCCCCCGGCAGGGGGCGTAGCAAAAATGGGTAGCCTTTGGGCGTGGGTGGTGGTAGCGAAATTGGGTGGCCACGCCCACCTCCCTTCCCTGCCCAGAGTAACACAGCTACTATTTAAAAATGTGAGCTTTTGTGGATCAAGTCCACAGGCTCTTTGGCTATAAACAGAGATGAGCACTGAACACTAGAGTTGGTAACGACTGGCTTTCGAGCAAGGGCAACCTAATAACAGAAGATCCCTGACTGGTATTCAAATTTGACATCAGGTTTTGTCCCTGCAAGTGATTTAAGGACTCCCTTGCTCAAAAGCCAGTCATATCCGACTCTAGGGTGCAGTGCTCATCTCCATTTACAGCCAAAGAGCCAGTGCTGTCACTGTTTGCAGATGTATACATGGCCATATGGCAGGCACGACTAGATTGCCCAGGACATAGGCTCCGCCCACGGTGTGGTAGCGAAATTTTTTGCTGCCCACCACAGAATGTAATGCATGCAAAAGGAAACAAACAGAGCACGGGAAGTTACTTTTTTGTGTCACTACTCCACCCATTGTGGCCAAGAACCATGTTGGCTGAAAAATTCACATGACAAATGTACAATGTATCATGTTTTACTCCAATCTTTTTAACACTGTGAGCTGCCTTGAGTCCTCCATCGAAATAAAGGCAGCCTAGAAATGCAATAAACAAACTATGAAATAGAGCTCCACTCCTCTCTGAATCTACCCAGTTTGGTTCTGTATTGAGAAGTCATCGAAATCTGAAACACATGCTTCTTGCTTTGCTAAGAAATATTTGTAACAGATACTTACACACAGGTTTAACGGTTGCTACTTCTTCTAGTGAGGGGAACCCTGGAAAATATTGTTCTCACGAGAGTGACTAACAATTTTGAACCAGTCATGTAGTAATAAATTTAGAACTCCAGGTAGTTAAATTGATCCAGTTGAAATATACAGTTCCTGGACAAATGATTTATTTCCCACCAGCTGTCAAGATTGCAACTCAGTGAAGAAGGAACTGGAAAGCCTGAGAAGAATAGTGGGTGATGGAATGTTGGTCCTTGCTGCTCAGAAAGTCCCAAGACTTAGATCCAGTGATGAGATATTACCGGTTCGGACTGGTTCGGCCGAACCGGTAGCACCCCATCAGAAGGGGTTGCTGGGGTGGTGGTGGTAAAACCCCGGGCGACCGGTTCAGTCACCTCTCTGGACCCCTCCAAAAATGTTTTTCCGGGCATGCACAGTTCTATTTTTTAGTGCAAATAGAGGTTTGATGCACGCACACTAAAAAAAAGAACTGCGCATGCATCAAAGGGAGACATTTTTATTTTTTTAAAAAAATTTGCTACGCCCATGACATAATGATGTCATGACATCAGCTATGCCCACGATGTTGTTGACGTCATGGTGAGGTAGCGAAAATTTTGTCAACCCACCACTGCTTAGATCATACGAGTCCTTGGCTCCATTACACAACTTTTTCCAATAGAAAGTTCCCAACATGGTTATCAAACTACAAGTCCCTAGGTTTTCCAGGGGATGAAGCTAGGCTTATTGAACCAAGTGTGAAACCAAGTTGAGTTTGTAGCGCAGACTCCCCCCCCCCCCGGTGGTAACTGCTTCTATGAATTTGCAAGCCAAGTGGCTGAAAAAGGCTCTAGCCTGGCCATGCTCTTCATGCTGATCAAATGAGGCTATTTGGGCAGAGTTTCTCCCTTTTCTAAGATAAACATTTTATTTTGCAGCAAAAGAAGAAATACAGACAGATGAAGGCATCAGCTCTTCTTCTCCAGGCCTATGTCCGAGGTTGGAAGGTAAGGAGTGTGACCACAGGAAGGGGGCTACATCTGGTCTTCTCAGGGCTTTGGGAATTAATACCAGGGTTGCACCTGTAATTCAAAAGGGCATAAGCATCAATTGTTCATTTATTCACTCAGTGGCGTCGAATGGGGGGGAGGGGGTGGCCCACCCTGGGTGGCACGTTTTGGGCTATGGGTATTCTTGGACTACAATTCCCAGAAGTCCTAGCAGGAGCGGGCGCCAACATCCACCAGGGGGTGGCAAATTTGGCTTATGCCACGGGCAGCTGCGGTGGTGCAAATTCAAGCATACAGAAAAAAAAAAAGCAACATCACTACCATAAAATTAAAAAAAATACCCACACAAATGTCTACATTTATTTTACCGTTTCTTCATGTATTTTAATTATTGAAACTCACTAGCAGCAGCTGCATTTTCCACCCCCAACTTATACTCCAGTCAATCTATTTGCCTAATTTTAGAGCTCCAAATCAGGTACCTTGACTTATATTTGGGATGTCTTATAGTCAAGTATATATGGTATGTAATATATTTGCATTTCTAAGGTGCATTACCATAGCTGGCCATAAGAGAGGCCACTACCTACAATGTAATGTTGGTAAGGAAAGTGTTTTAATGAACAGTGTTTCCACCTGAGCAATATCATGACTACTTGTGAAGATCAGCAGAGGCATTTCCACCCCCACCTCCTGCTTCTATGACTCGGGTAGAGTATATGCACTGCAATACAGGATTTGCTGCTTTCCACAGTTTCAGGCTTCTGCAAAAGATCTTGGAAGGTATCCCCATGGTTATGTTGGGGACAACTTGTACTTCATAGAATCATAGAATCAATGAGTTGGAATGGGCCTCTTAGGCCATTGAGTCCAATGCCCTGCTCAAGGCAGGAATCCAAATCAAAGCAGATCTGACAGATGGCTATCCAATTCTCCCTTAAATACTTCCATTGTTGGAGCACTCACGACTTTTTGATGCATTTGGTTCTACTGTCGTATCGCTCTAACTCAAGGGTTCCCAACCATTTCAAGCCAGAGGCCGGGTCATGTTCTCTCAGTCAGCTGCACAATGGGGTGGCCATTTTGTCCCAACAGCTTCAAAGGAGTGACCATTTTATTTCTCAAATGCCCTTGGAGGTGCAGGGGCCACATGAAATGGCACTGTGGGCCGGACCCTGCCTGTGGGCCTTAGGTTGGGGCCCCCTCCTCTAACTGTTAAGAAGTTTTCCCTGATATTCAGCCTGTATCTGACTTCCAGTAGTTTCAGCCCGTTATTATGCGTCCTGCACTCTGGGATGTCCGAGAACAGATATTTCCTTTCCTCTTTATAATTTTCTTTCAGGTATTTGAAGAATTCTATCATATTCCCCCCTCAGTCTCCTTTTCTGAAGGCTAAACATGCCCAATTCATTCAGTCTTTCTTCAGATGGCTTGGTTTCCAGTCCTCTGATCATCCTTGTTTCCCTTCTCAGCCCCTGTTCTAATTTGTTTGCTCTAACTTGAAAACTACTGTATGTATTCGAGTATAAGTCTAGTTTTTTAGCCTCCAAATGAGATCTAAAAAAAGGGACTCGACTTATACTTGGGTCAACAACCTAGAAGGTCCAAAAACCGTGGTGGTGCAAATTCAAACATAAATTTTTTAAAAGCACTAACACTACCATAAAAATTTGAAAACATAACCACACAAATGTCTGAATAAATTAATTGTACCACATGTTCATGCATTTTAATTGCTGAAACTCACTAGCAGCTGCTGCATTTTCCACCCCCAACTTATACTCAGGTCAATCTATTTTCCTAGTTTTAGATGTCCAAATTAGGTACCTCGACTTATATTTGGGATGACCTATAGTCGAGTATATATGGTACTTTTCTTTCTAATTAAGTGCTACAGAGCTAAATTCAAATACTGTATTTTGTCAGTTCAGCACTATTTCACTTGCTAAAACATTTCTTCAAAAGAATGAGTTTGAATGCTAAGAAAAGGATCAGATAAGAGGGTGGCAATACGGTAGAGAAGGATGAAAAAGGAAGTAGAGGCTCTGTGGCCTTTGAACACTTGAAATGCACCTTCCCTGCATAACACCACTCTACATGGCTTACAGCATCTCCAATCACATAACCACATTATAAATATACTGTACATATAAATAAAGGATAAAAAGAATCTCAGGCATCAGCAATATCATCATTAATAAACCAAATCAGACAGGTTCCCAATCAAACTTCCTCAGAGTGCACAGCATCAATCAAATAAAACCCACGTTTAAAACGATAGTCCAAACTAATGAGTTTAAGAGGGGAAGGTTTGGTAAAACTGGAATATTTTTACTGATTTCCAGAATGCCAGCGGAGTTGGTACAGATCTAAGTTTGACTGGCAATTCATCCCATGGTTGGGGGCAACAAATGAGAAAGTTTTGGTTCTAGTCAATGACTTTCTTACTTCTTTTGGGGTGACTGTATGAATTTAGATGAATGAGTATAATTCCTAGGAGAGAGGAGCTCCCTCAGATAACATGGTCTCAAACCATTAAGGGCTTTATTGATGATCACCAACACCTTTATTCTGGCACAGAATGCCACATATGGTCAATGCATACTAGCCAAGGCAGGAGTGATGTAGTCAAATCGACCAATACCAACAGTCAGAGTGGCAGCTGCATTTTGCACCCGCTGAAGCTTCCATTTCCATACCATTCTCAAGGGTAGCCCCACAGAGATAGCATTGAAATAGTGGATTCTGGAGATGACCTATGGGTCAGCATCATTAGAAACTTCGTGTCCAGTGAGCAGTGCACTGTAGATGGAAAAAAGTGGACCTGACTGCTGATGACACTTGATGTTCCATAGTCAGAGACTGGTTAAAGTACATGCTTAGTTTGCAAACACTCACCCTCATTGGGAAAATGATACTCCTTAGGTCAGGAGTTCTCAACCTTTTTAAGCCAGAGGCCAGGTCACACTCCATCAGATAGCTTTGGAGTCTGGATGGCCATTTTGCCCTTCCTCCACCACATGGCACTTCCTGGTGTGGTGGTGGGCCACATGAAATGGTGTCACGGGTCACATTCGGCCTACAGGCCACAAGTTGAAAATCCCTGCCTTAGATTGAGGGAAGTTTGCTCATCCTGAGATCGATTGCTCCTAATAAGCATGCCGTCTGTCTTGTTGGAATGTGCTTTCAACCAACTGTCCTCCATCTACACCTGAGGTAGAGGAGGAGGATTAGTGCTACGTATCATCAGCAAACTGATGAAAGCAAACTTCAAATCTCTTGATGACTTTTCCCTGTTGCATACAGAGTTGCGTGACTCTTGTGATTTCTTAATTTGGGACAATTAGCCTCCAAAGGTTATGACATTTGCATTGTTGTGCAACAGGATTTGGGCCATTTTGTTTAAATATTATTAATAAATGGCATTTACTAGTATGATATTGTGAGATAAAAATATTTTTTAAATAGTAAATCGTAACAATACAGGTCAAAATGGGGCAGATATCCAAACAGGCAGAAACTTATTTAGGATGCGATCATAAATGGCTCAGTGCTCTTAAATCCAGTCCGAGCAAAGGCAAAGCATCATAGCCTATAGTTGTGGTTGTGCAGTCACGACCAGTGGTGGGCAGCAACAAGTTCGCACCCCTGGGAGGGGAGGGGTAGCAAAATTGGGTGGCCTTTGGGCGGGGGGGGGAGTGAAATTGAGTGGCCACGCCCACCTCCCTGCCCTGCCCCGTCAGGCTTTGTCCTTGCAAGTGGTTCAAGGTCTCCCTTACTCAAAAGCTAGTCACAACAGACAGAGCTCCTGCCCTTCCGAAAGGGCCTTAAAACCTGGCTGGCAGGACAAATTTGGGGATCAAAGAATGCTGGATCTCATGTTGGGTGGCTGATCAGATGAGACAGCCACCCTCTGCTCTTACCTCCTTATTCCTGCCCTTGCTCTTTTAAAATTCCTGTAATTTTGTAATTTGAAAATGTTCAATTTCTTTTTAGCTTAATTTTTTAATATTGTATTAACTCACATTTTTAATTGTTATTAGTGAAGTGAATCTTGATAACGATGGTTTTAAATTATGTATTTTTATTCCTGTTTTGTAAGCCGCCCAGAGTTGGGATTACCCGATTGGGGCGGGATAACAAGTTAGAACAAATAAATAAATAAATAAATAAATAAATATCCAACTCATGGGTGCAGTGCTCATCTCCATTTACAGCCAAAGAGCCAGTGCTGCCTGTGTTTGCAGGTGTATACATGGCCATATGGCAGGCATGACTGGATTGCCCACGACATAGGCTCCGCCCATGACATAGGCTCCACCCACGGTGTGGTAGCATTTTTTTTTTTTTTGCTGCCCACCACTGGTTGTGACACCCATGGACCATCACACCAGGCTCCTCTATCCTTCAACATACTTTTCAGCCCATTCAGATTTACGCCCATTGCATTGACAATACCATCTAGCCACCTCATCCTCTGGCACCCCCTTCTCCTTTTGCCTTCTATCTTTCCAGGCATCAAGGTCTTCTCTAGTGAGTCCTCTCTTCTCATTTGGTGGCCAAAATACTTGAGCTTCATCTTCAGTATTTGTCCCTCCAATGAACAGTCAGGGTTGATTTCCTTCAGGACCGACTGATTTGTTCTCCTCACTGTCCAGGAGACTCTCAAGAATCTCCTCGAGCACCACATAGTACCCTATCACATATATACTATCCTTGCTTACCATTGACCTTGAACTTTTCCTTTCTTGTGGTTTTTTTTTCTGCAGCAGATTTCATAGTCTCCTGCAATAGTTCCTTTAAAAAAAATTCCTGTTACTATATTGTCATTAAGTTTTTTACCAGGTACTAACATTTTACTGGAAAAAGTCACAAAAGGTGGAATCCAAACAACTCACTATTTGATGACAAAATTAATTCTTATTGCATATTACATATGTGACTGATTATTACTCATTGTTTAAAATCTTTTTGAGGGGGTTCACATTACTATTATATGTAACAATAATACTCCAGGGTATTTGTGCACCAAAAAAAAAAGAAAGAAAGAACAACAACACTGAGTATAAGGGAAGGAACACAACTAACTTCTGGCCTTCCCTAGTAGAGTAACACACCACAAAGAAAATGGCCTGAAAAGTAAACGAATGTGTGCCTGTCCTGTCCTCTCAGATGAATGTTTGCCCTTGTGGAGCAAGGCTGCCTCCCATCTTAATCAACTTGAATTCTAAGTTGAGTGATGAGCCCTGGTGGTGCAGTGGTTAAGCTGCTGTGCTGCAGCCAAAACGCTGTAAATTCAATCCTTATGGGATACAAGGTTGACCCATCCTTCCATCCTCCCAAGGTCATGGAAGGTCAATGTTGGGGGCAAAATGCTAATTACCTTGCAAACTGCCCAGAGAGTGCACTAAATGTAATTGCTATTGCTACTTGCTATTGCTTCAAAACCTGTGACTGTAGGGAGAAAAATGTCATTTTGTGAGTCCACCTAGTGTCCCTGCTTGTGGTCTATGGCTGTTCTTCTCTGGGCTTCTGCTGGGGTTCTTATTCATCCCCTCCCTCCCTCCACAGTCTCGTAGGTTCCTACGGAGGCTAAAGGAAGAGAAGCGTCGTAATCAGGCTGCCACCATAATTTCTGCTTACTGGAAAGGTTATCAGGTAACAAATACACACTGGCAACACACACACACACACACACACACACACACACACACACACACACACACACACACACACACACACACACACACGATCCAAGCTCTGAGAAAAGCAGAGAACATCAAGCGTAAGGACTGTGGTGGTTTAGTGGTTAAGACACTGAACTTGAAGACTAGAAGGTCGGCAAGTTGGGTGAGCTGCCATCGTCTGTCCCAGCTCCAGCCAGCCTAGCAGTTCAAAAGCAAGAAATTGCAAGTAGTTAAATAGGTACAGCTTCAGTGGGAAAGGTAACAGTGTTCAGTACTCTCCAGTGTTTAGTCATGCCTGCCATGTGACCACAGAAACATCTGGAGATGCAGACAGCACTGGTTCTTTGGCTGTAAACAGAGGTGAGCACTGCATCCTAGAGTTGGATATGACTGGCTTTTGAGCAAGGGTAATCTTTACTTTACTGCCTTACTCATTTTGCATAATTATGAAAAGAAATGACTTGCTAGTAGTTGTTAATCTGTGACCTTTTAATTTTCAATTCTTTTTTTTAAAGCATGTTCAAAATAGAGAAACCTTGTGTTCAAATTCAACATAAGGATTCCAGTTTTTAAAACTGTGAAGTAAATATAGCTCATTTGAAAGAAACTAATAAGCACATTACCAGTTGTTTTGGTTTTAGTCATTAGTAATGTTAGCACACAAAATATAATATATTACATGCAATGATGTGAAAACCAAGAAGACTTATTAGTAAAGTTATTTCAAATGGTTTTAACAAAGACTATTTTGCCCTATGGTTTTAGTTGCCTTTTGCAGTACAAATATGCATCTTGAGAAAAAATACATTATTCTAAAGAAAAGTTATTTCCTTTTTTTTAAAGGGACACACACTCACACGCACGCGCACACGCACACACATCCTCTCTTTTATCTGGATCAATCAAACTATGCCTATACACACACTATACCTATACACACCATGCCTAATTATTCTGGTTACCCATTGTTATCCTCACCTCTCTTATGCAAAAGCTCAGGATGTCCTGTCTGTCTTTTCTTGCCTCTCACCTTGCCTCAGTCTCTAGCTTTTCTTTAATTTTGCTGTTCTGCAAACTCCAGTTCCATCTGAAATGAAAACATGGGGTAAAAGAAAAGAGCTAATGGAAAATTATCCTCCAGATACGTTTCTGGTGAGTAGGGTAATGGCTCTACCAGCACTGACACATTCTTATTGTTTTATCAGAAAACAAAAACACTGCAGCACTTTAAAGACTAACTGCTATATTTTTAGTGTGAGCGTTCATGGAGCTAGTCCACTTCATCAGACATAGGAGTGAAATTTCAAGGCATAAACCTATATACACCAGATACAGAGGTAAAGAGTAATCAGTCAGAATGACAGATAAGCATGCGTATCAACACAGCTTCCCATAGCTAGCAGTAGCAGATCTTTCTTTAAAGACTAACTGCTATATTTTCCCACAACTATCAGTAGCAGATCTTGCTTTAAAGAACGATCTGCTTCTGCTAGCTGTGGGAAGTTGTATTGATATGCATACTTATCTGTCATTCTGACAGATTACTCTTTACTTCTGTGTCTGGTGTATATAAGCTCATGCCTTGAAATTTTACTCCTATGTCTGATGAAGTGAACTTGATCCACGAAAGCTCACATTAAAAATATACTGCTCTAAACCTTCTCCATAATTCCCCACTCCAGTTTTTCCCAGTTTGAATCTCCAACACTTATAATTTTTAACAACTCAAGTTGCCTCATTGTAATCTTCAGATCTACCTTGACCACCTTTCCATCATGAAATATTTTCAAAAAGATAGGAAAACCCCATTGGTATCTTATATTTTGACTAAACAATATTTCAGTTATAGTTTTCATCTCTCTTCTCCATTGAATAGTTTCTTCACTTAAATTATGGTATACCTGTATTCTCACCCCTCCTATCTTTAACACTGATTGACCATGCTTTCTCTGATATTTCCTTACTTGCTCTTTTTCATACCTTGATACAAAGTTGACTGTCAAGTCCCTGGGTCATTGATTTTTCCTGTAACCATTTTTTAAAATTGCCTTGATATCATCTTGAAATGGATCTGAGTCCATTTCAAAGGATTGTAGCCAGTTCATCACCTTAGATTTCAGAGCAATCAGAGCAAGATATCTTGGCCAGATATTTAACTTTGGTTTCCAAAATCTCTGTCTGTAAGTCTAAGGCAGAAATTGACTTTTCTACAGATTGTATCTCCTCCCTGACCACATCCCTCACAACTTCTTTGATATGCTGTTTGATCTCTTTTTTATCTTCAGTTAGTTTTGTTGTAACTTCATTTAGTTTCATTGTTAAAAAAAATCCTTTAAATCTGTCATGGTCATATCTCCAGCCCCTTTCTCCTTAGCAGATCTTTTTTCCATTGTGGTGGTCTTTTTATTGACTTTCTTGTCTTCCTTGGGTTCACTCTCAATTTCTCTGACCAGACATTTAAAAGCTTTCTCAAATACTGACTCTTTTTTCCAAACTCTCTTCCACCCCATGTGTTTTCAGGTTTTTGTTGTTCAATTGCACAGTCAATTCTGACCCTCTGCAACCCCATGGACCACTGTCCACCAGGCACTTCTGTCCTCCACCATCCTCCTCAACTCGCTCAGCTTTATGCCCATTGTGTCTACAATACCATCTAGCCATCTCATTTTTGGCCGCCCCCCTTCTTCTTTTGCCCTCCACCCTTCCCAGCATCAAGGCTTTCTCAAGCTAATCCTCTCTTCTCATTTGAGCACCACTTTACTGGTTCTGAGAATAAAGATCTCCTATTACTGTCTTCTGTGTTATGTTTTTATCCAGTAGGTTGCAGTGTTTGCTCACCATGAAGTTTGCACAATACCTTTGCTGTACTTCCTTTACAACCAGAAATTGTAATCCACACGAAATTTCTCAACGACTACTGGAAAGTACCAGAATAGACATGAAACACTGGACAATATAGATAATAGACGCAGATAAAGGGAAAAATCCCTGTTATGTCTTTGTAATTCCCTTCTTAATAAGTTTATCAAGTTACAGGATTCACTTCAGCTAGACTCCTTGATTCTTGGGAGGCAAGCAATGAGAAACCTGGGAAACACAATGAAAATTAGAGACATCACATTGCAAAGAAAAAATTGTATAGTCAAAGCAATGGTACTCCCGGTGGCAATGTTTGGTTGTGAGAGCTGGACCATTAGGAAAACTGAGCGCAGAAGAATAGATGCCTTTGAGATGTGGTGTTGGAGGAGAGTTTTGAGAGTCCCCTGGACAACGAGGAAAACAAATAGGTCAATTCTAGAAGAAGTCAACCCTGACTGCTCCTTAGAAGGTCAAATAGTAAAGATGAAGCTAAAGTACTTTGGACATCAAGTGAGAAGAGGGGATTCACTTGAGAAAGCCTTGATGCTGGGAAAGGTGGAGGGCAAAAGAAGATGGGGGCGTCAAAAATGAGATGGCTAGATGGTATTGTAGAGACAACGGGCACAGAACTGAGCGAGTTGAGGATGGTGGAGGACAGAAGTGCTTGACGGACAGTGGTCCATGGGGTCGCAAAGGGTCAGAATCGACTGTGCGACTGAACAACAACAGCGCCAAACCTCAGCCAATCTTTGACTCATCCAACAAGTTTTTGAGCTTTTAAAAGGGACCAGATTTATTCATTTCTCCCACACATACCCCTCAAGTCAGTGCTGCTCTTTTCTCACTGCAATTCTTGAGAAAGATAGATAACAAAGCGAAGCAGCAACTATTACAGCAGAAATTTGATTAATCACTATGCTGCAGAGAGGAGCAATCGGGCAGCTTTCCAGCTTTCTAACAGCTTCAAGCCTACTGCCTTTGTTGCTTTGCCTCTCAATTGAAACTTTCATAAACAGACATTGAGTAAAGTGGGTGAGAATGTTGATAGCATCTATGGAGCTGATAAACTGTATCAAGTTGATTCATCCTGGCTGGGCTCTTTGGCTAGGACAACAAAGAAAAGATGGCAACTTCTCCTCAATCTTTCCCATGGGGATTATTCATTCAGCCGTTTATCTTTGAGATTGTTAAGCACCTCCCAAGTGTACCTTGTGATCTCCAATAGCTGGCCCGGCTATCGCTGAACTGCTCCATACAGTTTTAAGACCTTTCGGAACCTCGTTTTCAAATCAAGCGGAGGAAATGAAGGAATCCAGCTCTGATCAGCTACATGTCAAGCTCCACCATCCCTGGTTATTTTATTTTAAAGATCTATCTCCCTCTTACTGTACCATGCGTTGCCATTACTACAGTAGGGGGAATGTGGGTGTCCACTTATTTGTCAGCAGAATTAAACAGAAAAGAGGATATCTGTTTGCAAGAAAATATCTGTTTGCAAGAAAAACTGATAGATGCTCACTTGGGAAAATACTGGACATTATATAGAAATATAGTACATCTTTTCATGGGAGAAAACTGTGACCAAGGTGACCTTAAAACTGATTGGTCTTCTGGATAGGCACTAATTGATGAGCATCCTTCCCTCATATAGTTCTTTAAAGTGGACACATACTGGACACAGGATGCCTTCAAACACAGCCCTGTCATCTGTAAACTTGGCCTTCCAAATGGGACCTGTGTTTAACATACAGTTCAAGATTCTTTCAAGCAGCTTCCTTTGTGAGATCTGATTCCTTTAGTTTTCCGCTTTTATAAGAGGTGTCCAAACTTCCCTTTCAGCAAAGGTGTCACTAGAAGTAAAATCCATGATTAACATTCAGAAGTCTTCTGTATTGATCTTTGGTGCCAATCTTGAATTTAGTGAATTTCAGTGGATAATGAGAAAGTGCTTCATAACCTTTTCTGTCTTCAGTGGGTTGTTTTTCATCATGGCATTGGCATATGTAGCAAGTCTGTTGAGGGGACAAGATTAGGGAAAGCTTCTTGGCATGTATAATGTCAGATGCAAGATTTGGTCAAAGCCTAGGACCGGGATTCAGTGTCCCCGATGCAAAATGCACAGTAGACAGCTGCTCTCAACCCTTAAAACCCAGATTCTATTATCAAAATCCAAAATTCCCCCAAGGAAATTTTGTGCTCTCGGCATCCTTTCATAGGATACTACTAGCAGGTGTACCCCCGTTTACAAATTACGGAGAGGCAACAAACGTAACAAGGATGTATTCCTTATACAGTTGTACCTCGCTTAAAGAGCATAATGTGTTCCACAGGATTGCTCTTTAAGCGAGTTTGCTCTTTAAGTGAAACATCATTGTAAATGACCAACTGTGAGGGGGATAGTGAACCCCAATTTATTTGTTAAGCGGGTTTTTGGTTGGTTTTATTTGTTAAGCGAAGCGAAAATTCAGAGAAAATTCTGCTCTTTAAGCGAGGTTTGACTGTATTTATTTAACATGAGTAAATAGGACAATATGTGAGTACATATGGCTTAACCAAATATTCAGAACAAAGTTTCATATAAGTGTTAGATGACAAAAAACAAAAGTACTTATTACTTCTTTTGGTTGCTTAATAAAGTTAATGTGAGTAAATATGGTAGCTAACACTTGTTTATTGTAACAAGGATACCTGTATGTGGATTTATAATGCAGCTACTAAATTCATAAATGCATGGTAAAATAACTTACCGGTAACATCTCTATGGCTATGATATAATATGTATGAATTAACAAGAGAAAACCTGTACTTATTTAACGGAGCAACTTAACACATCTATAATACTGGCACTTGGTATTTATGCTGACATTAATAACATAGAGAAAGTATTATTCATGGCAACTTACTACCACATCTATGGCAGGGCATATTTCTTATGTTAACAGAAAGATAAATAATATATCATGTGACATATAAAATTCATCAACACATATGCATTCTACAGTTTGTGAGGCCCGGTGGGACTCTTGATGATTCTCCACTCATTAGGGCACTCCTCTGATAACAACAGAGAGAAGAAAAACACAAGATAACATTATCTCATTCATTGCATACATCACTGTCAGAATGAAGAATTAATGCTTTTGGTTTTGAGAGAAGGCAAATACAGCCTCAAAGTAAGTTAACTTATGCTCAAAATGTCAGATGGAAAAGACACTTTTTTATACAGTACTTTACTTCATACTTAAATCATACAGAAAACATTGGGTTTGTATTGAGTAAAAAAACAACATAAAATGCTAGAGAAACAAATGAAAAGCAAGCACATGAGTTATTAGGCATTACAGTTCCAGGCTTATCTTAATGTTTATGTTATGTCACCCATCTTTGGCAACATTTCCAAACAGCATCCGCGGACAGCAAATCTTCACTCTTCAAGTCAATGACTGGCCTTAAGGCCAATCAACTCTGGGGGTTGGACACGAGAAGCTTGGTTTTTATAGTTTTTGAAATCCCTTCTCTCTTCTTCCATCTCTGAAATTCACTTTAGCCTCTCTCTGCCAGGTAGCAGGAAATGCCCCTCTCTTCTGAAAGTCCTTATTTGGTGTTTTTTCCCCTCCTGCTACTTTACTGGGCTATTTTTCTTTTCTTTTCTACACTCTGTCTCTGCTTTTTTTTTTTTGAGTAAATGTGTTCAAGCCATTTTCTGTCAATAGGGTTCCCAAAGTCAATATGTGACATCTCCATGTATGAGTGACTTTTTGTTGGCACATGACAGGGAAGGTCTCTTCCTGAAGTTTTGGGAAACACTGCCAAGCCAAACAAAGAACAGTGCCCGAAATTTATCAATGCTTTGCCTTAATAGGTGGTAGCTTCCTGTGTTTGTTTGTTTATTATTATTCACATTTCTACCACCGCCCCCTTGCCGAGATGACTCTAGGCGCCTCATAACAAACAAAAACTCACATAAACAACAAAACAGCATATATATATATATATTTCTGTATGATTTAAGTATATGTTTCCCCAGCCGCCCCACACACCTGCTGCACCAGCCAGGTCTTAAGACTCTTGAGAAATGATAAAAAGCTCTGCCTGGAGGTGAAGTTCAGTTGGGCAATGTTACCTGGGCAATGACATGCTCAGCAGGATTTTTGTCTTTATACAGGCTCGGAAGCAGCACAAGAAGTATTTTCGCTCTGGAGCCTCTGAGTGTATCACTAAGTTTATCTACAAGAGCCTGGTATGTCAATTCTTCTTGGTACTTGTTGCAAGTATGGTGAGAAGAAAGAGTTTTCCTTTTGTTGGGCTTCCCAGAGATGTATGGCCACCATATGAACAGAATGCTGGACTATACCTCTGCTTTGGAAGGGAGTATTAGCTTGTGCAAAAAGTTAATTTCATCTACCTTTAAATAAAAAAAGGCCATAGGTAGTGAGAGAATATGTATTTTCCAGGTAAGGCTGGAAATGTCTCCTGTCTGCAAAGGAATTATCATGGCTCCTAGAGAGCCATGGCCACTGTTAGATGTATGCTAGGTTTGCCAAAACTGGTGATTGCAAATGTGATTGGAGTGCGGCTTTCATCATTTTCAGCTATCATGGCCTTTGGATACTTCAGCTAAAATGATGGTACATCAGGACATATGGGAGAGCATGAGGCTGGGGAAAGGTGATGTAGGTGTTCCTGGGCTGGATAACTCAGCATAAGATAGCTTCTTGTATTTCTGGCATGAAAATTATGTCCCAAGCCCCCCTGTTCTTTTTTGCTATGTGTAACTCCCTATTCCATGGCAGGTCCATGCTGCTTCTCAAACTCCCACATTTCTTATGGATCAACATTCAAATAGATTGTGCAGCACCAGCTAGCTATGACCTACACTGAGCTCAACAATGCCTACCAAATCCTGGCCCTATTATACATTTTAGGCAGTTAGCACATGCCCCATTAGCTAGGCAGTTACATCCATGGCACAGTGGTTACGTTGTTGTACAGCAGCCAAAACTCTGCTAAGGGTCTGAGTTCAATCCTGATGGGCTCAAGGTTGACCCGGTGGTTTTAAAACCAGCACTAACACACTTGTTTTAAAAATGCAGCAGGGCTTGCTTGTATCATGCAAAATGACTCTAAGACACTGCAAAGTGGTTTTGGTTCCTCCTGCAAGTGTACTTGTGGCCATAGTGTCAGCCACAGATGACCCTCCTTAGGTGTTTATTTTCTTTCTATCTCCCATTTTATAGGTGCAAAAATTTCTCTTGGGCCTGAAAAACAATCTCCCTTCAATGACAGTGACTGACCATGCTTGGCCACCTGCCCGTTACAAGTTTCTCATGGACGCTGACCAAGAACTAAGGAAAATCTTCCACCACTGGAGGGTTAGTGAGAGCTTAGCATTCATTTTAAGTTTTCTCTCATCAGAATGGAACTTAGTCTGAAGAGCTGACTATCTGGGAAATATTACAGGCAGGGCTGCCTGAATCCTGGCCCATCTGTTACAATTGTTTTGAATATGTTACATGAACTCAGTGGCATCATGTAGGGGGAGCAGGGGGGAGCCCTGCCCCGGGCAGCGCTTTTTGGGCTATGGGTGTTCTTGGACTACAATTCCCAGGAAGCCCTAGCGGGAGTGGGCGCCGACATCCACCAGGGGGTGGCAAATTTGGCTTAAGCCTCAGGTGGCTGAATTCAACACGATGCTACTGCATGAACTGTAAGACAGTGCTTAAGATGGTCTGCAATGAAGTGTTATAGAATGGCAGGTGGTGGATCAGGGAGGTGGGAGAGATTCTCTTTCTCTCTATTATATTTTTTGCTTTGCTTTTCTCTGAATGCACATGTTGCTGGACTGCAACTCCTATCCACCTTTACCGTTAGCTCTGTAGCTTTCGAGCAAGGGTGACCATTCCCTATTTTAATGTTCGTGCCACCTTTTACATGAAAGTAAATGAACGGGAGAGGCGAGGAAAAGAGACCCTTCTTTTTCAAGCATATCAGAGAGTAACCAAAATAAAAACAGTAAACAAAAGAGGGGGGGGGAGACAAAAATATTGTGGCCCCTTAAAGACTAACTCCTAAATGTGAGCTTTCATGTATCAAATCCACTTTATCAGATATAACCGGGAGGCCTCATGGCATCAATTTATACACATCAGTTACACAGGCACACAATGATTCAAGGAGTACTGCATTAAATTGCTGAAGCTAGCAAATATTTAAATGTATAGATTTTATAGATAGTTCTCACAATACATCATTCAGTAATTCACAATTGCCTGCCTTTCCATGGCACTCAAGGTCTCCTGTTTGAGGCAGCTGCCACAGTCTGCCTAATAGTTGGGCCGCCCAGTGGTGGGTTGTTAAAATTCTTGCTACCCCATTGTGATGTCATGGACGTCGTGGGCATAGCCGACATCATAACGTCATGACATCATGACGTTGTGGGCAGAGCAAAAAAATAAAATAAAAAATGTCTGCGCATGCGTCAAACCTCCATTTGATGCATGCGCAGTTCTTTTTTTAGTGTGCATGCATCAAACCTCTATTTGACACATGCACACTAAAAAATAGAACTGTGCATGCGTCAAACAGAAGTTTGATGCATGCGCAGTTCCAGGCAGCCGTTTTGCCTGCCCAGAAATACATTTCTGGAGGAGACCAGAGAGGCAATCGAACCGATTGCTCAGGGGTTTACCACCACCCCGGTGACCCCTCCTGATGGGGTGCTACCGGTTCAGGCGAACTGGTCCGAACCGGTAACATCCCATCACTGGGGCCGCCTGACCCTAGAAAAACTAGATTGCTGCATCATAAGATTTGGGCTCTTGCAAAAGGGCTGCAAACTGTTTTGTGAACTTCCTAACCCCAGTAACATTCTTAAATGGCTGTACATGTATTTTCAACAAAGCAAACAAAGGGAAAGAATATAAATGTGAAACTATTTCCCCAAGCAAATGTGACTTGACAGCAAGTTTTCCAGCGATTTTGAATTCCCCCTTCAAGTTTTCTTTTCTACCATACATTGATTTTATTTTTATTGCACCCCATCTCTCTCTTTCCTTCTTCCCATACAATTGTTGTTGTTCTGGTATAGTGTAAGAAATATCGGGATCAGCTGTCACCAGAAAGAAAAGAAGTCTTACAGAGCAAGCTGTGTGCTAGCGAACTTTTTAAGGGCAAGAAAAGTTTGTACCCCAAGAGGTAAGCAGAAAAGGCAAGAGTTAAAACCGTTTCGGTCAAGAAGGGAGTCAACTCAGCAGGGTTAGTGCCAATAACGGAGTTTGTGTTTTTGTGTGTGTGTCCTAGTGTTCCTCAACCTTTCCGAGGGGAATACCTGGGTCTGAAGGAGAATCCCAAATATCGTAAGCTCCAGACCTCAGCCAATGGCAAGCTGGTTATGGCTGACAGTGTGAGGAAAGTCAACCGAGCTGATGGAAAGGTCAGAAATGTCACACCCTACGTCATCTGACTGCTAGAAGCAAGTGTGTTTTTGTGCGTGCGCGTGTGTGCGCATGCTTGTGCAAGACTTTTCAGTATTCGCTCCTATTGAGAGAAAATCAAGTTATTTCATTTTGGGAGTGGCATTTGGGGGGGGGGGAAAGTTGCCTATTCTTGGGACCCTAAGCTTGGCCCTTGCTGGTGCAGTGAGTAGCAGGAGATTGTTCTGTGCATACAGTACAACCTGATTTTATTTATTTGGGGCCTTTGCTCCCCAAATATTCTGTTTTATTTAAGGACATAAGAGGAGTGCAGGATTAAAGCAAAAGTCTACCTATCCTGTGCAGTTTTCTGTTTTCTTACCTGGTCACCCACATGGCCAGAGAAAGTCTGCAAGGAAGACCTAACATCTCTAGGCTTCCTGGATCATATTCCCCAGCAACTAGTATTTAGTTGCATAGATACAATAGGCTCTTCCAGGCAAGGCATTTGTACTTCTTTTCAGCTCTCCTCCCCCAGTTTCTACATCTTTTTGTCCCTCCCCAACCCCGGCCCACGGCCCATAGTTTTGGGACCCATGAACCACATGACTGGCCTATGGCCTGAAATGTTTGGGCACCCCTGCTGTTAGCTTCCGCTTCTGGGAGTGATGAGGGTGGAAGGGGCCAGATGACTTGTTGTCAGGGCTGGATCTGGTGCACAGGCTGTAGTTTGGGTAGTCTGGCCCCTTCCACGCTCATCACTTCCAGAAGCTGGAGTTTTACTTCTGCTTCTGGTGTCATTGGCTGGATCCGGCCTATAGGTTCATGGGTGCCAAAACTGTGAGCCGTGGGATGGGGCCAGCCCACAACACCAATTTATCCGGTCCATTCCACCACTGGAAGCGGAAGTCAGGTGAGTTTTACTTCCGTTTCTGGGAGTGATGAGGGTGGTGTGGGCCAGATGAATTGGTGACATGGGCCAGATCTGGCCCAGAAGCCTTGCAAACAGCAGGGGTGCCTAAACTTTTCAGGCATATCAGAAAACAAAACAAAACAAAACAAATCTAGCAGTTAGTCTTTAAAGTGCTACAGTGTTTTTTATTTTATTTTATTTATTTTGTTTTGTTTTGATTTCTGATATGCCAGAACCACAGACTAACATGGCTATTGGTACTATTCCAATAAACTTTTCAGACCATGGGCCAGTCACGTGGTTCATGTGTGCCCAAACTACTCCCTGTGGGCCAGATCTGGCCTCTAATGCCAATTCATCCAGCCCACGCTATGCCCATCAATTCCAGAAGCGGAATGTGGGTGAGTTTTACTTCCGCTTCTGGGAGCAACGAGGGTGGAGTGGGCTGGGTGAATTGGTGTCAGGGCCGGATCTGGCCCATAGGGAGTAGTTTGGGCAACCATGAACCATGTGACTGGCCAGTGGCCTGAAACATTTGGGCACCCCTGCTGTTAACAGGGCTTGTGGGCTGGATCTGGTCCATGACACCAATGGATTCTTGTGCACATGGCTCCAGATGGCCACCTTGCATGTTGGTAAATGTTGTCATCCATTTTGGGTCCTTCTTCTATCCCTATTAGCCAGGAGTGCCCAAAATATGGCCTATGGGCCAGATCCAGCCAATGAAACCAGAAGTGGAAGTAAAACTCACCCAGCTTCTGGGAGTGGCGAGGGTGGAACGGGCCAGATGAATTGGTGTCAGGGCCAGATCTGGCACACAGGCTGTAGTTTGGGCACCCATGAACCACGTGACTGGCCCATAGCCTGAAAAGTTTGGGCACCCTTGCTGTTAGCTTTTAAAACTGATTCCTGCTTTTGCTAACCTAAACTAGTCAGACTGGTCTGGCAAGCTTTTGTAATGTATTTACCCTTTAGACAAAGGTTCCAGCATGTTCCCTTGACTTTCCCTTGAAGTCTGTGTTGCTTATCTCTATGGAGTTAACGTTATCTGATGCATCTGCATAGGATTTTAACGTTATCTGATGCATGCTAAAAATCAAATAACGTTAAGACTTGTGGAACCAAGTCTTAACGTTATCCGAGGTATTACTGTAGTTCAAACAAGTGTCTAGTCCAAAAGATGTCTGGGGGTGTCGTCAGAGTTGGCAGAGAAGTCAAAGCAGGCAATCACAAGAGGTATCCAAAGTCAAGCAGGGTGTTAGTCTTTGCGCAGAGGAAAATTGTCTAGTGAGACAAGCTTGCTTAAGAAGTCTTCCAGCTAATTGGTATCAGCTGAGAGCCTCCTCTGATAAGGAGCTCTGGCTTTTTTATGTCTCAGCTGCAGATCTTTTCGGCACTGTTCCTTGGCTGAGGGCTGGTTGCTGTCAGAGTCAGATCTCTGATCTGACAGGTCATTTGTCTGAGGAATCAGAGTTTGGCCAGAAGCAGGCTGAGGTTCCTGGTTCAAGACATCCTCAGGTTCAGCCTTTCGAGTCTAATGAAGGCTGAATCACAACAAACTGTAACTTAGTAGCACTTTCCAAATGCAGACTTTGCAGTCCAAATCAATCAACCAGTCCCTGTTTATGAATTCCAGATGGGGAGTTTGGACATGCCAGAGGTGTAGCATGGGGGGCAAGGGGGGCTGCCCCAGGTGGCACTTTGCGGGGGGGGGGAATCCCCCCAGACTTCCTGGTGGCCTGGGTGGGATCTCCGCCATGGGTACAGGTGCCGGGACCCTCCACCACTGCCGCGCCCTGCCCCCCCAGGCTGGAGAGCGTGGTCCTGACAGCACAGTGGGGACCAGGAGGTACCCCCTCCTCTGCCCCTTCCTCCCCAGGTGCCCCCTCCTCACAGCCAGTTGGTGGCGCCGGGTGGTACTGTGCCAGGGCCGGCCCCGGGGAGCACAACCGTTGGGGTCCCAGGTGAGCAGCCGCCCCGGCTCCGAGCCCGGTGGTGGCAGCTCATTCGCTTTTGGTGTCAGCGGCACCCAGGAAGGCGGGAAACGAGGCAGGCGGTCACCACAGCTGAACACCGATAGCCGGAGCAGCACCTGGAGGGGTTTGTCCTCAGGCTGGCTGGTGTTGCTCTGGCTGTGGGTGCTGGGCCAGGCCTTATGGTGGGGGTGTTTGTCCCACTGGGCCCAAGCTGCACTGCCCCAGCCCCTTGCCATGAGCTGGCTGTGAGGACAAGGATGAAGGCAGAGGAGGAGGAAAAAGCGCCCCCTGGTCTCCACTAAGGTAGGATTTTTGTGCCTGGGCCCCCCATGGCGAACCTAGGGGGGGCAGCGAGTTTGGCCTGTGGCCTCGGGTGCCTGAAACCCACCCTATGCCACTGGGACATGCTGACCACTGTGATGAGTTCCTTCAGTCTAGTCCATGAGAGTTATTCAAAACAGTAACTTTCCTACTTCTCACGATTCCAGGCTTCCCCTCGATTCTTCCTTCTCACCAAGAGCCACATCATCTTGGCTGACCCCAAAGCTGCTCAACCCAAAACGGTCATCACCCTGAGTGACGTCATCGGCGTCTCTGTCAGCCGCTTCTCGGATGGTTTTTTTGTTCTGCATCTCAAAGAGGTAGTGGAAAAAGTTAAGGCGGTGACTGCACACAAGATTTTGGAGGAGTGGAAGAAAGAAGTGTGGCATGATAGCAGGAGGTTGGACCCTTAGGGCCAGAGTGTGACTGTCCCTCTGTCCTAAGCTACCCCCTGCCAGCTTAGCTCGGCCTGCTGTCTTACCTGTTTGTCTTTCTCACACCACAACAACAGCTGAAATGGAGGATGGAATGACATACTAACCTCTCCCATCCTCCTAACAGGTCTTGTTTTTAATAGTGATGGCTGAGATAAATATCAAGAAAAGGAAAATGAATGGAGGGAAGTGATTGGAAGAACAATTTGGCACTTTATGTTAACCCACTACTACTCTACTTGAAATCTCCCCTCAGAGAGAGAAATGGGGAAGAATGGAGTGGCTGCAATTAGATAATTAAAAACCTTACATTTGTCCAGAAGTAAGCACTGGTGAGATCAATTTAAAGACCAAAGTTCACACGACACACCTGTGGAAAGTGGTTTATCATCAAATCATTCCGCAATGCAGTATTCTGGCCCCAAGGAAGCGGTTGTGAACAACCTGCTGGGGGTTGTTCATTTTGCACAGCACAAAATGCATCATTTGGATGTGTGTGTCAGATTTCCCTCACCCACCGATCCATCATCTGGGTTGTCTCAACCAATCAACTGAGGAAAGTAGCAATCTGAATCTGCTCCAGTAGTGGATAAGCTTCTCTGGGCAGATCTACATCTTTTAAACAAATATTTATTCAAAGTGGCATATTGCTACATGGCATAAATATTCGTTGGCTGCAACTCGTACCCAAGAAGCATTTTTTCCTAAAGCAGTAAAGATGCCATTGGCGTGAATTTGTTTAAGGTGGATCCCAGCTTGCCATGAAGTGACCCACACACTATGATCTCAGAGCCATCCCCTGCAGCAAATATGAAATGAGACATGCAGGTTTTAACACTGGGACTGCAAAGGACTGCAGCAGCCTTGAGGATACTGGACAAGGTGTGCCTTTACAGCCAGTCCATCTGCGGCATGGCCTCTTCCGCCTCCACGGCCATTGGGAATCAGAGTTCCTCCTCTGCTCATTTTGCCATTGGACCCAATAGGATGGTTTCCAGTGCATAACTAAACAAAGAGGGAATCTGAGCCAAGGGCCAAGAGCAAAAGCCTTAAGCCAAGCTCAGTAGTAAGGGGCATCCCCATCTCTGATCACGGTACAACCAGTACCAACACCCCACATAGTACCCCTGTAATGCCACTCCAGAGATACTACCAGCATAAATGTATCTATTTAAAGATCTCTCAGCTGTCCCTCAGGTATCTGCAAGGTACCCAATAAGGGTTCCAGCTGCCGTGGACAAGCTGTAGCCCTTTTTGCTGCCCCACAGATTGGTCTGTTTTAATATATTTACTTCAAGTAGGAATATGCCATATCAAACAAATAAAAATAATAATGAAGGTGCGGATCAGCTGAGCCCTTCTCAGTTGTTCCACAGTCATCATTAAAAAAAATATTTATCTGAAGTAGCAGTATTCCACTTTGAATACGGTAACTATTTTTAGAAATGAAAAATAGTGATAGCATGTATTGATATATAATGCATGTGACATAAATTGTGCTCTCATTGAGTTTCCAAAAACTTCATCCCCCCCCTTTTCACGTCTGAGTGAGAGAACAGCTATAACAGCCACATGACCTTAGAAGACAGATTGATTGGCCATCATCACTTCTCTCCCCCTTTTCATTCCTTCATACTGCTTCAACTATGACAGGCACAAGTCTCTGCCCAAGTCCACACAATGACAGATGAGTCTTGTTTGAGACACCATCCTTCACTGCATCTAAGAGAGAGATACATTTCATGCAGATGCATTCTTCTGCACATCTCTCCCTCTCTCTCTCCCCCCTAGCAAATGCGAAACATGGCAACTTCTCTTGCATACCTAGTGACAGGGCCAGGCCTGGTTCAACTTAAGATGGTCAGGATTTATTTTGACATTCCAACAGGTGCATAGTGTGGGATCAGAGGGGGTGTCCCGCTCCGGGCGGCACTTTTTGGGCTATGGGTATTCTTGGACTACAATTCCCAGAAGCCCTAGTGGAAGTGGGCACCAGCATCCACGGGGAGGGGGAATTGGTGGCAAATTTGGCTTATGCCCCGGGCAGCTGAAATCAACGCTACACTACTGCATTCCAACCCAGTCTACTCAGTTATTGTCCCTACTGCCCCATTATGGATCTGATCAGTTCCTGCCCACATAGGTGATCAGTGAAAGCAACAATTATCCCCGAATGCAAACCCGCAAGAGTGAAAATTGCTATCTAAAGAGAAAGGCCCAAGATTTGATCAGTATTCTGTGAATCAAGGTGGTGGTAGATGGATTTCAGCTCTCTTGAAAGTACAAGTGGCCAACACTTAGCTTTAACTGGCAGAGGAAAGCATCAACGCCTGAAGGCTGGAGATAAGGACTAGGGCAATGTCTCAAACAGTTTGCACTTTTCTCCTCTTGCAGGTGTCCACAGCGGGAACCAAAGGGGATTTTCTGCTTATCAGCGACCATTTGATTGAACTGATCACCCGGCTGCACCAGACAATGCTGGAGACAACAAAGCAAAAACTGAAACTTGAAGTGGCAGATGAGTAAGGGCAATGCTAGTATTTTTAAGCAGGGGAGGAGAGGGAAAAAGAGATATTTAGATGAAGTATTGGAACCTGTGCATGGTCCGCCAGGATGACTGGTGCACTGCACCATCTCTGGTTATCACTTCCCGCTTATCAGAGACCCATCCGAATTCCCCAGCTGCTGAGGCTTTAGTTCCCCATACTGTGGTGGCTCCGTGGTTAAGAAGCTCACCATGTTAGCTGGAAGGCCGGCAAGTCAACACTTCGAGACCCGGATACTGCATGAGCGCCCGTCTCTGTCTCAGCTCCTGCCAACCTGGCAGTTCAAAAGCGAGAAATTGCAAGTAGATAAATAGGGACCACTTTGGTAGGAAAAGATCTTGGGGACGTGAAAGGAGCCTCATTCGGGCATCCCCTGAGCAGAGTTCCTCCAGCAAAAATCCTTTCAACCCAGAATAATTTCCCCACTTGAGAGAGATGTGGGGGAGAAAAGAAAATGAGAGCACAGTAATACCTCGGAAAACGACTGCATTGGATAACGCTAACATCGGATAACGATCTGTCTGTGTTATCCGATGCAGTCATTCTTAGCAGTAGGGTGGCTGGAAAGCTGAACGGGGTTCTCCGTTCAGCTTCCCAGCCACCCTGCAGCTGCGGAGGCATGCAGCTGCGGAGGCAGTTAAGCTGCTACCTTTTTAAATCCAGACTAAGACTGCAGTGGCTCAAGTAGCTAAGACGCAGGGACTCTCCGTCAGCTTCCCCAGCCACCCTGCAGCTGTGGATCGGGTCTCCCGACCTCCCTGGAACTGGCAGGGAGGTCAGAGAGCCCGAAATGGGGAAAAAAACCTGACTTGCCGGCTCCAGGGAGGTTGGGGGACCCAATACTCGCTATATCCAAAGTTCCCCCACTTCCCTGGAGGCTGTAGCAAGCCAAAATGTGGGATTCTAATCCCAACATTTTGGTTTGCTACAGCCTCCAGGGAGGTGGGGGAACTTCAAAAATAGTGCGGATCGGGTCTTCCGACCTCCCTGGAGCTGGCAGGGAGGTCAGAGAGCCTGAAATGGGTTTAAAAATTGACTTTTTTTTACCCATTTCAGCTCCAGGGAGGTCGGGGGACCCGATCCAAGCTGCTTCTGGACTTCCCCCACCTCCCTGGAGACTGAAGCAAACTGTTTCCAAAGTTCCCCACCTCCCTGGAGACTGAAGCAAGCCAAAACGTCAGGATTCAAATCCCGACGTTCTGGCTTGCTGCAGCCTCCAGGGAAACAGGGCTTTTTTTTTTACGTTGTGCGATCAATGCATCGCACAACGTTAAAAACCGGGTAACGATGAGACTTGTGGAACCAAGTCTCATCGTTATCCGAGGTACTAGTGTATGTGAAAAGAGAAGTCCATTGCCAAATGAAGTGAAGAAGCAGCAGCCCATATGATTATGTTGCAAACAAGGGGCAAGGTGTATTTATCTACTCAGATTTTTAGGGTAAATAAATGGGTGGTGGGGTGGTGGTGGTGGTGATGGAGTATCTGGCTGAAGGCCTCCCTGTCTGACCTAGCAAACATTCCCTGTGCTGTTGTTTTCTGCAACACCTGCTACAATGTGCATGAGACAAAGTGGCACCTTTGTCCCTCTACCCTGATTGTTTTCCTCTGCTTTTATTGGTCAAAAAGCTGAGTGCCAAGAAGAGCACAAAGAAAGAGTTGTTCTCACAGGTCATTTGTTGCACCAGAGTACTGTAAGATAAGCAAGATAAAAGCCTCATCCTTCTCACAAGAGAGAGAGACTTTGCCCCCATTCTGGTGAATTATTACAACATGGCTGGACTTGCAGCAAAACTTAAGCCTCCTTTTCATGCCAGAAATCTGCAACACCAACACTGCATGGTGTTGATTTATTCTTGCTTTTGAAATTGTTGGGATGGCAGCCAAGTGAAAGCCTCTTTTTTTGCATCACCAGTGATCAGGTCTCTATGTTTGCATGTGGGTGAATAAGTGGAATGTGCCCTCTGGGAGTTAACATATGGCTCCCATTAGTTTCCCAACTGTAATGTAGAAGGACTGAGATGCCACTGGATTTCAAAACACCCACCTCCCATTTTTGCCTCCCAAGAATCAGTCGCCTTTTTATTTCATGACTGCAGTCACCATCTGCAGTGAGCTTTGATCCTAAGAAAGTAAAATCTGCCACTGTTTCTACTTCTTCCCCATCTATTTTCCAGGGACTGATTGGGCCTGTTGCCATGATCTTGGCTTTCTTTATATTGAGTCTCAAGCCAGCTTTTGCACTCTCTTCTTTCAACCTAAGCAGCAACATCTTTATGTCTTCATCACTTTCTGCCATTAGGGTGGTATCGTCTACATATCTCAAATTGTTGATGTTTCTCCCAGCAATTTTGATCCCAAATTGTGATTCCTCCATCCCTGCATTGCGCATTATGTGCTCTGTGTGTAAGTTGAATAAGTAGGGCGACAAAATGCAACCTTGTCTTACTCCTTTTCCTATTCCAAACCACTCCGTCCTTCCGTATTCTGTCCTAACTGCTGCTTCTTGATTCATGTACAGATTTCTCATGAGGTATACAAGGTGCTCTGGTATTCCCATCTCTTTAATTACTTGCCACATTTTGTTGTGGTCCACACAGTCAAAGGCCTTAGTGTAATCAATGAAACAGAAGTAGACTTGTTTCTGATATTCCTTTGTTTTTTCCATGATCCAACGTATGTTGGCAATGTGGTTTCTAGTCCCCCTGCCTCTTCTGGCCAGAGCTGTCTGTGTCTGCATATGTTTCCATGGACATATGGCAGGCATGACTAGACACCAAAGTGCATGGAATGCTGTTTACCTTCCCACCAAAGTGGTCCCTATTTATCTACTTGCAATTTCTTGTTTTCGAACTGCTAGGTTGGCAGGAGCTGGGACAGAGATGGGAGCATATTCCATCATGCAGCACTCGGGAATTGAACTGTTGACCTACTGACCTTCTAGTCATCAACTTCAGCATTTTAACCACCACAGTTCTTTAAAATACGGTACTTCTTGGCTAATTGTATGGTGGCTGTGTTTAGCTGAAGTATGTGTTTTCATAAGTACTGTACTTATGGACTTTACTTAGGAACCACAGGGGTCAAATAAATTGACCCGTTTGAGGCAACTCAAACACTGCAGTTCTCTTGTTGAAAGTAAGACTACATGTTTGTTTGATAGTCACACAGCAACAAGACAGCAGTTTTATAGGTAAAGGTCACCACTGCTCGAAAGCCAGTCGTATCCGACTCTAGGCTTCAGTGCTCATCTGTTTCAAAGCCCAAGAGCCAGCGCTGTCAGCTTCTGCAGATGTTTCCATGGTCATGTGGCAGGCATGACTAGACACAGGAGTGCACAAAACGCTGTTTACCTTCTCACCGAAGTGGTCCCTATTTATCTACTTTCAATTTCTTGCTTTTGAAGTGCTAGGTTGGCAGGAGCTGGGACAGAGACGGGAGCTCATTCCGTTGTGCAGCACTTGGGTTTTGAACTGCATAACTTTCCGCCTCCCAGCCAGCATCTTAGCCACTTGAGCCACTGCAGTCTTAGTCTGGATTTAAAAAGGTAGCAGCTTAACTCTGCAGCTCCAAGCGTTTGGAGGTGCTGAAATAATCTGACACAGAAGCTAGACAAGTTGCTGCAACATTCCTCAGAGCTTGAACCACACTTCCACCCCCTTTGTCTTCAATTGGCTTTGAAGTGGCTCATGTAAACCTGCTTAATAAACTGTGCTTCCTTTATGCTCTCTTGGTATGTTTGTCCTGGAATCTTCTCTTTAATAAGAATTGCCTCTTCTCTACAGGTTTGTGGTGAAGTTCAAACAAGGCAACGTTGCTGTCAAGATGGTGGAGAGTGCCGAGAAGCAAGATTCAATGCCTGTCTGCAAGAAGAAGGGCAGCCATAGACTGGAGGTCCTGGTTCACTGATGGAAAATTGGACAGGAAAATGTTGCGCAGCCTCAGGAACTCTGTTCTTTGTAGCTGAGAAACTGAATTTGCTTCAGTTCCCATCAGGATTTCCATCTCAAGGAGGACGACCTGAAAAACGCAGCAACCTGAAAACAGTGCCAGATTCTCTCAACCTGTCAACAGTACACAAGACAACGAGACCTCAACATGTTCAGAAATTGCCTTCTCTAGTATAATAATTAAAGAATGGGGGTAGAGACTGCCAAAAATACAGCCAAGGAAAATGAAACGCCCCATCTACCTCTGTTAAAGCCTTTAAGAGAGACAAGATCTTTTTGAAGACAAAACCCACTCACTCTGTCCTTTGCTGGAAGGGTTTGGCCCTCAGTGGGCAGAAGCAGGCACTTTCTCCAACTTCCTCACAAGTTGTGTTCTCTCTCATGCATTCTTTTTAAAAAGCCACGTGATTGTATGTGTGATTCTTTTGAAATATAAAAATTGCAACATGTCATTAAAACGATCTACCTTAAATCTGAAGTACGTAATGTTGCTCTGCCTGATCTTTCCACCACCACCACCCCAAACAGTGGGTCAGTCTGGTTCCTCACATTACCTGCACCTGTTTGGAGCTTTTAAAACATTCATTTGCTTTGAAAGCAGGATTGAATAAATCAGGTTACTAGAGAGAAAGTAGTCACACATAGCCGGGGGAAACATCCAGAACACACAAATTCAACTCAAGACATTTTTAAATGGGTTGAACGGTCTGGAGTCTAGACACACTTTTTAGGATGTGCACAGTACACTCCAGGTTCGAAGCAGGAAGCCAAATACAGAGAATCAATCACAATATACATCACTTATCAAAATTTCTATATTTTTGATGGATGCATCGTAACTATATTCTTACTATGCTTTTCAATCTGAAAGATTATATTTAGGGTGTATCCAAACTGCCCCTTGTGGGGTGCTCTGGGATCCTGGTTTTTAAAGTTGTTTGAGGACAGGAGAGTTGCTACATGACTTTTAGCCTGTTCTCCCATACCAACAGCATAGGCCACTTCATGATATGGACAAGTTAAACACTTTCCCTGGTCCTCTGCAAGGGGAAGAGAAAGTGTAATTATCTCCCCACCCTTCCTATCTGATTGCTGTTATGCTGCATCTGTTAGGAGAGTAATCCCCCCTTCCTGTTTTTCTGCAGCACCAATAAAGATACTGTTCACAGATACTGTAGATCCATTTTGGTCAATACAAAAAGGAAGGTTTTTAATTTTACTCCAATAGTTTTCAAGGAAGTGATGTGAAAGAGAGCCGATTTCCAAGGATTAGAAGTGAAATCATCTCACTGTTGCGATCAGAAACTATCCACATCTACAGTGGGACGTAAGTGAGACTAGAAGCAAGAGGCATTAATCATTTATCATGTCACTACTCATTGGTGGTATCATGGATTGTATTCTGGTGACATGCTCATCAAAGATATGGAATATACATATATGTTTGACAATGCTAAATAGTATCAGTATAGCATTTTAGTTTGTGCAGTGAACTTTATATGAGGAAGAACATCATGTGTACATTGAAGAAGAAAATAATACAATCTATGCAGGACTTGCTCCCTATCATGGGGCAAGTACCAATATGGATGAGCCTTTATTTACCAAATGGATGTGTTCACCATTCAGAAAGATTCTTCTGTAGTTATTCTTTGTCCTCTCCAAATGACCTTACTGAGAGACAGATAGAGAGGCTCACAGATATAAATACAAAAGCACACAAGCCAAAACAGAAGAGATCAACTTCGGCCCTTGCTCCAAAACAGCCGTGTCTCATCATGTTCAATGACAGCCTCTTTAGGAGTTGCTTTAGGAGCTGCTGGTTCAAGCTCCATCCATGAGCTGAGCTGCTCTTCCAGTTGAAATGCACAAGTCTTCAAGTCAGCTCATTAAAGTGGGAGAAGGGGCTGACTTGATGGAATCCTAATTCTGCGAGTTTAAGATGATATACCTTTCAGTGAGAGATCCCGTCAAGAGGTTTTGTTGTTGTTTTGATATATAATATCTACTAGATGAACTCCACTTTCCTGCTTGTTGACTCTCCCAAAGACTGACACACCCAAGACTGACACACCCAAAGGCTGGTAAGGCAAAAACTATCAAAAGTTATGTTGATTATTTCATATCTTTTCTTTTATATGGTTCATAATTAGTGTCAGAAACTGCCTTTAGGGATGGGATTTTTGGATTTCTTTTACTATGCATTTCCTAATTCTCCATTCTGGGAGCTTTACCAAGCCACATAAATGTGCCTCGCCAGGGAGAAAGCAGCATCCCCGGTGGTTTAGTGGTTAAGGCACTGATCTTGGAGACCAAAAGGTCAGGTTTCGATACCCGAGGGCTGCACTTGGGGTCATGAAAGGAGCCTCATTCAAGCATCCTCTGAGCAGTGTTTCTCTAGCAAAAATCTTTTCAACCCAGAATAATCTCTAACATGAAATTATTATTATTATCAAGGAGAAAGGCTTTGAGGCCTAGCCTCCACCTAGCTTTCTGTTCAGAAAAGAAGTTCCTAGCTAGCACCATGGCAGGAGCAGGAAGCTTGGATGGAGCTTGGTATAGTGTTAGGAGACAGCAAGTTTAATCCCTGCCATCTCCAATTACAAGGTCCCAAGAAGAGATCTACACCTGTGGCCTTGGTATAGTCAAAGTAGATTGTAGAACTAAGTAAGTAGTACTGAGCTGGCACCAAAGTAGATGATGTTGTTAACATATGGCTGCAATTACTGATGCTTCAAGTGATAAACTTTGATTTTCCTAGCATGAACTAATATGTCTCTGTGAGTAAGTAAACAAAAATTTCATCTGCAAGTCTGACTACACTTTGAAGGACTTTCATGCTGGATAAAGAGTCCTGCATTAGCAAGAAAGATTTGTTTTTTAACTTGTGATTTGACCTATAGATAATTCAATAGCCTGACTTGTCATAGGTCAATTTACAGCTTGGAAAAGTTGTTTTTCTGGATTACAGCTCTGGGAACTGCAATCCAAAAAAGTAAATTTTGATGTGTTCTTGATCTGAGGTTGTTTGCTAGGCAAACCCTGGAAAGTCATAGCCTTCCTCTGTATCTGACAGAAAAAGGTGGAAGAAAACCTCAAATCAAGTGAAAAATAAATCCTGGGAAGAAACAGAAGGGCCTAGTCAAACACAACCATCAATTTCGCCCTAGTCCTTCTATTAACTGAGGCATAAAAGTATATAATCATTTAGGGTACAGTTTTGAAACAATCCTCACATAGCAAGAAAAAGATGAGAAATCTCCCCAGAGTCCAGGTAAGAATCAGATATTTCTAAAGTCTATTTTTTAAAAAGGGTTGGTGAGCATCAATTGCTTCTGCTACTTAACCATCCCAGCATTCCTAATCGCTCTCTTCTGGTACAGGGTAATTTCTGCCAATTATCCGATCATATAGCCGTGTTGGCATATAGCTCACGGGAAGATAAAAGAGTTTGGCATCCCAGCCAGCTGAGTAGCGTGTGCGAGGATGTACAGCAGTCAGGGCATGTTCCATGCAGTTGGTCACCAGAGAGAGGTTAGAACTGCAATTAGCTTGCATCTCATGTGTTCCTTTAATCACTAGAAGGGAAGGAGAGAAAAAAAGAAGAGGTCAAAAGAAGGTCAGTCACCTGCAAAAACAAATGCCTTAACACATAGTGTAAATTAATTGTGCCACCCCACATTTAGAAGACCCTCAACCCTCAAAGCTTGGGAAACTACCGTATATATACGACTATAAGGCATCCCGAATATAAGTTGAGATATTTAATTTGGACCTCTAAAACTAGGAAAATAGATTGATGCAAATATAAGTCGGGAGTAGGAAATGCAGCTGCTGCTAGTGAGTTTCAATAATTAAAATACATGACAATATGGTAAAATTAATTAATTTAGACATTTGTGTGGGTATGTTTTTGAGTGTTTATGTTGACCTGAGTATAAGTCGAGTCCCATTTTTGGACCTCATTTTGGGGGCTAAAAAACCCAACTTATACTCAAGTATATACGGTATATTTTTAGACAACAACTTCAAAGACACTGTGGCTAACTTTGGCACTCCAACTGTTCTTGGACTTCAATTACCAGGAGCCCAAATCAACACTCCTGCTGACCAGAGCTTCTGGGAATTGAAGTTTTAGAACAGCTGGAGTGCCAAGGTTCGCTATCACCTAATGCATCAATGGCTGTGCTAGCAAAGGGATTCTGTAAGCAGCAGTTGAAACAAAACAATCAATTTCTCCAAGCTCTGTTCTAGGACTGTAAGTTGGGCCAGACTTCATGCCTTCAGCTACTGCTGCTCAAGTGCAGATTTTTGGTACCTGCAATTCATGGGGCTCTTCTGAATTTAGTTAGCATTAGAGGAGACTCATTGGAATCCATTTTCTCACTTATACAAAAGAACATATCCTACTCTTCTAGCATTTTTGGAACATTTGCAAAATTGCATAATTTAATGCAATTAGAAAATTTAACAGAAGGATGTATCAGACAAGAAATGAAACAAAAAAGTAGGGAAAAAACCAAAAGCATTGTGGAACCTGAATGATGAACTGCTATATTTTAATGCAAGCTTCTTTGGAGCAAGTCCATTTTTTCAGACTTGATCCAGCAATTTGTCATTAATATAAGCTTCACTGATTTTACTGGGCTTACTCTACCTGTATCTACACCTAGTATGATAACTTAAGATCATGCCAAGACATATTATGAACAATAAAATAATTACATGTAGAGAAAGGGCATACTCTACTATAGTGAATGCAGTGATTTGTCTGTGTACATCAGGAGTAACCAAACTTTTCAGGCCATGGGCCTGACCATGCCCCCTGGGCAGCAGATTGGGCCAATCACATGATTCCTTGCATCAGAAGTGGAAGTAAAACACACTCTGCACATGCACAGAACACATTTACAGCAGCATTCTCCACATGCCCGGTTGTGTTTTATTTCTGCTTCCGGGAGCAGTGCATGGGGTGTGGCTCGGATGAGTTGGCGCCAGATCTGGCTCATGAGCCATAGTTTGGGCACTCCTGGTGTAAATTATTTATTGCATGTTAGTCATTTTTTTTTTGTTTAGAACCCCATCTCTTGCTCAGAGACCCAATATGGTATACAGAGTAGAATGCTGAACTAGCACTTAGGGGACCTGGGTGGAAATCCCCAATTAGCCATGGAAACTTGTTGTGAGGAGCGGGTAATAAATCACTTATTAATTTCAACACCTCACTTTTTGCTTATCTAAAAAACTATAATAGGATCACCATAAATAAGTGACTGGATATGACAAAGCATAGCAATCCTTAGAGACGGGATACATGAGAAATTCTAGCTCACTCTCATCTAGATATTAAATAGATCTACCTCTGTTTTGCTTTAAAAGCCTGTGGATAATCCTGGAAAAGTTTCATAAACACTTCCAAACAAGCTCAAGTGTTGAAATCAGGTTATCATGTTACACAACAAGCACTGTCCCATTAGTCAATAGTCTACAATCCAGCAAAACACTAGACGTCCATCAACCCACAGTGAAGAACCATCAGAACTGAAGACAATTGGAGGATGGCACTTACATCCCTGAAGGTATGAGTCCCCGTATGCTTGTTTGGTTTCTTTTGGCAGCCGTTCCCAAATGGAAATAAAGTTGTCCTGAACGATTTTCTGATGTGTAATAGCAGTTTTGAAGTAACCTGGTTCAATTATACACACCTTCATTCTAAATTTGGAGAGCTCAAGCCTGAAAGAACAGGAAAGAAAAACAGTCATTTACCTTGAAATAGAGACTTGTCTTTAACACCAACAAGCTCCAGGTGTAAATTACTGCAAAACAACAACAACAACAACAACAACAACAACAACAACAACAACAACAATAACAACAACAACAACAACAACAACAACAACAACAACAACAACCTATCCTGGAGTCACATGGAAGGCTATGGGAGGTAAGACTGGCATGGAGTACTGACAGTTCCTAGAAGAGAGCAATCTCATTACCAAGAGTAGTAGGGTGAAACCCAAGGTCACTCTATAACCATCAGAAATTACATTTGGGTTAGAAATCAAAGTGAGTTCGTGCAAAACTGCTTGTCTTTTGGAAGGTTCAGAGGAAGACCCAGAAGAATTGACTTCTAGGTGTGATCCACAGGTAGGGTGGAAAGATGTTAAGACCAAGGACAATTTGAGGGGGAAACCATCTTCCCTGAATTTTCAGCATGTTATGATGCCAGTAAGAACTGTGCTTCTTGTGAGCTCAGAAACTTGTTATGTTATTTTATCCATTCAGTTCAATTCAATTCTCAATTTGTATGCCGCCCCACTAGCAGGGCGACTCTGGGCGGCTAACAAGGAAACACAATATTACAGTTGCAATTACAAAATAACAATCACAGAGACATCTCAGAAGTATTTCAACATTTCAAAGTATCAGCTACAAATTATAGGTACAAAATATCACATCAATATCAACACAATATAACATAATATAACACATTCTTATTGCCAGGCGGCTGCGCCACACAGCTGCGCTCCATTCCCTCAAGGCCAGGGCCGGCCGAGGGAAGAGTCAGGCGATGGCAGCAATGGCAGCAGGAGCGATGTTCTTATGCTGACCATGGGTGTTCTTTACCTATAGTTTGTAGTTATTTCATTTTGGACTTTTCCTGTTTAGTTGAATTGGCTTACTAATAGAGACATGTGGTTTCTTTCTTCTATTCTTACATAAAAATAAAATTCTCCAGACTGGTGTGCTTTTTCAGAGTGTGGCCCTAAATCCAGTGCTCATTCATTCATTTAATCAATTTCTATACTGCCCATTTGATACCTTATATACCAGGGATTCTCAACCTGCGGCCTGTGGCACCATTTCATGTGGCCCTCCACCACATCAGGAAGTGCCATGTGGTAGAGGAAGGGCAAAATGGCCGTCTGACTTCCAAAGCTGTCTGAGGGAGTATGACCCGGCCCCCGGCTTAAAAAGGTTGAGAACTCGTTATGTACTGTCAGAACTACTATTGACTTAAGCTGAATTTTCGACTTGTTTCGGGGCTACTCTTAGCTCTGGGAAGAAGGGAATTGCCAGACCTGTTTGTCCCAAGCCAGGGTCTCGAGGGTTCTAGTACTTAGCCAGGGTTAGTTGGATATCTGTAGACTTCAGTTTTTTGGAATAGTAGCCGTGTTAGTCTGTGGTTCAGGCATATCAGAAAACAAAACAAAACAAAACAAAATAAAATAAAAAACACTGTAGCACTTTAAAGACTAACTGCTATATTTTTATTGTTTGCTTTCGTGGATCAAGTCTGATGAAGTGGACTTGATCCACGAAAGCTAGCAATAAAAATACAGTAATACCTCATATAACATTAGTATCGAATAACACTAAAATTGCATAACATTAAGGAATCTGGGAGGAAGAATTGCATCAGATAACATTAAGATCCTATGGGATGCTTCAGATAACAACCGCTAAAGCCTGTGTGGTTACAATGTATCTCTATGGATCCCATAGGATTTTAACATGCATCAGATAACACTAAAAATCATATAACACCAAGACTTGTGGAACCAGGTTTTAGTGTTATATGAGGTTTTACTGTATAGCAGTTAGTCTTTAAAGTGCTACAGTGTTTTTTTTATTTGTTTTGTTTATTTTGTTTTGTTTTCTGATATGCCTGTAGACTTCAGGTTTATGATATTATGGATTTTAAAAATATTGCAAATAAAATGGAAGGTAAAGGGCATCTCTGTGAAGTCTCCATTTCAAATTTAATAAGAGCTGTTTCATGTTTATTTACATATACAGTAAAACCTCATATAACACTAAAACCTGGTTCCACAAGTCTTCGTGTTATATGATTTTTAGTGTTATCTGATCCTCTATGGGATCCATAGAGATACATTGTAACCACACAGGCTTTCGCGGTTGTTATCTGAAGCATCCCATAGGATCTTAATGTTATCTGATGCAATTCTTCCCCCCAGATTCCTTGATGTTATGCGGTTTTCGTGTTATTCGATACTAATGTTATATGAGGTATTACTGTATTCTTTATGTTGGATGCTGATATAAAAGATTAAATAGTCCTCCTAAATTCATTTTATTCAAAATTGCCCTTATGAAGTCCCACTCTATTCTGTTCAATGCTTTTTCTGCATCTAGAAAAAGAAGTCCCAAGTCATTTAAGGCTCTATAGCACAGCTGGCCAAAACGTTTTGGGCCCTGGGCCGGTCACATGGTTCAGAGGTGCCCAAACTACAGCCCAGGGGCCAGATCTTGACCCCAAAGCTATTTCATCCATTTTACTTCTGCTTCTGGGAGTGACAAGGGTGGTGTGGACTGGATTAATTGGTTTCGGGAGGCAGATCCAGTCCCTGGGGCTGTAGTTGGGGCACTGCTGCTCTATAGGTTAAAACCAGCACTCTGAATTGTGCCTGGAAATGGATCAGCGGCCAGTGGAACTGCAATAACAAAAGGATTATGTGATCTTTGCAACCAGCCCCAACTAACAGCCTGACTGCAGTGTTTTGGACCTGTTGACGTTTCTGAACTCTTTCCAAAGGCAGCCCTACATAGAGTGTGTTACAGTAATCCAGCTGAGTTGTAATTAAGGCATGTGCCACTATGGCCAGTCATACCCTCTCTAGGAATAGGTGCAGCTGGCATGCTACGTTTGACTGTGCTGATGTAGTCTTGGCCACACCTGAAACCTGAGCATCCAGGATCAGGCACAAATCCAGGACTACGCCCAAATTGTACACCTACGTTTTCAGGGAAGTGTAATCCCATTCAGCACATGCTGAGTGCCTATTTCCTGACCTGCCTTTCAATTGACCAGCGGCAGCTTTGTTTTATCTAGATTAAGTTTCAGTTTACTCACTGTAATCCTGTACATTTCTGACATTACCAACCCTAATCTAGAATGGAAACGGTTTCCTCAGATTTAGATGGGAAGGAGAGATAGAGTTGGGTATCATCTATTTTGTGGTGACAGAGGCTCTGGACAGCCTTTCCCAGTGGGTTCATGAAGTTGTTAAACAGCATGGGGGACAAAACGGAACCCCGAAGACACCACAGGTCAAAGATAAGGAGCTCAACAGCAGGCCTCCAGCAACACCTTTCAGGTTCTTCTCTCCAGGAAGAACTGCAGCCACTGTAAAGCATGTCCCATCCCAGAAAGGCAGTCAAGAAGATAACCATGGTTGATGGGATCAAAAGTCACTGAGAGGTTCAGCAGAACTAACCGAGACACACATAGCCTGCTCAGTTCTTACCAAGGCAAACCAAGCACTTTTCATCCTATAACTAGGTCTGACGACAGACTATAATAAACCTGGATAATCTCATCCAGAAACCCTTGGAACTGAGAAGCCACAATTTGTTCTAGCACCTTGCTCAAGAATGGAACATTAGAGACTTGCTGGTAAGGATCTAATGTGGGATTCAAGAAGGGCCTATTCAGCAGCGGCTTTACTGCTGTCTCCTTTGAGCATCCTCAGATACTATCCTGTTGCAGGGAGACATTCATAACTTCTCCAAATCATTAGGGAATCGCTCTCTGGCAGCTCTTACATGCCAGAAGGGGCAAGAGTCCAACAGACATGTGATAGCCTTCACCTCTCCAAGGGCTCTGTCTACATCTTCAGGTTCAGTGTAGGAAGGTACAGTTTGCAAGCATTACTAAAATGTGCAAACTTTATGCATTTTTTCCTAGCATGTCCTGTTTTTCACAAAGGATATCCCCATTCCATAAAGAAACAATGCCTCAATAGAATACCAGGAGGAGCACCTCAACTCTCAGAGGTTACCTGAGACTGTCAGAGAACGCTTCCACACCATATTTTGAAGGACAATAAGCACCACCAAAGAAGGATATCCGGCCCATTACGCTGGAAACATTGACAATCCTCCCCTTGGCTCTTCTCAATAAAGGCAGCATATGGATAGTCACGTCAACCACCCCAAAGAAGTTGATGTCCATGATTTTCTGGAAATCCTCCTTGGTCAGCCATTCGTTGGGAGCAGTTGGGATGGAGACACCAGCATTGTTGACTAAGCCCCAGAGTCCTAGCAGAAAAGAGGTGGAGAGAGGATAAGATTACAAGCACAGTACACCAGTTCTTACCTTTCCCCCACTTTCAACAGAGCAGCGTTAGCTGCACAAACAAACACCAAACATCTAAAACATGTTGAACCTGAAGCTGAAAATTTCACAAGGCACTTTACAGAGTGGTAAAATATAACAATTGAACTAAAAAAACTAAAAATGTTCTGCCAAGCATTGAGAATCCCTCATTTTGGCTATGCCACCCACTCACCCACAATGTCAGGAAATTTAATGTTTAAGATGTTTGTCAGGCAAAAACACACATTGTAAATGCTCATAAGAAATGTGAGGGACAAAGTCATGCTCATATATGGGACATCAGATAGACACTCAGATTCAGACCTGAGAAAGCTACACTCAAAAGGTCTTGCCCAGCATCTGAGATGAACCAACCTTCACTGGTCTGTTATAACTATAAAGAATAGGTCTATGCCTCTTTTTCACCTTAACTAGCTGAGAAGAGCAAGGAGCAACAGGAATGTAGCACACGATCTGCACATAAAAGGTCCAAAGTTCCATTCTTGCTGTCTTCTATCAGGATTGGAAAGAATCCTGCAGGAAACCCTAGAAAACTGCTGCTAGTTATTGCTCATAGCACTGGTCTCAAATAGACCAATTGTCCACCTTGGTGCAAAGTGTCTTCCCATGTTCCAAAATGTTTGGGTGCCACATCTTTAACCATCAAAGAACTACTGATAAAGGCCCAGAACTTGAAACTTGAAATGTTTTGCCCTGACCTTTTTCTCCCACAATGCTCTTGACCCATTCCGTTGCTTTTGCCACACTTTCAGTGCTAGTGACGTCCAAGAGGGTGGTCTTCACCCGTTCTGATGTCGCCTCTTTCAGCTGATCTGCGCCTTTCTGCGTAAGACATCCTGCCAAGACACGAAGGCCTCGTCTGTCCAGCTGCCTGGCCACCAAGTTGCCAAACCCAGAGTCACAACCAGTTACGAAGACATACTTGTCCGTCAAGTTGCTTAGGATCTGTTTTTCACGGTACCACTTGAGTAGATAATAGAAGCCCAGAAAGACTGCCAGATAGTGCCACATGGTAAATAGCTGGTACGGCTGGAAGAGAAGAAGAAAATTTACAGAATGCTCATTCATCGATTGGGGGAGAGGGAATCAGTGTTTATTTAATATAAATTGAACATACCAAGTGTAATGCTGCAACTAAAAGACTGAGCTACAGATCCATACTCCATAGTTTGAAGGATTTTTTATCCACCAGAAAATTTTTGTAGCAGTGTAGGAGTATAGCATGTAGGACCGGGATTGTACCATCACTATCATTATCATCACCACTTTTATTAAAAAGCTACTTTTCACTACAGTGGGCTCAAAATGGTTTATAACCTGGTAGATGTACAAAAAACAAAAACACAAGTCAACTGAGGTGTGCCATAATACATCATTATTAGATTTACAACCCAAATATTTATTTAGTACAGTCAAACCTTGCATAAAGAGCACCTTGCTTAGAGACTAACTCACTTAAAGAGCAGCATTTTCTCTGAATGGTTGCCCCGCTTAACAACTAAAACCAACCAAAAACTCGCTTAACAACTAAATCAGGGTTCGCAATCCCCCCCCCCTCCAGAAGTCACAATTGGTCACTTACAATGGTGTTTCGCTTAAAGAGCAATCCCGTGGAACACATTATACTCTTTAGAGGTACCACTGTATTAACATTATTAAGATGCCTACAGAGAATGCCAATTATTGCTCAATTTATATTACTGATAGATAATACACATTACATGGACAAATGTATCAGACCTTGTCAGAATTATGTATTATTATTGGATACCAATCAACCATTTGGTTCACAGTTGAGGGATGGAATAAGATTAACAGTTCAAGGCCTAACCAAGGACCTAAGAACTGTTAAGGTAACATCTAAGTATATACGCTGTTCCTAGTAGAGTTGTCTTTTGAAAAGTTAGGATGTTCAAGTCCGATAAGTCCAAAATTTCTAAATATCTAAGGAGTCCTTTAGGTATTGCAGATTTTCCTTCAGAGATGCTCGATTTCAATTTGCAAATCACGGTATTTTGTGATTTTCTCCAGTTGCTTGTCATCAGTTCGTGCGTCTCCTGGTATAGCAATGTCAATAAAATAAAATAAACTAAACTAAACTAAATCTTCTTCTTTTCCACAACAGTTATATCAGGTGTGTTGTGTTGTGGATGATGATGATGCCATGTCTAGCCCAGATGTAGAACTGCCAAAATGAAGGCACCTTTTGGTGAGTTCATTCTGCAGTTCCTTTCGTCTGACCTAGTGTGACAAAGATTAGCTGGCACAAGGTGATCATTGTCTGGGGTACGCCCGATTAATACAATATAATATCAATCAGTTCTCCTTAAAACACCAAGAACCAGATACAGTGGTACCTCAGTTTACGAATGGTTCAGTTAACGTTATTTTTGGTGTACAAAAGGAAATTCATTGAAAATAATGCCTGTTTACAGATATTTTTTTTGCACACAAAAAATGTTTCCCCAGGGTGCATTGTGCCTGGGAGAATATATAGCAGGGGTTCCCAAGGTTTTTCCACCACGCCCTGCCCCTGACACTCAGTTGTGCTGGTCAGAGGCATGGTTGACCAAGAGCTTATGTTTTCAGCACCAGCGGGAGTGGCAGGTGCAATTGTGCCATCAACCCGAGCTGTATTTTGTTAACAAAATATCTTGTTGTTTTGGGGAAACCTTTTGGATTCGCCTCCCTGTTCAGAAAAAAAAGGGGCAGGTAGAGTCTAAGGACACTACCGTCAGGGATTTAGTGTGTGAATTCGATGTGTTGAATTATGCTCATTAGTTCATTTATTTCTTTTAATTCATTCATTAGTTAAGGGTGATGTTTCAGATGGGCAAAAATAAAGACATTATGTTCATAAAATTAAGGTTTTCATAAAATGTTCATGAAATCTAAAGTTTTCTGAGCTAAGGTAAAGGTCACCCTTGATCAAAAGCCAGTCATATCCGACTCTAGGTTTCAATGCTCATCTCTGTTTATAGCCAAAGAACCTGCGCTGTCTGTGTGTGCAGACATTTTCATGGACATGTGGCAGGCATGGAACACTGTTTACCTTCCCACCAAAGTGGTCCCTATTTATCTTCTTGCAATTTCTTGTTTTTGAACTGCTACGTTGTTTTAACCCAAAACCAGAAATCCCAATTTCATTTGCATTTATTATTTTTTTATATTTTATTTTTCAATAAAGATGCTTTTAACCTTTATTTTCCAATCTCTCTGGCTCTACCCACTATGCACGCGTGTCCATAAACAGCTGACTGTACAAACAACAATTCACCACAGGTGAATAACTGCAAAGGATCTATTTTTAATAAATATTTCAATAGTCAAACTGCAAAGTAAGAGTTTTTCCTTCACGATTCCTTGAAAGCAGTTCTTCAAAAAGAGGGAAAGCCAAAAAGGAAACTGGTTATGACTTCAAAGGAGAAACTTCCTACAGTATATATATTCTCACACCAATGTGTCTACTCTGGAGTGGAAAGGTTCTTTTTTTGAAGGTAAGAAGGTTAGAAAGAAAGTGTGTTTATTTGATTTAAACCTTCATAGAAAATGTTTCTGAAGTCCAATTCAAATTGTATAAGTATCAAAAGAAAGGTTATTCTGTCCTCTTTCAAGCACACTTTAGATCACTTCAATCGGTCAATCAGTTTTTTTGTTGGATCACCACCAAACACCACACTCCCTGCAGAAATGACATTTCAACAAGTCACGTTTTTCCTGAATATCTTTTTTGTATATTCATGCTTTGGCATCATTTTTCTCCACATGTTGTATGTGAACTGAATCCACCATTGGAAGTTGTCATATTCACTTTTTAAATTGGTTACCCCTTTTTTGGTGGGGTCTGTCTGACCTATTTTTAGTCTTTTTTGGTAAAACACTTCATATATTATGTTTCCGAAGTCCAATTCCAAATTTGAAAGTGTTCCCAAAAGGATAATCTTTCCTCTTTCAAACGCACTTTGGATCATCTGAATTGGTTGGGTAGTTTTTTGGTGGACCTCCAGCAACTGACCCCCCCAGCAAAACTGTCACTTTTCCAACGCTACTTCCAAAAGCGATGATGTCATTGCTTTGCATTTTTGGCTTTTGCTTTCTACCAAATCTTAAATTCGCCGAGATGATCTTTCAAATGACATAACCCTTATTTTTGTGGGTGCCTTAGTTTTGTTGTTGCAGTTTGGCAAAAGTACATGATTTTCGTTACCTCTCAAGAGCTGTCAAACCACCCAACCGAAACGTAAGACGTTCATCGAATTCATGTCAAAACATTACTGTATCTTGAATGCTGGTTCCTCCATCACATAGTAAGCTACTGTGCAGACTACCTGAAATTAAAATAAGTTTTCTTTCCTGCTTCTTTTTTATATCAACAGCTTGTACTCATAAACTTAAATGAAGAGATCACTTCTCTTGCATCCACTGCAGACACTGTACATGGAAATAATCTGATGGCAATGTATTGACAACCCTTGCTAACCTTTGATTTCATCCTGTGGGTTCGTTTTATGAATTTAAGGCAGTGGTGTGTGTGTGTGGGGGGGGGGCAGGGGCGGCCCACCCCAGGTGGCACTTTTTGGGCTATGGGTGTTCTTGGACTACAATTCTCAGAAGACCTAGCGGGAGTGGGAGCCAGGGTCCACCAGGGGGTGGGAAATTTTGGCTTATGGCCCAGGTGGGTCAAATCAACCCTACACTACTGATTTAAGGTTATGAATGTATTTCAAGAGTAACAATAACTCATTTAAAAAACAAACAAATACATGCCGTTTGTCAAGAGTTGAATAAAACTCTTTTTCCCACCATTGATTTTTGGACTTTGTTTTGTATCTAGCATGGCTACTTCTGCTTTTGTTTGAAACAGAAATCAGTTAATTTCAAATAATCCCTTCCTTTTATCTCTAATTAGAAAAGGGTAGGAGCAAAGGACAGGCATGTTGTAGGATGAAAGGTTTTTGATTACACTACGAGGGTGGATGCTTTGTTGAAAGCTGTACATTAACCAGGTACAGTTGTACCTCGCTTAAAGAGCATAATGCGTTCCACAGGATTGCTCTTTAAGTGAGTTTGCTCTTTAAGCAAAACACCATTGTAAGTGACCAATTGTGGGAGGATTGTGATCCCTGATTTATTTGTTAAGCGAGTTTTTGGTTGGTTTTATTTGTTAAGCGAAGCGAACATTCAGAGAAAATTCTGCTCTTTAAGCAAGTTACTCTTTAAGCAAAGCACTCTTTATGTGAGGTTTGACTGTACCTTGGCACATTTGCTCTGGTAGTAGATAAAAACCAAACTCTTGATTTCAGTACTATTTCTTTCAGTGCTACAGTAAAACCCCTACTTACGTAAAAAGTCCGTTCTGTAGGCTTTTGCTTAAATTGGTTTTTTATGTAACTCGAAGCAAACCCATAGGAAAAATTTCTTTTATGTAAATTGAAGCAAACCCATAGGGAAAAGAATCTTTATGTACCTCAAATCAAATCCATAGGAAATCATGTAAATCGGGACATGGTTTTAGCACAAAATCAGTATGTAAGTCGAATTTTTTGTAACTCGAGGCATATGTAAGTCAGGGTTTCACTGTATTTCTCTGTTTTGTTGGTAATGCTAGTCAACACTGACTTTAGAGTGTTGTGTAACACCAACAATTGGTTCATTCAACCCCACACCCCAGGCAACCTGGAGGTCTTTCGCAGGAAGAGGAACAACCTTGCATTTCAAAAGCAAGACACTGCAAGTAGATAAACAGGTACCACTTCAGCAGAAAAGGTAACAGTGTTCCATGGGCTCCAGCAACTAGTTATGCCTGCCTCATAACCATGGAAATGTTTGCAGCAGTGCTGGCTCTTGGGCTGTAAAGGGATCTCCCCCCAAAAGGGATCTCCCCCCCCCCCTAAAGTCAGGCACCACTGGCTTTCGAGCAAGGGAAACCTTTACTTATTTTGGTTGACATGTTCAGAAATAATGACTGAGATTAATTCAATGTAGTAGGAACTGCAGTGGCTCAATGGTTAAGAAGCAGCCTTGTTAGCTGGAAGTTGGCAGTTTGAGACCCAAGTACTGCATGACAGTTTGAGTACCAGCTCCTGCCAACCTAGCAGTTTGAAAGCAAGAAATTGGAAGTAGATAGGGACCACTTCGGCGGGAAAAGATCTTGGGGACATGAAAAGGAGCCTTATTCGGGTGTCCCCTGAGTGGAGTTTCTCCAGCAAAAATCCTTTCAACCCAGAATAATTTCTGGCACAAAATTATTATTATTTTAATGTAGTTATGTAACTGACATATCAGAAAACAAAACAAAATAAAAAAACACTGTAGCACTTTAAAGACTAACTGCTTTATTTTTATTGTTAGCTTTTGTAGATCAAGTCCACTCCTTCAGACAAAGAGTGAAACTTACAGGCATGGTTTTTATACACTAAATTCAGGGGGTCAAAGGGAGATGGGTGTGGTCAAGCAAGATGACAGACAAGCAAGCACAACAATAAAAATAAAGCAGTTAGTCTTTAAAGTGCTACAATGTTTTTTATTTTATTTTTGTTTTGTGCCTGAACCACAGACTAACACGGCTACTGTTCCAAAATATTATCCAACTGAGACGCAGGCACACCTCTTCAGAGGACGCTCCCAGCCCTCCGGGCCCGCTGGATTTCTGAGGCTACCAGTGGCCCAGTTCAACCGGTCTGGAAAGAAGGGACGGTGCAGGAAAAAAAAACCCAAAGCATCCGTTAGACCGGCCTCGACGGGAGGCTTCCGACGTGCCAAAAAGGACGGCGAGCCAACTTCTCCGCGGCCGAGCAGGGGCATTTCCTGGGGTGGATGGATCCGCTACCCGGGAGTAAAATCCCGCTTCAACCCAGCAGGGCCTCTCTCACTTTGAGTAGCCCCGTCCCTTCAAGCGACACTGTTAGTAGACGACCAGGGGCTGCGGTGGCTCAGTGGTTCAGAAGTTCACCTTGTTAGCTGGTAGGCTGACAAGTCGGCAGTTCGAGACCCGGGTACTGCATGAAGGATTGAGCGCCCGTCTCTGTCCCAGCTCTTGGGGACATGATAGGAGCCTCATGTGGGCGTTCCCTGAGCGAAGTTTTCTTCCGCAAAAAATCCTTCCAATCCATAATAATTTCTGAGACGAAATTATAATGGTAGACGACTTCCTGGGGGGCGGGGGGGGGCGGGGAAGTCATCTAGCCATAAGCTTGGGGAGACTGCCCCTCTCCCAACCAGCGCCCCTCTTCCGATTCGATCCCGGCCAGCCCTCAAAGTTGGACCCTCTACGGGACCAGACCCGAGGGGGCGGGCGGCTCGGAGGCTTCCCCCCAAGGCTGTGGTGTTAAGTGCGCGATCGCGTCCCCCCTTCCTCCGACTCCGTTTCCCCTTCGCCTACTGCAGCTGCCCTGGTTCTCTCTCCCCCCCCCCCCCAACAATACCTCCGACGGCAGCTCTCTTGCGGGACAAGTAGCCAGGAGCGGCTCTTCCGAGGCTTCCCCACAAGCTCCCTCTCTGCCCTTTGGGGACTGGCTGCTTGGGCGGTGGAGAGACGAGGAGGACTTGCCATGGCCCTCCCCTCCCCACACCCCTCGAGGGTCCCGCCTATTTGGGGCCGGAACTGAAATGGCGAAGAACCGGAGTGGATGAATTGGGCAAGAAAGGAGGGCGGCCGACGCGAGGCGATCGACGCAGACGAACAGGTTTTGTTTTCGATGTACTAAGCAATCCAAGCCGGAAGGGATCCGGCCCGAAGCCAAAGTGTCGCTGGAGTTTTAAGCTCTCAACTCCGCTCAAATGAGACTCCTTTCATGTGCCCAAGAACTGGGACAGAGATGGGCCCTCGCTCCGTCACAGTGATGGGATGTAACAGGTTCTCATCAGTTCGCCAGAACCGGTAGTAACTTTTCCCAGTGTCCCGGAGAACCGGTAGCAGCTTTTTTGGGGGAACCACCTTTAGGGCTTACCTTTTCACTGGTTCCCCCACTGTGCATGCACACCAAGCACTTGGTGTGTATGCATGCCTATAGTGCTGCGTATGCACGGCCTCCTTGCTGTCCTTGTGTTGTAGGTGGGTTGAGGTGTGTGTGTGTGTGCGTGCTTATTTTTATTTTATTTTTTTTCTTTGGCTCCGCCCATGTCATGACATCATGACATGAGCTCTGCCCACACTGTGATGAGGTCACGGCGGAGTAGTAAAAATTTTGACATCCCACTACTGTCATGCACTACCCGGGTCTCGAACTGCTGATTTGCCGGCCTTCCAGCTAACAAGGTGAACTTCGTAACCACTGAGCCACCGCAACTCCTTACTGAAAACATTAAAAGCATCCAATCAGTTTCTTCCTTCTCCTTCCTCCAACCTGGACTCTTCAGGCATGTTGGTCTTGAGCGCCCATCATCCTCAACCCACCCTGGCCAAGGGACAGTGCGGTGTCTGGAACTGTAGTCCAGTATCTTTGCGGTTTTCAAATAGAGATACAGTACCAGAAAATGGTGACCAAGTTCAACCTCTTTATCCTCTGTTAGCTTACACTAGCTATTTGAAATTAATTGTTTGTTGAAATGGCTTATAATGCTTTTGCTTTTAATTACAGCTTCTCATAAAGTGATTGAAGATTGTTCTGAATAGCTTGGGGGCTTTTACATTTCCCTGTTGGAGAATGAGGGTGAAGGTCCCCAAGTGGATTAAATTCTACTTGAATCCACCTTGATGGAAGGCAGCAATTTCATCAATATTGGCTTGGGGCTGAGGAGGCCTTTGGGTGCCAGAAGGGTTCAGGACACTGGCAGAACTAGATCAGTGGTACTATAGGTGTCATGCAGCAATGTGGAAGGCAGATGAAATGCCAATACATTATATTCTCAGGACAGTCTCCATGACTGATCTCCATGATGATCACCAATATCCAGATTCATATATTGAAGAAGTTGGAGAATGGAGATTCAGGTGGTCAGTTTTACTCAGCTCTTTTATGCTATCTCCACTTGATAGCTCTTCTGAGCAGTATAACACCATCAAACATTTGAAACCTAACCCAAGTCAGACTCAAGTGTGTGCTTTCCACCTTTGAAACGAAGAGGCAGGAGTTGAGTTGGATGTTATGTTATGTGGCAAGTGAATCAATTACAGCATTGTTCAGCACCAAGATACCTCAGCGTGACACTTGACAGGACACACTCTTTTAAGCCACACTGCCTGAATGCCAAGGCTAATGTTAGTACAAGAAACAATATCATCAGGAATCTCACAAACTATAAATGGGGAGCTCAACCACCCATGCTTTAACCATGAGCTTTTCTATGGCAGAATAGGCTGCTCTGGTATGGAGCGCACCCTTATACATGAAACAAGTTGTTATAGCTGTTAATAAAAAAATGCACATTGTGACAGGATGCCTCAAACCTATACCAGTTGAGAAAATATATCCTCCTGTTGGTATTGTTCCACCTAAGATAAGGAGAGAAGTAGCAGTGGATGCCAAGAGAACTAAACAAGAGAATGACCTTCAACATTCTCTAAATGGATATAAGCCTCAAATCTGCCAGCTCAGATCCAGGAAGAGCTTTATGGCAAGAAGAAAGTTTCTTGAGGGTACTCAAGAGCAAAATCAAATTAGAAGATGGAGGAAGGAGCTCACTGGGCAAGGAACATCATTAAAGGATGATATAGCTGAGGAACTCAACCTCCCCTATGTCACTTGGAGGACCCTGAATAAGCTGAGGGTTGGGGTGCCTAAATGTTAAGACCAACATGCTCAAGTGGGGGCTGTTGGCAGATAACAATACACTGTGTGAATGTGGAGAGATGCAGAATCCGACTGATTTGCTGCTTTGCTGATTTCTATCATAAACATGTACTGATAAGGCTTTAGGCTTGGCCAACAACAAAGTCAAGAAGGTGGCTTCATTTTAACAGTTTAAAGTCTGACCTAAACATGTAAGAATAAAAAGTTCTTCTGATTAGACATGATGCTCACTATTCATATACAGGTACTGTACTGTAATTAAGTACTGGTCTAGGGATGTGTTTAGACACACCACCTGATCCCACACATAATATGGAAATACAGATTGGAGGCTGACCCACTCTGTACACTTTTAATGACACGCTGGCCTGATCCTTTTCTGGGTTCATGAAGGAATTTGTGCTTTATGGGATCATCCTGAAAAAGCCCGTTCCAGCATGTGGGGAAATGCAAATGACTGGAATCGGGAGCACAACTTGGCAGTTATGGAAATGCTGCACACATGTTCCTCTCTTTTGCTTGGCTGTGGTTTCCAGGCAGGTAGTGGCCACGTTCTTTGTTTCCCCAGGCTTTTATTGCCTGACTCTCTATAGCCATTGGATCCTGTGCAGGAAAAACGTATCCTCTTTCTTTTATAACCATTCAATACCCTTTACCTTCCAGAATCTGGGTATTCTTTCCTAGTTCCTACTTTTTCATGGATCCTGAGCATTAAGAGAAATTAAGTTACAGGCCCCATTCCCTTCCTTCTGTCAATCTGGCCCACCTTGCCTAGCTGTTGCCCAGCATCACTGACTTTATGATGGGGCTGCAGTGGCTCGGTGGATTAGAGGCTCGCCTTGTTAGCTGGAAGGCCAACAAATTGACAGTTCGAGATCCGGGTACTGCATGATGGATTTAGCACCTGTCTCTGTCCCAGCTCTTGGGGACATGAAAGGAGCCTCATTCAGGTGTCACCCTGAGTGGAGTTTCTCCCCCGAAAAAATCATTTCAACCCAGAATAATTTCTGACACAAAATTGAAAAACTGACTTTATGAGAACAGTGAATAAGAACAGACACTTTCTTGGCACATAACGTGCAACACTTTATTGCATGTGTACACACTGATCCATCGCAAAATCACACAAAGTTGTCTATATATACCTTACTCATCTATAGTTCCATTTGCGCCATCCAGTTGCTAGGTAGAATCTACTTGTTACTATAATGTGGTTAGCTTACTAAAATATCCATATGACCAGCAGCTAAGATGTATGTGGTTCTGCAAAACAGAATACATAAACATCTAGGCCTGTGTAAAACAGGGTACATCCAGTCTACTGGAGGTGAAGGAAGTGGAATTTCTCAAAATAGAGGTGACCTGGTCACACACCAGCCACTTCAGGAATCTGGTACTGTTGCTGGGTCCCTCTCTTTTACTGATGTTTTCCTTCATGAGTTGGGCACTTATTGCCTGCCTGCCTGCCTATTATCAGTAGATCTACTGAAAGAGAAAGCAGTTGTCAGGTTGTAAATAGCAATTTTGACATCTGGAGCAAGTAATACTGTCTCACGCCCACTCTGTCTTGAGGCATGGGTGCACCCTCCTCAAGAAGAAGAGGGGGGAAAGGAGAATTCTGTGTTGCCTTCAGAAAAAGAGAGAGAGCAGATAAAAGGAAAGGAAGGAAATCACAGAACTGTGCTTTCAGAAAAAACAAAGTGGGAAGGACTAAGAAGTACAGGTTGAATTGGATAAACTTTGCAGAATGGTGTGGCTAGTTGTCCCAGATGATTAAGGTTGAATGTTTTGAAATGTAAGCCCTTCTCAATTCCCCTCTTCTTTAGTTTAGATACTAAACAAATACCCAGGCACAACTTTAGTAAAGGTAAAGGTTTCCCTTGCTCGAAAGCCAGTCGTATCCGACTCTAGGGGTCAGTGCTCATCTCTGTTTCATATTTATTTATTTATTTTATTTTATTGCTCACATTTGGTATCCTGCCCCAATCGGGTAGACCCGACTCTAAAAAGCCGAAGAACCAGACGTTCTTCTGCAGACGTTTCCATGGTCGTGTGGCAGGCATGACTAGACACCGGAGCGCACGGAACACTGTTACCTTCCCACCGAAGTGGTCCCTATTTATCTACTTGCAATTTCTTGCTTTCAAACTGCTAGGTTGGCAGGAGCTGGGACAAAGATGGGAGCTCATTCCATCCTGCAGTACTCGGGAATCGAACTGCTGATCTTCCACCTCCCAGTCAGCGTCTTAGTCACTTGAGCCACTTTAGCAGAATGAAAAATAATGTTTATGTGATGGAAAGAGTCACAAGTTATTCAATATGGAGTCTCTTTGGTTTTTAAACTGTCTTAGACTATAGCTTTGCTTCTTTGCAAAGGCCTCATAATTCTTTCTGCTGTGCTTATCAAGCAGGTGGGCTTAGTAGAAGCTTCTCAGAGCTTCAGGCCTATGTTTTGTCTTCTCCAGACCTGGAATGTTCACTTGTGTCAACATCCCAAGCCTGGGAACACCAGAGATTTGTTGTGGGAACTGGAAAGTTTTTATACAACCCCTGGGCTATAATTGGCTGTATGCCAATTAGGAGAGCCAAGCTCATATTCTTTCTTTTAGACAGATGGGTTTGGGAATCAAATGGATTTTGAGGTTTCTGAGAGTTACACCTCAGAAGGAAGAGTGAGATTCTTGACTCCAACCCAAGCTTAGTCATAATTACCTAGATTAGTCAGGTTTTCCTTTTACAGTAATTATACATTATATAGGGACTATGGTGGCTTAGTGGTTAAGACACTGAACTTGACGACTGGAAGGCTGACAGTTCAGCAGTTCGAGACCTGAGTGCTGCATGACAGAGTGAGCTTCCATCTCTGTCCCAGCTCCTGCCAACCTAGTAATTTGAAAGTAAGAAATTGCAAGTAGATAAATACGTACCACTTATGTGGGAAGGTAAACAGCGTTCCATGCACTCCAATGTCTAGTCATGCCTGCTACTAGTCCACAGAAATGCCTGCAGATGCAGACAGTGCTGGCTCTTTGGCTGTAAATAGAGATGAGCACTGAACCCTAGAGTCAGATATGACTGGCTTTCAAGCAAAGGCAACTTTTACCTTTACTATACAGTATATGCTCCTGCATTTTGGATTAAAGTAAATAAATTATTCTTTTTTGGCTGCAACTTGAGTTTGGTTTCATATTTTTAAGCATTTATGCTTACAGTTTTTCCATAGCTAAGACTTTTGACTGTTTCAACAACCCTGAAGTATTTTTGTGTTATTGGAACAGAGAAATTGTGTAGATAAATAAAGCATGTAGAATTAACCAAGCTGATGTTGCCTGGAATTATTGCAAGAATGACAAGACCTTGATGAATTTTGATACAGTATGCTTAGAAATGTTTGTCTGGTTTCATTCTGTGATTAACGCTAAATGTGACAAATGCCAGCTGTGATGGAAACAGATTCTGATTCCCCATCTCCACCCCAAGGTCTATAAAGTTCTCTAGGGCTCTTATGATTATGTTCAGATACACCATACTTTGAGGAAATTGAATAGCCCCTCTCTTGTCCAGTTACATTTCTACAGGGTGGCCTGTAAGTCTCTATTGAATCTTCCTCTAAATTTGCCACTTATTATATCGAGGGTCTCACCAGTATTCTTGCATTCATGTACCCATGTACTTGTCACAATACACTCTTCAAGTGTACATGTGCTTAAATCGGCCATATTTCTCTGAAAAAATGATAATACATACAGACAGGTAGGGACTTATGGGTCACCCTGAATATGAGAAGTGGCAGGATATCTATGGATTCTTGCCAGCTGTTGCCCAAAACATCTGGCAAGATAGCAATGATGAAGTGGTAAATTTGGAACTGTGGGTGCTCACATGATAGTCTCCAAATCTATTTTGTATAATAAGAGTCCCCCCCCCCCCAAAAAAAAAAAGTGGCAGGTAGAGTCTAAGGACACTACTGTCAGGGATTTAGTGCATGAATTCAATGTGTTGAATTATGCTCATTAGTTCATTTATTTCATTCATTAGTTAAGGGTGATGTTTCAAATTAGGGAAAATAAAGACATTATGTTCATGAAAACATTCATAAAATCTAAGGTTTTCTGAGCTAAGGTAAAGGTCATCCTTGATCAAAAGCCAGCCATATCCGATTCTAGGTTTCAGTGCTCATCTCTGTTTATAGCCAAAGAGCCAGCGCTGTCCGTGTCTGCAGACATTTTCTTGGACATGTGGCAGGCATGGAATGCTGTTTACCTTCCCACCAAAGTAGTCCCTATTTATCTTGTTTTTGCTGGACCCCCGACAACCGACCCCCCCCAGCAAAACTGTCACTTTTCCGATGCTACTTCCAAAAGCATTGATGTCATCGCTCTGCATTTTTGGCTTTTGGTTTCTACCAATTCTTAAAGTCGCTGAGACAATCTTTCAAATGACATAACCCTTATTTTCGTGGGCACCTTAGTTTTGGTGTAGCAGCTTGGCAAAAGTACATTATTTTTGTTACATTGCAAGAGCTGTCAGACCAGCCATACAAAATGTAAGACGTTCATAGAATTCACGTCAAAAAATGCAGTCTGTATAGTCACTCCATATGAACAATTGAAGAACAGGTCTTTTGTAAAGTTAATGGTTCTGAACTGCCAGATCAAGCTCAATCCACCCTCAAATACTTTACATCACATTGTGATAGACTCCAAAATACTTCTCTTCCACCTACTGTGAAAGCTGGCTCTAAACATGGAGGTAATAAGGCAGCTTGAGGTGGGTGACAGATGGTGTCATAGTCCCACATGCTCAGAAAGTCCCAAGGCTTTCATAGATATCCTGCCACTAAATGAACTAATCTTGTGAGCCCTGATTCCACTGTACCACAGCATGCTGCACAAATGTCCCACCGCTGAAACAGAATGAACTGGATCCCTCCATAGTTGTGTTTTGGTTGACACGAAAGATTTGATAACACACACAATGTACAGTTAAAGATACTTTCTTTGCTTTATCCTAAATAGGTTTTTTGTTTCTGGCTTTTTTAAAAAAATGTTTAGGTGTTATTTTGCTTTCTTGATATTTATAATTTTATTTAATTTACCTACATTTTTATTGTAAAGATTATTATTATGTTGTATGCCACCAGAGTGGGAAAATATCCCAGATGGGCAGGAGATATTTATATACTGTATATGCAATAAATAAATAAATAAATAAATATGTGCATGTGTGCATGCGTACATACTTTACATACATACATACATACATACATACATACATACATACATACATACATACATACATACATACATCTAAGTACAGTATCACACTGCTATCACCTGTTGCCATCCTTGACCTGGTGTAATCTAATTCTTTACAACCAGAATGCTATCAGTGTGTTCCAGAGATATATGTCAATACTTTGGAAGTTCTGGACATTATAGTTAAATGTTAACTACTAACTGCCGCAATACAGTTGTTGTGGCATTTGCTCACTTAAGTGAGCAGATGATTCATAATACTGTAATTTAAAATTAAGATTAAAATAACCTTTTCACATCACCCTGCCAACAAAAGCCTGCATATTCAAAGCAATGGTATTCCCAGTAGTAATGTACAGCTGTGAGAGTTGGACCATAAGGACGGCTGAGCACAGAAGAATAGATGCCTTTGAACTGTGGTGCTGAAGGAGACTCTTGAGAGTCCCCTGGACTGCAAGGAGATAAAATCAATCAATCCTGAAGGAAATCAATCCTGACTGCTCCTTGGAAGGACAAATATTGAAGCTGAAGCTAGAATACTTTGGCCAACAAATGAGAAGAGAGAACTCACTTGAGAAGGCCTTGATGCTGGGAAAGATTGAAAGCAAAAGGAAAAGGGGATGGCAGAGGATGAGGTGACTGGATGGCATTGTTAACACAAAGGGCATAGATTTGGATGGGCTGCGGAGAACGACAGAGGACAGAAGAGCCAGGTGTGTGGTGGTCCATGGGGTTGCAAAGGGTTGGACTCAACTATGCGACTGAACAACAACAACCTTTTCACATAATGTTAAGGCACACTGTTGAGTTCATTTCTCCCCCAGTGAAAAGTCATTTTTTAAAAGCAGGTAAAGTTTGTCCTTGCTTGAAAGCCAGTCATATCCAACTCTAGGGTTCAGTGCTCATCTCTGTTTACACTCAAAGAGCTAGTACTGTCTGTGTCTGCAGATGTTTCTGTGGACACACGGCAGGCATGCCTCAACACCAGAGTGCATGGAATGCTCTTTACCTTCCCCCTGAAGTAGTACCTATTTATCTACTTGTAATTTCTTGTTTTTGAGCTGCTAGGTTGGCATGAGCTGGGACAGAGATGGGAGCTCACTCTGTCATGCAGTACTCAGGAATTGAACTCTGACCTTCCAGTCAGCGAGTTCGGCGTCTTAACCACTTTAACCACTGCAGTCCCCGTTAAAAGCAACAGTAGCCCAAATCCTGTCACTTAGTCTGGCATATTGCACTAGAATAAGTTTACTAAATCAACAGAGATTTGATGGGTTAACACCTATGTAAATTCCACTGATTTAATGGCCTTCTTAAGTTGCATTTTTATCTAGTGCGGTTTCTCAAAGCAGCGTCAGTTGACGCAAGTCTCATTCAGTGAAATATATGCCTAATAGTGGTTCAGTAGAAACTATTTCTGTGGCGGTCGGGGAATATTGCTGTGATGAAAATATATGTTTTAATATATTTTTCAGTCTCCAGCACTCCCAAATGAAGCATCTTGTTTCAAAAAGAGTTAGACATCCCACTGCAGTCCATGATCTAGGGTTTAACAGAAAGGCCTTCACAAAGCTAGAACTGAAATTAGCGGGAAGAAATCCAACACTAGGCAACCTATTCTTTTTCTTTGCCTTTCTTTTTGGGCTGGAAAATGCCCACCAGGCACACCATCACCACAACTGGGCAGAAAGCCATTTCCCCCTTATGTCAAGGGATTGGATGGTTAAACCAGGGGTGCTCAAACTATGGCCTATGAGCCAGATATGGCCCCTGACACCAATTCATCTGGCCCATGCCACCCTCATCGCTCCTGGAAGTGGAAGTAAAATGTGTCCATATGGGCACAGTTTACTTCCGCTTTTGGGAGTGACGAGGGGCCGTGAGTCAAATGAATTGGCGTCAGGGGCCAGATCCGGCCCATGGGCCATAGTTTGAGCACTGCTGGTTTGACCCAGGGGTCCCCAAACTTTTCGGGCCATGGGCCTGTCACAGGGTTCAACTGGCCGATCATGTTGGTCAGTGGGCCACTCATGCTGTTACTCCCACTGGAAATGGAAGTAAAACGTGCCTTGCCATCTGTTTTGTAACAGATGTTTTACAACAGGATGAGATAGATTTTAGGCTTCCATTTTCTCTGCTTATAACAGGGGTGCTCAAACTACGTCCCATGGGCTGGATCTGGCCCCTGGCTCCAGAAGAGTATTGGGAAACAACCTGTGACCTACTTGTGTTGCACAGACTTTAATATGTTTCCAAGGCCCCACCTTATTGCACTCTAATTGTAAGGGATGATTGCATAGTGTGGAGGATGATCCGATGCTTAGATTAACACCTAGTCTGAGTAGCAGGGCTTTTTGGAATGCATTTGATCAGCAGCAGCAGTAAGATAATGTTTGATCCAGTAGAACCACTATCTGTTTGGTTTTGGTTTTGGTTGGGCTTAAAGTGCTTATGGCAGCAAAAGATGACCTGATTACATTATGTCTGGTGCATAAGAGTGAACCTGTTTTTAACTGTGTGCCAGTGTAAGGTACGATAGAACTGTACAACCGAATGTGGCTGTTTTTGTTATACTGTCGTAATCTCTGATTATTCGTTATTGTTAGTAAAGAACTCCACTTCCTCCATGACATATTGTTATGAAGCGATGACCTATCCGTCTATGCCATGCGTACTCATCAAAGCCAGAATCCTGGTGAAATATAGTGTGCAGAATGTTGAATGTGAAAATAGTTAGCACCATTTAGCAGTGTGTGTCATGTGACCGAGCATGTGATAAACACCCCACCAAATGGTGCAAATCATTTGCACAATAAAAGTTGGGTATGTGGGTACTTCAATAGGATTCTGGTCCAGTTCACCGAAACAGTGACAAATGATTAGGGATGTGAAAAAGATCTTGCTAAATTTTTCAGTCTCAAAAAGACAGGTTGTCTTGACACTGCCAAGAGTTTCCCCCACTTCCAATAGTGAGACAACAAGCACTTTTATTGTTCTCAAGGTTTTGGCAAATTGCACATAATGTTTGCCCTTGTGTCCCAGTCAGGGGGTTCCTCCCATAGCCACTCCAGCACTACCCTCCTTATCGTAGCGTGGATGAGCCCAAGAAAGGGACACTTATGATGATGACAATTAGTCTCACTCTGGCATTTAATTCTCCCAACACTCCGATCCACTTTGGATATGGCAGTGTTCCATGGAGTTGAAAATGAGCAAAACTACAAGGCTAGGTGCCGGAAAGAAAGTTGCTTACCTTGCAAAGGTAAGGATACCACCACACCCACTAAAGAATATCAATTGTCAGTGTGTGTATATTTCTGGTTTTAATTATTGTACACAGTTTCTCAATTTCCCCCACAATATTTTTGTTCAAAGCGACTCTGTTCAAAGCACACCACAGTAAGGACTGGATGACTGGTTGCAAAGAAGCAAATAATGTGTCATGTGGTGCTGTCCTAGTTTCCCCACACAATCTAAGCAATTTGCATATAAAGCATCCTTACAAATGCAAATTTTCTCAGACACAGTAAAAGAAAAGAAAATATATATCCTGCAAACAAGGGAAAAAAATAACTGGGTTTTTAGTCTGGCAAATGAAAACAACACTAAGGATGATTTGCATTCTTACTATTGGCCATCTTAAATCCCAGTCTGATAGATGAATTACACTCTGCGCATGTGCACGTGTGTGTGGTTATGCATGCATGGATGTACATACTTGTTGAAACAGCTGTCTAACAAGGAAATAATATTAATAATTTCGTGTTAGAAATTATTCTGGGTTGAAAGGATTTTTGCTGGAGAAACCCTGCTCAGGGGATGCCTTAATGAGGCTTCTTTCATGTCCCCAAGAGCTGGGACAGAGATGGGCACTCAACCTGTCATGCAGCACCCAGGTCTTGAACGGCTGACTTGCCAGCCTTCCAGCTAACTAGGCGGACTTCTTAACCAGTGAGCCAGTGCAGCCCCTTATCTGATAAGGTAAGGGACTGGTAAATAAATTGTGAAGATGGAAAGTCATAAAGAATAGGGAACAAAAGGCTAGGGGGTGATGACACTGAAAGAATGTTATGTTGATTCCATATTGTCCAATGTAATAGCCATGTGCCGCACATAGCTTTTTGAGAGGGAAGGTGGCATATCCTATCCTCTGCCCATTGTTTCATTCCGAAGTTTCAAAGAGGAAGGACAGTAAGGCTGAGGCATTTCAGAAATTCTTTAAAAAACAACAAAGGCAGGCTAATTAATAGATATGAAGCACAGCAACCCCATGATATCTGAGTGTCATGTGAAATAAGGAGCAGCAGCTTGGCCTAGGAAGATAAAAAGCATCACATCCTTTTGCTAGTCTGCCTCATGCTGCTTCTTGTGTAGGTTCTGTCCCAACAAACTTGGTGGCTAAGGATGCCTGTTTCACTTCTGATGGGTGTGTAGGTTACTTTACTTCTGCCCCCTAAGCAACTTTCTACTCCCCTATCCATGTAAAATCATTGGCACCCTACTACTGAGGTCCAGGGCACCTCAGAGTCTGACACTTTCTATTTATACTTCCCGTTGCTTTGACAATTTGAAATGTAGTCCCTTTTGTAGCTACCACCCAAATCAGAAAAGACCTTTTGGCGGTGGTCCCTTCACTGTGAAATTCCCTCCCATTGGAAATGCACTGAATCCATTGGTGCTTAAGACCCAGGTGCCCCTTCATGCTCGGAGGAGTAGGTATGCTAGTCTCCTGATTATAATCCTCCCCAAAGTGTGGTACCTCTGAGTAAACTGTAGCTCACTGTTTTCAGATTGGCAATGTCTAATAGCTTTAGCTATGCAGAGGGAAAGGAAATGTGATAGGAGGGGCTTGTGTGTGTCCGCACGCATGCATGTGTTCATGCTCAATCAGGACTTCTCTGATAGAATAGTTAGAGCCTGGCTGTTTCAGAGATGACTGGTGCTCCTGCGGGAACTCTGATGAGCTGCAGGCAGCATGGCTCTCACTTGTCACCGAAGCTGGCTCTGGGAATTAATTCCCTCCATTTGTCATTTTGGCGTTAAATTCATTTTCTTATGCTTGGCTGAAGTGTCTCGATTAGAGGGGTTATCAAATCTTAATTGGGGAATTGTAAATGAAAGGAAATCCATTTTTCTTCCTACTGGTCTAACAGAACACTTCTATTTAAATACCATTGGTATCTTGTTCAGGAGGGAGGGATCCAATTCATCTCCCAAATACTGATTCTTGTCCAGACTCTCTTTAATGCAGAGGTGGGCAGATTCTGCTAGAGTAAACTACAACCCCTGTCATCTTTCACAATTGACTCTGCTGACTAAGGCTGATTGGAGTTAGATTTCAACAACATTTGAGCAGTCCAAAGTAGCTCTCCTTTGTTTTAGTCCTATGGATACGGATACAGAAAAGTAAAAGGGGGCGGTGGCGGTGGCAGCGGCGGCGGCGGCGAGAGAGAATTCTATAGCAGGAAGGCTGAAATGACTTAAGCAACATTTAGGCCAGCTTCTAGCTAAAACAGGGGTGCCCAAACTAAGGCCCTGGGCCCAGTTGCGGCCCCTGACACCAATTCATCCAGCCCGCAAAGCCCTCATCACTCCTGGAAGCAGAAGTAAAACACGTCCAGATGAATTGGCATCGGGGTTGCATCCGGGCCCCGGGCCTTAGTGACTGGCTGCCTGAACCACATGATCGGCCCACAGCCCGAAAAGTTTGGGCACCCCGATCTAAAATAAGGGCCATATCTTCCTTTAAGCACAGGCTGATGGCACAGAGACTGAAATCAGCTTTAATGTGATGAACTGCTACTAAAAATTAAATAGTATCATTGGTTACGATCCTGCATAGTTGGAGAGTAAAAGCCTGGTAGATTTTATGACTGGAAACCAGCTCAGTTAGACAGTAAGGACTGTGATGGGGGAGGGGGAACAGGGGCATTGGATTCCAGTCATTTTCTGTCTTTTAGCCAATTCAGCATGTATTGAAATGGAAGGGGCTGAACCTGGGGTTGAGCATAGCTTGTTGCAGCTCTTTTTAAACACAGTGTCCTTGATATGTGTGTATCTTAAAAGCAATTTTGAGTGGAGCAATGCACTGCCAATTTTTTTAAAAGTGACCATGATAAAGCATAGCTTGGTACCAGTTTGTCTACTAATTTAAATTCAGATGATTCACTAATCTAAAATGTGGCAGTTCCTTATCAGCCATGAGGAAAAACACCCCTATCGCCATTGTTGTTATTGTATAATAAATAAGCCGCCCAGAGTTGGGTTTACCTAATTGGGGCGGGATAGAAAATTGGACAAAATAAATAAATAAATAAATAAATATAATTCCCCCACAAAGCTAGGCAAAGTGTACTTTTTGGAATGCACAAAGTCCCTCCTTCTGGAGTTGTTGCATCTTCTCCAAGCTCCATTTTGTTTCTCCATTGTATGTTTTTTAAAGTTGCCTATCCAAGCTTCATCATAATCCCTGATGTGACTGAAGGTCTATCTGGATGGGGAAATTGAGATGTCTTTTTTGTGTGCTGAAGATGTTCTTGTCACCCCTGTGATCCAGTTTATTCCTCAGTTGAGTGATCCTTCTGTCCACAGTGGAAATGTGTCTTATAATAAGAGTCCTGCCAAAACTCCAGAGTGTTCCAATTTGTCCTCAGTGTGATTGTTGACATTCCCACACACAACCTTTTCGTTGGCCTTTTTTCACAGCCATCATTCACCAGGCCAAGAGAACTATCCTTTTTTTAATAGTACATGCTACATCAATGCATCTTTGGAACCTTGGCAATTATTGCTTGTTTGAAACCTTTCCAGACAGAACATGTATCATGGGGTATAAATCCAGTACCATCAGGGGGAGAAAAGGTGTGCATAGAAATCAGAAGCAGGAGAGCATTCGGATATTGAAATGATCACCCTCGTCAAATCGTAGGAAGATAAAAGGGACAGGATGGAATGTTCTGCATCAAAACACATGTAGACACCATAATTTAATTTGAGCCCGTTAGCACAAAAGTGAGCCTAATATCGCGCTATATGTTTGTCTGGACAGTCCCTGACTCATTTTAACCATGGTTCTACCTAAAGCCATGATGGCTAACCTTGACACTCCAGGTGTTCTTCTTGAACTTAAATTCCCAGAAGCCCTGATCAGTAAGAGTGCTGACTTGGGCTTCTGGTAATTGAAGTCCAAGAACACCTGGAGTGCCAAGGTTAGCCATCATTGAACTAAAGCATCTCTTACCACCCTTTCTACTGGGCTCTTTCTTACAACCACCTAGAGAAGAAACATCCAATAAAGTGAACAAAGGAAATATCTTGATGGATATTTATCAGAACATTGCCCATCATCATTTTGTTACCTGAAATCCTGGGGTTCCTGTGGGCGCCCATGGAGGTGCCCCATCACCTTCATTACCTGAATACCCAAAGCTTTGCAGTGCCCCAAAGTAAGGGGTGCATTGTGTAAAATACATCAGAAAAGAACATTTCAATAAAAGTTGCATTTATTTAAAAGCAGGATCTAGCTGTCAGAGGACTGAATGGAACCTTATGAAGAATAAATGAGAAATGCAAAAAGTTTCTAAGAGCAAAGACATTGAGAATACAGGATAGAGAGAAAACAATGATAATCAGCAATACAGAGAAACACAAATGAACAACATAAAATGATATAATGACAATATGAAAATATACTGGGTCTTGGGTCCCAGACCACACAGCCTCCCCCCCCCCCAATTGTGTGGCAGAAGTCAAGGCTCAGGGTTGCTGGCTATTCCTAGCCCAAAATTAACAGCAGCCCCGAAAATTTGAAAAACCTCTCTTTTTATAGATGTTGTTGTTCAGTCGCACAGTCGATTCCGACCCTTTGCAACTCTATGGACCATTGTCCTCCAGGCACCTCTGTCCTCCACCATCCTCTTCAGCCCGCCCAGCTCTGTGCCCACTGCATCCACACTACCATCTCCCCATCTCATTTTTTTGACGCCCCCTTCTTCTTTTGCCCTCCACCTTTCCCAGCATCAAGGCCTTCTCAAGTGAATTCTCTCTTTTCATTTGATGTCCAAAGTACTTCATCTTCGTCTTTACTATTTGACCTTCCAGGGAGCAGTCAGGGTTGATTTCTTCTGACCTATTTGTTCTCCTAGCTGTCCAGGGGACTCTCAAAACTCTCCTCCAAAAGTCCAGATAAACCCCAGATTGGCTCAAGAGCGGGTCACATGGCAAATTACTGGTGGACAGCCCCCCTTCCTCCCATGAGGAGTAAGATGCTCAAAACAGTCCATACACAATGAAGAAAACCCAACTGCATAGGCCATAAATCTAACACTAAAACCTTCAACCTAAGGTCCTCACAGGCAGCCCCTCTTCTGAGGCAAGTTTGGTAAGAGTTACACAGATCCTGATTAGGTTGAAAGAAGAGAGTGAAAAAGCTGGCTTGAGACTCAATATAAAGAAAACCAAGATAATGGCAACAGGCCCTATCAGTCCCTGGAAAATAGATGGGGAAGAAGTAGAAGCAGTCACAGATTTTACTTTCTTAGGATCAAAGCTCACTGCAGATGGTGATTGCAGCCATGAAATAAAAAGGCGACTGATTCTTGGGAGGCAAGCGATGAGAAACCTGGGGAGCATAGTGAAAAGTAGAGACATCAAATTGCAAACAAAAATTCGCATAATCAAAGCAATGGTATGCCCAGTGGCAATGTATGGTTGTGAGAGCCGGACCATTAGGAAAGCTGAGCGCAGAAGAATAGATGCCTTTGAGATGTGGTGTTGGAGGAGAGTTTTGAGAGTCCCCTGGACAGCAAGGAGAACAAATAGGTCAATCTTAAAAGAAATCAACCCTGACTGCTCCTTAGAAGGTCAAATAGTAAAGATGAAGCTAAAGTACTTCGGACATCAAATGAGAAGAGAAGATTCACTTGAGAAGGCTTTGATGCTGGGAAAGGTGGAGGGCAAAAGAAGAAGGGGTGGCAAAAAATGAGATGGCTAGATGGTATTGTGGACGCAATGGGCACAGAGCTGAGCGAGTAGAGGAGGATGGTGGAGGACAGAAGTTCCTGGCGGACAGTGGTCTATGGGGTTGCAGAGGGTCGGAATCAACTGTGTGACTGAACAACAAACACACATCCTGAGTATCTGGTTACATCCCCACCATTTGCTCTGAAATAACAACTAGAGGCCTCATTCCCTTACATGTTGTTGTTCAGTTGCACAGTCGATTCCGACCCTCTGCGACCCCATGGACCACTGTCCTCCAGGCACTCCTGTCCTCCACCATCCCCCTCAACTCGCTCAGCTCTGTGCCCATTGTCTCCACGATACCATCTAGCCATCTCATCTTGGGCCGTCCCCTTCTTCTTTTGCCCTCAACCCTTCCAAGCATCAAGGCTTTCTCAAGTGAATCCTCTCTTCTCATTTGATGTCCAAAGTACTTTAGCTTCATCTTTATTATTTGATCTTCTAAGGAGCAATCAGGTTTGATTTCTTCTAAGATTGACCTATTTGTTCTCCTTGCTGTCCAGGGTACTCTCAAAACTCTCCTCCAACACCACATCTCAAAGGCGTCTATTTTTCTGCGCTCCGCTTTCCTAATGGTCCAGCTCTCACAACCATACATTGCCACAGGGAATACCATTGCCCTGACTATGCGAATCTTTGTTTGCAATTTAATGTCTCTACTTTTCACTATGCTCCCCAGGTTTCTCATCGCTTGCCTCCCGAGAATCAGTCGCCTTTTTATTTCATGGCTGCAATCACCATCTGCAGTGAGCTTTGATCCTAGGAAAGTAAAATCTGTAACTGCCTCTACTTCTTCCCCATCTATTTTCCAGGGACTGATAGGGCCTGTTGCCATGATCTTGGTTTTCTTGATATTTAGTCTCAATCCAGCTTTTTCACTCTCTTCTTTTAACCTAATCAGGAGCTTCTTTAGGTCCTCCTCATTTTCTGCCATTAGGGTGGTATCATCTGCATATCTCAAGTTGTTGATGTTTCTCCCAGCAATTTTGATCCCAAATTGTGATTCCTCCATTCCTGCATTGCACATTATGTGTTCTGTGTATAAGTTGAATAAGCAGGGTGACAAAATGCAGCCTTGTCTTACTCCTTTTCCTATTCCAAACCACTCAGTCATTCCATTTTCTGTCCTAACTGTTGCCTGTTGATTCATGTACAGATTTCTCATATGAATGAGTTAAATGACAGTGGGGAAAAATGGGATCCTGGCCTTTGATCTGCAATGGGAAAGCAATGACAAACTTCCCCACTATCTGGCAGACAGAGACAGCCAATGCTTGACTCCTCTCTTGAAAATATGAATATTAAAAGTTAGACCTCCAAAAATAAGCCTACAATTTCTTGATCATAGTGCTAGGTTATCAGATGATAATGGGAGTCCAGAATACCTGTGGACTCACAAGTACCCATGCCAGTTTCACATGACTAGATTTCACAGTCTTTGGGTGACATCAGAGACTGGCAAGCACATCTAGCTTATTAAACTGAAATGGAAACATTAAGCTGATCTTTTAGTGTTATAGGTGTAAATATTAAATTACATGTTTATAAATACATGCACATAAATAGATAACTCAGCAGGAATATCACTGCTTCCATTTTTGGGTGCGATGGCTTCAACAGAGCTTGGTAGGTGTAAAGCTTTATCCATTGTTGCAGATCAACAAAGAGGCAAGAAACTTCCACCCATACATTTATGTAAGAAACTGAGTTTAAGTGACTCCACGCCTTCCAAAGTGGACCTTATTAGAGCCTCTGCTTGCTTGTATTCTAATGCCTATAGACATGTATGTTTGATAGGGCCCTCAGGAAACCATAAAGAGAGGACCGGTGGTGTTTTTACTTGCCTTGGTTTGTTTAAGTCAACCTGCAGCAGTTCTTAGGCTTTGCTTGTCAAGTTTTGCATGCAAAGTTATTATTAAGGGTTGAGGAGACAGCCAGGCTGATTCCTCTTGGACAGTTGGCATCCCTGGAGCATATGACATTTAATTAACGAAGAGAACACTCCACTAGCCTTCAGGTATTCTCCTGACTTTGAAAGTAACCACGGAAACAAACAAAAACAAATAACCACTGAAATAGCAAAAGATAGCCACAAGAGGGCAAGATGTTACAAAAAATAGATTCAAAACACAATTTGAAATCCCTTAAATTAGGGATTTCTGAAAATCGCAGAAAAACTTCATCAGGAAGCTTTAAAACAGGATTGGAAGGGGATGGGAGACACAAAGTTGGAGATAAAGTCAAATGAAAGCTTATGAATGAGGAGCAGGCTGTGATTGGCTCTAATAGGGTCCAATAATAATCATAAAAATGAAGGAAGGAAAGCAGATCACAAAACATACAGTCTCTGGTCTATATATGACTGCCATGAATATGTGAAACTAACAGCAAGAACTGGAATTTCAGAGAGACGCAATGTAGTATCAATGGAAGACTTCACATACCCTGATTATATGTTGGGAGACAATTTCTGCCAAATATGTGATACCTGAAATTCTGGGGGCGCCCCTTTGCAAGGCCCCCCTTACTTGTAATACCTGAAAGCCAAAGTCTGGAATACATGCAATGAGTGGGTACAAAAGCCCTAGAAATACATGCTAGTTAATTACCTTAAAGAAAATGTTTTGGCATCATTTGATTTATTTTAGTTCGATACCCTGTGGCTGAGATGTAATCATGACCAATAAACAATGAACTGTGAGGAAAAATATTTTTTTTAATTGTATATGGCCCAAGGAATTATATGCAATGAAAAACCCCACCACAGGACTGCCCCTACGATCAATATGGGGTCAGCCCAGAACAATTCCAAACCAGGTATATTTATACACAAAGAATACAAAGGTACAAAAGGAGGAGGGGCTAGCTGCAGATATCATGAGGGGAATGAGCAGGACACAATCAAGAGGCATATATCACCAACAGCAAAGGTTGCAAAGGTTACAATATCTGAACAATTACATAAGCACACATCACCATTGTTGGCTGCAATTCGTATCCGAGAATGCATTTTTTCCTGAAGCAGGAAAGATGCCATTGGCATTAATTTGTTTAAGGTGGATCTCAGCTTGCCATGAAGTGACCCACACACTATGATCACGGAGCCATTTCCTGCGGCACATATAAAATGAGACATGTAGGATTTAACACCAGGATTGCAATGGACTGCCACAGCCTTGACGGTATTATCAAGGTGCGCCTTCACAGCCAGTCCATCTGGCATGGCTTTTTCTGCCTTCATGACTGTTTGGAATCAGAGTTCCTCCTCTGCTCATTTTGCTGCTGGGCCCAATATGATAGTTTCTAGTGGCATTTCCTCCACGGAGGGGGACCATCACCCCACCTAAAGGGGGTCATCCACCCATAGCCCTTGGCCCCTTTAGGGAGTTAGGTTATTTACTGCCACCGAACACTTGGCGTTGAGTCACTGGCTATATGGTTTAGTCCATGATCATAGCGGGATTTCTGGCCAGACATTATACATTGTCTAGAACCACTCAGTCAGAAGGTGAGCATAGATGTGTGGTGCAGGATATTCATCAGCTCTATCACTGAAATTCTTCCTTCATCCTAACTGTAAGAGGTATAGGAGCCCTTGCCTCTTTTTTATGTGGCTACCCTAAGAAGAACCACATGAGTCCCTCCCCCCTTCATTGTTCCTTGTACAGTAATACACAGGATAACGATTGGACCGGATAGCACTAGAATCAGATAACGATGCAAGATTTTTGGAAAAATCTTGCATCGGATAACGATTGTTTTAGCGCAATTGCTATCCTAGGGTCAGTTTGACTTCAGGTACAACCGCGCAGTTTGTCCCTGATGTCAGGGCTTTTTTAAAAAAGCGTTGTTCGATGCATGTGTCGGACAACGTTAAAAATCGGATAACGTCATGACTTGTGGAACCAAGTCATAACGTTATCCGATGTACTACTGTATTTTCATAATCTCTGACAAGTGATAGTTCTGTTTCAGCCATGCTAGTGACTTAGAGACACTTGAGAAAAATAAAGTCTTAGCTGTCATTTGTCAAATATTTACAGAATGAGTTCCAATTTGTCATCATCACCAGACTTTTCAGCTAGTAATTCTGTATGCTAATTATTCATTTTAGGAACATGTACTTTCCCCTCACTTTGATCTCTGACCAGTGACCAATTTTGTTTTGTGTATAAGGCTAGGAAAGTCACCTTCTTTAGAAAACAAACAAGAACCCCTGCACACCCATTTGTGCTTTGAATTGCAGCCTCATAGCCACCTTTCTTTCTTTATTCCTTTCAGATGCACCACCAGCATATAATAACATACAAAGCTAAAATTAACACATCTAAAAACAAAATAGAATTTAAAAGGGCTAGATGACATCTGCCCAATATCGGGCCACTTCAACAGCATTTCCTCTTGCCAACATAAGATCCTCCTCAATGCACATTGAGGGGCATCGTGTGCATTGTATCATATGGAAGATAGTTTGTACTTCTCCGCATTCACACCGGCTGTCGTCTACAGGGAAACCCCACTTTCTCAGATTAGCCCTTGATCTGCCTACCCCTGCATGCAGTCTATTTAAAGTTTTCTACACAGGCCATGTTCTTAGCCAAGTGGTAGAGAGTCATGTGGTTCTGCCCAATTATCTGGTAGCTCCTTGCTCGCCTTCCATAGTTCCAAGGCGGTCTGTGGGGGGTGGTTATTGGAGGGGCAGAAGTTGTGAGGAAACTATGCCTTGAATTCAGTCTCTGCTTTGGTGGTTGGTGATCAAATAGCAGGCGTGTTTCTGAGGACCTTGCTTTGACCCACTTTTCCTGAGCAGCACTTTCTTGATGGAATTTTGATGGAGGGATGCCAGCTAAGTAATGCACATTTTGTAACGGGGTTGATCTTAGGCATCCTGTGACCAATCTTGCTATTTCATTTAGAGCCACATCCACCTGCCCTGAATGCTTTGATCTGCACCACACTGGACTAGCATATTCTCCTGCAGAGTAATATAAAGCTAGCATGGAAGTTCTTAATGTGTGTGGTTGGGCACCCCAACTTGTGCCTGTTATATTCCTCAGGATATTGTTTCTGGCAAAAACTTTCTGTTTAGTATTGAGGCAGTGGGTCTTTAAAGTGAGAGTTCGATCCAGGGTAACTCTCAGGTATTTGGGGGTGACGCAATTCCAAGTCAGCTGCAACCCTCCTGATGCCTAATGTTTTTCAAATGAAAAGCATAGAGTTGAGTTTTTAGGCAGTTTGGCTTCAGTTGGTTATTCTTATACTATATAGCCAGTAAATTCAAAGCCTCAGTCAGTTTTTTCTCAACAGCCTCAAAGGTTGTGCACTGTGTGGCAATTACCAGGTCATTGGCATAAAGAAAGCTCCTAGTGGCTTCCAGCAGTGGTTGATTACACTGGTCAACACAATTTTTCTGGCATGAGGTACTCTAACGATTCTAAGGTAATTTTGAGGTGGTGTTTCCAAATCTGCCATCCATTTTTTCTAGCACATCAGGTTTTTGAGATCTCAAATATAAGGCGTCCAACACCTTACAAAACTGAATCCGGGATAGTGGGGCGGGGCCAACGTCATGACGTCATGGGCGGGGTCAACGTCACGACGTCATGGGCGGGGCCAAAAAATAAAGGAGCAAAAAATGGCTCCAATAAACTGTGCATGCGCAGAAACTCAATCTGATGCATTGCGCATGCATCAGATTGAGTTTCTGCGCATGCACAGTTTATTGGAAAATAAGCCATGTGCCGATTTTCGGGGGGCTCTAAAAATATAAGCAACCCCACACACAATTGGTCACTTACATGGTGTTTCGCTTAAAGAGCAAACTCGCTTAAAGAGCAATCCTGTGGAACACATTATGCTCTTTAAGCGAGGTACAACCGTCACCGGCTGGGAGGAAGATAAAAGGGGCCTCCCTCGGCCACCCGGCCTCGAAGGGAGAGAACTTGGGGGTCTTGGGCGGCTATGGAGGACTCAATGGGGGGGGGGGTTGGTGAGATATTGTTTTGTTTGTATGGAAGCCGCCTAGAGTCAGGTTCGCCTGAGCGAGGCGGGGTATAAATTTGAAGAATAAATAAATAATTAATAAATAAATAATTGCAATATACCTATGAACAGCAAATTTATCATCATACACACAGCTATACAAAACTCCTGGCATGAGCTTTTGCAGTTGTTTTATACTAATTTCAGGCTGCTGATTACAAATATGATCTTAGATTTGCTCTATCACATCATGTTTTTATGCTATTGGCCAACCCAATTGTCATTCCTGACTGCATGTTGGTGCGAGTCAGTTATAGAATTATAGTGATAAAATTAGTGACTGGTCAACACAATTTTTCTGGCATGAATGATTCTAAGGTAATTTTGAGGTGCTGATTCCAAATCTGGCATCCGTTATTTTCTAGCACATCAAGTTTTTGAGATCTCAAATATTCCAATATACCTACGAACAGCAAATTTATCATCATATTTGTTGAGCTAACATACGTACCTAATAAAATATGCACAAAAAGGTAAATTGACAATATCTTGGAAACTCAAGAGCACTTGGATGTAGAATGAGCATCAAGATTCACTATTTACATAGTCACTTGGCCAACTTTCCAGAGAACTTGGGTGACATGAGCGAAGAGCACGGTGAACTTTTTCATCAAGACATTAAAGTAATGGAAGAAAGTTACCAAGGCCGATGGAACACCAACATGATGGCAGATTACTGTTGGTCCTTGATGAGAGACATAACACATGTTGAACGTCACAGAGCGTCCAAGAAAAGGTCGTTCATGGCAATGTAAGGTCGATATTGTCAATTTATCTTTTTGTACATATTTTCATATCTTAACGTTTCAATTCTTACATGTTAATATGCTTTCACTCTCAACTTTGTGCTTCAGTTCATAATTATATATGTTTGTTCAATAAAGTATTGCATATTGGATGTTATTTTATTTGGTCCGTATGTCTGTTTAGCTCAACAAATATGATGATATATTTGCTGTTCGTAGGTATATTGCAATATTTGAGATCCAGTGGTGGGATGTCAAAAAATTTATTACCCCACCGTGATGTCATCATAGTGTGGGTGGAGCTAACATCATGATGTCATGATATCATGGGCAGGGCCAAAGAAAAAATAAATAAATACAAAAAAAGTAAAGAAAATAAGCACACACACACACATCCCTCACACACACACACACACACACACACACACACCCCTTGGCGTGCATGCGCAGTGGGGGAACCAGTGAAAAGGTAAGCCCTGAAGGTGGTTCCCCCAAAAGCTGCTACCGGTTCTCCGGGACACTGGCGAAAGTTGATACCGGTTCCGGGGAACTGGTGAGAACCTGTTACATCCCATCACTGCGTGACGGAACCCTGTTGACTTTCCCACCGAAGTGGTCCCTATTTATCTACTTGCAATGTCTTACTTTCGAACTGCTAGGTTGGCAGGAGCTGGGGCAAAGACGGGAGCTCCTTCCGCCCTGCAGTGTTCGGGTCTCGAGGGGCTGACCCTGCCGCCTTCCAGTCAGCGTCTTAGCCACTTGAGCAGTCGCTACCCTTTTTTTAAAAACACACCGGAGGGGGAAACAAAACAAATGGGAGAAAACTTGGGACGTGGGGGAGTTTCCCCTGCCTACGCAACTGGGCAGGCGGGCGGGTGCCGGCGTGCCCGTCGCGCTCCCCCCTGCCGAGGCCCGTCCTCCCTCCCTCCCACAGCTCCCCCGCACTCCCTCCTCCTCCCCCCAGCGTTGCACATCGGGCTGCCTTTGCCTGCTGACGCGGAGATCCCGGAGGTTCCTCCTCGTTGCTACTGCCGCGGCTGGCGGGTCATGCATGCAGGCTGCGCTCTCACCGCCTCCCTCACCCCCCCTTTCCCAACCCGCCTCCCGCCCCTGGCTGGGTTTTCCCGTTCATTTGCAAGGAACCACCACCACTGCCACGCTTCATCTCTTTCTCCCCCCCCCCGTAAGAGCCCCGGGGTTGGGGGGGGCAGAAACACACCCACCCACCCTTGACTGGGGGCGCCTCGTGTGTATGTGGGCGTGCGCGCGCGTAAAAACCGGGGTGTCCTCCTGGCTCCCGCCAAAAGCTGCTGCCCCCCCTCCCTCCCCCCCAAAAAACAACAACAGAGAGGTGGAAACTTGCCCCCGGCGGAGTCCACGCCGCGTCTCGTCCCTGAAGTTTTTTAAGCCTTTAAAACAACGCCAGGCGAGCTTTGGCGCTGGAAAGGGGGCGTGAGAGGAAATACGGGCGGGGAGGTGCCTAAAAAGCCCCGCTGGCTTCCCCTGCCTTGCTCCAATTTTTTTTAAAATTTTCCTCCCGGTGAGGCGTCCGATCCGGACGCCTCAAAAACGTTTTTACCCCCACGGAGAGCCCTCCGGAAATCCTTAAAACGGTTCTGTGGATCCGGTCAGAACCGGTGTCATCCCATCACTGTTGAGATCTCAAAAACCTGATGTGTTAGAAAAAAACAGATGCTAGATTTGGAATCAGCACCTCAAAATTACCTTAGAATCGTTCATGCCAGAAAAATTGTGTTGACCAGTCACTAATTTTATCACTATAATTCTATAATTAACTCGCACCAACATGCAGTCAGGAATGATAATTGGGTTGGCCAATAGCATAACATGTGATGTGATAGAGCAAATCTGAGATCATATTTGTAATCAGCAGCCTGAAATTAGTATAAAACAACTGCAAAAGCTCATGCCAGGAATATTTTTTTTGTATAGCTGTGTTATTAGCATATATGTTAAACTGTGGGGGGCTAGCACACTGCCCTGCAGGAGGCCATTTCTTTGAACTCTCTATCAGCTGTGTTGTCCTTGGAAATTGGAAAAAAAAACCCTACGGTTTTCCAATAAACAGCTTATGATTTTTGTGAATTTAAAATCCTTTGTGCTGTAGGAAACTTTCTTCAGCAAGACTGCGTGGTTGACTGTGTCATAAGCTGCAGTGAGATCTATAAACACGATGCTTGTGATTTCCTTCAGGTCAAAACCATCATCTATGTACTGTGTTAAGTTAAAAATTTGTGCTATACAATCTTTGTCAGGTCTGAAACCAGCTTGCTGTGGTAGGAGCTGGGGTTCTACTATTGCAGACAGTCGGTTCACGATTAAACATTCATATATCTTATATAGGTGAGTAAGAAGAGATATGGGCCTATAGCTTTTTGGGTCTTCTGGTGGTTTGCCTGGTTTAAGTGTAGCTATCACCCGAGCCTTCCTCCATATCTTTGGTATCTGGACTACAATCAAGCAGTTATTATACAGGCTAAGTAACCATTTTTTGTTATTGGTCTAAAGTATTTGATCTGCTCAACCCAAATCTCATCCATGCCAGCTCCTTTACCGTTCTTACACCTGTATACTGCCGCTTCCAACTCTCCTATGGTAAAGGGGGTAGTCAAATCACTTATCTTCCATTCCTCATTCCTTCTTATCCTCTGTTTGTTTTTCAGTGGATTGGAATCTGGTTTCCAATTAAGTAGTAGCTGGGGCGCAATTTGGTTAGCTGAGACATTGGCATGTATGCTTTGTTTGGTTACATCATTATTAAGACGATTAAGTAATCTTCATGCTTTTTGACTACTGTGACTTGTGTCAATTTCTTCTATGAGTTTAATCCATTTGCCCCTGTTATTCTCTGAGATAGCTGATCCTACCTGTTGTCCAGCTTTAATGGTCTCTTTGTTGAGTGGATTTGCAACAAAAAGGATCAAATATTTATTCAGTAAGTCAACAGTTTCCTGTGTTAGACCTTGGATGTAGGAAGTCCTATATCAGTGATGGCAAACCTTTTAGAGACCAAATGCCCAAACTGCAATCCAAAACTCCGTTATTTATCGCAACATGCCAAGACCTTAACAAGGGAGAAAGGAAATGCTCTGCTGGGCAGAGGGAAGGGGCAAACTCTGTGCTGGGGGAGGAAGGAAGCACTTCCATTGGGCTGCTGGGCAGAGGGGTGGAACAAACTCTGTGTTGGAGTGACTGCATGGGTGCCCATAGAGAGGCTCCAAGTTGCACCTCTGGCACACGTACCATAGGTTTACTATCACTGTCCTATATCATCGAGGCATAGATTCCCTAGAGCATTTCTGGTCAGCATCAATAAACTTACCGTATGATATGGGGGTCTGGATTAATATCTGCCACTTTTCCATCCAAGGCCACTGAAAACTTGGGCCAATCAGCATATTTAAAGTTGTACCTTCATCGGCATGTCACAACTTGCAGTCAAACAGCAGCTGTGATCTCACATAGAATGGACCAGTGTTGGGTATTTGGTATTGGCTCCCCTACTGACTTCAAGCATTGATGTGCTACATTCTCACTTATGAAAATGAGGTCTGGGTTATAACCTCCTCCTGTGATTTTTGGGGTAGTGAAGGTTTTTTGGTCCAACCTACATGGTTTGCCAGTGTTTTTCTTCTGCTGTGTATCTTCTGCTTCCCCCAGTTGCTTTGTAGGAGGAAGACCTACCAGCATAATACCCATCCAAAGTATGGAAATCCCTTTTCAGAGAAGCAAGACTGATAGCAGTTGTCTGGCCAGGTTAGCTTGCTGTGGAAATAGAGTAGACCACACTGCCAGTGACTCAACACCTATCATCAGGTGGTGGTTAACTAACTTGACAACCCTGAGGACTAACAGCCATGGGTGGCAATGTCCACAGGGAAGGGTGATGGTCTCCAAGTGGATTAAACCCCACTTGAATACTTCTTGAAGGAGAGCAGCAGCTTCATAAATACTGACCTGGGGCTGATGAGGGCTTTGTGTGAGCCAAAAGAGCTCAGGACCAGAAAGTGATTCCTGGAACTGGATCAGTGGTATGGGTGTCATGCTGTGATGTGGAAGGCAGATGGAAGGCTACTGCATTATATGGTCCCCAGGACAATCTTCAAGGCTGATCGCCATGATGATAGCCAATATCTAGAATTGGATATGGCAGTTGAAGAAGAGAACTACCGTAGTAACAGAAATTATTAAACCTAAGATAGTGCTATCTTGGTTTTTTTTTTCTCGGACTGTGAAGAGTTTGTATATAACAGAGAAGGTGTCCTGTCATTCTTTCCCTGTTGCCCCTCAGCTGCTTTGTAGGAGGGCTCACGTCTCTTTTCCATCACTCCCAGAGGGTGAAAACCAACACCACTCTCCAGTTGTACAAACCCTCCAGGGCCCCCTCCCTGCGTGCTCTTCTCTGGGCCAGCTCCCAGAACTTGTTGGCTTAGTAAGGACAAGAATTCCCTGAAGTGTCCACAGTCTGTGGTTGGCGTGTCAGCTGCTCACAACTACATGGAAAGCATGCAGCTATGTTAGGCTGGGAGGGAGACCCCAGGGCCCCCTCCACTCAGTGCCGTCCCGTAGGGCTGAAGGCTTTGCCTGCAGTTTGTGCCAGCCTTATGCCTGCACCGCATGCCCCCCTCTCCCTGCTCTGTGCCAGGAAGGGATTGGGGAAGCGCTGATGGCCACATTCTGCTTTTCAAGTCTGTGCTGCAGTCACTTCTCCACGGGGTGCCTCCTTGCTCTGCCTTTGATAAGAGACAGAGTGAGACAGAGCGACCCCATTGTGTCATGCTGTGGTGGCGTTGGCAAGCAAACTGGGACACTCCCCGGTGGGATCAGCCTTTTCCCACGTGGCTGCATCTCCTTGTTGTGACCACCCAGCATCGTCCACAGGGGGTTCTCATGTGACTCCCTGTTCCTTCAGGCTGAGACCCTTGGCAGCTTCTGATAAGCCTTTTTTGGTGGAAGGACATCTACATGACATCTGTTGGGGTTTAGCCTCCATCCCTCTTTCTGTGCCACTGCTTTCCTCATCGTGTGATTTCTAACCATTCATGGGGCTTCAGCTACAGTTGACCGGCAGGGGATACCCACCCAGGTGATAGATTGAATCCTGATGTTGGGCTCAGGTAAGCAATATGATGTGATATTCCCTTCCTTGTCATTCTGTGATTGCTGGATAGATTTGGAAATCTTCCCAAAAGGATGGGGAATATTTGCCCTCCAAATGTTGCTGGATTGTGGCTCTCATGTTCCCTCACTACCAGCTGTGATGGCTAGGGCTGATGGGAACACCAGTCTATCACCATCTATGGAGCTGCCAAGCGCCCACTTCTGTTCTAAGGTTGCAAACCAACCTTAAGTATAAGGCTGTCTGTTTGACCCATTGGTCTTCTAGCTTAGCAGCACCTGTATGTTTATTTATTATTTGTTTATTTGTTCATATTTATCCACCGCCCTTCTCACCAAAGTGACTCAGGGTGGTTTACAAGTAATAAAAGAAATCACAATAAAAACACAAACACTGCCTAAAAACCTCAACTACAAAACTGTTAAAATTAAAATTTAAATCTAAAAAGATTAAAAGCATGCCATATTGCTACATCTTACTATTCTTACTGATTAAAAAATAGAGGTAGAGAGGGGCTTAAATCATCCAGCGAGCTGGGTCATTGTGCATCCCATACTCCATACCTGCCTTGTCAACCACGTTTTTAGATTCTTCCTAAAGGGCAGCAGCTCCATCTGGAGAAGTAACTCCGTTGGCAGGAGGTTCCATAGGGCTGGAGTGGACACATGGAAGGCCCTCCTTCTAGAGCCAGAGAGATGCGCCTCTCTGGCCAATGGAACAACTAGAGAGCCTCTCCAGTCTGCTCTGGTGGGACGGACAGATGTTCTTAGGGTGAGGCAGTCTCTTAAGTATCCTGGCCCATTACCATGTAGGGTTTTAAAGGAACAGCAGTGGTTCTTGAGAGGTCTTTCTGGTCCTTGCTTCACACTGAACTGAAAAACATCTACACATGAGCAGTGGAACCTTCACTTTATGTTTGCAGTGGCAGCTGCAACTCTTGTAGTGATACTGGTTCTCCATAAATGGCTGCCTTTTATGAAGTCTGATCATTGATCTATCTACATCAGTGGTCTCAAAACTTTGACCTCCCAAATGTTTTTAGCCTACAGTCCCAAGTAAGGGTTGTTTGTTTGACATTCATGATCCAAAACCTCTGGAAGACCAAAGGTTCTCCATCCCTGATCTTTATATCACCCAAGGCTTCATTTGGAGTATCTCCCAGAATTTCTTCACTTTGCAATTCTTCTTCCCTCAGAAAATGTATTTTCACATTGAATAATGTTGTCTCAAGTATTGCAGCTGGTCTTAATTGGGACAACCAAAAGTGCACAAAAATATGTGTACAGGTAAGTTTTTTTTAAACTTACAGATCTCTTGATCAGATAAGATTACAAAAAGTGAAATACAGCAGTTGGGAATTTTCCCATCAGGATTGTAGTAACTATGGTATGTGATTGTAATTTCTACATAGGGCACACCTGTACATTTTTTTGTTTAGACTAGTGGTTTCCTGTTTAGACTAGCTGGCCCAAAGATGCCTTTCTGTCTGTCTGTCTCTCTTTCTGTCTGTTACCCAAAGGACCAGATTGTCACTTTGCAATCCACATCAGATACAGTACAAATAAAGACATAACATAAATAAAATCTACTTAATAGCAGTGGAAAAATCCCCATTATAATATCATATTTTAAACCTGTTAACACACAGCAATGGGAAATCAATAAACAAAGGCAGCAGCAATGGAAACTAAATGAAATCAACTGAAATCGGATAAAATCAGTTAGGCAGCAGAATGTTATCAAAGGCCAAACTAGACATTTCCAGCTATGCTGTAGCCAAAAGAAAAGAAAAGCATCTATGGATGACTAATGGAAACTCTTCACATTCTTAGTGACACATGAGAAGCAAAGATAAAGGAGAAGAGAAGTAGGCTCTGTACAAGAGCAGGAGCAGGTGGTAGCTTGACAGGACTACTGAAAATCTGAACAAACAGCTAGCTTTTGATCAAATCTGTCCTTCCTCAGACTGTGCACCAATATATTATGGATAGTACATAAAGAAAATACATACAAGAGTTCAAAAATCTCTTGGCAGATGAGTATCCCAGATCCCAGATTAAAGGTGATCCAAATTAATATTATCTATGGTTAGAAACAGATTTTCCCCCTTCTGTTTACAGTCCTGCTTGGCCATGTTATCTTGGCTATGTTATCTTCTAGATTAGAAGATGCTCTGAAGACAACATAGGCTCTTAATATCAGTCAAGCAGGACTGCAAATGGATGAAAATGTTTGTTTCCAACCACTGGGTAATACTGTTAATTTGGCTTCAACTAGCTTTCTCTAGTGGGTAGACTAAATTTTATTCCCAGTTCTCTGATGTGAGCTTGCCACATATCTGTACAGTATTACCTTTTTATTCGGCCAAATAGGGACTATGAGTTTCAAAAGAAGGTAAGAGGGGGTAAATGTAGATTATTCAGTAGCTCTTTGTTTGGGAAAAACAGACAGGAAATCCAGCCAGTGGTTACAGGGGAAGATTCTGAAACCACACCTTCAATAGTGTCCAGTAGTGTGTTTAAACTCACATTTAATACATATTCCAGTCTTCCCCCCCCCTCCAAAAAAAAAGACAACAAAAGTGCAGTAATTATAGGACCATTGCATTAATTTTCCAAGCAAGCAAAGTGATACCCAAGGTTTTGCAACAAAAGGCTTTTGCCTTATATGAAGCAAGAAATACCTGAAGTTCATGATAGATAAAAACAAGAGGCACTAAAGATCTTACCACAATAGTTCTCCACCTTTTTAAGCCAGAGGCCGGGTTATGCTCCCTGAGACAGCTTCAGGGGCCGGATGGCCATTTTGCCTTTCCTCCACCACATGACACTTCCTGGTATGGTGGAGGTGATGGGAAGGCCACATAAAATGGTGCTGTGGGCTGCATATGGCCCATGGTCCACAGGTTGAGGATCCCTGTCTTACCACAAACATTTGTTGTCCAGGAGCACACCAAAGAATTTCAGTAGATCAGACTGATTAATAAGCATGTGTGGTATCTTTTGATAAAAGTGCAAAAAAAGACTGAACCAGGAGACATTAGCACAATTCTGGGGCAACTACAGGCTGGAGCAAGGAGCTTCAGTTCACCCTTGTGTCACAATGGATCCTTTACACCAAGGTTTCCCAACCACTGGGCCACAGATGGGTACCCGGCCATGGGCTGTCCTGAACTGGGCCGTGGCCGTGGGTGGCACTGGGAACCCTGATGGCAGCCTTCTGCCCTCAACGTGCTCCGCTGGGTCTGCCCTGAAAAAGGAGCGACAGTATAGGCTTCGGATGCAACTGATTGGCAGGTGGCCAGGCCCCTCTTCCATGTTGTTTGTTTGTTTGTTTGTTTGTTTGTTTGTTTGTTTGTTTGTTTGTTTGTTTGTTTGTTTGTTTGTTTGTTTGTTTGTTTGTTTGTTTGTTTGTTTGTTTGTTTGTTTGTTTGTTTGTTTGTTTGTTTGTTGTATTTAAATTTGTATGCCGCCCACTCAAAAACACAACTCCGGGCAGCTCACAGAAACGGAAGAACATCTTAAATACGATAAAATAGCATAGAATAACAGTAAATAAATCACAGTATCATATAAATCATGAATCACCGCATCATAAGACACTGCAAAAAGGAAGAAAAACATACATTTGAAAAAAGTCCCATAATAACAAAATAACAGTCACCGCATGAATGAAACCACGGCACCACAACCAAAACCGTTGGCGGAGCCTGGAGGTTGTCTTCTGCCACCTGCAGCCATGGCGGCTCTTTATTCCCCTGGCCATTGGTGGGACCCGGAGGTTGTCATCGTTGTCATCTTCTGCTGCCCGTAGCCATGGCAGCTCTTTATCCCCCAGCCGTTGGTTGGGTCCAGAGGTTGGTGGCCGCCCGTTTCCACGGCAGTTCTTTATCCCCCAGCTGTTGGTGGGGCCTGGAGTTCGGCAGCTTAACTAAGGCCGGTCTGTTGAAAAATTGTTTAGCATGAAACCAGTCCATGATGCAAAAAAGTTTGGGGACCCCTGCTTTACACCACACTTGGCATGTATAGGCATGCATTGAACTGAGGAAATAAGTCAATGTACTAGAGGCTAAATCTTGACTGCTAAAAGAATCAGGTTCCAAAAAGGTTTATTTGAAATCAGGTACAGGTCATGGGTACTTGTCCCAATTTCTGTGTTCTTTAAGAAACCTTACCCAAATGGGGCTTTTAAAAACAAACAAACCCTAGAATCACAGCTGCAAAGCACTTTATGGATTTCCCTCTTCCCCTCAGGCCCCCTATAATAGGATTTCTCACCCGTTAAAAAACAAAAACTAATCTCCATCACCACTGGCTTCCATTCTAAAACAGGGGGAGGCATCTGCATTTAAAGTTATATCTAAGGGAGATTGTTTAATAAATTTTGTTGTTGTTGTTCAGTCACACAGTCAAGTTTGACCCTTTGTGACCCCATGGCAGTAGCGTAGCATGGGATTCAGCTGCCTGGGGCGTAAGCCAAATTTGCCGCCCCCTGAGCAGGGCCTAGGATGCCAGTACCCTCTCCTGCTAGGGCTTCTGGGAATTGTAGTCAAAGAACACCCATATACCCAAAAAAGTGCCACCTGGGGTGGCTCCCCGGGTCCCCCATGCTACGCTATGGACCACCACTCACCAGGCTCCCCTGTCCTCTGCCATTCTCTGCAGCCCACAGAGGTTTACACCAATGTGCCAAAACCTTTCCCTGGTTTTCTAGATAGAAAGCACTTAGAAAAGTTTTCCCATTCCCTTCTTCTGGAGGTGCCCTGGGACTGCAGAGCTTGCTTGAAGCCACATGAATTGGTCTTTTTAAAAAAATGCATAGTAGGAGACTGAACTTCCAAAGTCTGGCTCCACTAATCCTGAAACCACTGAGAGATCCAGCCAGAGGACTCCTCATTAAGACTGGTGCTGTTCAACAGAGAGTGCAAACATTTGCGTTAGGTTAGCTGAGGTAGAAAGAAGCTAATAAAAAAGTGGAAAGTAAATGCGGACTCCTTGTTTACTTTTCATTTTTATGAGCTTCTACCTCAGCTAACCTAATTGAACTTCTGCACTCTCTGAAGGATGGACAACACCAATCTTACTGTGGAACTGCGTTCCCCCTCACCGCCACATTTTGTGTCCAGTTAACACTTTTTCAAAAACAACCAGCCCCACTGCCATTTCTGTTAGATTTGCTGAGTGAGCAAACCTGGACAGGGGCCTAATCTTTCCCATTAGACTGGCCTGGCTCCTCGGATCTCACTTCTTCTGAAAAAGAGAAGCCAAGAGGCTACTCCTATATTTCTGGACAGCAACAGCTGGGCAGAAAACATTATAAACAAGAAAAAGGGGAGGTAGTTTTCTCCCCCTATAAATGCAAAAGGGAAAGTCTTCAACAGGTTGAAGGCATTTCAATCAAAATGGGGGGGGGTTGGTTTCTCAACCTTGGGTCCCCAGATATTCTTGGACTTCAATTCCCAGAAGCCCTGGTCAGCAGATGTACTGGCTTGAACTTCTGGTAACTGAAGTCCAAGAACACCTGGGAGACCAACATTGAGAATCCCTGTGTGGCAATTCATCTTTTGGATGTTGACCTGTTATGTTATGAGAACAAAGTGCTCAGAGGGAGTCCTGAAGGCGGGGGAGGGGGCATCCAGTTTACTCATGGCAAAGTAACAGAAGTTACTGCTGCTATTGTCTCTTTTATCTCAGCTTGGGAGACCAATTGGGGAGAGAATCAATGGAGGTTGATCTCCACCCCACCCCACCCCATCAAAGTACCATAGATTCAGAGCTGGAGTGTTTGATCCCTGATGCTAAATGTGAGCCAATAGGGAAGACAGTTATGAGCATACCATGCGATTCATTCTTGCACACAAACACACGTTCCCTTTCGCAAACTGGCTGGGAATCTTCTGCTTTGGATGTCTGGAACTCCTCAGCACTTGAAACGCTCTCTTTGAAGTGACAATGAGAAAAGCCTCACACCTGTCATGTCAGCAGGAGACATTCCCTTTGTTCCTGGTAATGACATGGGGGTGGGGGTGTATGTGAAATTACAGCGAATTTGCCTGTTTTCTGGAGCAGGCGAAAGGAGTGATTTGCTTTTCAGGTGCCATGCTAAGGCAGGCTGCCTTTGAGTTGCAGCTATGCCAGAGCTCAGGCTTGCCTGGAAGATGTTACAGTAATAACAAGAGTGATTCTGACCATGTACAGAATACTTTTTCTTGATTCATACCAAATGAGGCCTTTGATGAGACAGGACAATTATTTCTGAGGGCTATGGTGGTTTAGTGGTTAAGAAGCTTGCCTTGTTAGCTGGAAGGCTGGCAAATTGGCAGTTCAAGACCTGGGTACTGCATGAGGGATTGAGCACCCATCTCTGTTCCAGCTCCTGCCAACCTAACAGAACAAAAGCAAGAAGTTGCAAGTAGATAAACAGAGACCACTTCGGTGGGAAAAGATCTCGGGGACATGAAACGAGTCTCATTCAGGTGTCCCTGAGTGGAGTTTCTCTAGCAAGAATCCTTTCAACCCAGAATAATTTCTGACAGATGATGATGATGATGATGATGATGATGATGATGATGATGATGATGATGATGATGGTTGTTGTTATTGTTTCATCTGAGGAAAGTTTTGGTGTCTGTTAATATTTATTTATTCATTCATTTATTTATTTCAATGTCCATCACTGCCACCTTGCTGAAGCTGAGCTTGTATATTTTATATACGTACAGTAAAACCTTGCATTAAGAGTGCCTCGCTTAGAGACTAACTTGTTTAAAGAGCAGAATTTTCTCTGAATGTTCACTTCGCTTAACAAATAAAGCCAAACAAAAACTTGCTTAATAAATCGGGGTTCACAATCCCCCCCCCCCCACAAACACAATTGGTCACTTTCAATGGTGTTTCACTTAAATAGCAAACTCACTTAAAGAGCAATCCTGTGGAACGCATTATGCTCTTTAAGTGAGGTACCACTGTGTTTGTAAAATATATAAACTCAGCAGCATACAGTTTTTCAAATAGATGTGCCTATGGAACCCCCAGGAACTAATTGGTTCAGCCTAATGGGTGGGGAAATCCTCGGAAAGACGGGACTGCTATTCCCACGGAGGAGAATCAGCCCCTTCCTCACCTGGGTTTAGGATTTCAAGTCATTTTTTTTTTGTAGGAGGGACACCTGGAGGCTGAATTCACATAAGTGAGCTTATGCATTTGCATTTATACAGTCAAACCTTGCATAAAGAGTGCCTCGCTTAAAGAGTAACTCGCTTAAAGAGCAGCATTTTCTCTGAATGTTCGCTTCGCTTAACAAATAAAACCAACCAAAAACTCGCTTAACAAATAAATCGGGGTTTGCAATTCCCCCCACAATTGGTCATTTACAATGGTGTTTCGCTTAAAGAGCAAACTCGTTTAAAGAGCAATCCAGTGGAATGCATTATGCTCTTTAAGCGAGGCACCACTGTATTCTATTTTAGGGTTTTATAGACTATGTGTGGAGCTGACTCCTCTATGTTGTGGATGCCCTACTTTGGTTGATAAATATATCTTGGACTTTGTCCTACTTTGGATTAAAAGAGACATTTGAATTTTTCTCTTCAAACAAATTCTATTGTGGTGCTGATGGGAAAAATGTTCAGGGTGTGCAAGTTGTACCATCTAGTTTTGTTATTTTACTATTATTGTTTGTTATATAAAAATATATATAACCATTTTGTGAAGTTTGTATATATAGTCGTTGAGCGCTCCTCGTATCTGAGTACTGTATACATTTTTCCTGGAAGTCATTTTCACAGTTGATGGATGTGTCTCTGGTGACTCAGTAAACTAATCCTGGTGTGAAATATGCGACCACACGCATTATACTGAATAGATGGTTGATTCCATGCTTGTTGCTTAGTCTCTTCATGTCTTCAGTGTTCTCCTTTGAAGTGATCAGTACCAGCAGAGATGGTTTGGCACCAAAGTGGGCGGTCTACAGCCTCTCCATCCCAGGTTGTGGGTTTATACCCGACACCTTCATGGTTTGTTTCAGCTAGTCCTTATAATGCTTATAATGCTTCAAAGGAGCTCCACGAGCTCTTATACCAGAGCAAAGTTCCCCATGAAGAATTTGACAAGGAAACCTGGAACCATCCATACGGTGGACATGCCCTATCCACCTAATACGATGACCTATGATGGAAGCCTCAATGCTATTTACATGTGTCTTGTCGAGAACTGAGAGAGAGGCACACACAGAGAGACATTAGTCTTACCTTTTATTCACTGTTCACAGTATCTCCCTCCAGAGACTAACTTTCACCAACTAGAAGTCATTATTTTGTCTTTCTTTCTGGTTATGGTCAAATCACCAAAGAGTCTTCTGCGATCCTTAACATTGGAAGTATACTGTGTCTTGCCTCCAGTCTTGTAGGTTATTAAAGGCCCATTAAAAGTGAACAAACTGTACAAATCCTTTTGACAAAGTCAAGTCACCCTGTCCTGAGCTGACATAATTTTCATTACATCTGACACTAGAAAGGGATCATGAAGCACATCCACTGAGCTAAGCAGAACGTCTTCTGGGAGAGAGGGTTATTTCCAGCTAGAACCAGGCTGAAATGTGTTATTATGTATGCCTGAGATAAAGCACAAGGTCGAACTAAATTTTAAGAAGGAGTTTTACTATGATTTGTGGAACTGTAGTATCTTAAGCAATGATTTTTGAACACTGGCTTGGCTTAGATGCTGACATTTCCCTGATTCCAGCAGGATGGTAATGTTGCTTTTCCCATATAGGAAAGGCGTGAGGTAATGTTTGCAAATAAAGAGTCACCCCAGTCTGTTACTCTCACCAGAGACTTGTCCTCCTTCACTTACAAGGCTACCATGCCATTTTCTTTGTTAATGGCAAAGGAATGTCAAACAAACCAGCCCATGTGTACCTCTGCAGTCTACAAGTTCTGTGTGAAAAATTATGGTTTGATATTTTCTCCATTAGTAAAAACCCTAATTTGTATTGTTCAAGAAAGAAATACATTGATTTTGTCATTTCTTCACCACAACCATTGTAGGCAGACATTTTGACCTTCTTTGAATTTTTAACAGTCTGACAATATTTATATATGTCTATAAGACTGCACATTCAGGATTAATCAGATTTAGATGATCTTGTACATTTCTGTCTAAGGTCATCTGAAGGGTCAGCGGGAACAAGATCCACCTTGTTGGTCATCCTATTTTTTAAAAAAAAATTCTTTTAGAGGTGGCAGCAACAGGGTTATTTTCAGGACTCATTCCAACCAGCTGCCATTTTATTCTTTGATAACATCATTTGGGAAGAAGAAGCCAGGGCAGGTTGAAGACCTTGCCACCCCTCCCCCTGTGCCTACACCAACTGCCAGGGGAAGAAGAAGTCAGGGCAGGTTGAGGACTTCACCGCCTGCCCACCGCCGCTGTCCCCCCCCCCCCCGTGCCCACACCAACATATTGTATTGTAATGTAATGTATTTTTTGTAAGCTGCCCTGAGTCACCACAGTGAGTGGGTGGCAATATAATATATAACTACTACGACTACGACTACGACTACGACTACGACTACGACTACGACGACGACTACTACTACTACTAATAATAATAATAATAATAATAATTTTCCTGGAATGCCTTGAATTAGGACTTTTCTAATTCCCGAGTACTGCAGGACGGAATGAGTTCCCGTCTTTGTCCCAGCTCCTGCCAACCTAGCTGATCGAAAGCAAGAAATTGCAAGGAGATAAATAGGGACCACTTCAGTGGGAAGGTAAACAGTGTTCCGTGTGCTCCAGTGCCTAGTCATGCCTGCCACATGACCACAGAAACGTCTACTTGCTCTTTGGCTTTGAAACAGAGATGAGCACTGAACCCTAGAGTCAGATACAACTGGCTTTCAAGCAAGGGAAACCTTTACTTTTACTAAATTTGGACTGAGCCAACTCTCAAATTCCAAAGTGTAACAGCTAGATGTGAACCAATTTGTGTGATTGATTTGGAACACCCAGATTCAGTTTTAGGGAGAACTGAATTCATTTTACAAATGAGTATGCAGCAAAAATCAACTTGGAGGGGAGGCTTCAGTAATTAATGTTATTTTTGGGTGGGGGAGGGAAGAACCAACTTCAAAGTGAGTAAGGTGCAAATGCAAAAAAGCTATCTGTCTTGTACTTGGGAGATCTACTTCTTTCTTTAGAGTCTGTCTTGCTGTCGAATTCCACCTGCATATTATTATTATTATTATTATTATTATTATTATTATTATTATTATTATTATTATTATTATTATTATTATTATTATTATTATTATTATTATTATTATTATTCAATTTGAATGCCACTCCACTCGCTTAGCGACATAAAGAAACAAAGACGTTATAACCATTTTAGTTTTGTTATTCTTTGACCCCATTTTAATTTTCCTACACTTTAACCTAAGAAATATTAAAAAATCACTCAGAGATTGTATACAAATGGGATTGGATTTGGAGAAAAAAAATTGCTTCATACTAAATTGAGACACATTTCTAAACCACAAACTGATGGCAACCAAAACATAAGAAGGTAACACCCTTTGATAACACCATTTCTCGGTTCACCTATAAAATATCACAGAAGGTGTGGATAATTCTGTGGAAATAAAATGACAGTCATGAGGTACAAATGATGAAATCAGCCACACTGCTAACACCACAACTAGGGAAGCTTCCTGTCTCCTAATACAATAGCTCATTCTTCTGTTCTTTTGGTTCAATCCAGCGTTAGAAAAATTAGCTGGCAAGGTTGCTGCCCAGGGTATGCCTGATTATATCCCCAATTTTCAAAGAAGCTCTTATTGAAAAGCCACAAATGGCATAATGAAAAGCAAAGCCATCAATTCCCATAAAGTATGAGCTCCATACAGTATAGTTTAGGGCAGGGATTCACAACCTATGGCCTGTGGGCCACCCCCGGCCCCTGGTGGCAAACCATCTGACCTGTAGTGATGACCCCTGGAAGTGGAAGGGACATGTTTACAACAGCCGTAAATGCACCCACACATGTGCAGATGCGCCTGTGCATGTGCAAATGCGCCCACTGCAGTTTACAGCTGCATTTACAGCAGGGGGAACTCACATGTCTGGCCCGCTCAGCTGTCTGAGTGGGTGTGGTCTGGCCCATGGAGCAGAAACATTGAAAACCCCTGGTTTAAGACCTCATGTCATGTGAGGGGAGGGCTAAATACATTTTATCATAAACCTACCCAATCCATATGTGAATAATACATATGTTTCTATAATGCTACAGTTCTTTAACTTGGCATACCTTGCAGGTGTAAGTATGTTTTAGAATGCCCCTATTCATACCCATTAATAACAGTAGACCAGGAGTTCATTTGGGAACAAATCCATGGGTGTGCTGAAAAGTCAAACCCAAATATCCAGAGTCTTAGTCCACTACTCTATCTACAACAACACACTAGGTTTAGTTACCTTTTGTTCTAGAAAATTAAACATCTATTGCAACGAGCTGTTATTGGCCTTGGGGTTGCACTAGCATTAGAGATCTCTATTGTCTTATGACACAGAATTTGGAAAATTGACCTTTTTGGATTACGACTCCCAGAATTCTTAGGAAGAAAACAACTCAAATGCTCTTTGTATTGGATTATTAACAATCATGCTTTCTGCTGTTGATAAATTCTAAGCAAAAAAAGGAAATGAGAGGGAGACAGATCTTAGCATTCTGGCTGCAGCACAAGGCTACCCACTTTCCCAACTTATCTGGAGAGGCTTTGCAGCTTTGTTTTACAGAGCATGAGGTAGGGCCAAGAGCCAGCAATTGAGCCAGGCAGGAGCATCTTAAGAATGCCAAACCTTTACCAGCTTGCAAATAGTGCCAGGAGATTGGTATGTGGGACAGAGAGCACTGGCTCCAACCCATTCTTAGCAATGAGGGATGCCAAGGCCATAGCCTTTCTGAAATTGTCTCAGTGAAAAAAGAGCCACCTCTGGGACAGATCCAAGGGGCTTTCTTTCCTCTTTTGAGGTCCTCAGGTCAGAGGCAATAAAATAGAGACAGGCTAATCCTAGTCATGCACAGCTAGATTGATACACCCATGTGCTACTAAGGGAATAGATGATGGGAATCTTAAATCTCAGCAAGCCAGGAAATGATGTTTCTATCAAAGTTTGTGTGTTTGTTTCTATTTTAATCTATGGAATTACATTTATACTTTAAGACAGTGTGTGGTTTGCCTTCCTCTACCCCTTTTTTGTCATCACAACCACTCTTTGAGGTAGGCTAGGTTGTGAGAAAAAGTGACTGTGGTGAGTCTGGGAGATTTGTTAACATAGCAGGAAACTGGACACACTTCTCCTCCTTAAGCGTTACCAAGAGAATAACTTCAACTGATGTCTTAATGCTTTGGATGTTATCAAAGAATTTAAAGTAAGCCCTAGTTCCCAAATGTATTCTTTCTTCTATAAATTTGTGAGAATATTATCTGATCTGATGGTATCTCAATATTTGCTGCACAGATTGGGACTGAATCACTTTGAACTGATTTAGAGGTGAAGTGCATATATTTCTCTTTCAGCTTTTGCAGTTATTTGTATGGTTCTGGATTAGTGGGGCTGGTGAATGGGGAAAACAAAGGCTCATGATCTGGGATGGAGCTTGCTATGCATCCAGCATCCGTTTTGTATACACAGTAGACCAGGAGTTCTCAACCTTTTAAACCCAGGGTCCAGGTCACGCTCCCTCAGACAGCTTTTGCGGCCAGATGGCCATTTTGCCCTTCCTCTACCACATGGCACTTCTTGGTGTTGTGGAGGCAGTGGGGGCCACATGAAATGGTGATTTGGGCTACAGGTTGAGAATCCCTGCAGTAGACCTTCAGTGTGCAGGCCAGTGGAGGACATCAGCAGGTTTGCACCAGTTCGCCAGAACCGGTAGCAGAAATTCTGGCTGGCCCTGCCCATCCAAGTTTTGAAGTAAAGTACTGTAGTCCTAATTCGGGTGCAATGCAGGGCTTTCCCCCTGGCCACACCCACCATACCAGTTTGGGCATTCAGTCCCTAAAAGGTTCACCATCACTGGTGTAGGCAAATCTCCTACCAGTTTCTTCTCTCCATTTCCTCTCCTCCTGGGAGCCATGCACTTTACTCCTTGCCTGGATTTCATGCTTCTATGAATTCGCTCTGCGTCAGTGAGTAGCGGGCATTTAAAAAATAAAATAAAAAGCAGCATTGTGGTTGTGGAGAAAGTCCAGACAAGAAAGTCAGACATCCATCCCACATTCACATTTATTCAGTTCTGCCACTAAGATTCAGACTAGATACTTAAAGAACAAAGGAAGACAACTCTAGAAAATGTGTAGTAAGTGATGTAGGATGTTGTTTGCCATGCCAGCATGAAAAATAGTGGCTTGATCATGGATGGGGACAGTAGAGAGGTGAATGGGATCAATCTGAGCAATGCCTTGAGGTTCTATGACTTGAATTTCCAGGGATGGTTTTGACTTTCCTTGGGGTTTCAGTTAGTGTTTACTCTGCTGCATTCTTCTTTTCCTACAGCAACTGGCCCCAACACATTGGAGCAAACTTTGGTGATTTGTTGGGGCATGGAGCTACTGACCAGAGAGCTGCTGGGGGTGTTTTGAACTGCTGTGTACCTGATCTAGAAAGAAATAACTTTGTCCCACCCCCTTGTTTGGCATTCTCTGAAACTAATATACACCCCTAGGCATTGTCAAAATTTATTTATATAAGATTCAACCTGAAGGCATTTACTTCAAACAGCTGAAAGATTATCTCTTAAATGAGGCCTGAATGAGCCTTCATGAAAAAGTGACACTGGCCAGTGGAAGCAGTCTGAAGGGGGGACATGTTCAAAAGGCAGCAGGAAAAGAAAATACCATAAAAGGCAATTACAAAATGGAGGGCCACTTCCTGCTCCCTCCGTCGGCTGGCAGTAACTGGCCTAGGCTTCCAGCCACCTTTTTGTTCATAGTCCCTAAATCTGGGTTTTAAGGGCAGAGGACAAGTGTCTACTGTGCAGTTTGCATAGGGGAGCTGGTTCTCATCTGGGTCCAATCTAGATTTGGCAGAACTCCCTCTCACAGTTTATCACCCTCACTCCAGTCCAACATTGGCTCCTGCTCACTATGTGTTAAGACCCATGAGTTGAGGTGAAAAGGTATTCAGAACAACTGTGACACATGTCCTTAAGAGTGAAATCATAATGCTGGAAATGGACTATTTAAGGCTCCAGCCCTGAACATGTCCACAAGGGAAGAAGCCCATCTGAATATGGTAGGAATTACTTCTGGTCACACTGCCCTGTAGTATAGACAGATAACACTGAAATAAAGTTGGATGATGTCCTCAGTGGCTTCCTCTTCCAATGATAAAGTCCATTCTGGTCTCTGATAACCTCTGATCAAACTAATCTAAATGTTGCTAAAAAGGACTGATTCCTTGCTTCTTGTAGTGGTAGATCTACTTTCTCCCTTCCTTAGTTTTTCATTTATACCTCCTTGCAGGTGTCTTGAGTCCCATCAGGAGGGCTATATTTAATTCTTACTAATTTCTGGTTGATGCCCATAATTTTAGAATTTTTTGGTTTGTGGTGGGAAATGCTTGTATGGTGTCCAGTGCAGAGGGCTGGTGTTGTATAAGAGGTTGGAGATCTGCAATGTCCTTCTGGATCTTCTTTTGCTTGCTGTACAGGATGCTGATGAGGTGGTTTAGTAATTTCTTGGAAAGAGTGTTGCATAATCTCTCACTGTATTCAGTGAGATATGTTGATCGTAGTAGAGGGTTTTTCACAGTCAGTCCATTGGGGATGCAGTTTTGTTGTTTGCATTTGGTGAGGGAGGTGATGTCTGTTTGCACCTGTGCAAGTTTCTTCAGAAGGTCGATGGATTTCCACTCAATTCGGCTAAATGAATATGATATTATTATTATATGATAATATTATAATATGAAGAGCACTATAATTTTGGAACTGTCCCATCTCATGTCCAATTGGTTCTCTTTCCTAATGGATAATAATACTGTGCCTTGTGACGTCATCTCTGGACGCCGTGATGAGTCTACTTGCACTGTTATTGAAAATGAATGACAAGTTAATGTAGGGCAGGAAACAAAAGAGCTGCTTTGACTGCAAGCTCCCAGGAGGAAGATTAAGTAGGGCTGAGAGAGGCCGGGAATGTGTCCGATATCCATGAGGGATGCTAAATATAGACAGCTTGGCAAAGGAGACATTCTCGGCTCTTTAATGAGGGAACTGGAGCGGCAGCCTGGGACTGTGTGGCTGGATAGTCAGGCTAGCTAGCTGCACCTGGCCCATGTAAATCACGCTTATACCCCAGCTGAAATCTCCCCCGTGCTTCCTGCCCCCAATAAAACTGGGCTCTGAAATGCCATGAGCATTTCTCCCTGAACAGCACATCTTTTGATGAAATTTCTTCACCAAAGGCCTGTCACAAAGATGTGTCTGGCACCAAGCAGCCTTCCTCTTTTAGCCCTTAGAAATCTGTGCACTAAAAATAGGCCCTGCTTACTAGTTTGTTTTGAAAATGCTCAGGTTCACTCTTGCCACAAACTCATCCTCAAGGTGGTTTGCAAACTGAATTCAAAGTCACTTTTTTTTCCCAAAATACCAATAGTAGATAACCTGAGGATGGGTAATAAAACAATTGGCATAAAAAGATGCAAACTGATCATTCCGCATTTTATTGCATTGAACATACTTTCTAGCTGAAGGTAGGCAAGCAACCACATCTTCAAAGTCTTTTCACTGTTTGTTTCACTGGCAGTTATCTAGAGTTAACAAAATGTAGTGTTTATACGGATAATAAAACAGATTTGTTGCTGTTCATTCAGTCAAGTCATCTCTGACTTATAGCGACCCTATGAATGAGAGCTCTCTGGAATGTTCTGTCAACTCTTGTAAGAGCCCTGCTCATCTCCTGGAAGTTATAATCTACCTCTTTCCTTACGAGGTAATCAACCGATTTCATACTTGGTCTTCTTCCTTTCCTGCTGCCTTCAACCTTTCCCAGAATAATTGTCTATTCCAGAGAGCCTTAATTTTTGTCCTCTTAAAGTTCAACTTCAGCCCTGCTCTGGCACTTTCTTTTTTCACTTTCATTAAAAGTCATTTCAAGGCATTGCTGTTTTCTGCCAGTAAAATGGTGTTATCTACAAATCTTAAATTATTGATTTTTGTTCCACCATTTTCCACACGTCTTTCTTCTGAATTCATCTAAGATCAGATCAGTTAAAATGAGTAACCCCCTAAACCCATTCCTATTCAGTTGATTTCTTCTATTCACCCACTCTTCATCTTCAAGCTACCAGTCAGCAAAATTATCATTAGCAACTTAACACTGATTCCAGTGATGGGCAGCCAAAATTTTTACTACCACACTGTGGTGGGAGCCAACATCCTGGGTGATGTTGATGATGATGCCATGGGCAAAGCCAACGGCATGACATCATGGGTGGAGTCAACAATATAGGCGGAGCCAAAGTAAAAAAACCCATAAAAATAAGTACACATAAAAATACAAATTAAATAGACATAAAACACATAAAATAGACATAAAAACACATAAAATAGACATAAAAACACAAATTAAAAATAAATACACATTAAATAGACATAAAAACACATAAAATACAAATTAAATAGACATAACAACACATAAAATACACATAAAAACACACATTAAAAATAAATACACATTAAATGTACATTAAAATATATCCACCCACCCCACACCCAAAGGCGAGTCACTTATCCTGGGGAGCAGGCTGTAGGGAGCTTCAGGCTAGCAGCTGTTCTTCCTCCTCCCCACTTGGGAGGACAGCAAGGAGCTGGCCGAAGGCCTCAGCAGCAGCCACCGGTTCTTCTGTGGCTGTGCATGGCCGCCCAATGCTCTGCACTGCCACACTCCAAGCAGTGAATGTCTGTTTGGCTCAGCAGGCAGAGCACTGTAGGTGCACATGTGTGCCAAGCGCTGTAGGTGTGCATGAACACCAAGTGCTATAGGCATGCATGCGTGCTGAGCACTGTAGGTGCACATGTGCAGTGGGGGAACTGGTGAAAAGGTAAGCCCCCAAGGTGGTTCCCCCCAAAAGCTGCTGCCGGTTCTCCGGGACACTGGGAAAAGCTTCTGGCGAACTGGTGCAAACTGGCTGCTGCCCATCACTAACTTATTCCATGCTCTCTATGACCCTCCAGGCCACATGGGAAGTACAAGTGGAGGGAACAGGATTGCACTTTGAGATTAATAAACAAATAATCAAGGAAAAATTTATAACTTTAGAGAAATTCAGATCTCCAGGGTCTGATGACCTGCATCCAAGACTATTGAAGAAAGTAGGTAAAGAACTCTCAGCATCCCTGTCAATTATTTATTTGAAATCATGTAGGATGGATGAAGTGCCCGATGAATGGAGGAGGGCTAACATTATCCCTGCCTTCAAAAAAGAGGAATTGGGGAACTACAGACCAGTCAGCCTGACATCAATCCCAGGGAAAATACTGGAGTGGGTTAAAAAATATGTCACTTTGCCAGTAACCTTGAAAACAATGTGGTGATAACTAGAAGCCAACATGGCTTTGTCAAGAACAAATCCTGCCAGACTAATTGTATTTCATTTTTTGATTGGTTAATCTCCCTGCTTAAGTATAATGATGTGTTATCGGAAACCACAATAAACCACACTCTTGTATTCCCAGTCACTATGTAGGGGTGTGAAATCTGGACAGTAAAGAAAACTGACAGGAAAAAATTGATTTCTTTTAAATTTGATGCTGGAGGAGAGCTTTGCAAATATACTGGGTTGCCAGAAAAACAAACAAATTGGTCTTAGAGCAAATCAAACCTGAACTATTTCTGTAGGCCAAAATGGTGAAGCTGAGGTTGTCCATCCTTGGGCATATCATGAAAACAAAAGATTATATGGAAAAGACAGTAATGCTGGGAAAGGTTGAGGTAAAGCCAGTTGTTTCCGACTCTAGCTCGAACGTCAGTTGTTTCCGACTCTAGGTTTCAGTGCTCGTCTCTGTTTATAGCTGAAGAGCCATCGCTGTCTGCGTCTGCAGATGTTTCCATGTGGCAGGCATCCCTAGACAGCAGGAAAAGAAGGCCAAATACAAGCTGGATTGACTCCCTAATGGCCTTTTAACACAGCCTTGGGAACAGAACATTTTAGAAATCACTCATTCTTAGGGTATCCATAGGTAGGGAGCAACTTAACAGCATGTAACAATAACAACAACCTCCTTGGAATGCTGGACAGTGGGAAAGCTGGACAGTGGGAATGTTGTAAATGTAACATATCTTGATTTCAGCAAATCCTTTGACAAGTGCCTCATGATACTCTGGTTAGCAAGCTAATTAGGTGTGGCCTGGATAGCACAAGTTGGCTACAGAATCATACTCTGAGAGTGCTTATTAAAGGCTCCTCATCAAAGTGGGAGGAGGTAACAAGTAGGGTACCACAAGGCTCAGTCATGGGCCTGACAACTCATCTATGTTGTATTTTATTAGTGATTTGAATGCGGGTGCATGGAATGCTTATCAAACTTGTGGATGACACAAAATTGGGTGGAATAGCTAATATTCCGGAAGGCAGGGAAAATTCTAAAAAGATCTTGATAGATACAAGCACTGGGTTGAAAGCAACAGAATGAAATTTAATAGGGAAAAAGCTTAAGGTTCTACTTCTGGGGAAAAGAACCCAAATGCACACTTACAAGATTACTTGGTTCTCTACTACTATATGCAAGAAGAATTTTTCAAATGCTGTAGATAACAAACTGAGTGTGAACCAAAAGTTCAATATGGCTGCAAAGAGGCAAAGGCTATTTTAGTCTGCATTAGCAAAAGTATAGTCTCCAAATCATGTGAAATTCTAATTCCCTTCTATTTGGCATTGGCTCAGCCTCCTATTGAGTACTGTGTCCAGTTTGGGATATCTCACTAGAAGAAGAATGCAGGCAAACTGGAATAAGTTCAAAGGAGGACAAATGAGGAAAGACCCTGGACATATTTAGCCTTGGGGGAAGAAGACTGTGGGAGCACTCATCAAAATCTTGAATCAGGGATCTGTTTCCAGTCTTTGCAAACTGTAGGACACATCATAATGGGCTCAAGTTACAGGAAGCTAGATTTCAGCTGAATATCCAGAAAAGGATTATAATTGTTAGAACAGTAAGACAATGGAACCAATTGCCTTTTGAAGTGGTTTGCACTCTCTAGCACTTGATACATTCAACTGAAAGTTAGACAACCATTTGTTAAACCTATCCAGCCATCCCACAGAGCCAATTGCAAGTGCTCATTCACTTCTTCCATACAGCTAATTTATCTTGCCTGCCCTTACCTATCCTATCCATGGACTCTTTCCTTCTCTTTATCCACCAGGTGTCCACCCACACAAGTGATCTTTGCCTCCCTCATCCTAATGCCTTTCCTTTCCCTCCAGTTTATCTCCTCCCTACGGTGTGGTGTTGTTTTCCCTGCAATGGAGCTGCCTGGGGACCTCTGGATACATAAATAAACAAAAGCAGACTGCAGCTTCCTGTTTACTTATTTGGAAAGTCTTCCACCCACTAACAAGGAGGTGCACTGCAGGCTACAGACAGATTTAAATCAAATAAAATTAATTATTAAATTTTTAAAAATAGCCCTGAAATTCAGACTCTGAATATTCCTTTAATATACTACCAAGAGAAATAAGCCAAGAGATATGTTTCACAGTCTTTGGGCAGTGGTGGAGACAAGACACAGGGACACACATGCACAGGTTTTCTGCTTTGCTCTCTTTACATGCTATCCAGTTGCTTTTGAATTATGGTGACCATAAACAGGATTTTCAAGGTATGTGAGAAGCTTAAGAAATGGTTTGCCCAGCGCCCCTCCAGTGAGTTTTCATGACAAAAAAAAAGAGAGAGGGGGGATTAATGCTCAGGTCTTCTGAATTCTCATCCAATATCCAACTTGTTATACCAGACTGATTTTCCACTCTCCTTTATTAGTATAGAGCAGGAGTTCTTAACCTTTTAAAGATGGGGACCGGGTTATACTCCCTCAGACAGCTTCGGGGGCTGGATGGCCATTTTGTCCTTCCTCCACCACATGGCACTTACTGGTGTGATGGAGGTGGTGGTTGGCCACATGAAATGGTGGTGCAGGCTACATCCAGCCCACAGGCTGTAGGTTGAGAATCCCTGGTATAGAAAATCAACTCTGATTTCTGTCCAAAATCAAAATGGAAACCAATGAACACATATATGTGCGCCATGCTGTTAGACCCAGTTGACAATCTTGTGATTGTATTATCTAATATGTCTGTTTGTTTTGAATCCTTTTCAGAAGCTCCACAGGACCACACATGTTACAAGCAGCAGAATCACTAAGCCAAAGCATGGATAAATAAGACACAATTAGCTGTGTGTAGTTGGCATATACCTCTCATTAGAAGTTACAGATTCATGCCAAAATCCCTTTACACCAGGGGTGCCCAAACTTTTTGGGCCATGGGCCGATCATGTGGTTCAGGAAGCCGGGCACTAAGGCCTAGGGGCTGGGTGCGGCCCCCAACACCAATTCATCCGGCCTGCGAAGCCCTTGTCGCTCCTGGAAGCGGAAGTAAAACACGCCCATATGGGTGCATTTTACTTCTGCTTCCATGGGCCGGATGAATTGGCATCGGGAGCCGCACCTGACCCCTGGGCCTTAGTTTGGGCACCACTACTTTACACAAAGGAAAAAGACAGATGCTCTTATGGGACATATAAGGGGGAAGATGAAGCCAGGGCAGGTTGAGGACTTTGCTCCCCCTGCCCCTGAGTCCACACCAACATATTGTATTGTATTGTATTGTATTGTTTGTAAGCCGCCCTGAATCGCTACGGTGAATGGGTGGCAATATAAATTTGAACTAATAAATAATAAATATAAAAACCGAACTCTGAATCCAGATCTCATGTCATTCCTGGCTTTTCCATCTGCCTAGGGTAGGTAAAAACCACAAGTCTTTTGCCTTGTTGGAAATAGTGTAATCTCCGGGGGGGGGGGGGGAGACGTCTGTATTGTTACTGTTTTCTTATTTGATTTCTAAGTAAACTTCTTTAATTTGTATCAAACCATTTGTCTGTGGCTCATTTTTAAAGCTTTCGCCCATGAAACAGTTCTTTAATACTAAAACAAAATAATTTCTTGACTCCTTAGCCTGGATGTTTGTAGTTCTGAGGCATGGAGTCTGAAATTCAGGTAACGTTTTGTTCTTGTTCTTGTTTTCTATATATAGTTCCAGTTCCAGTTTTACTGGATTGTACTGGACTGTAGCTTTTTAGGAACTATAGTAGTATGTCAATATAGGTAAAAGTATTATTAGCCATGAAATACCTCCCCATTTTTGTTTTCAAAGTTCTATTAAACCTTTCCACCACCCCTGCTTTGACTTCATTATTGGTGACACAGTGATGAATACCGTGTAGTTTTAGCAATTTCTTTACAAACGGTTTGCAGTTTTCCAGGCTTCCTATCGTCTTGCCTGAAAATAGCATTGAACACTTGGGACACTTCTCTGCCTGCCTTGTCATATAGAGGTAAAGCCCAGGCATATTTAGACAGGATGTCTATCACTGTAAAAATATACTTGTAACCCTTGTACAGTACTTGGAAAAATGCTGCAAATCTACTAAATCAGCTTGCCACTGGGTGTCTTATCCAGGAACAATAGTCTTGTTTCTTTTGAAATGGATCCGGGCTGGTCTATGTAGCGTGTGAGCATCTTGGTCCAAAAGCCATTTGTCAACCTCTCCTTTCTTCAGGTCTTTGCTCTGTTTTTTGGCCTATTGAAAAAGAGGGTTTATGCCCCCCAAAGTTCCCAGCCTGCCCCGGTGTATAATATATATTCTTTAAGATTTTTTCAGCTAAAACATAAATGAATATACTGGTGTAGAGTAAATCATTTTTTGGTAAAAATAAAAGCAGGGTGGGGAGGCATAGTACTCAGGACTGCTGGATGTGCAAGAAATGCAGGAAAGGGAATATGTCTTTGAATCACTGATGTGCAGATTTTCAGCAAGATCCCTGTGAAGGACATATTCCTGTGTAAAAAATTAAATGGAAGAACATTTTAGCAAACTTTTCCATCTCTCCCTACCTCCCCCACCTATCTCTCTCTCTCTCTCACACACACACACACACATGCTTTCTCAAGAAAAACACACTGAGAAATAAAATTCTTACTGGCGTGGCTTCTTTGTCAACTTCAGTTTCCAGGGTTTCATTTAAAGCTGACTTCTCTTCATCGTTCTTTTCTTCCTCTTCCAAAAGGCCATCAAAGAATAACCGGGATGGAGATCAGGCAGGTCCAAATTCTTCCTGCCTTGTTTTCTCACCACTTGGTTTGGCAGCTTTGAAAAATATCTCCACCATCCGCAACATCAGGTTTTGGAAAACCCTCAACAGATTCCTTAACATTTGAAGATCTTATGGTTTGCAGCTTTTGGAACAGTCGTTTTATATCGCACTCACGGCTACAGTAGGTCCACTGCTCACTACATTCCAAACAACATTTTGTCCGGGTGGTGCTTTCAGGATCCGAGTCTTGACCAGCTGTAAATATGGCCACTGGTAAGTTCTCTGTTGCAGAAAAAAGATTGTTTTTTTGTAGAAAAATCCAAGTCTAATGAGTTGGCTTTCAGACTCAAGGGTGGAAATGAAAAACCACTAGGCTGCAGGTTAGACTTTTTTACCTTTTTGGGTCCCCCCCCCCCAAGGTTACACTGGGTAGGGGCATGCCCACAGCACCCACATCTGCTTCGGGTAATGGGGCACTTATGTGTTTTGCCCAAGTCTTCTTCCTCCATTGTATTTTCAGCATTTTATGTGGTAAAGAAAGGTCCATGGTTTTCAGTGGCCTGCTTGTCATCTTTACATCCACTCCTCAGAACTTGTCCGGGCACACAAAAGGCCAAGCCTGTTTCAAAAGGACCATCTCTGGGGAGGTCATATAGGTTATAGAGGGTATCACGTGTCCCTTCACAACCAACCTGTGCTAGGGTTGCCCTGCTCTCATTTCCGGTCCGGTAAGCTACACATTCCCAGTCTGGAGTATACCTGAGGGTGGCCATTTCCGCTTCTGGGGTGTCCTTTCCTACCATGTGGCATTCGCTGTACCGCTTCCAGTCATGGAGGCTACCAATGAACGTCATTTCCAATCACGTGGGTAAACAGGGCACATTGCTACTACATCAATTCCAGTGCACATGGCCATGACACCATTTCCAATCATGTGGGTAAACAAACATGGCGGTGATAATGTCATTTCCAATCACGTGGGTAAACAGTGGTGCATTGCTACTACATCATTTCCGGCACACATGGCTGTGATGTCACTTCTGACCACATGGGTAAACAAACATGGTGGTGATTATGTCACTTCCGGTCACGTGGGTAAACAAAAGCACATGGTGATGACATCACTTCCAGAATCCGATTGTGATAGCAAGTAGGGTCCATTAAACTACTCATGCACATAGCCATATTAGATAGCTTACTTGGATATAGCAGTTTGTGTCAGACTACGATTCAAAAGCCCTACAATCTGAGACCTGCATGACCCTGAAATTCATGGATGGATAGAAATACTAAATACAGTTTAAATACAGGAGTTAGTGTTTAAGATGCCACAACTTTTTTATCTCTTTTGTTTGTTTCCTCTCTGATACAGTTCTTTAATATCTGCACAGACCTCAAAACCCCAATTTTGGAGTCATCATAAATTGGAAGTGACTTGACAGTACTTAACAACAACATGCATTAGTCTTTTGTAGCAAAACCAGAAAGTGTCTTGTGACACCTTCATGACTAATGCCATGCATTGCAACACAGGCCTTCATGAACTAGAACCTATTCCAAGAGTCTTTTCCAAAGTTGCATCTGGTGTGCAACCAAATAATTATTAAAACCCTTTCCCTCTCCCTTCTATTCTAGCAAGCATACTTGCACCTTTAGGATTCAAACATTTGTTTTCTTTTTATGCATCTTAATCACCAAGTGCAATGATGTTTAAAGTGACCATCTTTAGTAACCGTTAACACTGATGTAAGATGAATAGTATTTACAACAAGTTGCATGAGGTTCATAAAGAATATGTTTGAGTATCAAGTATAAATCAAGAAGGTGACAGCTGCTTTTATGCCTCAGATTTGCCTCAGGAATTGATTGGAAGCCACTGTGGTTTTCTGGAAACTGCTGAGAGGTGTTTCGTTCATCTATATCAGGAGTTCTCAACCCTTTAAAGCTGGGGGCCGGATCACGCTCCCTCAGACAGCTTCAGGGGCCAGACAGCCATTTTACCCTTCCTCCACCACATGGCACTTCCTGTTGTGGTGGAGGCAGTGGGTGGCTGGGGCACATGAAATGGCACCGTGGGCAGCATCCAGCCCATGGGCCACAGATTGAGAATCCCTGTGCTATATATTTTGTGACATGTTCCAAATTATAGCTCCAGGAATGCTTTTGGAGCAAACAAAGTTCCTGGTTTGAGGTGTGGGTATATGACTGTACTACTATGGTGAGTAGATGTACTCCTATATCTTTTCTAGAAACTCAAACAAATCTGGTTTATTCAATATTGAGATTTCTGTTTCCCCCATTTCTACATTTCAGACTCAGGGCAAGGTCAGATTATATTTTCTTACATTGCTCTCTTCCCCCTTCAATCTCTCTTGTGAGGAAAGTACTATTAAAGCCTCAGCTTTCCCTTGGTGTAAATAAAATGTTGAGCAGAAAAGTCTCTACATGTATTTGGATCTAGCATTACTGATCAACCAGCATAGACAGCTACTAATACAACTGTTTCACTTAGAGTTTAATATTAAGACCTAGAGTAAGAAGAGTCTCAAAAGATAAAAAGAGAGAGATTTCTCATATAAAACCCCTCTGCATTTTGTTCAGCTCACACATTTGGAAAGACTTTATGGGAATCTTATTCAAGCCAGATGGGAATTAAAGATGAGGGGATCTTTAAAACCTTTTCATCCTGATTGCTAGAGGCAACAGGCGCCTCTCTTGAATCGTGGAGACCATATAGTCGTGTGCACACTCCTCCCATCTGCAGTCTGAAACAGTCCTCTTCGGACAAATTTACTGTAAACAAATAAGCCCTACTTTATTTATTTATTTATTTATTTATTTATTTATTTATTTTGCATATGGTAGGAATGCTTAGACAACATGGATGTTCACAGGAGCTAATCTAAGCACTAATATGGTTTCATTTATATTAAAAAGCTATTAAGCACAACACCTGCCTCATCTCTAGTTTACAGATATAAGGTGATATAAGGGTAATGATAATAGCACATGTTGTATGGGAAGAATGAGCAACATAGAGTCCACCTCCAGTGGACAATACGTCCAATGTGAATAGACAATAGGGTCACCAACTTGTATCAAAAATGTAGGAGTCTGGTGACAGAGGCTCAGAAAGGTATTAGTAGGTATTTGTTCTAGCAATCAGGGTGTTTAATAATAAGGAAAAAGAGTGAACCAACTTGCCTCCTTGCCACATCACAAAAAATGGTGTGACAAAGGCCTATCTGATCAAGATGCTAAAATGCAGAACAAGAAGCTCTATGGCAGAAAGATCAAAACAAACCTTCCCATTAGGCACAATGTGAGGGCCATCTTTGACAGCGTATGCGGGGGTGTTATGAAAGGAGAGTTTTCAGTTTTTTAGAGCTGGCCCTCCCATTCGGCAGAGTGCAGGGACTAAGATGAACAGCGCTATCTGCGATGTCCCATGTGGGATAATTCAAAATTATTGCTGAATGCTTATCCCTCCCCCCTCCGGGGTGGGGGGGGCTTTTCTGACTCAGATGCTATAATGTGCTCAGATGCTATAATGTTTTGGTTCAAGTTTGGGATGCTCCTTCACTGTGGCCAGTGCTTCAGGCAACAAAACATTTGGGTCGGTGAACTTGTAGTTTGCCTGAGGTCAGCTGAGCTGTGGACTTTGTGGGGGGTGTGAAGCCTCCTTTTCTGGGCTTCCCATTCAGTCACTCTTAGTAGGAATTTCAGGACTTCAGTCCTTAAACAATAGTCTGGCCAGGTTATCCTGCCATGGCAATAGAGTAGACCAGGAGAGGCCCTCCAGCTGTTCTTAGACTTCAATTCCCAGAAGCCCTGATCAGCAGGTGTGCTGACTTGCGCTTCTGGTAACTGAAGTCAAAGAACAGCTGGAGGGCCAAGGTTGGACACCAGGGGAGTAGACCATACTGCCAGCTACTCAGTGCCAAGTGTCAGGCAGGGAGTGTCAGGCAGCGTTAAGTAACCTGACAACCCTGAGGTCTAGTGACTTGGGTGCCAAGTCCACAGGGAAGGGTGATGGTCCCCAAGTGGATTAAATCTCACTTGAATCCATCCTGATGGAGGGCAGCAGCTTCATTAATACTGGCCTTGGGACTGAGGAGGACTTTGTGTGCTGAAAGGGCTCAGGACCAGAAAATGACTCACAGAGCTGGATCAGTGGCATGGGTGTCACCTGTGATGCGGAAGGCAGGAAAGGCCACTGCATTATATTCTCAGGGCAGCCTTCACGGCTGATTGCCATGATGATCGCAGATATTCACTGTGCCTGGAGGCTGTGAGGGTCTGGATGGGGGACAATGGGTTACAGCTGAACCCTGGCAAGACTGAGTGGTTGTGGGTTGGGGCTCCCAGGTCAACACAGGAGTTACCATCTTTGGTACTGGATGGGGCTAGTTTGCCTCAAACAGACCCGGTGCACAATCTGGGGATCCTCCTAGATTCACGACTCCTGCTCAATGAACAGGTGGCAGCCGTGGCCAGGAGGGATTTTGCACAATTGCGTGTAATTCACCAGTTGCGCCCACTCCTTGACAGGGACTCCTTGCTCATGATCACCCATGCCCATGTCACCTCCAGATTAGACTATTGCAATGCGCTCTACATGGGGCTGCCCTTGATGACCATCTGGAGGCTGCAGCTGGTCCAGAATGCAGCAGCCTGGGTGGTGCTGGGATATGGGCATTATTCTCATGCATCCCCACTGCTTCGGGAGCTGCACTGGTTACCAGTTTGCCTCTGGGTGCAATTCAAAGTGCTGGTCATGACCTTTAAAGCCTTATATGGTAGTGGGCCAGGTTACTTGAGAGACTGCATCTCCCCAACAGTATCTGTCCATCCCACCAGAGCGGACCGGAGAGCTGCCTTAGTGGTTCCATCCACCAGAGAGGCTTGACTCTCTGGCACGAGAAAGAGGGCCTTCTCCCTGTTCGCCGATTCTATGGAACCACCTGCCTCTGGAGCTGCACCTCCAGATGGAGTTACTGTTACTGGCTTTTAGGAAGGGCCTGAAAACCTGGCTGGCAGGAATGGTGTGGAGTAGTGATGGTTTACTGACAACCTCCCCCCCCACTGGCTTATTTAACTTCCTACATCTACCCTCCTATCCCAACTCCCATTCCCATTCCTTTTATCTGGTTCCTTTTAGACTAGGGAATGGGAGGTCGTTTTTAATGGGTTTTAAATTTTATTGCTCTTTTGGTGTGTTTGTGGTATACTGTATATCTGTTGTGCTCCGCCCTGAGTCGCTTGTGCGAGTAGGGCGGAATATAAATTTGATTAATAAAATAAAGAAATAATAAATAATATTCAGATGAAGAAGAAGAAGAAGAAAACAAAAACACTGCAGCATTTTAAAGACGAACTGCTATATTTTTACTGTGAGCTTCTCCTTCTTCTTCATCTGAATATTGGCGATCGTAGAAAAAGAATACAGTATATCAAAAAAGACAAAAAATAAAAAAACATTGTAGCACTTTAAAGACTAACTGCTATATTTTTAATGTGAGCTTTCAAGCATCAACTCTTCTTCTTCTTCCGGTCCTTAAAAGAGTGTATTCAGTAGAAGTTAAGCCTGGGGTGGGTGGTGGTGGTGGTGGTGGGGAAACGGGTTCTTCAGACCGAGCTTGGGTCCCCTGGTTCGAGTCTCCCTCCTGCATTTTCCGTCTGTGGAGTGAGGGAGGGGAAGACACACACACACACCCCTCTCTGGGTAAAGGCTGCCTGGAAAGGTGGAAGAGCGAGGACGATGGAGAGCGCCGCAGGGACGCAGCGGCTCGAAGAAGCGCCTCCAATTTCCCTGACCGCGCGGAAAAGCCAGGCTGGCAGCGGGGGTGCCGGGCGTGTGGCGGGGTGGGGAGCGATGGGGTGGGGGCGAGGGTGGGGGCTCTCGACTCGAGTGCCTTGCCTGCGCCCTGAGCCACAGGCTGCAGCTGGGATCCGGGCGCTCAAGTTTCTCCCCTCTCATCATTACATCCATTAAAGTCCTGTTCAGCCCGGCGCACAAAAGGAGAGAACAGCAAATTAGCAGCAAGCGATCGAGCACGACACGGCCCGGCCTGCATTATTCATGCCCTTGGGAGAATGGGTAACGTGAGCCGGGCCCCAAGGTCGGCAGAGAGGCAGCGGCAGCGTGGTGGGGCGGCTTGGTGCGCATAGGCGTGTGTGCACGCACCGGGAAAGGTGCCTTCCTTCCCTCCCTCTCCCACGCTTGTCAAAGAGCCTCCTTCCTTCCATACTTTTGAGCAGGAGTACCCAAACTTTTCTGACTGTGGTTCAGGGGACTGGTCACTAAGGCCCCGGGGCCCAGATCCAGCCCCCAACACCAATTCATCCAACCCACAAAGTCCTTGTCACTCCCAGGAGTGGAAGTAAAACGTGCCTGAAGGGGTGCACTTTACTTCCACTTCCTGGAGCGACGAGAGCTTCGTGGGCCAGACGAATTGGTGTTGGGGGCTGGATCCGGCCCCAGGGGCCTTAGTACAGGCATGTTTTACTTGTGCTTCCAGGAGTGATGAGGGCTTCACAGGCCGGAAGAATTGGCGTTGGAGGCCAGATTCAGGCCCCAGGCTGTAGTTTGGGCACCCCTGCTTTTGAGGGATGCAAGGGGAAGCCAGACAACAAGAGTCCTTTGGGACCTTTTCAAATCATCTTCTTTCATGTCCCGATCAAACCCTGGACTGCCAAAATGAAGCCACTTTCATGGCTTTGTCGCTGGCCGAACTAAGTCCTCATCTGTGTATGTTTCTGGCAGTAACTGGCAGACCAGTAAATGAGCCAGATTCTTTATCCTTCCACATTCACACCATGTGTTGTTGTCTACCAGCAACCCCCACTTAAGCCTGTTGGTTATGGATTTAGGCACTCCATCCCTCAGCCTGTTCAGAGTCCTCCAAGTGATGTAGGGGAGGTTGAGTTCCTCAGTTATACTGTATCCTCCTTTAATGTTGTTCCTTGTTCTGTGAGCTTCTTCCTCTCTCTTCTAACTTGGTTTTGCTCTTGAGTATCCTCAAGAATCTTTCTTCTTTCCATAAAACTCTTCCTGGATCTGAGCCTGCAAACTTGAGTCTCATATCCATTTAGAGGATGTTGAGGTACTTTCTCTTGCTCAGTTCTCTCAGTGTCCATTGCGCCTTATCTTAGGTGGAGCAATACCAATAAGAGGATATATTTTCTCAACTGGTTAGGTTTGAGGCAATCTGTCACTATACACATCACTTCATTAAGAGCAATGACAACTTGTTTTGCATGTGTGGACACATTCCATATTGGAGCAGCATACGCTGCTGCAGAGATGCTCAGGGCCAAAGCTGATGTGCGCAGCATGGATGGCTGAGTTTCCCATTTAAAATAAGTTCTGCTAACCCTACCCTTGGGATTCCCTCCTTCCAGCAGTAACTTCCCTTTGCCCATTCAGGACCTAATTTGAATTTCATTTTACCATTGCATCCGTTTTCATGAGGCAGAGTCTTTGACTCAAAGGGCAAAGGAGAAGAAGTGGTGTTTAGGCTGATGTGAGGGGGTTCTTTACAGGCCACAATTCCCATATATATAAGAAATTCTGCCAGTTGATAAATCATCAAATGAGTAACATCAGTTGTGACCTCTTTCCTGTTCCTGGAGTCCTCAGTGGGTGGAGAGGGTTCCTTGACGAGTCTCTTTCGGTTGCATACAAATGGTGCGAACATTACACACTTACGGGTCAGTTTTACTGAAGATCTGCAACCTATCTGAATCAATCACCAATTTGTTACAAATTGTTTGAAGCACTGATGCCGGCCAGACAAACAGGCATTATTGGTGGGCAAGCACGGCCTGTGTTGTGACCTAGTAGTGACTATTGTTGCACTAACAGAAAGAGCAATACACAACAGTGTGGGGTGTGAACTTGCAATGTTTGCCCCAGAACATTCTGCACTCAATAGTTCTGTTTACCACTGGGACCCTTTTTTTGTGTGTGTCATAGAATCTCTTCTCTCACTTCATTGCTTTATTATGTAAAGAAGAACTTATATAACAAACCAGAGAGTAAGCAAAACAACAAAAGACAAAAAACATTGTGGCACCTTAAAGACTAACTACTGTACAGTAAAGCCCAGTATAATGATTTTAATTCATTCTACGGGTCTGTTCGCTATGCAGTTTTTTCTTTGTACAATTTTTCCAATGGGGGAAAAAAATTGTACAACAATTTTTTTTACTAAGCAGTTTTTCCCATTGAATATTCATTGTATGATTTTTTTCCATAGGAAAAATTATTATGCAGGGTGCCATTTAAAAAAACACACACCTATTTGTTATGTGATTTTTTTTTTTCAATATAGGGAGCATTCTTTATCCAAGATTCCACTGTATTTAAATGTGAGCTTTCATGGATCAAGTATTCTTGCACAAACTAACACCGCTACCACTTCAAAATTTTCCTTTATATAACAGAATCTTGTGGTGCCTGAAAGACAAGTTTTATCTGAAAGCTTTTGACTGTAGACTATTCCATCAGGGAAATTTCTGAAGGAGTGATTAGGTAGAAATATGGCTCACATTTTGGATTGATTGTGGCACAATATGGCACTTTCTGATTGTTGTTGTTGTTTCATGTCAGAGATTACTCTGGGTTCAAAGGATTTTTAGGGGACACCTCGATGAGGCTCCTTTTATGTTCCCAAGTGCAGCTCTCAGGTATTGAAACCCGACCTTCCAGCCTCGAGCTCAGCGTCAGCGTCCTACCATTAAGCCACCAGGGAGCTACTTTCTGGTGATCAGATGACATATGTCAGATCGTAGACAGTGGCGTAGTGTGGGTTTCAGCTGTCTGGGGTACAGGTCAAACTCACCCCCCATCTAGCCCCCCTTCCCATGGGACCCAGTTAACCCCTCACTGGGGAGAGGTGGGGCAAAGGCTCTTCTGCTCCCGGGAGCCTCGCAAAAGAGGAAGTCTTTAGGTCTCTTTTGGGGGTTGAGATGAGTTTATGGTCGAGAGGGGTTCCCCAGAGCTCTAGGAAAACAGGGGCTTTGAGCAAAGTCAGATGGGACCCTCAAGCTAATGAGAACAGGAAGGGGAGATTCCTGACTCTCCTGCCCTGGCCCAGCCTGGTTCTGTTCATAGCCCTCATCAACTTAGCAAGAGACAGTCTGAGCAGCAAGGCAGTGGGGGTGTGTGTGGATCCCTTGGGTTCGTCTCCCTCTCCGTGCAGTGACTCAGGCAAAGCGAACATTCAGAGAAAATTCTGCTCTTTAAGCGAGTTACTCTTTAAGCAAAATGCTCTTTATGCGAGGTTTGACTGTATAATAATATAGATAATAATACAAAGATTGTACAAATTTCAAATACAAAGTAATACAATCAAACAATACAATGAAGCGATACAGTCTAACAATACAATATAATAGTACAATGGGGAGATACAATGGAGAAATATACTCCAGCAATACAGTGTTACAATACAATTATTTTTGCTTTGCAGCAGGTTTTATTCAGAGACGTACGGCCACTCAGATCTTTTCCTTCTGTTTATTTGTCTGATCCCCTTCAAAAGCCAGATAACTTCGGGTTATTTATTCATTGAGTTCATGGCTACCCCGTATCTCAGGTAAGCTGCTGGTGGCTCTCTCACCTTGCTGGTAACCTTCGGAAGATAGAAGACTACTGTATACTGAGTCAGACTTGGGTCCATCTGCTGTAAGATGGATGATTTTTGACATGCAGTGTGGCTGTTCATGGCCTGGAGGCTTTCCCATGGGCTGGACATAGTATTGCACAGTAAGGGCATGAATAGTACAGAAGCAACATTAACTTGTGGGTTCAGACCTTTGAAAATCATTCTTTGAAACTTACTCTTTACCAAGGGTAAAGTGTACTCATATAATCAGCACTTTCCCCCTTGGGAAAGGAATCAAAAGTACATTTCTTTCTAAGAAATTAAGAAAGCTTGTGCTTGTTAGAGGAAAATGCTTAAGAACGAAAAGACAATGTCCACCCATTCATTCAATATATACTGCTCCATTAGTTCAAGCACTAACTTGGGTAATTTACACAAAGGCAAAACTCACAAAGGTTCTATACCTGTGGTGGCGAACCTATGGCACGCATGCCAGAGGTGGCACTCAGAGCCATCTCTGTGGGCACCCATGCAGTCACCCCAGCACAGAGTTCACCCCGCACCTCTGCCCACCAGCCCAATGGGAGCCTTTTCTTCCTGCCACGTTGCTGTGTTGGCACTTTGCAGGAAGAAAAGGCTCCCATTGGGCTGGTGGGCAGAGGTGCGGGGTGAAATCTGTGCTGGGGTGACTGCATGGGTGCCCACAGAGATGGCTCTGAGTGCCACCTCTGGCATGCGTGCCATAGGTTCGCCACCACAGGTATAGAACCTTTGTGAGTTTTGCCTTTGTGTAAATTACCCAAGTTTGGGTGGCAATTTGGGCACTTGGTTTCTAAAAGGTTCGCCACCACTGTTCTATACAGCCAGTGGCATAGGGTCGGTGTCAGGGCAGCAAACAATAATTAAATCAGGAGTTGCCAACTTTTTAAAGTTGGGGGCCAGGTCACGCTCCTTCAGACAGTTGAGGAGGCCAGACTAGTGGTCTTCCCAATGTTTACAGCTGCCGTGAACACATCCACAGCCAATTTTAGTGGCGGCGGCGGCAGCAGCAGTGCAGCTGCGGTGGCTGGAGCGAGAGTGCGGGTCAGATGATTTGGCACCACAGGCTGGATCCAGCCCACAGATCATAGGTTACTGACCCCTGAATTAAACCATAGATGTGAATAATCCTGTAAAAATAAATAATCATGTAAAAAATAAATAATCCTGTAGAAAATAACAATAATCCTGTAAAAAAAAATTAACCATAGATGTGAATAATCCTGTAAAAAAAATTAAAAAGTTCATTAATAACATTTTAAAAGATTAGTTAAAAGGCAGCTTTAAATAATGTTGTCTTTCCCGTCTTTCTAAATACAAGGGGGAAAGTGGCCCGCCATCTCTTTGTTCGCATTGTATTCCAGAGACTAGGGGCATGATTACTCAGATTCACTTTTTTTGGTCTCCCATGATGCAGCAATTTTTGATTGAGAGGAGCTCCTTGATAGAAGTCCTAGTTCCAGCTCAGCTGGAGATGTCAGGAGACCTGGATGGATATTTCCTCCTTGAAGGGAAGAGGGAAGGGTGTGAGACAGAAGGAAATGATATCAGCTGCTATTAGAAGAACAGTCTAATGCAAAGGAAGGTCAGGGTAGGGCAGGTGAAGGTAAGGGACAATCTAAGGCACCTGGGGATATCTTCTCTCTCTCTTTTCCCCTGTGGAGCGATTTCCATTTTCCTCAGTGTATGTTACGGTAAGTTACATTCAGCCACATCAAATTTACAAACTCCTCTTCCTGACGCCTGCCTGTTTTGCTAATTCCTTAACTTGATCATCTGCTATTAGAGCTTTCCCCAACATTCAGTCTTGTATGGAGAGAGGAGTAACAAGACAAATGAAATTAATCATTATAATGATTATAATTAATCATTATAAAGCTTGGCCATTTTAAGTGTATGGTATGAACAAAGTTCTAGCTAATGAACATGCAAAATCAACGTTATCACGATCATGAAAAGTGTTCTTGAACATGTACAGAGTATTTTTAGAGAGTCACTTTTTTAAAAAAAATCCCCCTGTTCCTTTGATATTAGCTGGTGTCGATTTTTAAATTGTTAAACTAAAACAACCCCCTCATTGGCTGCATTTTGAACATCTGTTTTTCCTCGGGGGAACTGTAGCCCATTGACATAACACATTTTGAAACAGCACCCTTCTCTGTGACTTACTGTCATTGGCCTAAGAAATAATGGAGGCATTCAGATGTTAAGATTTCTAAGCTCTGTTTCAAACTATTTCATATACAGTACCTGTATTTGTTTTTGGCTGGTCTTAATGATCTTAATGAACAGTTAGGACAAGATACGGAACAAGTGATTGGTTTAGAATAGGAAAAGGAGTATGACAAGGTTGCACATTGTCACCCTGCTTGTTTAACTTATATTCAGAGTACCGTATTTTTTGGACCATAAGACTCACTCCCCCCCCCAAAAAAAAAAGTGTGTGGGGGAAACGAGGGTGTGCCATATGGTTCAAAGGCACCGGGTGGGCCCTTTTGGTTTGGAGTGCCTAGATGGGGAGGGGGCGAGCCTAGATGGGGGGTAGGTACGTATTTTGCTTTATTTTAATAAATATTTTAGTAAGGTAAAGGTTCCCCTTGCTTGAAAGCCAGTCGTATCCGACTCTAGGGTTCAGTGCTCATCTCTGTTTCAAAGCCGAAGAGCCAGCACTGTCTGTTCCTGCAGACATTTCCGTGCTCATGTGGCAGGCATGACTAGAAACCGGAGCGCACGGAACGCTGTTACCTTCCCACTGAAGTGGTCCCTATTTATCTACTTGCAATTTCTTGCTTTCAAACTGTTATTTTAGTATACCAGTACTATTTGGTTCAGAATATTTTTTCTTGTTTTCCTGCTCTAAAAACTGAGTGTGTCTTATGGTCAGGTGCACATTATGGTCTGAAAAAAACGGTACATAATTCACAATGCAGGGCTAGAGGAATCACAAGCTGGAATTAAAATTGCTGGGAGAAACATTAACAACCTGAGATATGCAGATGATACTACTCTAATGGCAGAAAGTGAAGATGACCTAAAGAACCTCTTGATTAGGGTGAAAGAAGAGAGTGCAAAAGATGGCCTGAGACTCAACATCAAAAAAGATGGTCCTATCACTTCCTTGCAAATAAAAGGGGAAGAAATGGAAGCAGTGACAGACTTTGCCTTCTTAGGATTGAAGATCACTGCAGATGGTGACTGCAGCCATGAAATAAAAAGACAATTAATTCTTGGGAAGCAACCTATGAAAAAAACCTAGGGAACATAATAAAAAGTAGAGAAATCATCTTGTGAACAAAAGTCCACTTATAAAAGCAATGGTATTCCCAGTAGTAATGTATGATTGTGAGAGTTGGACCATAAGGAAAGCTGAGCATGGAAGAATACCAGAGTACCCTGGGCAGCAAAGGGAACAAATAAGTCAATCTTGAAGGAAATCAACCCTGACTGCTCCTTGGAAGGACAAATATTGAAGATGAAGCTAAAGTACATTGGACATCAAATGAGAAGAGAGGACTCACTCGAGAAGGCCTTGATGCTAGGAAAGAAGGCAAAAGGAAAGGGGCAGCATAGGATGAGATGGCTAGGTGACATTGTTGACGCAATGGGTGTAGAGCTGAGCAGGCTGCGGTGGATGGTAGAGGATAGGGGTGCATAGCATGCATTGGTTCATGGGGTCGCAAAGGGTCGGACTTGACTATGTGACTGAACAACAACGAAAATGATCTTATTATTAGTAGAAATCATCAAAGGAGAAACACATCTGTAGACATTTTTAGCTATTTTACAACTGTTCTGCTGAGCATAAAGTCAGGATCACGCTATTTGCACAGACATTGCTGCTGTGCAAGCAAGCATGGTCGTTCTACATAGAAATCAGTAGTTGTGGTGCAATGACATTGGTGACAGTAACTTTGGTGCAAGTGGCACAGTCCTGCATGTCTAAACTAATGGGACTTTTTGTTCAGCAAAGGTGTGCCAACGATACCTGTCAATGAACCAGACTAATCCTGTTGAAAGCTTTAGATTTTTGGTTTTACTTTTCTCATCTGAAAAGTCTCCAGTGGAGACGCTCCACTGTGCCTCTAAAGTCCATATTTCTTGTATGAAAGAAAATAGCAAAGTGATTTGCCCATTCTTACAATATTGTGTCACAGGGGTAGAAGTGAAGGAGGAAAAGGAGTCTGTCATGTCCATCGAGGACAAGCTCCTTTTCCATCTGCTCCTGTCCCATCTACTTGCTAAGAGGAAGATCACTAGGAAACATTCTTGACATCTTTTCTGATCTTATTTTGAGCATGTGTTAAGGACATGTCTAGTCTTCAGATTCTTTTTTAAAACTTTTAAAATAGTTATTGTGATACTGATATTTTAAGTGTGTATGTTGTATTTTTATAGTCACATTTATATTCTCGGCCACTGTGGGGCTCTTTTTCACTAAAAGGCAGCATGGAAACAAATTAATAGCAATGTAACATAATGTAATGTACTCAAAATCACAAGAGAGGCCATTTCAGTTTGAGCACTGGACAGAATTTTCTGACACTAAAGCTTGTTTGTTAGTGAAACAGACAGACCATTTTCGGGGTGGGATGGTGGAGTAGATTCTCCTTCATTTGGAGCCAGTCATATCCAACTCTAGGATTCAGTGCTCATCTCTGTTTCATAGCCAAAGAGCCAAAACTGTCTGCTCCTGCAAATGTTTCTTTGGTCATGTGGCATGACTAGACACTGGAGTGCACGGAATGCTGTTTACCTTCCCACCGATGTGGTCCCTATTTATCTACTTGTAATTTCTTGCTTTCAAACTGCTGGGTTGGCAGGAGCTGGGACAGAGACAGGACCTCATTCTGCCATGCAGCTCTTGGGTCTTGAACTGCTGACCTCCCGCCTTCAAGTCAGCATCTTAGCCACTTGAGCCACTGCAATCCTAAAATCATTGCCAATAGTCCCAATCCCAGTGGCAGCAATTCAGCAGCAGTTTTTGACTATTAAAAGTAGATAAATAGGTGCTGCACTAGTAGGAAGGTAACAGCATTCGGTGCACTCTGGTGTCTAGTCAAGTCTGCCACATGACCACAGAAACATATGCAGATGCAGATAGTGCTGGCTCTTTGGCTATAAATAGAGATGAGCACCGAGCCATAGAGTCGGATACAACTGGCTTTTGGGAAATGGTAACCTTTACCTTTAAGGCTCCTGAAAGCTGCCCAGGGCAAAAGGGAACCCTAGGAAATGCTGGGACCTAAAAAGAGGATAAGAAACTTTCAGTCAGTTTAAATTATTATCTTTGCAGGATGATGACATCATCCTTCTTGCATAAGTTATACAAGAGGATTTCAGCCAATGTTTCTATAATGTAACATGACATGACATTTGGGCACCAGGGAGTAAGGCATTCCACTGAATTCCTTGTTTCCTAAGTTTTCTTGGCAAAGGTTCAGAATTTTCTGTAGGATTGACCGAAAAGCTTTATCCTTGCTGAAGAAAGCAAGGAGGTGAATGAGGAGGTGAAGTGAGCCACTGGACACTAGTGGCCTTTAAGACCGGTTCTTCCCTTGGCCAGCTCAGCCCCAGGGAAGTCAGAATAGCTGAGCCATAAAAATGCCGGTCGCCCTTGCCGCCCTACCGGAATCCTCCCTTGCTTGCTTATCTTGAAGGGAAGTGGATGAGTCTGAGTTTTTGCCATCCATAAAATCACCGGACGACCTCACCGGATGCTTCCCTTGGCTGGCCCTGGCCTTGAGGGAGGTTCGAACAGCTGAGTGGTGGGGCTGGGGCCACCCATAAAAAAGGTCCATTAAAAAAAGGTCCAACACCTTTCCCGCCACCGGCGCAGCTGCCTCCGGGCCAGTCTCTCCCAGACCAGGAGCGATAAACAGGCAAAGAGACCACAAGGGAAAAACTGTACTGTTTTCCTGCCGCCACCACTGCTGGGTGCGCCTCCAGCCAGCCCGACTGAGGACAAAATTGAGCCCCGGGCTGTGACAGAGACATGGTGGGCATGTCTGTTTTTGGGCTTTTTGCTGCTGAACTTTTTGTATTGAATTTTTTTATTGTATTTCCCTGATTATATTATTCATTCTAAATTGTATTTATATTTGAGATTGTAGCACTGCTGTAACATTGTTAGCTGCTGAGTTGCTTCGGCAAGGAGAGTGGCATAAAAATCTAACAAACCAACAAACAAGCAAGCAAGCAAGCAAACAAACAGTGGTACCTCATACAACAATTTTAATCCATTCCATGGGGCTCGTTGTTGTACAAAACAATAGCTATATGATGCATGCATTGTATAGCGATTTTCCTTAGAGGATGCATCGTAGAACTTTTTTTTTTTTTTGCTAAGTGGTTTTTCCCATTAAAAAATTGTTATACAATTTTTTTCCATAGGGAAATTTTTTATGTGTGATGCCATTCCCCACCCCCACCCCACCCCACCCCCCAAAAAACACACGTAATTGTTATATCGTTCTATTCGGGATGATTGTTGTATGGGGATCCATTGTACTGTTAACACTGTCTTGCTACAGATATAAACACATTTAGAAGTGAAAACTAGCAGTTTGAAAGCAAGAAAGTGCAAGTAGATAAATAGGGACCACTTTGGTGGGAAGGTTAACAGTGTTCCGTGCACTCTGGTGCCTAGTAATGGATGCCACATGACCACGGAAACGTCTGCAGAAGCAGACAGCGCTGGCTCTTCGGCTATGAAACAGAGATGAGCACTGAACCCTAGAGTTGGATATGACTGGATTTCGAGCAAGGGTGACTTTTACTTTTACTTAGGAGTGAAAACACAAAGTAGCCTTTAAAACTAACCCAGTGCCCCAACCAGTTGTTGTTTTTTTGCCTGCCCCACCTAAGCATCTCTAAAATTCTGATGCAGCCCCCCTTGACATATAATTCTTACTATTCAAAAAGTGCACTCCTATTCACACGGAGGAAGCCTAAAAGACCATTCACTGTAAATAACTCATTCTCGAATTGTCCCCCTTAAAAATCAGATTGCCCCCCTGTGGGGCAGGTGGCCCATGTTTGCTAACCAGTCTTAGGGTGAGTGTTTGTGGATTACAGTCCACTTCAAACACAGAGGACTTGTCTGCATGGGCTCAATTGGAGCAGGCTGGATCAGTCTAAAATAGTATCACTAGAGAGCATGGAGAAGTCTGGTATACCATTTGGTGCAATCCTTGTATCCAGTGGCATCTCTAGGGGAAGCCTTGGGGTGGGCAGGCGGTGCTTTTTGGGCTATGTATGTTCTTGGACTACAATTTCCAGAAGACCTAGCAGGAGCCAGCGTCCACCAAGAAGGTGGCAAATTTGGCTTTAGCCCTGGGTGGCTGAATTCCACGTGATGTTACTGCTTGTACCCAAATGACATACGCACCCCAAGCAACCCTATTTGGTCAGATCCTTTACACTGTTAGTTTGCTGTATTGTGAAGCAGCTTAAGAAGAGAGCCACTTCAGGATATTAAAAAATTAAACACTCCCTCTGTGACAGGGGTTCTCAAGGTTTTTGCACCACAGGCCGGACCACTCACCTTCAGACAGCTGAGTGGGCCATACATGTGGTTTCCCCAGTTGTAAACACTGCCAAAAACTGTGGTGGGCACATTTGCATACATGCACCCAATTCTGCTTCCAGGGTTGTTGCCGTGAAGGGAGAGGAGATAAACAAAAGACATTGCCCCCGTTTACTTGTCTTAAAGTTCCAATTGGAAGCCTTCTGTCAATAGAAGACCCTGACAAGGATCCAGAAAGGTACAAGTAGGAAAACTCTGGGGACAGTTTGGTTCACCCAGCAACGATGTTATGTGATTGCCAGAAGAAGACGAAAAGGAGTGAACCAACCCATCCCTGGAGCTGACCAAACAACAGGCGAAATGTCTGTCGGATGAGACCCAGAGTCTGTGTTTGAGGAACTGGGTGAAATGTCCTGGGATGCATTTCTAATCCTTTTCATGAAAGATCCCACTCAGAGACATTTTGTTGGAACTGAATAAAATACAGTAAAACCTTGCATAAAGAGCACCTCACTTAGAGACTAACTCGCTTAAAGAGCATAATTTTCTTTGAATGGTTGCCTCACTTAACAAATAAAAGCAACCAAAAACTCGCTTAACAACTAAATCGGGGTTGGCAGAAGTCACAATGGGTCACTTACAATGGTGTTTTGCTTAAAGAGCAAACTCGCTTAAAGAGCAATCCCGTGGAACGGATTATGCTCTTTAAGTGAAGTACCACTGTAATGGGCATGGCTACACTTGTTAAAGCAGCATAAGGCAATTGATTTCAAACATTGCGGTCTGTCTACCATCTGCTGTTGACGTCCACAGTGTCCCTCCCAAGCAAACTAAAGCTCTCTTGATTTTCACCCCAAGCAGACAACAACTTATCATCCGAACATATAACCAGCTAAAGCTATGACAATATGTGAGTGATCACATGAAATCTACAGTAGCACACATAGGCAACAACATCTAGAAGGCATGTTAGAAAAGTTTCCCTCTGTCGCATGCAGTGAATTTCAGAAATATAGAGAGTATAATTTCTAATAAAAAATAGGATCTCCCCCCCCCCCCAACTCAAGACATTGTGTTTGAGTCTGGGTTTTTTTTTCATGAGCCTGGACATCAAATGAGAAGAGAGGATTCACTTGAGAAAGCCTTGATGCTGGGAAAGGTGGAGGGCAAATTATGAAGGGGAAGCAGAAAATGAGATGGCTAGATGGTATTGTTGATGCAATGGGCACAGAGCTGGGCGGGCTGAGGAGGATGGTGGAGGACAGAAGTGCCTGGTGGGCAATAGTCCATGGGGTCGCAAAGGGTCAAAATTGACTGTGCACATTTGACTATCACAAAGTGCCAACACAGCAACAAAGCAGGAAGGAAACACTCCCATTGGACAGCTGGGTATGGGGGTGGAGTGAACTCTGTGTTAGGTGGAAGGAGAAAGTGCTCCTATTGGGCTGTTGGGTAGAGAGGAAGGGTGAATTCTGTGCTGGGGGGAAGGAGGAAGTGCTCTCCTTGGGGTGCTGGGCAGAGAGGCAGGACGAACTCTGTGATTGGATGACTGCATGGGTGCCCACAGAGATGGCTCTGAGTGCCACCTCTGGCATGTGTGCCATAGGTTCACCACCACAAGCCTAGGAATTCTATCAGCCAGTGGTTCTATTAGCTGGAAAATTCTCAGATTTATAGAGAGAGAAAAAGATAACTTTCCCAACTGTTGGATTGTACGTACAGGATGGGGTTTTGATGTATTTCAATGGAATAGGGGCCTCTTTGACCAGTTCACATTGTACCTGACAAGAAGACACTTTATCATCTCTTTATTATCATGTATCCCTAACCTGATCAATCAGTCTCCAAGCATCGAAAAATGGGAGTGATACCTGGTGACCCTCTTCCTTTTTATATGGTACTGTTGTCTCGTTGCTTAGGAATCCATTTAGGTCCTTATACAATAACCTTAGGTATTCATCATGCCAGTTATGATCTTTTTAAAAGATCCCAATTTAGATAGGGAGCAGTACAAGTGAAGGAGTGGATTTTATTTAAAAAGTCATCCTTCCTAAGCATGGGTAAAAAAATAAAATAGAACCCTGTAATGGGGCTAAGTATACCTTTTGCCTTGGGAAGCCTTACTCCCTCTCTCAGACCTTGGAACCAGAAACCGAATCCCTACTCAGGCGACTGTAACCCAAGCTCCCACCTCCAAATGGGACATGAAGCTTGGAGGACGTCTCAAAGTCACAAACTGCATCAGGAACAAGAGGGGAAAAAGTGTCTCAGCATAAGTTATTTAAGAGCTAAGTGCTGAAGCAGAAAAAGTTGGGGGCAGAGTAGGAATATAGAATTTGTATTTTACCTTCGTGTTCTTTTGTCATTCTTTGTGCTCTGAAGTATTTCCACTACCCAGCCAGCAAAGAGGGAGTAGAATGGCTTGAGGAGGAGGAGGAGGAGGAGATAACCATAGGAGCAATCATGGAATATATCCATGTGCACTGTGAAAAATTATGTTATTTTGGAGGCAAAGCAAAACATGACATTTTCACTAAGCCAGGCTTAGGAGCTGAACTCTGTTCCAAAGAAAGATAGATCTTAGATGAAAAACAAGTTGAAACCTCTCTCCGACCCTCTCTCCACAGCTTTCTCCCCATCCATCCATCCATCCATCCATCCATCCATCCATCCATCCATCCATCTATCCATCTATCTATCTATCTATCTATCTATCTATCTATCTATCTATCCATCCATCCATCCATCCATCCATCCATCCATCCATCCATCCATCCATCCTTCTGGCAGACCGGAGTTCCCCCGCTGGTGAGTGCCCAACAATCCCAGTAATAACAAAAACAATAAAGGAATAGAAACATCACAATACCAAAAAATTCAACAAAACTGAAATAATTTTTAAAGGACATAAAAGTAGATGGTGAGCAATATAAAATTAAATTGGATATATTTATCTAATGGAGACTTTAAAGAGTTTGGAATATAAGATCATGGGCCCGAGTAGGGTTGAGTACAAGAAGAATTTTGGAAGGCTGCAAGTGAGGGGACTTGGGGCAGCTCAGCTACTTAACAGTTCCATTAAATGGGTGCCCCCACTGAGAAGACCCTTTCCCTGGGAACAGTCTTCCTGGCCGTTCTCAGTGTCAGCAACAAGAGCTGGACATTCTGTGAGGACCTAGTGATGTGGGCAGTTGATCTTAGAGGGGAATGTTCTGTTAGATAGCAAGATCTCGAACTGCTTAGGGCTTTATATGTAAGTGTTAGAACCTTGTGTCTGATATGATGTACCACCAGGAGCTAGTTCAGTCCAACACAGTTGGGGTAATATATTATATATTTTTCAATCTAGATATCATCCCAGTGGCAGCATTCTAAACACCCTGCAATTTCTGTATCAGAAACTAGGGCAACCCCATTAGAGAGCATTATAGTACTCGATTTTTGAGACTAACAATGCGTGGATCAGTATTGTCATGAACCACCAGTCCATAGAAGAGGTGCAGCTGGGTGATCTGGTGGAGATGGGGGGGGGGGGGCGGAGAGCCAATCTGTTCATAGCTGCAATCTGGGCTTCCATATTGAGAACCTGATCTAGAACACCCCACAGGCTGCAAACCTGGTTCCTCAAGGTGAGGGCCACCTCTATCTATGAAGGGAACCAAACCCCTTAATTGGACAGAGGACATCTCGAGCAAGAAGATATCTGTCTTGTCAGGATTCATTTTCAACCAATTTGTCTTTATCCATTCTATTAATGAAGGCAAGCAATCCTCAAGGCACCAAACAGCATCAACTGCTGAAAATGTAAAGAAGAGACAGGGCATACTGATGACCCCAAACTCCAAATCTCCAGATGTCCTCCCCCAATGACTTTATATAGATGCTTAAACAATAATGGAAATCCATTGCACAGGGACGAGGCTACCTCTGAGAAGGCATGCCTCCTCGTGGACCCTCTTCTTCTCTCAGAGTGGCCATCCTCCATAGTCAGGTCGGGGGGGGGGGAGGCAAAATGGATACCTGTTCTTTTAGAGAGGTGCTCCAATGGGTACTGAGATCCCAGACTGTTTAGGACTTTGCATGTCAAAACCAACTCTTTAGAGCAGGGTGCCCAAACTTTTCAGGCTGCGGGCCAGTCATGTGGTTCAGAGAGCTGGTCACTATAGCTTGGGGGCTGGATCCAACCCTCGATGCCAGTTCATCTGGCCCACAGAGCCCTCGTTGTTCCTGGAAGTGGAAGTAAAACTTTGTCTGTACAAGCACATTTTACTTCCGCTCCCAGGAGCGATGAGGGCTTTGGGGGCCGTATGAATTGGTGTCGGGGGCTGGATTTGGCCCCAGGCTGTAGTTTGGTCACCCCTGCTTTAGAGTTTGGCACAGAAATGAATAGGAAGCCAATGCAAGTGGGCCAGGTTCAGGGAAATATGGTTGAATTTACTTGCCTCAGAAATTAAGCTCACCACCACCTCTTGGATGTAGTACAACTTTCATGCCATCTTCTAAGGCAACTGCATATGGTTGATTTGTAGGGTCACCAGTGCATGAACCAACTTGTCAGGGATTTCCTGTCCAGGTATCATTACTGAGTAATCCATCAAGGTTGGAAAAACTCAGGAACATCCCTCTAAGTTTCAGTCCTGATTCTTTAGGGGAAGTGTAACCTCCTCCAGACCGGCCAGGTTACCACCTAACCAGTCAGGCTGCCTCCCCTCCCCTCCACAACAGGATCTTGTTAGGATTCAGCCACACCTTATTAGTTTGATTAATATTATTTGGTCAGAGTGTGCATTATAGTCACCTGATTTCTTCTGAGTTTGTCATTTCTAGGCTAGAACACTTTGCAGTTGTTTAACTTAAAAGATCCCTTTGCACTCCGGTATAGTTCAGTCCACAGTCCTCTTTATCTTTGAGGCATCATTATTTATGCTCCTTATTAGGATGATGAATGCTGCTGCTAGCTGTGGGGGAGGAAAAAACATGCAGTGTCAGAATTTACAGTCTGTCCTACTCCTTTCGGCTTCTGAGGTTCTGCAGGCACCATCACCCATTCATACATATTTTCCAATTGATATCTGCAGACTTCAGGGTTGCAAAATCGATAGCAAATTTCAGGTTCCCAAGGAGTAAATGATAGGCTTGATACTAAACCCTGTCCTCTATGCCTGGTGCAATAGTAGTCACAAAACAATAATAAATAAATGCATACTCAGTCTACATGGTGAGCTATAGGTATCCAAAACATCCATGAGATGCCGTGCTATTCCAGTATCATTTCCATGCCAGCCCAAGAATCCAGAAAGCATGATCCTATGAATGAAATCCTAAAGGAGATGGGTTCTTTCTAGGGTCACCCAAAGATGTGCTGAGGAAGGCAGCCAAGAGTGGATGCCTGCTGCCTTCCTCTTGCCTTGCACGTGAAGTTATAGGCACTACCAGCTGTTCTCTGCAGAATCAATGCCAGACTGTTTCAGAGTCCCATTTGTCTTCTGCCATTTGCACAGTGCTGACTGATGTGATTGATACCTTCCTAATATTGTTTATCCTGGGAGTTGTGATGGCTGAGTGGTTAAGAAGCTCACCTTGTTAGCTGGAAGGCTGGCACATTGGCAGTTCGAGACCCAGGTACTGCATGATGGTTTGAGCATCCGTCTCTGTCCCAGCTTCTGCCAACCTAGCAGTTTGAAAGCAAGAAATTGGAATTAGATAAATAGGGACCACTTCGGAGGGAAAAGATCTTGGGGACATGAAAAGGAGCCTCATTCGGGCATCCTCTGAGTGGAGTTTCTCCACTCAGAATAATTTCTGACATAAAAAAATCATCATCATCATCTTCTTCTTCTTCATCATCATCATCATCATCGCTGTCACTGTCATTCTTGTTTATCCTGAAACAGGTAGCAACCAGGCTATCCTGTGATCAGTTTGCCTGATAGGGTAGAAGAAACTAGTTATAAATTACTGTGCATTTGCAATTGTTGGTAACCTGTGGTTTGAGCAGCCCTTTCATGCTCCCCTCCTACTTGAACCACAAACTACCCCCTATTTATATTCAATCGATCTTTGCAATAACTGAGGCACAGCTCAGTGTGTTATGTTCGTACACCATGTGTCTGCAGAAGTGGGCTGTAACCCAGGCAAGCTCACACTGAAATAAATCTGTTTGCCTTTAAAGTACCAGAGCTTTCCATTTTCATTTGTGGTTTGTTTTTGTTATGCGTGTTGAAAACAGCCTGGCACAGCTGCCTCCCTGAAACTGAAGCATGACTAAATGAGAGTGTGATCAGACAGTGGGGAAGGCACATGTCCAGTTGCACAAGATTGTAGGGAGTGAGCACCCTGAAAAGCTACCCTTTGGCCTGTTGGAGAACAGTGCAATCCTTGACCTCCAAAGTAGTCGCCCTACAGCTGGACCAAAAAGGTTTAGCTTGGGCAAGGAGGATCAAGGTCAGGGAATGTATATAATTCCTTGCATGTCATGTGATTTTTCTGGAAATAGATTGCTCTTGACTGCTCCACAAGTGGTCCAAAATCTGAATCTGTTTCCTCATGTGATCATACCGTTACTTTATGTTTGCAACTAAATCAGCCACAACATCCCTCCTTTTGGAGTGTATATAAAAGTCTTTTTCACTGCGCCTAGGATTATGGGGGTGGACACACCGCATGCTGGAGGAGAAATAATATCCTATGTTTTGAGTGATGGTTTATGCAGAGCCTTCTGTCGATGCCTCGTTTCTCTGTTGTGGCTGTTCCTGCAGCAGTGGAGAGGAAAAGAGTGGTGCATATGTTTTTTTACCAGAAGCCAGCACCTTATGGAATCCCCCACCCCACCCCAAAATGTGTAAAAACAGTTTTAGTAACTTTTGATAAACAGCAAAGCCAATACTGTTGGTTTTTCAAACTTTGTGCCTGCAGTTGCCCCTTAAGGCTCAATACTGTGCAGATTGCTTTAGTATTTATTTATTTATTTATTTTGGTGCAGATTTAACTGGAATCTACACATGGGGAGAATATTTATTGCTGGATATGCTGGGATGCACTGGGTCCACCTGTCCATATGTACAGAACTCCTGTCTCTTTTTGATTATCTTCTCTACCCGCTCCCTGACACCTATCCTTCCTTCCCTCCCTTCTCTTACCTGATATTCTCAAACCTTCACCTATTGGCCCCAGTGTTCTCTAATTTTACTTTTAAAAACTTTTAAATGGTTTAAATTATCCACATGACACGAGATTGAAACTATGAAGTCAAAAGGGGACCACCAAAAAAACCTTGCTTTCTGGGGTGGTATGCTGTGAAAGCAATCTTTTTTTTTTTAATTAGCAAAACAACAGAACAGCTGATATCTTCTTCATCACTCTGCCTTCACCACTTTCTACTCCCTTCCCTGCTTGCTTGCCCACCATTCTCAAATCACATTTTTGCACTTTTGTCTCACTTTGACTTTGTCATTTCAGTCTTGTGTCATGTGGATGCTGGCAGGCAATGTGGGGATAATAAGAAAATACTCACTACAAACAGAGACAGTGTTATTTGGGGAGCCTTTCGAGGTCTAAGCAGAATTAACTACTTTTGTAAAGTAAAATCCCATCCTGTGGTTTGTTTGGTTTCCCCTGCCTTGACTTTTTTCTCTCCCATTCACTGTAAAGCTTTTCTGTTACCGTTTTTAAAAATGGAAAATGTTATCATTAAAACAGGGATGCAAACAAAACACGCTAGAAAACTTCAAACACTGTGGAACCTCGGTTAACGTAATAAAGTTTAGTGGTTTTAGTCATAGTACTGTGGTTCAATTTTATACTCTGTCTGTTGCTACTGACTGTAAGCCACCCTGAGTCGCCATGGCGAGCGGGCGGCGATATAAATCTAAATAAATAAATAAGAATAAATAATGTGTTCTCCAGGACGTTTCTTACAGCGAAAATTACTTTAATCAAATTTCCCATAGGAGTGCATTGAATGCAATTTCCCATAGGCATGCACTGAAAACCAAAATAGTAAAGGTAAAGGTTTCCCTTGCTCGAAAGCCAGTCGTATCCGCCTCTAGGGTTCAGTGCTCATCTCTATTTCAAAGCCGATGAGCCAGTGCTGACTGCTTCTGCACACGTTTCTGTGGTCATGTGGCAGGCATGACTAGACACCGGAGTGCACAGAACGCTGTTACCTTCCCACTGAAGTGGTCTCTATTTATCTACTTGCAATTTCTTGCTTTCAAACTGCTAGGTTGGCAGGAGCTGGGACAAAGACAGGAGCTCATTCTGTCCTGCAGTACTCAGGAATCGAACTGCTAACCAAAACAGTTTCCCATAGGAATGCAGTGAAAGCCAATTAATCCGTTCTGGAAAAAACTGTAAACTGAGCCACTATTTTCTATGGATTTCCTTTTGTTATGTGATTGTTATGTTAACCGAGCCGTTTGTTAACCAAGGTTCCACTATACAGTACTTTACAGGTAGGTATAGCAATTTTGTCTTCATTTCTTCCTTCTCCATCCTGTCCCGTGCTTGCACAAATGTACCCTGTAGATTATGGGGCCTTCAGGTTCCTTGCATTCTCTCATTTGGGTTGCCTGAGAAACAGTTTGCTGACTTCCCTCTCTTTACTTTTGATCTATTTGCTCCAATTTCCAAGTTGCATGCATTTCTTTTGCTTTGAAAGCACACCTGGGGAAACCTGCCATGGATCTCACAACCCACACTCCAAAAACTACTTGGTCCTGGTAAAACCTGAGAGCTACCTTGTGTAAAATATATTTGACAATTAATATCAGATTGTGTGGGGTGTGCATGCATGAAGGTCTATGGTCATCTGGTGGGTAGTGCTCACACTGCTGCTGGTGAAGTCCAGTCAAGGTGGCTTCATATAATAATAATATTTCGACTTGTATGCTGTCCCATTCACAAATGTGACTGTGGGCGGCTAACAAAGAAGCAGAGCATTACAAAATTATAATTTCAAAATATAACATCAATACAGTATAAAAACATTTCAAGAATACATGTCAGAAATAATATACATTTCACCTCGTATCAGCACACACCACACACACACACACACACACACACACACACACACACACACACACACACACACACACACACACACACACACACACACACACACACACACACACACACACACACACACACACACACACACACACACACACACACAAATGCATTGCAAAGACTCAGACTTGTCCCCTTCCTTTCAGGATGAGTGGCCGAGGGGGGAAAAGTTTGATAATAGCGGCGAGGGCATCCGATGTTTTATGGTTGGCTCCAGCCATGCCACAGCTGTTTTGTTTTCCTTGAGCTGGAGCCAGCCAGGGAAAGTGTCCGGTGAGGTGGTGAGAGGGTCCGGCATTTTATGGTTCATAGAGTACTTGCCTTCTCATACAGAGACAACACAACCTATGTGCTGGTGGTGAATTCATAGCTAGTTGGTTATTCCTTTTAGCACAAGTGGCCAAATGTAAACAAAGACAAAAGCTTACTGTAACATCTGAAGATGGGACTGTGGTTTGTAGAGCCATTTATATGCCAAAGTCATAAACCAGGGTTTGTTCTTGATTTATAGATACTGGCCAAAATGTGAATGATAAGTCAGGATCCTGGGTTGCAATATCACAGTGTCACTTTATTTTTTTCTTGTTAGTCAGTTCAGCTTTCCACACACACACAGGAAAAGTATCAGTATGATACTGATACTTTTTGATACTGTGATTGCAATGATTTGTGATGATGATATGATATTGTTTGTGATCTGTGATGATAATATGTATTGTGATTATTGTTAGCTGCCCTAAGTCACATAGCTGAGTGGGCGGCATACAAATCGAATAAATGAAATGAAATGAAAATGAAATGAATGAAAAGCCAAGCATGAACTAAGAGACTATATCATCTGTCAACATGCAGCTTATAATGTGGTAAGCCAGGATCTGTCAGAATCTTGGTTAGTTGATTTATGATTGCACACAACTTTTATAGCGTAGTAAACATTTCTGCCTTGTTAGCCAGCAGTAACAAAGACAGATTAATTTCTGTAGTCAAATGGTCATTTGAGTGCAGTCCAAATATGTCACCAAAGCAATATGAGCCTATAATAAGTGTATTATGTACTCATTTTCAGTGTACGTGTGGTATATTCTCAGAGCATTGAGAACACACTGTAGTTTATAATGTGCATAGGAAACACATCTAGTTTCTGGACATAATGCACTCATAAATAAGTAAATAAAGTAAGAATGCATATGACACACTCCTAATAGTGTGACATATAATGAATGTACTGAGTCACAACCACCCTGGCATTCCCAACTCGCTTCCCCCTATTTCTCCTTACGTTTCTACCCCTTCACACACTGCCTTGTCCCAGTACAACACCCTTCTTACTCTAACAATGCCTCTACTGATGCGATGGACCCTTCTTCCTCTTCAGTCTTCTACAAACCTTGAAGCAGCAATACTTGACTTTTCATTTCATGAACACCAACAGCCCAAACCTAGCTGTGACCAAATCAGGGGCTGTCCCTTTCAACAAAGAGAAATCTGGGTCCCAAACACACACAAAGGAGACCCAAAGAATGCCAGGGAGTAGGGGAGTAGAGAGGATGGTGGCCAAGGACTACCCAGCAGATAAGCTCAGCATCAAAGTCATGGACCTTCCAAGATTGATGAAAGAGCTCCCAGAAGCAATACAACGTATTCCAAGGTAGCAGGCTGTGGCCACAGCTATGGGGAAAGAAGAGATGTGTTTGTCTCATGATGCTTGTCTGTGAGGGATAAGTGACTGGCCAGAAGAAAACCATTGTCCATCTTTTCTGCCTATGCTGAAACATTATTCCTGTGGTTACAATAAGGGCTGTGGCTGTAAGGTGGGAACCTGTCCCAGGGGCTTTCTTTCAAAACTTTTCAAACATCTGCCTTGAATTGTTTCTCAAAGTGTTGGTAGTACTCAGGTGAGGTCTCTTGTTGTTGTTGTTCATACGTCATGTGTCTGCTGAAGTGGGCTGTAACCCAGGGAAGCTCACACTGAAGTACAGTAAATCTATTTGCCTTTAAGGTACCAGAACTTTCCGTTTTCATTTGTAGTTTGTTTTTGTTATGTGTGTTGAAAACAGCCTGGCACAGCTGCCTCTCTGAAACTGCATGACTAAATGAGAGTGTGATCAGACAGTGGGGAAGGCCCATGTCCAGTTACCTATACATTGTTGGCTAACTTTGGCACTCCAGGTGATCTTGGACTTCAATTCCCAGAAGCCTAAGTCAACACACCTGCTGATTAGGACTTCTAGGAATTGAAGTTCAAGAACAGCTGGAGTGCCAAGGTTGGCCATCACTGACCTATAACCATCCTTCTCCAATCTGTCACTCCCTCCAGAGAGGTTGGTCTACAACTTCCATGACCGACAGCTTTCCTGAATGGGGATTGTGAGATTTGTGCTGCAACACAGCTGGGAGTAACCGACTGGGGAAGACTAGCAATGGTGCACATGGCCATTTGTGGCATTAAAAAAAGACATCAGGAAGGTCCCTGCCTCAAGGAGATGACATTCTGAGGTATAAAGTGGGGAAAGAAACAGAGGGAGAGGCTGTGCTTTATCCAATGGGACTATTTGCCTAGCTATCCATTGGTACTGTATGTCAGATTAGGTAGTCCCTGGAAGGAAGGTGAGTCTGCTTCAGCAATAGGATGTAACAGGTTCTCACCAGTTTGCCAGAACCAGTAGTAACTGTTCCCAGTGTCCCGGAGAACTGGTAGCAGCCTTTGGGGGGGAACCACCTTCGGGGCTTACCTTTTCACTGGTTCCCTCACTGCGCATGCACACCAAGCACTTGGTGTGCATGCACGCCTACAGTGCTTGGCGCATATGCACAGCCTCCTTCCTGTCCGCCCAAGCGGGGAGGAGGAAGAGAAGCTGCTAGCCTGAAGCTCCCTATAGTCTGCTCCCCAGGGTAAGTGACTCACCTTTGGATGTGGTGTGTCTGTATGTAATTTAATGTGTATTTAATACCTTTACCTATATTGACGTACTACCACAGTTCCTAAAAAAGCCTGGCAGCCCTGGCTTGGGGTTTTTAAGCAAAGTCTTGGAGTTACCTCATCAATAAGCTACACCTGTGCTGTTCCAAGTGCTGTTCCAATTGGAGAACCCTTAAGGAGGTACAGCTGTTTTACATTTACATTAAGGCATATTATCCTAGAGAACTGGTTAGGCAAAGACTTAGTACCTAACTTCTTTAACTGTTGAAAAGTTGAAAAGTGCCAAAATGAAGCCATCTTGTGGTGAGTTCATTCTGTAGTTCCTTCCATCTGACCTAGTGTGAGAAAGATTAGCCAGAATAAGCTTTAAGCTCTGGTTTAAAAGCTCTGGTTGATTTGTGTTTGGGGTGGGTGGCTGGGTGTTTGAGTGGGTGAGTGTATTTTAATGTATTTTAATTTTATTTTAATTATTTTATTTTATTTATGGGTGTGTGTTGTGGGTGGATGGGTGGGTTGAGAGGTGTGTGTGTATGCTTATTTTTTTATTTTTTTATTTGGTCCCACCCACAACATCTTGATGTCATGATGTTAGCTCCGCCCACACTGTGATGACATCACAGTGGGGTAGTAAAATTTTTGACATCCCACCATTGGTCTGCTTCCCCAAGTAGCCAGATTCCTATTTTGCTCACAGACTTCTTGGCAAGTTTTTTTTCCCTTTCAGCTGATCATTTTTGCATCTTGTATTCAGCATTTGTTGAACCAGCCAGAAGCATAGTCATCTGTATATGAGAAGAGAGTGGTTGACAAAAAGATGTTTGATGTCTCATAAATTTGCTCCTCCTCGTAGTGTTACAAATGCCACTCCCCTTGAACACACTCCTTTTCATTTGCTCCCATCTGTTTTGTGCGTGTGGGTATGCACATGCACATGCTTGTGCATGTAGGGACAGGAGTTTTGCTATGTCTGTCTCCTAATATATATTGATATGCTGATAAACCTAGCTTGGGAATTGCACAGAATTCTTCTGCCAGGAGAAGAGCCCTGTGCAGCCTAAAAATCTGCCACCAAATGAACAGTAAGTAGCCTAACAAAATGCAAATGTTCTCATTAACCAACCAGCCATTAGACCCTCTCGCCAAATTTCCTAGGAGATTCCTGGGCTTACTTTCTGATGATGATTACAACTTCCAGGAGAAATAATGTGATAGCCAAAGATTTCTGTAGCACTTTGAACCTGCTGAGAAATCCAAGCACTGTCTCATAGTGAGAATCTTTCTCTAGTCTCGTTCCTTCACAAGGCCCGGATTATGTATCTGTTGAGAGGTGTTTCCAGAGGAAATGACTGAGTAATGCTGAGTCATATTGTACAGATCATATGTCCAAAGCATCTGTCTTCAAAGTCTCAAAGAGTTGATGGGAAGGAATCTGTGTCTGGTTAGGAAAGGAGACCCTCAGAACTGCTGGAACTCAGCTCAGCCTGCCAGCAGTATGCATGCTGTCGTATTACTAAAGCGGCCATGATGGGGAAGAAGCACCACTGGTATACCTGGGCTGCCACATTTGTGTGCTAGGCTTCTAATTTGGGGGGCCATTGTGGGGACGAGGTGGCAACAACAAAATCCCTACATGCAGAAATTCCTACACACTGCATAGACATTCTAGCCCAAGGTTTCCCAACCTTTTCAAGCCATAGCCCGGTCATGCTCCCTCAGTCAGCTTCAAGGGCTGAATGGCCATTTTGCCCTGCCTGCATGATGGGGCAACCATTTCATCCCAACAGCTTCAAAGGGGTGGTCATTTGGTTTCTTGAATGCCATTGAGGGGGCCACATGAAATGGTGCTGCAGGCCAGATCTGGCCTTCAGGCCTTGGCTGGCAGGAATAGTATGGGGTAGTGGCGGCTCATTGACCCCTCCCCTCTGGCTTATTTAACATCCTATACTCACCCTTCCTCTCCTTTACTCCTTTACTTAAAGGAACGAGACGTTGTTTTAAATTGTTTTTAAATCGTTTTTAAGAGTTTTTAACTGTGTTTTGTATGTTTGTTGATATGTTTGTTGAGTTGCTTATGCAAGTAGGGTGGGATATAAATTTAAATAAATAAATAAATAGGTTGGGTACCCCTGTTCTAGTCTGTCCTTTCTTTTTTAGTCCTAAAGAACTATGATAGATTTGCTGTTGATCTCATCTGCCTGGCTGCAGCCAGTGGGCCAGAAAGAATGTGACTGTAACCAAAGCTTGAAAAGGTTCATTTGTAGGATTGCAACTTTCAGACTCCTCCAGATACCATTGCCTTTGGTTGTTTTGTCCAAGCATGGACAAGAATGGTGGCATTAGATAGACCACATCTAGAGTACAGTTGTACCTCGCTTAAAGAGCCTAATGTGTTCCACAGGATTGCTCTTTAAACGAGTTTGCTCTTTAAGTGAAACACCATTATAAATGACCAATTGTGGGGAGGATTGCGAACCCCGATTTATTTGTTAAGCGAGTTTTTGGTTGGTTTTATTTGTTAAGCGAAGCGAACATTCAGAGAAAATTCTGCTCTTTAAGCGAGTTACTCTTTAAGCGAGGCACTCTTTATGCGAGTTTTGACTGTACTATGTCCAATTCTGGGCACCACACTTTAAGAAAGATGCAAACATACCAGAGCAAGTACAGAGAAGAGCAATAAGGATAATGAGGGGACTGGAAGCCAAGCAATATGAGGAAAGACTGATGGAACTGGACATGTTTAACCTTGAGAAAAGGAGACAGAGGGGATATGATAGCACTCTTCAAATACCTGAAAGGCAATCATAAAGAGGAAGGGAAAGATCTGTTCTCAATCTTCCCAAAGGGGAGGTCGCATAATAATGGGCTCAAACCCAAGGAAGCCAGATATAGCCTGAATATCAGAAAAAGCTTCTTAACAGTTAGATCAGTACAACAGATAACCAACTGCCTCAAGAGGTGGTGAGTGCTTCAACACTAGAAGCATTCAAAAGAGAATTGAACCATCTAGATCTGATTTTGATTCCTGCATTGAGCAGGAGGCTGGACTCCATGGACTAAAAGGCCCCTTCCAAACCAGTGATTCTATGATTCTATGTCCTGTTCTTGAAAGAGACAAGACAACCTCACAGATCACTTTACAGATCATACAACATGCTCCTTGCAGGAGCAGCTGGTAGCTGAAGTGAGCCAATTATTGCTTATGAATACTGTTAAATAAACATGTATGCATCTTCTGTGGCCTCACAATCCATAGCTTAAAATGAGCTGGGCTGTGAGAAAACAGTAAATCAATAAACAGCTGTAACAGGGTTCAAGTATGTTCAACATAGTGTCCTTTGACTTGAAAACCTCCATCTCACTGGAATGGGATGGTGTAACCAAGCATTTTCAGTTCACAGGAAGCCACTTTACACTGAGTCAGAACATTAGTCTATTCTGTTCACAGAATTTGAGGTCGGTCAGTTCTATTTGAAGATGCTCAAGGTTGTATGTAGGAATTTCTCCATGAGAAACACAAGCTTTCAGGATGGCACTATGTCAGCTGCTCCTCTTAGGTCCTGCAGGATTGGAGCTCCCATCCTGGAAGCAGCTGCTCTAAGTCCTGCAGGACTGGACTGCCTGCTGCCTGCCTAGTTAGATAGGTAAGTTAATTTTTTTTTGGGGGGGGGGAGTGGGTGGGTTGAGGTGTGTGTGTGTGTTTTTATTTTTATTTTTTTTTCTTTGGCTCCATCCACAACATCATGATGTCATGATGTCGGCTCTACCCATGGCATCATGACGTTGGCCCCGCCTACAATATCCATGACATCACGGTGGGGTAGTAAAATTTTTGAGAACCCACCACTGGGTTCTCAAAAATTTGTTTATTAAGAAGTCAATAAAAGGAACAGTGGTGGCCAGCAAAAAAAAATAAATAAATGCTACCACACCGTGGGCAGAGCCTATGTCATGGGCGATCTAGTCATGCCTGCCATATGGCCATGTATACATCTGCAAACTTGGGCAGCACTGGCTCTTTGGCTGTAAATGGAGATGAGCATTGCACCCTAGAGTTGGATATGACTGGATTTTGACTAAGGGAGACTTTGAACCATTTGCAGGGACAAAACCTGATGTCAAATTTGAATAGCAATCAGGGATCTTCTGTTATTAGGTAAAGGTTGCCCTTGCAATCAGATTTGACTTCACAACAAAAATGACTAATGAAACCTATGGTAGAATTTGCTTTTTTAAATAGCAGCTGTGTACTAGGTCAACATTTTCATTAAACTATCATAAGCCCTCCATAGTCCCTTTTTCATTTGTTTGCTACCAACTTGGACCTTGTTAGTTTATAGTTGGTTACACTGAGTTGTATTACAATTTTAATGGCCATTCCCTGCTTTGAAACATTTTTATTGATGTTACCGTTTGAAGTCTACACAGTCCTGTTTTCCTTTTGGTAACCATCTTAAATAATGTGGGTAAGTAGCAAATTTAGCCATCCTACCACTCAACTGTAATTATAGGTTAGTGAAGAAACAGACAGGTATTAGACCCAACATATCCCTTCATTCTGAGATCTCTCTTTTTTCAGCACTATTATTTATCTCAGATCCTTTTCTCCTTGAAAATAATGGTTTGGACTATGCCTCACCTGTCCTATGTCTTGTTGTTGAGAAGACTTGAGAAAATAGTTCATTTAGGTTTCCTTCACTTTCCTTGTTCTTCCTTAGCAATCCTTCACTTCCATTGTCATCCACCTGCCTCACCAAATATCCACTGAAGTTTTACTCTTGGTGTATTTAAATTTTATTTTTTTGTTGATGCCATTAGCAATATGTAAAGGTCACCCTTGCTTGAAAGCCAGTTGTATCCAATTCTAGGGTTTAGTGCTCATCTCCATTTACAGCCAAAGAGCCAGCACTGTTGGCGTCCGCAGACGTTTCTGTGGTCATGACTACACGCTGGAGCACATGGATCATTGTTGTCTCCCACCCCCACCTCCGAAGCAGTACCTATTTATCTGTTTGCAATTTCTTGCTTTCAAACTGCTAGGTTGGCAGGAGCTGGGACAGAGACAGAAGCTCACTCTGTCATGCAGCACTCGGGTCTCGAACTGCTGACCTTCCAGTCATCAAGTTTGACATCTTAACCACTAAGCAACCGCAGTCCCTCCATTAGCAATAGGCATATCAAAATTCTTTTTGCATCCTTTTATTCACTCATATGGACAGGACATCCAATTTCTGAAGGAAACCAACCTTCCTTCTTTAATAGCTTCTTTCACATTATTACCTATGTTGGTAACATCTAGAGCTTTTGACTACCTCTCTTGATTTGTATATATCCTTGCCCTAGCATCCACTATTGCGGTTTTGAGCAAGCCACAAGTATTTGGTAGATATTTGATTCTCTTGATATTTTTTCCTATTAATGTTCTTTGCTAGTTAATTATGTGCCATTAAGTCAAAACTGAGTTATAGTGGTCATAATAGGGCTTTCAAGGTAAGTGAAATATTTAAGGAGTGGTTTTACTAGTTCCAGCTGGCTGGATAGTCCAGGGAATTAGCCATTGAGTTGTGGAGCCACAGGTTGTCAGTTCATTTCCCCATTGTTCCTCCTGGGAGAAAAGTCAGCCTGTGTGGCTTTGGGCAAGATGCACAGTCTGACGGTGCCCCCAGAAGAAGGGAATGATAAACTATATGTATTGTCTACCTAGAAAAGCCTGGAAGGAGGTGCCATAAGTCAGAATTATCTTGACAGCACATGAAGATGAGGATGATTCACCAATTCCACTACCCTCTTGAGTTCCCATCACCAAACAGAGATTCGAATCTGGTTTCCAGAGTTCTAGTCATCACTTTATCCATACACCACATTGAGTATAACATCCTTTGTACCAGTTCTTTTCGTTTAGAACAGTTCCCCCTTTTGGAGTCCAATCTGTCTGTGATGGTGTTTCCTGGTATCTTTCAGTTTGCTCAGAGATTATACCTGATATTCCTGCTTCCTTCATCCAGTCAGGTCACCCACACTTACTGGAAGATCTGCTTGAAAAGGTTGGCCAATGGGATAATTTTGGTCAACAGGAAAATAGCATATCCCTAGTAGCCAGTTATTTGAACAACCCATTCATATATCTGCAGTGTCTTGTTGGAGGAGATTTTCCAGCTTGTCTCCCAGTATGATCTACTCTAACATACAGAGCTACGCCACTTCCAGGTCACCTCTCCCATTTCTACTGCTGTAGAATTCCTATCCAGACATGATCATGTTCTACTTGCTCTCTATGTTAGGGCAGATTTCTGTTACACTTACAAATTGTATGCTTTACCTTTGAACTATATAAGCCCCCCTGCTATCTTATATGAAAGGCCGTTTGGGTTTTAGTTTTAACTTATTGTGATTGTTGAGAGGGTATTATAACAGCTTTTAAATGTTTTTACAATTTTAATTGCCGTGGGGATGGTTTTATATCTTAGTGTTTTTATGGTGATTGTGAATGGCTCAGAGTCACTTCGGTGAGGGGGCGGTGATAGAAATCCAATTAAATAAATAAAGTATTCAAAGTTGTCACATTCTGGCTTTGAAGTCTCTTGTATTAGCACTGAAACAGCAATACATGGGATTCTTCTCTCTCCTCTCCCCACCCCATCAGTGAGATGTCTCTGGCATGCATATTTTCTGCTTAAATCCTTATGGCTCCTTGGTCTGCTCATATACACTTATGTTATTTCCCCAAAATATGCTTATTCAAGCAACTGGAAATATTTTGGAGAGGGCTTTGTGTGAAAGTGCTTCTCAGCTCCTGGCACCAATCCCCTAGGGTTCAATTTAAATTTTAGAGTCCTAATTCCATTATGATACAAGAGGAGCCCGCTACCCTAACTTGTCCCCAAATGTTCCTGGTTCCACATTGTTTCATCCATGCCACAAGACCTTTTAACTTAACCTGAGAGGAAGCTACCTCAAATTTCACCTTCTTACCTAGCAACCTGAAGAACTCTTCTAGGACTTCATAACTCAATTGCTCCATGTCCAGTATGCCCTGTGACCATTCAGTCTGCTTTGGTACTATCTGCCACTTGATGTAGTTGAGACATCTGCAGGTTTTGCTGCAGACAGGCCATTTATGATGTGGTTTACTTGCTACTTAAACATGTCTGTGTTTCTAATGAGCGGATCTCCCACTGCCCCAAGCCTACGAGCTCTCAGAAGCCCTCCTTGATGTGAAAGAATCTATATTTGTCTACTAAGGAATGGGTTCTTTGGAAGAAATTGTTTGCAGTTCCTTGGCTTCACACTTTCCTTTCCGTGAAATCTTAGGAAATGAGATGTTTCTGCCAAGGGAACGATACTCATATACCTTTAATAGTTGTGTAGAGAAGAATAATTGTTTGCTCTTCTTCACATTCATGCTTCCCTTTGTCTTCTGTGACTGCAGAGAAGCTGTCATCTTCTCCAAGTCACTTACTCTAGATACAACAGAGTACACTTTGTTACTGATCGTCGGAAGCAAATTGCATCCAAACATTCAATTTCTTTCCAAAGGGAAGATAGCCATATATTTAACACTCAGTGGATACCCTGAGGAGTCTTCCTTGACTTTTCACACTCATTGTTGTTAGCTCCCTTAATTGTTATTTGTTCTATTTACCTGAAAACCTCCCTTTATAGCCAAAGGTAAGGACCACATACCCCATCTTCTGCCTCACTTCCCTGGCTATATTTGCACAGATCCTTTGTCCATGCAAGGATTTGATAGTTATATGCAAAGGAAGATCGACCTGTGACTGCTTCCTAGGATTTTGAGACCTCTAGTGCATTTGCCATTCAGGGACAGATGCAGGAAAAGTCTCACTGATGGCTGGGCCAGATATCAGGTCTGGCCATTTCCTCAGCTAGGAAATTCCTAGGCCAGTTCAGTTCAGTTGCCTGTTTCTAAAGGAGGTTTCAGTAAATGATTGTTACTGAAGACATGGGTACTCTGTGATTTGGAGCGGGGCACGACTCAGCTCCAGATTCTCAGGTGAGGGACCTCCTTCCTCAATCCCCTTAATCAAGCGCCATCATGATATATGAGGCTTGGGCCTTTCTCCACAATTTGGTAGGCCTTATCCCAATACAATAGCAAGGTTAGTGGGGCTGCTAGTTGTTTTCAAGATTGGTCAGCAGTTTGGGGGCCACCTTCTCTAAAGGGATAGGATGTGATTTGGCACTACCATGACTTGCTAGCTATGTAAAAGTTTTAATCCAGATTAACAAATAACAAAATGTCTCCTTGGTTTGTTAAATAATTAAATAAATTACTGTACTTGTTTGCTCAAAATAAAAATAAAGAATTATCTCTCTCAAACATAGTTTTATTTTAAAAAAACTGAAATAAAAATATCTTTAGTGCTCTTTTTTAAAATGCATTTTCAAGGCATTTTGGGCGAACAGGAGTGCTAGATCTTATGAAACAGGACACATATGCTGCTTATGCCTCTTAAAGGGCACAAGAACATATTTTGATAATTTCCCCCAAATCTTTTTGAGAAGGTGTTTAGGGCTGTGAGGGCAAGACTTGGAGGCGTATTTGAACCTTTGTGTTCTATGGGCAACACTCTGGTCACCCTTGAAGTAGAGACTGCATTCTTGTCTCCTCTGAAAAAGCAAAGCGATAGGTCCGTCTGACCCAGCTTGTTTCTAAAACTGGAACAAAGCTGAACTCTTAACTTGGATTGTAGTTGTAGTTTTTTTAAATTGAATTTTCAAACAAAATACAAATAAAGAAAAACATACAATACTAAAAATACAACATACAAAAAAAACAGATAAAAAGAAAATAGGACTTAATACAAATATTTTCACATTAATGTTCTATTACATTTATATATATATATAAAGTTTCTGTTATCTCTTTCCTTATCTACCAATTGTTAATATCGTCATTCTATTATAAATCACCACTGTGCTATGGTATATACAATGTCCAGGAGGTTCTAACAGGTTGAAACAGATTTTCATACCATCCAAAAACCCATTTGATCTGGTACAGGATTAATACTTTTATTTCTAACAGTTGAGTGTTAGAAACTGCTGCCAAATTTTCCAAAATCTGTTTTCATGAACCATGCCTTTTCTAATGTTCAGTTCCCATGTTAACTTAATGCTAAGTCCCACATTTCCTTGCGCCAATCCTCCATTTTTATTACCACATCATTTTCCCATTTTTTTGCGATACAATGTCTAGCTGTCGTTATCATTATAGATATCAATTCTTTTTTATCCTTATCTACATTAAACTTATCAACATCAGTTAATAGGATCGCACCTGGCCCCAGCTCTAGTCGCATTTCTAAAATACTTGCAATTTCATTTGCAATTTGTTCCCAAAAATCTTTTAATACCTTGCAACCCCACCACATGTGAACATATGTTCCCATTGTTTGTTGTAGTTGTAGTTGTAGTTGTAGTTGTAGTTGTAGTTGTAGTTGTAGTTGTAGTTGTAGTTGTTCAGTCGCACAGTCGATTCCGACCTTTTGCAACCCTATGGACCATTGCCCTCCAGGCACCCCTGTCCTCCACCATCTTCCTCAACCCGCTCAGCTCTGTGCCCATTGCATCTACAATACCATCTAGCCATCTCATTTTTGGCCGCCCCCTTCTTCTTTTGCCCTCCACCTTTCCCAGCATAAAGGCTTTCTCAAGTGAATAATAATGATTAGCTACCAATTTACTGAACTATTTGTTTAACACTTTTTGTGTTTTTATTATTATCATTAATCCTAGCATTTGTCTGTAAAGTTCCACAAAATCTTTTTTTTCAATTTCTTCCAGGAGTTTACAATCAATAGTATGTACAGACTTTTCATTTATATTTTATTCAAAGGCAGTTTACCCTTCCTTTCTTCCTGGGGCCATTCTGGGAGCATTAAGCTTTCCAGAGATTATATGGATGGACACTCTTCTCCCTGCAAGGCAAAGAGGGGAATCAAATTCCACAGCCCTGGTACTTATATTCCTGCAAACTGAGACCTGCCAGCAAGTCCTAGAAGAATGTGAATGTGGAGTATCCCAGTTGATACCAGCAAGATACCAGCAAGCGTTGAAAGACCACATAATGGGTGAACCATTGTTGGACACGGAAAGGGGTGAACATTTTATCTGAACCACCAAGGCACTTCTTGTTGTCAAATGTGTGGTGGCAGAACGCAGTTTGGCCATGCTGTTAGATCCCTGCCAATGAAGTTGGATCTTTCCTGAGACTTACATAACACTGGATTTCTGGTGGTTCAGCCTGGTGGGGAAATCTTAGCCGAGTGGTGCAGGAATGACTTTGCCCTTTCGGCTTTGTGCATAGCTATATTTGCAAGTGCAGGACAACCTGGGTATTTGTCTCTACATATCTCAGAAGCAGCTATTGAGTGTCATAATTAACAGTGCCTGTCATAAGCATGTCTGTACCCGCTTTGTGTGTGAGCAAACAAAGAAAGTAGTAGCTGCAAATGGCATTGAGTTATGTGCCATTTACAGAGAGGAGTGAAATATCTGAATGTTGATTTATGAGAAAAAGAATCACTACCAACAAATTGTCTAAAAGAAAATGTCTCAAATGAAGCAGTCCTTGCTGAGATACCCCACTGAGCATGCATACGGCTTAGATTATGTTCACATAAGAGGTTATGCCATTCAAATGCATAATCAACCATTTGTGCATTTTAAGCATTCTTTTGTTCTTTCCATGGGCTGATTCACAGGACTACACTGGAGGCAGATGAATCACCACAAGACAACTTCCTTGATCAGTGTTCACACAATCAAGTTGAGATCTTCCTCGTGGTAAAATTTTCAGACTTCAGATTCACTTTTAAACACTAGTTTTGTCTGCATCCATCACTCCTTGGGTCCCAAATGTGCTGCCAAGTGGTCTCAGCCCAAAGGACACTTTTTATAAGAATATGTTTCAGAAAACTATCAAAGAAAAAAGCTACCTAAAAATGATCATATACCTATGTTTTGCAGCCAGATACAGTTATACCTCGCTTAAAGAGCATAATGCGTTCTACAGGATTGCTCTTTAAGCGAGTTTGCTCTTTAAGCAAAACACCATTGTAAATGATCAATTGTGGGGGGGGGGGGATTGCAAACCCCGATTTATTTGTTAAGTGAGTTTTTGGTTTGTTTTATTTGTTAAGCGAAGCAAACATTCAGAGAAAATTTTGCTCTTTAAGCGAAACGCTCTTTATGCAAGGTTTGACTGTACATAACTTTGAGAGCTGCCTGGATAGTTCAGTGAATTAAATATCTGTTTGCAAAGCTGGAGTTTGGTTCCCCAGTGGTTCTCCTGGGAGAAGAGCCATCTTGTGTGGCCTTGAATAAACTGCACAGTAGTCCCAGGGCATTTCCAGAAGAAGGAAAGTGTAAACTACATCTGAGCACTCTCTGCCTAGAAAACCTTGAAAGGGGTTGTCATAAGTCAGAACTGACTAGGTGGCATCTAATGATTGTTAATAGCCTTTGAGGGCCAGAATAATATAATTGTAAGCATTTCATTAGGAAGAGTGTCTGGCTTTTGAGTAATAACAGGCACATGGGGAAGAGTGGAGAAGGAGATTTAACTTTCTCCGAGTAGACATAGTTTAACCTCTGTAAGGCGTGGGGATCTTTGATCAACATAAATGAAAGCTTTTCCCTTAGATAAATAGTGGAAGATAAAATGTATTAGACTGGTGGTACGAGAGGAAAATAAACTTCCTCTCCATATGTGTACAGCCCAAGCATTATTTATTTATTTATTTAACTTCCAGTCCACCCTACTTGCAGGAGTGACTCAGGACAGATTACAGACCATCATATGAAACATATAAAATCACAAATTCCAGAATACAATTTAAAAAATCTAAAAACAGTTTAAAACAATATATAATTCCTCATTAGGATGGTGTATATGTGTCTGGTAAAAATCTGAAATGTACCACCCCACCACTCTCGACACTACTTTCTCATCCCATAATCGTTGTCAGCTGCAACTCATATCCGAGAATGCATCCCCCCCCCCCCCGGCGAGAAACAGGAGAAATGCCACTGACCTGAATTTGTTTAAGGTGGATCCCAGCTTGCCATGAAGTGACCTACACACTATGCTCACGGAGCCATTTCCTGTGGCAGGATTTAGTGCTGGGACTGCAATGGACTGCTGCAGCCTTGAGGATATTATCAAGATGTGCCTTCACAGCCAGTCCATCTGGCATGGCTTCTTCTGCCTCCATGATGGTCAGGAATCAGCATTCCATACATATCCTTGCGTATTAGCTATAGCTAACTCTCCATTTTCCCTCATAGTAATGTAGTTTGCAGCCTGGACTTGGACCCTTTGGATTTCTAGGGATCAATATAGTGTATCTTTCCCCCATTTGTGGCCTCTGTCTATGTGCTCTGATCCTGATGCCTTCCCTGTGTGCCTCCTATTCACAAAGAATGAATTTATCACCATGTTTTAGGATCATAGCCAGTTGGATAACTCAGTGTGTTAGTTATCTGGCTGCAAAGCCAGATAATGGGAGTTCAGTTCCCCATTGTGCATCCCAAAAGATCATTCTATGTGGCCTTAGACAACCTACACAGTCCTTGTATATCCCTAGAATAAGGGAACAGTGCATTCTCTAATTAGAAAACTATGGAATGGGTTGCCATAGGTCAGAATTGATGGTGCACATCTGATCCTAAGATGTGGCAGGTGGCCTCCAGCTTCAGAATAGCATGGGGGCAGGGTGTGGGAAAGAGTGGGGGGGGAGAAACAGTGTGGGTAGGAATGTGGCGGTAGCATGGAGTGGGATAAGGGCAACAGGTGGAAAATTAATTTCCTTTTTTTTTTTGTCTTCCTCTCAAAGGCTGCAGCAACATTCTGCGGAGGTACACTTTCTGATGTTTACCATAATGAATGTCTGTATTTCTTTTCTCTCTCAAGTAGTGTTTTCCAACCTTTTGTTTTTGGGACTTCAATTCCCCAAAGCACTGATCAGCCAATGTTCTGACTTAGGCTTCTGGAAATCGAAGTCCCTCTGTGGGGTGTGGGCTCCCTGTTGTTAACCACTGCTCTAAAGGAAGGTCAAGGCACCAGGAAAAATGCAATATTTTCACATGCATACAACAGCCTAGATTGTGATCTTCTTTCACGTCCAGATCAAACTTTAAACTGCCAAAATGAAACGACCTTCTTGGCTTTGATGTTGGCCAAAATTAAATCCTCATTGGTACATGTTTCTGGCAGCAATCGGCAGACTAGCAAATGAGCCAGAGTCTGTACCTTTCTACAGTCACACAGCCTAAATGCTTTCTCTCTAAAGATTTTCTGTGGAGTGGCCTGTAACTGCAGTTTCTGCTTATAAAATGAAATCTTTTACACCACACAGTATTGTTGCTTTGGCTATCTCCCCTTCCCCGTGGCATAATTTTCTTCCCAGGGAAAAGTCCAACTGCTATGTCTCATTTGAAAAGGATGGCAATTGCTCAGTTGTTCTTGCAGGCTCTTATCTGTTGTTGTAGTAGTTGTTGTTAAATTAGACTTATATGCTGCTCTACTCACCTCACTGAGGTGACTCAGAGTTGCTCACATAACATAAGCAACATATACAGTATCACAATCTCAAATATAAATACAGCTTAATATAAAAATATAACAACAGATGCAGCACAGATAACGCAATCAGAAAAAAATTTATATAAAAAGAAAAAACAATAAAACAATACAATAAAATACAAAAAACAAAAAACAAAATACAGTACAGTCAAGAGAGACAGCAGTCTTTGGCTGGCCAGCCAGTTCACACAGCTGCCCCTCATTCTCCCTGTCTGACCAGCAGGGAGAGTTCTGTGATGTTTCTGGGGTGATTGTGGAGGCGGCAGCGGCGGCGGCGGCAGCGGCGGCGGCAGCAGCGGCAGCGGCAGCGGCAGCAGCGGCAGCAGCAGCAGCAGCAGCAGCAGCAGCAGCAGCAGCAGCAAGGTCTTTTATGGCTGGGCTGGCCAGTCCACACAGCTGCCCCTCATTCTCCCTTTCTGACAAGCAGGGAGAGTTCTGTGATCTTCCTGGGGTGGTTGTGTTAATCAGAGAGGGTTTTTTTTCCTGATAAGGTTTCATCACAATTTAGGCTATATGTTATTTTTCTCTTATGGTAAAATGTTATGCTCTCCCTGGTGCCTTGATCTTTTTTTGGAGAGAAAATGAATTTGGGAATTCATCACAGCAAACATCCTAAGGCATGTATTACACATGGTGTGGAGTCTCTGTAGAATGCTGTTCAGAAGGGCTACAGCTTTTGGGAGGGGAAAAAAAGGGAAAGTTGTCCTCATCCCATTCCATGTTACCGCCCTATTCTTGCCCAAGCCTGCTGCTGTACTTCTCCATTCTTTCTGCACCCTGTCCCCATGCTGGAGTCCAGCCATTTCTGCTCCTGCCTATCCTGCCAACTCCACAAGGACCAGAAAAGATGTGGAAGAAGTTACTGCAACTTATCTATGAAATACCTCTGAAAGTAATACAAAACTCCATATGGTGCAATCTCATCTTAGACTAGTTTTGCAGCTAGAGGCTTCCCACCTCTTTCTTTACAGGCAAAAGTTGGCTTACATGCAATGTTGCCGTACTGATTTTGTTTAATTGACAGAAAAATTGCAGGCATATGTCAGATGGGTGTGGAGCAAGAAAAGCAGGAAATGTTAGGCTATAAGTAAGCAAATGTATTCCTTGGAGTAACCCTAACAAAATTGATGGTGTGTTTTTTTCACACACAAATTTGCCTTAGTGACTCTTTCACTTGTATATGTGTATAATGCTTTGCTCCTTGTCTATGTAGAAACATTCTGGTGGAGGCTCTCAACAGAAATGTATTTTGTTTCAAGGGATAGGAGTAACGTGTTAGTAGTTAGCTTGCTGAATTCCGTTCAGGGAAACCCAGATTTAAATCCCAACTCAGCAGTTAAAGTCAATGTATGATTTTGGGCCAGTTATCAGCTCTTAACCTAATCCGTTCTGCAGTGTTCTTTCTGTGAATAAAAATGAGATTGTTGTAGTTATATACTAATAGCAAACTCATTCTCTAGTTTCCTATACCATTGTGTTGTAGTGGCTGGAATGCTGGACTATCACTTTACAGACCTTGGTTCAAATCTCTGCTTGCCCATGGAGGTCACTGGGATAATGGTAAAACACTTCTTGAACATCTCACATAGAGACACAAAGGGAAAATCCTAGAAACTGACTCCTTTTTTCATTACTTCATCACTTCTTAATCAAACACAAAGCAATTCTCATAACTGTTTTTATTTTTTTTACAAGTGTGAGGGGTAGTAGACCAGGGATCCTCTACCTATGGCCCGAGATCACAGTGTGTGGGCCACTTCATGGCAAGCTGTGATCCACCTTAAACAAACTCATGCCAATGGCATTTTCCCTGTTTGTCATTCTTCTTTCGTGAAAATGATTTCTGGGGTGGGATGGGGAATGTATACTCAGATACGAGTAGAAGCTGACAATGACAATAATTTTGATTTGGTAAAAGGATTATAACTCCTATAATCTCTCATTTTGCATACCCCCTTGGTTAATTTGGGACATCAGAAATATCCATCAGGGAATATTATATTTCTAGGTCTTATTGAGATATTTCATGGTAGGTGAAATATACCTCTCACAATCCCTTTTGCTAGCATGGGCAGTTGATGTACAGTATTTTCAGGGTATTCATTTGGGAAATTATTAGGAAACTTTTGTGTTTCCACATCTGAATGTTTTGGTTTAAGGACTACAACTCCCACATTCTCCAGGTAAGTAGAGACATAGCACACCAGTTATGTAGTACCTTAGTTGCACCATCTGTGCAACATTTGTGTTTCAAATTAACTGTTTCTGAGATCTTTCTGGACTCTCTCTCTCTTTCACAAATGCACACATACTTTCTGTTCTATTTATAAGAAGATTTGGGTACCTGCCAACAGGGCTGTCATTCCTCAATGTTATTTTTAAATATCCAAAACCTGATCAATGAAGGCAGATATAGTTCTTCTTTGTTGCTTAGAGTCAGCTCACACCTTCTTTCAAGGCTGCTGTTCTATTGTAGGAACGCTACAATTTTGACATATTTTGAATAAAGGAGAAAAAACACTACAGTCCATACCATACTGTAAAATACAGTACTGGTGTTTTCAGCCTTGCTTACATTTCCCCTTTAAAGGAGGACTGGGAACCCTTGGTCTTCTAGATGTCTTTACCTTCAGCTCCCACAAATGTCAGCTAGCCTAGCTAGTAGCATTGGGTTGTGGGAGTGTAGCTTAAAACATCTGGAGGGCCAAAGCTTCCTCGCCATTCCTCTGAAAGCTTCAATGTATATTCTTCAATGACAAATTACACCAGCATTAATATATATGAATACAGCATTTGTACATGTTCCTAAATACTATACTGGGAAGAGGACACAGTTGCCGAAGGCATGCTGCTTTCCAAAGCACTCCTATGGTAAGCTGATCAAATGCTTCACCTTGACCCATAAAGCCATTCTCATTTACTGTATCAGACTGGATGATCCAAGGAGAAGTTTATATTTTGTCACTAATAGTGACTGGCCAGATTCCCTTTGGAAAAAGGCTGTGTACAGGACAGAATAGAGACCGTTCTCCTTAATGTGCGCCTGGCATCTAGTATTCAAGATATGATATATCTCAATATACAAGATTCCTTCCAGTTATCATATTTTGGAATGTCTGTGTCATCCTCTCCAAGCTTGCTCAGTGTACACTCCTGGCCATCTTTCCATCTTCTGCTGGTGATTTCTAATTCTAATCCAACCGACAGCTTCCTTGACTTCCAGATGCCCTCTGGAAATTTTTGCTAACAACTCCCCTCAGCTCAGCCAACACTGCCAGTGGTTTGGCAATGATGAAAGTTGTCCAAAGCATCTAGAGGGCACTAGCCTTGGCAAGTCTGTGCTAATCTACAAAGTGCAATAACTAGGAATGAATCCTGACTGATAATGGAAAAATTACTGCAATGTAATGTCTAAATTAGAAGAGTTAGGTTAGGCACAGTTTAGAAAGGTTACCCCTTTCAGGCCACATCTTCCAGAATCTCCTATCCTAGCATGGCCACCCTGTAGAGAGATAGTGATTCTCGGAGTTGTCAAAAAAGTAACATTTCCAGGATTTGCAACAGGAAACATGGATATATGATGCTAATTCAGAGTGAGGGTTTGTCTTGACAGTAAAAAGAATAGGGTTTCCAACTGTGTTTTTTTTAAAATCAAATTAAGGTCCTGTGGTATTTGTGTTGGTTTTCTTGAACAGGTGTTGTTGTTTTTGACATTGCAGCCACTTCTGTCAAGCAGCCACCTGATTTTCCCCTTCTCTGTCAGTAAATCCAGTGACTGTGTTCCTTAGCTTCTACTGACAAAAGGCTCTAGGCACAAACTTAAAATGCTGTTGAGCATTATTTATTATATTAAAGATGCAAAATATAACAAAGAATACAAAGGGACTAACCCAGTGTGTTTCCCAACCTTTGGGTTTTGGACTTCAATTCCCAGAAGCCTAAGTCAATTCCCCAAAGCACTGGTCAGCCAATGTACTGACTTAGGCTTCTGGGAATTGAAATCCCCTTGTTGGGCATGGGCTCCACATTAGGAACCAGTAGACTAAATTTGTAGTTATAAGAGGGCAGAGTGACAGGACCTGAGCGTCCATGTGGATAGTGTCAACTTCTTCTCTTCATTCCCTTTGATTCTTTTCCAGCCATCTTTTAGAACAGTTTGATACTTCTCTGGTCACTATGACATTCTATTCGGTCCCCCCCCCCCATACCCTCTATTAAGCAATGCTCTTTCTCCAGTTAGATGTACCTAGTTATTATTAAACACAGCTCTGCTCTTATCTTACTTTCTCTTTTTCTTGCATAGCTTCTTAGCACATCTCGATTAGTCTTCTACTCTAGTCTGTTACAAGCCTTACATAGCAGATATGAGACTTATATAGGTAAAAGTCTCCCTTGCTTGAATGCCAGTCGTATCCGACTCTAGGGTGTGGCGCCCCTCTTCGTTTATAGCCAAAGAGCCAGTTCTGTCTGTGTCGTCAGATGTTTCTATGTTCATGACTAGATGCCAGAGTGCACAAAATGCTGTTACCTTCCTACAGAAGTGGTACCTATTTATCTACTTGCGATTTCTTGCTTTCAAACTGCTAGGTTGACGGGAGGACTTATACAGATCCAGGGCCAATTATTCTTTCTCACAATTCATCCTCTTTGTTCTTCTAGGTCGGACAACCGACTTATACAGTCAAACCTTGCATAAAGAGCACCTCGCTTAGAGAGCAACTCGCTTAAAGAGCAGAATTTTCTCTGGTCACCTCACTTAACAATTAAAACCAACCAAAAACTCACTTAACAAATAAATCGGGGTTCGCCACCCCCACCCCCCACCAGAAGTCATAATTGGTCACTTACAATGACGTTTCGCTTAAAGAGCAAACTCACTTAAAGACCAATCCTGTGGGACACATTATGCTCTTTAAGCGAGGTACCACTGTACAAGTTACTTTCTATCTGTCCGTTGCCTGTGGGCTACTTATAACTTTATTTTCCCATAGACATTAGCTCACAATCTGTCTTACCAAGAAGTAAAGCATTAAATGCTCAGCTAGTAAATCATCTATTTCAGACCTAAAGTCCAGAGTGGCGCAGTACTTCTTTATACTTTTCATTCAATTCCTTAGGGATGGAGGCAGAACTACATCATTTCTATAGCAAAAATAACAAACATATGACCTATAATGCATATGTCTTTTACTTTTGGTTGAGTAATACTAGCAGTACTTCTACAAATAAAATCTCCCAAGTATTTACACTGCTAAGGATTAAATGTTTCAATCCAGATTTATTCTTTAGGGGTTATAAAAACCATTCATTGATCTAGCATACCTTGGGATACTATACAGTATTGGACAAATTCTAATTCACAGATACAAATCCAGAATTTTGTAAGCTCCTTAGAACTATGATTTTTTCTGTCAGGCTTCATGAAACTATTTGAGCTCCAGTCTTTGCCTATGGGTATTTACAGGTCTTTTGACTTCTGATCAATATAAATCAGCTCCCTTGTCGTGTCTAGATCAGCAGGTTTCACCTACACAAAGCTTTGACTTTTGGGGGTCTCCCTGTCCATTTCCTAACCAGTAGTGGTACATTACTTTATGTCCCTTAAGTGTAGTTAAGACCAAGGATATGAAGCATAAGAATCACACACAGTTTAAAAATTGAACAATTTTATATGAGCTGTTTTGTCTCTTCCATCACGACCTGGTGTCAGACAACCGGCTGTCATACTCTGAGGGCATCTCCCCTGAGTTCGTCAGGGGCCCTTCCAAAGAGGTCCCACTTGAACCTCACCCCCCCTCCAGTGAGAGGGCTGGCCCACAAAACCCAGCTAGACTTAGCTGCAGCTCCGATCTGGAGTAATTATTTGTAGATGGGGAGATTTAGTAGCGTGACCTGTGTGTGCATACTTTACCTCTTGCTCACAAATGAGACGTTGTTCTTCAAGCAAAACGTAGTTTTATTAATCAGGCTTCTTAAAGCATAGTCCATAGTCCATAGAGAAATAACGTAAATTTAGTTCAGGAACATAAATCAGTCCAAAGGCGGAACAAAGGCCAATGTAATCATGGTGAAAACAAAAAGGAAGCAAGTTAATCCATAGATATCCAAAAGCGAACTGAACTTTTCCTCTCCAAAATGGAGATCATGGACTCATGTGGTGCCTTCTGGGCCAATCAAAGAAAGTTCCCATCGAAATAGAAAGTTCCCATAACATGGAAAGTGTTTACATACGTGTAGAGACACTGTCTCTGGTATATAGCCAAAACAAGGGCCTCTGCTGCTAGCTAGGAGATAAAGGATGGTAACACTGAACTGGAAAACAAGCAGTCTTGTGACACAGAGGAGAAATGATTTTTGGAGACCTAGTAATAAAACAACCAGGTTTCCTCCATCTTTGGGGAACGTTAGGAAGGGGGTGTTCCCATGACACCTGGATTGCAGATGAATCTCTCTTGGTTGAAGTAAAGGAGTGTATCAAGTAACAGCTGATGTTACAGGACCACAGTTGATGAAGAAACAGAGAATGACATCACAGACCAAAGTTAAGCTATACAAAACAGGAACAGTCCAATCTTTGACAGACAAGGTGCTCAGTGCTCCCTTAAGTCTTAGATCTGAGATGAACATTTGCAAACAAATGTATAAAGAGGGTAACCTTTAATTCGTAATCTGTTTAAAATGACAAGATCAATCACTTGCATGGAGCCAGCCTGATTATCTTCTTAAGTTAGGGATGTTTGGGGAGTAACTGAACATCAACTCCTTTTTAAAGGATTTCATTGTACCAGCAGTATTCACTGGTACAATGTTAATAAGCTAACAGCTTCAGCAAATAGCCTTTCCAAAATAAATTTGCTGCAAATAAGAAACCAGAATTTTCATTTGGGAACCAATTATTATTCTAGCTCAACCACCTGTTCACTGCAGAATAAGACACAGTTCAGAAGCACAGATTTCCTTATTTAAATTTTGAGGGTCAGTAAATTTGTTAAAACTAGGAGATGGACAGAACCTACTTTATAAAAACCATAGTCTCAGATAACTTTTGCCCAGTAACAGTCCATATTAAGACCATTTGGAGTAGCTAGCATCAAGTCTTACATGTTGAGGGGCATAGGGTACTCTGACACAGATGTGATGTTGCCTAGCCTCCACACTCACTAAGACCTGAGTTGGTGGGGAAAGGACACATTTTAAGATTCACTTAGGCTCTGCCTTCTGTAGCCTACAGTCTAGTGAATTCCAACTTACCTACCGGTAGTTCTCTGTGTGGTTTAGAGGCTAGGCTTTCCAACCATTTAAAGAGATGGATAGTTCTTTCTTTCCACATTATAGTTGTGATATTCTCTGCAGTTTCTTAAGGATTCACAGACTTTTTTTAAAAAAATAAAAACCTTTCCTTGATTTTAATCTGGAAATGATGGGAGTGCATGTGCAGTTGATGTAGATATTTTGAGTCCTTCACTGTTACATCTCCCCATATATCATTGGGTTTAATGCCTGTTAGCTGATTTTATCAAAAGGGGTTGGCTTTAAGAATCAAGTAATGATTGAAGTTTCATTGAGTGGTTTTGCATGGGCTGAACTGTACCACACCAGACTGCCCTATTCATCTGCAGAAAGGCCAAGGCGGTAATTTTTAGTGTTTTAATTCTGTGCCCCAACTGGTCATCTCTAGATATTTGGGGCAAACAATGATCTCAACTAGTTAATCTGAAGCTTTCAAGAATGGCTTCATATTTCTCAGATGAAAGACATGTCTTTGAGTCATACCAAGAGTTCAGTGTAAGTTAATTTATGTTGTAATATGTCTCAGGTACTTCTAAGACATCTTTTACAACAGGAGTTCTCAACCTTTTAAAGCCAGGGGCTGAGTCATGCTCCCTCAGACAGCTTCGGGGGCTGGATATCCATTTTGTCCTTCCTCCACCACATTGTTGCCCCTCCTGAAATAACCCCCCCCCCCCAAAAAAAAACAACAACACACATCTAGAATCCTGGCTACTCTATCATCTGGAAGCCATCAAATGGAGCAGTAGCATTGATGTGAGATTCAGATCTCTATCCAGTTGTTGTCTACTGTATCTTAAGGCTCAGGAACAGTGGCCCTTCTAGGTAATGCTGGATTCCAGTTCCCATCTGCTCTGGTTGGCTTGACCAGTGGGGAGAAATAATGAGAGTTATAATCCAACAACTGCAAGGGCACATGCCTCTCCATCCCTGGCCTACAGTAACACTCGGTAGCTTTCTAGGACACCAAACAAGAAAAATCTACTGAAATGGTGGGGATTGAATAAGATTAAAAGAACATACAAAACATTGAGTAGTGGCCTCTTCTTTCCAACAAAGAGACATACAGTAAAACCCCAAGTTACAGAAGCCTCTAGTAAAGGAAAACTTGACTTACAGAAGGATATCCTGAGGAAATGACGTCCCGAGTTAACTGAAAAAAATTCAAGTTACAGAATGTGTTTCCCCAAAGCACATTGTGTCTGGGGAGGGTTTATAGCACCGGCCCAGCACCATTTTAGAGTCTGTGGGTGGTGTGAAGAGTCATCTCTTGAAGATTTGAGTGGGGGTTTTTTTTGGTGAAGAAGCCACTGGTGGGCAAGGGGAGCTGCTCTTCCTTCTGCCAGGTGAACTTTGCCACTGGGTTGGATGGAAGTCTGGCCACAATGCTGTTGTCTGTCCATGCCGAAGGCTGGCCAAGGACTCACCCTTCCTTCTGGTGAGTCATCATCATTGGGTCAACATGGACAGGGTCAACAGCCCTGTGGTGATGATAACTCGGTGGAAGGAGAGGTGAGTCCTCGGCCAGTCTTCAGCGCGGACAGATAGCAGCATTGTGGCTGGGCTTCCATCCAGCCCTGTGCCCTGATGTTGAGTCAACAGAAAGAAGAGTGGCTCACTTCACCCAGCAGTGGCTTCTTCAGCAAGAGAGCCCAGGACATGGGCAGCCCCAACCGGCAGACATTGGCAAGGAAGGCACAACCTACACTGACCCTCAGGAAGAAGCACTGGAGCCCAGGAAAGTGGTTCTGGTGGAGCATATTAATTTTCAATGCATTCCTATGGGGAAATGTGCTTCAATTTAAGGGAGTCCCGGAACGGATTAATTCTGTAAATTGGGGTTTTACTGTACGGTATTTGTATGCTGTTCTTCCTCTGTGTTGGTCGCAAGAGCATACACAACACTCCCTTCATCTTCAGCCATGTAAAGTAGGTTAAACTGAGAGGCTGGTGGACTTTTTGCTCAGTGAGATGAGCTGAGATACAAACTTCAGTCTTCCCACTCTTAGACCAACCCATTAATAACCACCAGACCAATGCCAGCTTTCCCCTCAAACTCTTTAAATATACCGTCCCCCCTCTGCATCTGAGATTATGGACACCCCACACTGTTTCACTAACTTACTTCTCAGTGGGAAGCAGAACCCAGAGAGACCAGCTCATCATAGCAGTATGTATAGTAAGCTGTGTGAAGCAAATACCAGCTGGATGGGTGTGTGTGGAGGAATTTGGATTGGCAAAATGGCAGCGGGAGAAAGTTTCTCCATGTTCATTCCTTTCCCTAGTGCTGCAGTATCTGATGTGCATTCTCTTGCAGCATCTGATCATTCTGGCTTGTTGTTTTGGGGAGAGGGGGAGACTAGGAGATATGATCTTGGCTACCATGGCATTGCATCTATCTTAGCGGGTGTCCTTGAGCAAGAGGCTGACCATAGTCCAAGCAAGGAAGCATTTTATGTCAAAAAGGGGGAGGGGGAGGGAACTGTGCCTTGAGCCTTTCTCTTTTTCAATCTAACCTATCTTCCAGGGGTACAAAAAGGTAAAAGCTAGATGCAGAAGGACATAGCAAGGTGTAGTGGTTAGAGTGCTGCACTGCCTTCTTCCCTAAGAGAAACCTGTTCAAAAGCTGTAAAACATGACACTCACTGATAGTGAACTTGGGTTGCTCATGGTCTTTCAAACTCATCTCTCTTACAAAGCTTTGGTGAGCTAAAATGGGCAATTAATTCATTAGGCCCTTTTTTTAGAGGACCTAAAACCAATCCAATGGCCATTTGGGTCTTTCCTATAGAACTATTTCCTATATAATTAGAGCCAAAATCAGGTCCATTCTGTAAATTTGTGATATTAATGAAAGAGTTCAGTGACAATGTTATGTACTCTTACATTCTGGGCTTAATGGATATACAGGGGGCTCCATTTTAGATGGTGAGGTGTTACTCACCTGCCTCAAACTTGACATAATCCATACTTCCTGCCCTTGGTGTCCATCGTGGTTATTCTGCTCAATGGGGCCTTGGACATCTGGCCCAACATCTCACACCAGGAGTTCTCGACTTTTTAAAGCTGGGGATGGGTCATGGTCCCTCAGACAGCTTCGGTGCCCTGACAGCCATTTTGCCCTTCCTCCACCACATTGCACTTCATAGTGTGGTGGAGGCAGTGGGAGGGGGGCACAGGAAATGGTATCACAGGCTGCAGTTTGAGAATCCCTGTCTTATACTGACAGCATCCAAACTGCAGTTCCCCCGGTGGCTTGGTGGTTAAGATGCTGAGCTTGGAGACTGGAAGGTCAGGGTTCGATACTCAAGGGCTGCACTTGGGGACATGAAAGGAGCCTCCTTTGGGCATCCCCTGAGTGGAGTTTCTCCAGCAAAAATCCTCTCAACCCAGAGTAATCTCTGACATGATATTATTATTAGCATCCAAACTCACCTACAGTTACAACAGAGCTACTACCAGAAATAACATACTGCACAGTAAAACTCTGGGTTATGACAGAGGTCCATTCCAACAGCCTCTATTGTAACCCAAAAAAATTGTAAACTAAAACATCAATAGGGATGGATTGAAAATTTTTAAAAAGGTCCTGAATTGAGCATTGTAAACTGGAAAAAATACATTAAAATTTGTAAACCTGGATGCCATTTCCATAGGATTCGCCATTGTAAACTGCAGCAAACTTAAACTGAGGCAGTTGTAACCTGGGGTTTTACTGTACTGTATTTCCTTTCCCCCTCATTGGTCTCTTAAGTTGCCAAACTATTGTTCATAAAATAAAATAAAAACAAAAGTGAGAAAGTTCAACCTTCTTGAGAGCTTTTGCCAGAAGAGCTCTGCACAGCTGGAAAACGGACATGGGTCAGGTGAGCTTCTTAATATTTATTAGGAAACTCTCACAAGGTAGGCTCCGAAGAATGATAACCATAACCGGGCCTGGGCATCCTCCAGGAGGATGAACTTCATGCAAAGCTGATGGACAGAAGGGATGACTGCGCAGGCACTTCCCTCCCTTCCATGGGCTCCAGAGCAGAGGCTGGAAAAGGAGCCGTGGAGGGCGCCAGAAACCTGAGCTCAGCTCTGGCTAATTAATGCCTTCTCTCTCTCTCCCACCCCATCGCCTCCTCCCCCTCTTATTTTTTCTTAGGGGCCGCCTGCTTCTTCACCTGTGCTGGGGGAAGAGCCTCCCCCCCCCCTTCCTTGGACGGTCTTCAGACAGACAGCCCCAGAGACTTTTTAGGGTCATCATCAGGCAGGCCAAAAGGGCACCCCACAACATACACATATACCCCCTCCTCTTAGGTAAAGGTCGCCCTCGCTTGAAAGGTGGTCGTATCCGAATCTAGGGTTCGGTGCTCATCTGTGTTTACAGTTGAAAAGTCAGCGCTGGCTGCGTCTGCAGACATTTCCATGGTCATGTGGCAGGCATGACTAGACACCAGAGTGCGTGGAACGCTGCTACCTTTCCCAAAAGCGGGACCTCTTTATCTACTTGCAATGTCTTGCTTTTTGAACCAGGGCTGTAGCCAGGGGGTGGCTCGCTCACCCTTAGTTAGCAGTTTGCCCACACTCAAACTCTCTCTCTCTCTTTATCTATCTGTGTGTGACACATTGTTGCCCTTCTTGAAAAAAACATTCACCACCCACATCCTGTTTCGAAGTGCTACTTTGGCAGGAGCTGAGCTGCTGACCTGCCCGACCTTCCCGTCGTCAAGTCCAGCGTCTTAACCACCAAGCCAAAGGACTGTGGTGGCTCCGTGGTTAAGAAGCTCGCCTTGGTAGCCGGAAGGTCGCCAAGTCGGCCGCTCAAGACCCGAGTACTGCAGGAAGGGAACGAGTGCCCGTCTCTGTCCCAGCTCCTGTCCACCTAGCTGCAGTTCGAAAGCATGAAATGGTAAGGAGATAAATAGGGACCACTTCGGAAGGCAAAAAAATAAAATAAAAAATAAAATTGGGGACATGAAAGGGGCCTCGTTCGGGGCGTCCCCTGAGCGGAGTTCCTCCAGCAATCCTTTCAACCCAGAAAGCACCTTTGTGTGCTTCTGACCCGATGATGATGATGATGATGATGATGATAATAATAATAATAATAATAATAATAATAATAATAATAATAATAATAATAATAATAATAATAATAATAATAATAATAAACCACTAAAGCCGCCGTAGTCCCTCCGTTCCTCTTCGAGTCCTTTAAAAATATTTATTTATTTACCCATTTATTTATTTAGGAGAGTTGGCCCCGGGCCCCTCTCATTGGACGCCCGAGTTGGCGCCGCGGCCAATAGCAAGCCGGGAAGGTGTGTGTGTGTGTGGGGGGGGGGAGAGAATCGCGCACACGCGAGCGAGCCTGCCTGAGCAAGGCGTGTGAGTGTGAGTGTATGTGTGCATTGAGCGGGGGGGGGGGGGATTGGTTTTGCCGTGCCGGGAGAGCGCGTAGAGCCCGAGCTCGGCGGAGCTGACATTTTCCTTCCCGGCAATGCCTCCTCCTCCTCCTCCTCCTCCTAGGCCGGCTCGGTGGGTCGCCCGCCTTGCCGCCCACGGGGACCCCGCGCTGCTGCTGCTGCTGCTGTTGCCGTCTAGCCTGGCTCTCTCGTAGCACCGTCAGCAGGCACCGCAGCGGACCACGGGGGAGGAGGAGGAGGAGGAGGAAGAGGCGGCGGCAGCAGCAGCTGATCCTCCTTAGCTTTGGCGACTGCCATCCCTGCTGCGCCGCGGTCAAACGGAAGGTGCTGCCCCGGCAGCCCAAGCTGAACTGCTGGGATGATCCTAGGTAAGTGTCGCTGCCCCAGACTTCTTCCCATCCGAGCGCCTGCATCTCCTTGACTTTTATCTATTTAATCCCTCCCTCCCTCCCTCCCTCCCTCCCTCCCTATCTATCTATCTATCTATCTATCTATCTATCTATCTATCTATCTATCTATCTATCTATCTATCTATCTATCTATCTATCTATCTATCTATCTATCTATCTATCTATCTATCTATCTATCTATCTATCTATCTATCTATCTATCTAAATGCCTTGGACCTCTCTTGTCCTGTCAAGGGAAGATCCTTCACTTTCTTTCCTAGCTTCCGGTTCTCTCTCTGCCCTCTCCTCTTTCCTCGGCCAGCACCATTCATCCCTCTGGCGTAAAGGTCGCCTCCTGGCAATCCCACCCGGGATGGAGGTCTGCGATTTGCTTTGCCCGCAGGGCAGGAGGGCAAAACCCATCCTGCCAGCCCACCCATCCCTTTCTGAGGACCGTAGCCAGGATCCTAGATGAGGGGGGGGGGGGGAGAATATTTGTTCAGGAGGGGGAACAATGTCACACACACACACACACACACACACATATATATACAGTATATATAACATTAGAACTTTGCTCTGGATGGGGGGACAGGCTGTTAGCTCAGAGAGGGCTGATCCCCCCCCCCATCCCCTGGCTATGGTCCTGCCCCTTCTCCTCCAGGCAAACCAACGGGACAATGTGTGTGTGTGCGTGGGGAGGGGGGAGGATTATTGGGGGTTTCTCTTTTCCTTCTCTAATGGCTCCAGGACAGGACAGGACCCAATCTGCCCTTCTGAGCTTCATCAGGAGGATAGGGATACCTGTGAGAAAGCAGGGTTATAGGGCCGATTGGGGTTGGGGGGCGGGAGGAGGATGAATGAAGGGCAAGAAAGAGACCTGTCCCATTCTAAAGATAGAGATGGAAAGGGGGGGGAGATGGACTCCGAGGGAACTCACAACGTCCCCCAGTCGCAGCTCAAGTCTGCGTCACAAGGTAGAAGTTATTGAACTGTTCTGACAGCAGTACTTTGGGAGGAGGGAAAGCAGTGAATGAGCTGTAAGGAGGATCCTGAGGTTGGCAATGCAGTGGTGTGTGTGTGTATGTGTGAAATCATCACAAGGCAGAGGATGGGAGGGGGAAGCAGCAGCAGCGGTGTAAACTCTAGGGTTGATGGAGGCCACCTCTAACATTTTCTTCCTCCGACACCCTTGAAGGTAGAAGCCAAAAGCAAAGCCGCCAGCGGGCATTCAGTGTGGGGACGACTTGAGAAGCATCGCCCTGCTTGGCAGGGGTCGCACAGTTTATCCCTCCTTATGTGCCAGGGCTTGACCAAAGGCTCAAGGGTCGCTTTAGAGCAGAGCTCAGTTGCCAGGCAGGAGACTGACGATGGTGGGTGACGGCGGTGGGGGAGCATAAAAAGAGAATAGATGAATCCCTTGTTTTGACAAACTGTCTGAAGCTCAAAGCATCAGTGTTGACCTAGATCTCAGTACAGGGGGGTGGGGGTGGGGGAGGCTTCTGCAGGCAGCCAGATGCTCCTCCCCCCTTTTCCCTTCCTTCACTCTTTCCTCTTCTATGTATGAGGTTGGGGTGTGTGTGTGATCACTGACTAAGCTCCCCATATGAGGAGGGGGGGGGAAGCTTAGCAAGAGAGGAGAGTGAGTTGTCGTTCTCTTCCCTCCCCTCCTTGACAAAGATTTAGAGTAGACTGGATGTACTGGGAAAGTGGGTCCAGGCCCTTGTTTATAGAGCACAGGAAGCAGGTGATGGGACATTCATGGTCCTTTATTGCACATAGATAAATAGGGACCACTTCAGTAGGAAAAGAACTTGGGGGACACGAAAGGAGCCTCATTCAGGTGTGCCCTGAGTGGAGTTTCTCCAGCAAAAATCCTTTCAACCCAGAATAATTTCTGACATGAAATCATCATCATCATCATCGGTTAGTTTCCCCTTCCTTAGGCACCTTAGCTTATACACTCTCCCTCTGAGGCAGTTGAAGTCTGTCAAAAGAAAAAGAAGGAATGGCTACATTTCTGTCCTGTGCATTCAGTGTCAGCTGAAGGCTACGTGACGATCTCGCTTCTCTGGACTGTGAATGTCGAACCAGGGGTTTCACAGGGCTGGCCCTGCCATAAGACAGAGTGGAGCAGTTGCCTCAGTTGGTAGGTGCCGGGTGGTGTGGAGAAGGCCCTCGTGTCTGTTCTGCTTCTTTAAAGGGAACAGCTATGAGACCCAGGCTGTTTGCCCTCCATGTAAACAGGGCCTACTCCCTTCAGTTGTGGTGGATAGATTTGTCCAGTCACCAGAGTCAACCACCAGGCCAATGCGGACTGGTGATGTGGTGGGGAGAAACCATTTTGCCTTTTTGCCTCAGGCATCAAAATATTTTGAACTAACCTCCTCATTCAGGACCACAGATGTAAATTAAAGGTATATGGATCTTGCCTTTGTGGTGGAAGAATAGCTGTGTCTTTCTCTTGGCCATTCAAGGCCTAGGAAGTGGGTCCATGGGCAGAGTTGCCTTGACCATGGGCAGGTTGGAGCTTGTTTTGATGACATAGGAGGCCCAGTTGTAGACACAAACCTGGGCAACTGCCTGTGGGGGTGAATGTTTCATTTCTGAACGTGATTGATCGAAAGAAAGAAAGAAAGAAAGAGAGAGAGACCTGCTCTTTGAAGGGGGTGCCGTAGACAGAGGAAGCTTGTTTTCAGTTCCTGGGTGATCTCACCTCCACCACCACCCCCTTTGCATTCCAGGAGACATAATTGAGCGTCTTTTGATCTCCACTGCCTAGGGGCACAGACAGAGTTTGCAGAGGGGAGGAAATAAAGAAGTGGCAGGAGTTCCAATCAGAAATGGAAAAAATAGTTCTCCTGGTCAGCTCTTGATCATTTAAATGTGGAGCCAGTTGTTATGCCATTCAGCATTGGAGTAGGATGGCATGAAGGGACCAAACTCTTAATTGGATGGAAGCAGCTGGACCAAATGGCAAGGAGGCTGTTGTACCAGGCTAGAAACACTCTGGACAAAATGGAACAAAACTGGAATGACTTCAAGATCTTGGACTGATGCCATTCAACCCAATATTTCTCCGTCACCTTGTTTATAAACCTACATTCTTTCTCCTTCCCTCTCTTTGGGTCTTCTCTTCTAGATTTCTCTAACATGTTGTCTGCTTTGTCTCAAGTCCAGATCTCCTTGAGGATGGCCCAGCCTTGACCACACGGACAGTTCTTCCCACTGATGCTCTCTGTGTGACCCATTTTGGCCCTTATCCTTTCTGGATATGCTCCTCTTTCTGTGGGGATCAGGCAGCTTCTTCTTCCCTCCTGGAGCCCAACTGCAGCTGATTTAGTCACTACTGTTTCTACTGCCAATTCTTCTTTCTAGAACCTGTCAGAATCGGTCTCCTGAGATTGGCCCTGGAGAGGAAGAACTCTTGCTTACAGGCTTTTATTGATACTTTATCCATGTCACAGACGCCTGGGGTCCACCTGCCTGTCCAATTCTTGGGAAAGAGGGCCCACTCCCTTAGTCTTGGCTCACATTCACAGAGCTAGATCTTGACTTTAAGGATTAGTAAGGCAAAGGTCACCCTTGCTTGAAAGCCAGTCATATCCAACTCTAGGGTTCAGTGCTCATCTTTGTTGATAGCCAAAGAGCCAGTGCTGTCTGCGCCTGCAGACGTTTCCATGGACACATGACAGGCATGCCCACTGAACACTGTTTACCTTCCCACTGAAGTGGTTCCTATTAATCTACTTGCAATGTCTCACTTTTCAACTGCTAGGTTGGCAGGAGCTGGGACAGAGATGGAAGCTCATGCCATCATGCAGCACTCAGGTCTCAGAACTGCTGACCTGCCGACCTTCCAGTCATCAAAGTTCAGCGTCTTAACCACTAAGCCACTACAGCCCCTTTAAGGATTGGAGAGTCTTAAACCTAATGAATGGGTCTCTCTTAATCTGTTTTCTTAGTGTAGGAATAGAAGTGCGCATAGAAAATGTGGAGAGGTTTCTAAGGATCAGGGGTAGGATGAGAGGGAGGCAACTAATCGTATCTAATTGTTGAGTCCCAAATGCAGTCTGGAGTTGTTAGGAGAAACATGGGCTGCCTCTGTTTTGTGTGTGCACACACTTTCTGTCTTCTGTTGTTTCCCTCATGATCCTTCTCTTAGAAGGCCCAGTTGGGCAATTAACCCCACTCCCCACTCCTGCTCTGTGGCTCCACAGCCAAATACCTAAACCATCGCCTTCTCCTATAAATCAGAGTCCTCTGTTTCTGTTTGAGCCTTGGATCTGTCACTGCCAAGCAGCTTGTGTGTGTGTGAGAGAGACATGGAAGGTGGGAACAGCCACTGTTGATTCCTGAGTAGTTTCCAGAGTTCCCCATGCAGAGATTTCATGGCTTGGTCACACATAGGATTGTTACCTGTGGCTTGTTTTTCATCTAGCTGTGGATGGTGAGTGGTGACTCACGTGTAACTCTCCTTCAATACTTCCTCTTGATCTCCTCCTCCGTTCAGGAAATCCAAACAGAGGCAATTGGAGCATCTTAATGAGGGTGCTCCTGCCCCGTTCTCAGAGCTGTTCCATCATCTGATGACTCTGTTGCAACTTGGGGACACTCCTGTTGTGCATTTGAGTTCAGTTGTGGGACTTGGTCAGGAAATCTGCACAGTGATTGACTTCGGTCCTGGTTTTGTAGAATGGGGCAAAATATCATGGTTGGTAACTGGGAGGTGCCGAAACTACAGATGGCAAGCCCTGTAGTCTTGAGAATAGCAAAGAATAAGGTAAGGGGAGAACATAGTGTTTTGAGCAGTAGAGAGGATACTGGAGGGGATGATGGGCATATTCAGTGGATAGAGGTACCGTCGGATGAGCTCTACTGCCTGCCACAGTGTTCATGAAGGCAAGGAGCCCAGAGGCAAGGGTGAACCAGAGGATTGGTCATGCGCCCAGGGAGGCTGTAGTGCAGGGGATGAGATGGGAAGGTGCTGAACAGGGCCCTGAGAGAGCAGTAGGTGAAGCCATGGAGAAGGTTCTTGCAGAATAAGCAGTGACAGCCATAAAGTGGGGGAGGGGGTGGAGTGCACTGCAGCATGGAGAGAAAGGGTGATCATAATGTGCTGTGAAAAGTGATGATGAAAGTCCTGTGAGCAGCCTTGGTGCCTGGCAGGATAATGGTGTTGCTGCAAATCTGCCCACACTGAGGGAGGTGTGTATATGTCAGAGGAATTTCACTTTATCGTGTTTGAGCCTGAGCTTGGGGAAGGCTTCACTCCATGCAGACTTATTGTCATCCAACATGTACGTTTAAAGTGTAGCCCTCTCGTGTCCTCCAGTGAGCTGAAGGTGGTGCTTGGACTTCCTTTTTTTAGTCTCCTGATAACCGTGTGAGGTAGGTCCATCAGGCTGTGTTTCAGTGATTGGCTCAAAGTTAGCTGAGTTTGAGTGATTGGCTCAAAGTTTGAGTGATTGGATCAGTGAGGGCTTAAACCCAGATCACTGAAGTCCCTCTAACCACTCTGCTACATTACACCTCTTCTATAAAGATGTGTATTGTGGGCTGAACATGACCTGGATCTGGACCACCTCACTAAAACTGCCAGGCAGAGCTGGTCTTGGTACTGTTCATGCTTTATCTCTCCTGCCTGATCCCTCAGTCGAATCTGCTTTGGGCAGCATTTGCCAGAGCTGGCTGGTTGTCATCAGTGCTGCCAAATAGTCAATGTTTTTTGGGTTGTGCTGAAAGACAGGTCTTGTTCAGCTTGTGCTGGGGCATGTTCTTCCCTCCCCTTTCCTCTCTTCCTTCATTCCTAAACTTTGCTGTTCCTCACATCCGTCTCATCCTATCCCTTTTTGAAAATGCAGCAACAAAAATGTTGTGGGGCTTGGATGGACGGGATAGCTGTGTGAAGTGATCTCCAAGCAGAGTTCACAACAACCCAGCCATTTTCCAGCTGTGGGATCAGAGGAAGGAAAGTAGAGTTCGAAGCAGCAAACCTTGGGCAGCTGATCTCTTTGATTCTAGCCTTTGGCTGGAGGAGTTTTGCAATAAATATAGCTCACTGTATGTCAGTTTCTATTATTCCCTATCAAGATTAAAAGTCTAGCTTTTTGTCCTGGAGAGAAGAAGGGAATGGATCTTCCACTCCCAGGGTTGGGGCTGGGAGATTTTGAGCATCAGGAATGCCCAGCTGAAATGGGATGAGAGCACCTGAGTTTAGGCTGGAAATGAAAAGAAGTGTATGTGGGTATACCCTGCTTGCCTGCCTCTTCTAGAGAAAGATCATGTCACCTTTCTGCAACATGTGCCTGGCTTCCAACCAGCTTTTAAATCATCATTGATAAAAAGCAAATAAATATAGTGTGTCACAGATGAGCTGCAGCCACTGCTTCCCTGTGGCTTTGTGAAGATTCAGCAGCATTATATTGTGCCTCCGTTAGTTCAGCTGACTCAAGACTCTGGAATTGCCCTGAGAGACAGCTGGTGTTACTGCAGCACATTGGACGGGATGGTGGGATCCTATTTGTGGGTCTTTTGTGACACAGGATGTGGGGTTTGGCTGCCTTCTGATGAAGGAACGAGACTGCGTTCAGTCTTAAGGGATGCTATCAAATGGTCTCGAGGGTTCGTTTGTTGTTTATGTGCCATCAAGTCAGGACTGACCTATAGTGACTCTGGTAGGATTTTCAAGGCCAACAAGTTGTTTAAGAGTTGTCTTACCACTTCCACACTCCAAGTGAGTTTCCCATGGCAGAGCTGGGAAGAGCAGTCCCAGGTCTCCTAAGTAGCCGTATGTGCAAATTATTGCAGAATGTGGTGGAAACAACTGAAGGATCAGATGACACAACTAGAGAGGGCACAGTGGGGTGGCACAGGGAGAGAAGAGTGGTATGACATGGAAGGAGATAGTGTCACGGGGCTAGCATGGGACAGACAGCCCACTGTAAAAATCCTGCTGAAGCTCTGCCTGTCATGGGCCCTCTGCCTGTCATGGGTCCACTGCAAGAGATATAAATGTTAGTGAAAATGCATTAACTATTAATAAGTGGGGGGGGGGGAATATATTTTTAAAAATATTTATGTTCAAATATTAAATTAAATCAATGTTCTATGGGTTTAAATTTGTTACGTTGATCTACCTGGCTTACTAGAATGAAGGTGAAAAATCTTATTCATGATTATACTCCTTTTAGTCTTTATAGTTGAAGTTCCAGATGAAGCCCTGAGTTTCAAATAGATACACATACATTTGTTACTTAAGCTGGGATTTGGATGGATGTTTATTTGTTCTGCTGTTATGTCCAAGTTATGTTGACCCTAAGAATAAGCGATTTCCAAAATGTTCTGTCCTCAACAGACCTGCTCAGCTCTTCTTGTATACTCAAGATTGTATACTTCTTGTATACTTCAGGGAGTCACTCTAATCCATCTTTTCGTGCTGCTTCCAACCTTTCCCCGCATTACTGTCTTTTCCAGAGAGTCCTGTCTTCTGATATGTCCAAAGCATGACAGCCTCAATTTCATCATTTTTGTCTCCAGAGATAGTTCAGGTTTGATTTGCCCTAGGACTTACTTGTTTATCTTTCTCTCACCTCGGGTATCTGCAAAGCTCTCTTCCAACACTAGATTTCAAATAAATGCATTTCCCCTCCTGTCAGCTTTCTTTACCTTCCAGCTTTCACACCTGTACATTGTGATTAGGAATACAAGAGTATGAATGATCTTGGTCTTCATCTCCAGTGTCTCATCCTTACACTTGACAATCTTTTCTAATTCCTTTATTGCTGTCCTTCTAATCTTCCTCTGATTTTTCTGGCTGCCGGTTCCATTTGGGTTGATGATATTTAACCAAGGTATACAAAATCTTTCACTATCTCAATTTCTTCATTGCTAACTTTAAAATTGAATAGTTCTTTTTGTCTTCTTAATGTTTACCACAATCCTTCTTTGACATTTTCTTCTTTCACTAAAAGTCATTTCTGGTCATTGATGCTTTCTGTCAGTAAGATGGTGCCACATGCATATCTTGAATTATTGATGTTTCTTCCAAATATTTTCATTTCTCTTTTATCTGAATTTAGTCTGCCTTTCAATTTTTATCTATTCTGTACACAGATTGGACAGATAAGTGGATAAAATGCACCCTTGTCTGACAGCAGATATTTGCAATATGATCTCAAGTGCTTTTTCCTTTTCAGAATCCAGCTTGATCACCAGACATTTCTCACTCCATATAAGTTACTACAGTCCTTAGCATCTCCTTTCTTCGGGACTGGACTATATATTGAATGTTGCTAGTCTCTAAGCCACCGTTTTGTTTCCCATATTTGTCACCATATTGTTAGGATTTTGATACATTCGGTATCTGTGGTCTGAAATAGTTCTATTGGTATCCCATCTAATCCAGGTACAGTAGTACCTCATACAACTATTTTAATCTACTCCATGGGGCTCATTGTTGTACAAAACAATTGCTATATGATACATGCATTGAATAGCGATTTTCCCTATGGGATGCATCATACAACGGTGGTTTTTTTTTTTTTTTTTGCTAAGTGGTTTTTCCCATTGAAAAATTATTGCATGATTTTTTCCATAGGGAAAATTGTTATGCGAGACACCATCCCCCACCCCAACCTAATTGTTATGCGATTTCATTGCTACAGGGCAATTGTTGTATGAGGTTCCACTGTACTTTATTTGTTCCCATTGCTTTCTGGTCAGCCTTCATTTTACTTTCATTTTACTATCATAAGATTCTTCTTAAAAGAGTCTGTTATCTTTTATCTCTTCTTTATAGATTTCCAGGATTCTCAGCCATCCTTCTCTTTATTTATTACTGGTCAGATGGTATGTTTCCAGTGGTGGGATCCAATTTTTTTTTACTACCTACTCTGTGGGTGTGGTATGATGGGCATAGCCAGGGGGAAACCCCTGTGTTGCACCCAAATTAGGACTACACTAGTACCCCGGATAACGATGAGACTTGCTTCCACAAGTCTCGTCGTTATCCGGTTTTTAACGTTGTGCAATACATTGATCACACAACATTTAAAAAAGCCCCGTTTCCCTGGAGGCTGCAGCAAGCCAGAACGTCAGGATTTGAATCCTGATGTTTTGGCTTGCTGCACTTGCTGAGGACGTCAGGGAAGCCCAGAAACAGCTTGGATCGGTTCTTCCTACCTCCCTGGACCCGGCAGGGGGGGTCAGGGACCCCAAAATTGGTTTTAAAAATCCATTTTTTAAATCAATTTTGGGGTCCCTGACCCCCCTGCCGGGTCCATGGAGGTGGGAAGGCCTGATCTAAGCTGTTTCTGGGCTTCCCCGACGTCCTCAGCAAGTGCAGCAAGCCAAAATGTCAGGGTTCGAACTCTGACGTTTTGGCTTGCTCCACTGGCTGGGGACGTCGGGGAAGCCCAGTAACAGCTGTAGATTGGGTCCCCTGCCTGCTCCAGAGAGATCAGAGGACCCAATCTACAGCTGCAGGGTGGATGGGGAAGCTGACGGGGACTCCCTGTCGGCTTCCCTAGCCACCCGCCCTTGCCTCCGCAGCTGTGGGGTGGCTGGGGAAGATGACGGGGGAGCCCCCCGTCAGCTTTCCAGCCACCCCACCCCTGCCTCCATAGCTGCAGGGTGGCTGGGAAGCTGAATGGAGATACCTGTTCAGCTTTCCAGCCACCCTGCTGCTAAGAACGACTGTATCGGATAACACTAAAAAGAACGTTATCTGGTGCAAATCTTCCCCCCCAAATTTGTCGTCGTTATGCGGTTTTAGCGTTATCCGATGCAATCGTTATCCGGGGTTTTACTGTACTTTATTTCAAAACTTGGATGGGCAGGGCCAGCCAGAATTTCTGCTACCAGTTCTAGTGAATTGGGGTGAACCTGCTGTATCCCACCACTGTATGTTTCTCTATCAGTCCTTCAACATTCCTAATGTAGGCTTAGATTGGATTTCTTAGGTCTTCTGGAAGATATATCTTGTTTTTGTTTTTTGTTGCAGTAGGTATTGTAATAGCACTCTTTATCTCTGTCAGACAATCACTGAAAGCTATATTGAAAGTCCTGACTCTATTTCTGTCACCTTCTGCTTCTTGCCTGCAGTTCACAATTTAAAGTGTTTCTTCTGTCATCTGTCTAGGTTTTTCTTTTCTTTTGACTCCAGGAATTATCTTTTTGTACTCTTCTCTAATAAAATCTCTGGTTTCAATCCACAGTTCTTTGTGGCTCATAATCACTTGAGTTTAGTAATGCATATCTGTTCTTTATATGAACATTAAATTACCAGGACTCTTGTTTAAATTATATTTTGCCTCTATATTTCTTTTGATGTTCTTTTTAAAGCTTTGCTCTAATGTTGGAGATTAGCAGGTCATGATCCACTGCCACAATCTGCTCCTGGTCTTGTTTTGGAAGAGAGAGTACAGTTTTTCCATTCCCTGATTCCAATTATAGTCTGTTTGAATTATGTATTAACTAACTGGTGATTTCCACATGTACGGTTGTCTGTTTGGTTGCTCAAAGCATGTATTTGTTGTAAACAAATTGTTGGCTTTGTAGAAATCTATGAGTTGTTTTCATGGTTTGTTTCTGTCTCTTAGGCCAAATTTGTCAATAACATTTGGTTCTACTTTGTTCCTTGTCTTATCTTTCAATCACATATAATTGTAAGCATGTTTTATTTTGGTGTGTGATCAGTTTCCTTTTGTGTTCTTGCATAAAAGTTTTCAATGTAATCTCCTTCAGAATTGGTAGTTGCAAGATAAACTTGAATGATGGCTATGTTAATGGTTTCCCCAGGAGTCTGATTAATATTATTCTGTCATTTACTGCTATTTATTATTTACATTAATGGTACCCCTTTCTTCCAATTAGCTAAGGCAATGTACATATCTCTTCATTGCTGTAATTTATCTAAAAACTATCCTGCAAGGAAGGTCAGATTGACAGAAAGAGACTAGTTGATTAGGAACTTAAATATGGATCTCCTGGAATAGTCAGCTCTGCTGCTTGTGCACAATTCATGTAGAGTGTTCCATGAACATTGTATCTTGTGGCTTTCCTGACTTAAGAAAAAGCACCATGGTCATACTAACATTAATTGGATTCTTGAGAAACATCAGTGCAGGACACACAAAAGTCAGTCAGTCATTAAAAAAAGAAAAGAGACTGAACTAGGTTGCCCTTTCCCATTAGCAAATACTGTATCCAACTTAACCAATAATATCTCTGATTTCAGTGGCCAAGTTCCTCAGTTAATTTAATGTAAGAAAGATATATCCATCTGTGCCTTACTGCCTGGGCAACCCTGGAATCATTTTGTGCTGCAGAAGGATCCAGGCTATGTTCTATAAGGTTGATTCAGCCCCTACTGGAGGGAAACTGCCCACGACTTCTGGGCTTTACTGTTCCTTCTTGTGACACAGAAGATACTCCAGTGTCCACCTGATCGAGGCACTTCAGATGGCCTTGGACCACAACTGCTCAAGGCTCTTCTGGGAGAACATCTGGAGTCCCAGGTTTTATTGTTATGTGCTGAAATTGTTTAACATTCTGTTACTCTGAGAGTTCTCTGGAACTGTGGAACTTGTCCAAGACCACATTGCTTGTCACTTAAGAAGCACAGGGAGGAATCAAACTCCCAAACTCTGCCTCCATAACCAGGTGCTTGGGAAACTCAATGAGCTATCCGGCCAGCTGTGGAGTGCCAGGTTTGGGAATCTTTGCATTAGTTCAGCCTTGACATTCCTTTCCATAAAGCTACAACACTTTGTGGTCTTGGACCAACTGTCCTTTCAGAAGGCTTTTCTGCAGTGTCATGACATCCTCCTGAGATACCTCTGGACCTTGGAGAAAGGCTGTCTCAAATCATTCTGTTGCTTGAGGTGGAGTATCAAATAATATATCTTCTTCCCACCTTGAACTAACTTATGATATCCCAAGCCAACTAAGTCATTTTGTCACCTGAGATGTGTTGTTGTTCAATCGCACAGTCGGGCCTGACCTTTTGTGACCCCATAGACCACAGCAACACCAGGCTCCTCTGTCACCTGCCATCCCCTGTAGTCCACCCAGATCAACCCCCACTGCATCAATGATGCCATCTAGCCATCTCATCTTCTGCTACCTCTTCTCCTTTTGTCTTCAATCTTTCCCAGCATCAGGGCCTCCTCCAGTGAGTCCTCTGTTCTCATTTGGTGGCCAAAGTACTTGAGCTTCAGTTTCAGTATTTGTCCTTCCAAGGAGCAGTCAGGATTGATTTCCTTTCGGATGGACTGATTTGATCTCCTTGCAGTCCAGGAGACTCTCAAGAGCAGGGATTCTCAACATTTCTGCACCATGGGTCAAACCACGCCCGCCCGGACAGCTGAGCGGACCAGACACATGGGTCCCCCCCACCGTAAATGTAGCTGTAAACCATGGAGGGCATGTTTGCACATGCACAGGTGCATTTTGACATGTGCTGGTGCATTTATGGCTCTTGTAAACATCTCCCTTCCACTTCCGAGGGTCATTGCCATGAGCCAGATGGTTTGCCGCTGGGGGACACCCCGGTCCATGGGCTGCAGGTTGTGACTCCCTGCTCAAGAGTCTTCTCCAGCACCACATTTTAAAGGTGTCTGTTTTTCTATACTCAGCCTTCCTTGCAACATTCCTTGTGGGAGGTCACCTGAGATACAAGAACTCAAAAAACCACTTCCCTTCTCCTGTAGTAGAAATGCATTAGTCACAAAGTTAGCACACCATATGCTGCCCTTTTTATGCCCATAACCTGCCGCCTTCTCCACATAAAATTGTAGGGTCAAACTTGGGGTAGAGTTCACCAGGATACTATTTGTTGTGTTTTCCTGTACACCCTTAGAAGCATTAAGTAATGGAAACAGAATAAGTTATAGAAGAGTAAACTAGTGTATGCAACTTAATGTTATTATGAGTACTGATTTCTGGGTGCAGATTGTCAAAGTTTGAAATTTTATCTAAGTAAAGTTTTAATATAATTAGGGGAGATAGAAAGTGCAACCCTGGGAAGACAGATTATTGTGTTCCCATCTCTCCCCCCTCCCCCCTAATATTTAATTGCAGCATATTTCATTGCAGGGTGCACTTGGCATCTAAGTGGAATGACTGCAAAGATATGGCTGTCTTTGAGCTTTGCTACAGCAACTCTAAGGAGGCTTGTAATGACTCTACAGTTTCTCCACCCAGTTGGGCATCATGATTACCTTAAGGATGCAGATGGATTCTGGAAGTAGCAATAGCCACCAACAGTCCCTGACCCCTGATTTTCTTGATGGGGGTTGCTTCCATCTCTTGTTCCTACTAGAAACCAGCTATGCAGTGAGGGAGTGATCATGATGAGGGGTGGGAGGTGTCAGGGAGATTAGGATGTTTTTTAATCTGGTTTCAGAACTCTGTTCTCTTGTGGCTCTTTGTATGTGACCATCTCTTTGTCAGAATTACGCATCTATACAATGAAAACAGTAGTATCCCATCATTCTACTCACCCTCTTTTCTAGCATGCAGTGAAAACATACAAGATAACTTGGGAGGGGGGATAGGTGTCTCTTCCAGAGAAAGAGAGATGAGGGGGAGAGAGAAGCTTGTGGAAAGACATTAGTTATAAAATTTTAGTTCCCTTCCTCTCTCTCTCTCTCTCTCTCTCCCCCCCCCCCCCGTCCCCATGCTACATAAAGCTGTTTAGATTTAGCATATTATGCTTATGGCTTGCATTATGCAACATTGTTAGGGTAGTAAACTTTTAGATTTCACAGCATTCTTTCATCCGAAGAGGAGGGTCGTGCATCTTGAAGAGTTGCTTTACATATCTTTCTAACACAACTGGATCAAGGAAATGAATAATTTAGGCATGTTGAATTCCAAATCTGTATTTTAATGCATTGAAATGTGCAAATGAGAACATCCCAGAGTGATCCCATTTGTTTGGAACTGTTCTATTGGCTTTCAGCCTCCCCCCCCCCCCCCGTGAATATGTTTTAAGGCAGCTGCTACTTGGATGCAGGTTGGTGGGAGATTTGCCTGTTCTCACATCATCCTGAGTACAGTCTTGCCTGGAGGAAGGTGTTATATTCAAATGATGCTGTCTATAATTGGACACCCACAAGTAGATCCTGATGGCTGGGAATGAAGCTTGGGAATCTTGATTCCCAACATTCCAGTTCTGTCTTGTTCTTGTAGAACATATAATGCTTATGGGAGTTCTCCTTTATTATGTGCCTCTGTGGAGCGGGTAGGGCTTTTGCTAACCTGGTTCCCAAGTGAGAGTAAGAATTTTCTTTCTGTTTTTGCTCAGCCCGTTCAAACACAGCTTGGGTTTGATACAATCTGGGTGGTAGGTTCCTTACCTGTACTAGCTTCATCGGCATGAGAACTTAGTTGTGATTCAAGAGCTGTCTGTTTAGAAATGCCATGGGCCATGGTGTCAAGTGCTTGTCCTCATCTTATGTATTGCAATTGCAGTGTTGCCTTGTACATTGTGCTTCTGCACCAACATTTGCAGTGGATGTTTACGTGCATGAGGTTCTACTTTGGGTTTGATTCTGTAGTTTTCAAGCAAGCATTGATGGGTGATTAAAATAAAGGTGTGCATTCTTCCTTGTCCACTTACTCTATGGTTTCCCCGTTCCAGAATTAAATTGTGAATAGTTTTCAGAGATCTTCAAACTTACTCTCCAAATCTTCCAGTTGCATGCTGAGGCGGTGTGTGCGTGTGTGTGTTACATTCCCATCTTACTGGCTGGAGAGTTTGGGGAGTTGTAGTCTGAGAAAGTAACTTTACTATAATCTTCTAAGTCAGGTGTTCCCAGCCTAAGGCTCTCTCTTAACTTCCTGGGAAGCAAAATTCTGACAGATGAAGGACCAAAAATATTAGACGCTGTTCTGCATGATTCATTAGAAGATTCCCTCTTTTATTTATTCTGTGTCTGCCATAACTCCTTTATGGATCATATGCTGCTGTAGGCCTCAGTGGCCTGAGCTTAGCATTCAGAGCACGAGCCAAGCTGCTTCTGCTAAAACCTTACGTTATGCAATCTAGAGGTACAGCTGATTTTTGTCTTTGAAAAGAAAATGATGAAGCCTTGCTTCAGTTCAGCAGAAGCAAGCTTTCCATACCTCAAGGGCACCAGGAGGGAGAGAAAATGAGAGCAACTTTGCATAGTGTTAATTTAGGGCAACTTCATACATTATGTTTCTTTTCTTATTAGGGCTATTGCTTACAAATTTAGAGCATAAATATTGCAGAAAACAGTTGTAAACAATCATGTAATAGAGAGAGTATGGTATGTCCATTGGAAACCCAGAGTGGGTAAACTGGAGCCTCTCTCCACGCCTGTTGGGCTATGACGTCATTCCACCACTAGTTATGGGGCTGCGGTGGCTCAGTGGTTAAGAAGCTCGCCTTGTTAGCTGGAAGGCTGACAAGTTGGCAGTTCGAGATGCAGGTACAGCATGATGGATTGAGTACCTGTCTCTGACCCAGCTCTTGAGGAAATGAAAGGAGCCTCATTCAGGTGTCCCCTGAGCAGAGTTTCTCCAGCAAAAATCCTTTCAACCCAGAATAATTTCTGGCACGAAATTATTATTACCACTGGTTATGCTCAGTGGGTGTCTTGGGAGATGGAATAAAGCATTATTTGGAGAGAGATGAATTCCTCACTGCTGGGTGAAGATTTCCTGTCCAGTGTATACTTAACAAATGGCCAAAAAGTGGAGGAGGGTCATGAATCAAGTCAGAGGAGTGACCCACCCCGAAATTCTTGGGGTGATGGTGGCAACCTTCATCCATGATTCATCCTTGAGAGAAGGTGAGTCAGGATCTGCATGTTGATTCCTGGGTCATAAGGAGTAGGTTGGCTTGGATTTTCTGACTTATTATTGTTGTACAACAGCAGTAGCAATACCATAATTATAACGGTGAAAGCAAGAAATCTTGACATCATCAGGAGTTCCTTTTTTCTTGTGTGGAAGAAGAATTTGTTTCATTCCATTTGGTACTGTAGAAACTAACCCTGACTTCAACCCCTGGTTGCATAGTGGCTGCCATGTAAAGTGCAATTTAACCTTCCCACTGTTGATCCCTGGATGGAATCCTGATGCTGCAATGACATGAGACTTACTGACATAGGGTCAAAGATGGAGGAACCATGACGCTATCCAACCTGTGGAGTTTCACAAACAGAGAGTAGGTGTGCTACACAAGGGTAATCACCAAACAGAAGCCGTACCCTCACCCCAATTCTAAATTGATCAGAATTGTACACTTAGAGCTAATGTAGTGTTAGTACTGTTTATGCAGCTATTGCATAAACCTCCACCTTACACCCCCCCCCCAAAAAAAAGGACGACATGGGAGACCTCCCAGGACAATAATTCATACATGCATGTGTGTGGACACTTTAACCCAGGGGTGTCCAAACTACGGCCCATGGGCCTAATACGGACCACGATGCTAATTTCATCAGGTCCATGGTGCCCTCGCCACTCCTGGAAGTGGACGGGGGATGCACCCGCCAATGTGCATGCACATCCAGAACCACTTCTGGGAGTGGCACAGATGTATTTGTGCATGTGTGTGGGGTGTCTGGAACCGCTTCCGAGAGTGGTTCCAGATGCGCATGTGCAAACATGCCTGCTTCTGAGGGTGTGGTGAGGCCAGCTCAGCTGTTCTGGTGGTCAGGCCTCCAGCGCAAAAAGTTTGGGCACCCCTGCTTTAAACATTTGCTTCTATCCCAGTCTCCATTAAACTCAGCCCTTCATTCTTGTCTGTGGTGCAGTTTGCAGTGGGAGGGAGACTTCCATTGGTGTTTTCCCTCCCACTTCATAGAGCAGAAGGCATTATTCTAATCAGGACTATACTGAGGCAAAGACCATTTAGTCAAGCCCCACTAAGACTCATTCTATTCCCCTGGTCTGCTATTTTTTGGAAAAGATCCACAATCACACATGAACAAGGCTTGGGAACAATACTTTTTCCCCCCATTAACATCAGAACTGTAAAGATGTTTTTTAAATTATTATTTCCCCCATTAAGAGAAGACTATGGTTACCTTTAGTGAATCTTTCATGAAGAAACCTGTCCACTGGAAAATTTCCACATCCTACATGCAGTGGCTCAAGGGGCTAAGATGCTGACTGGGAGGCGGAAGGTCAGCAGTTCTATTCCCCAGTACTGCAGGACGGAATGAGCTCCCATCTTTGTCCCAGCTCCTGCCAACCTAGCAGTTTGAAAGCAAGAAATTGCAAGTACTGTAGATAAATAGGGACCACTTTGGTGGGAAGGTAACAGCATTCTGTGCGCTCCGGTCTCTAGTCATGCCTGCCACATGACCACGGGAACGTCTGCAGAAGCAGACAATGCTGGCTCTTCGGCTTTTAAACATAGATGAGCACTGACCCCTAGAGTCGGATACGACTGGCTTTCGAGCAAGGGAAACCTTTACGTTACATCTGTGGAAGTGCAAATTCAAAAATCATTGCCATATCTGCTGATTTCTCTGTCAAGGAATGCTGTTGTAGTTTGTTCAGCACTGCTCACTCAAGTTATGAACGGCTGGTTCATTTCCAGTAGCAGCCGCAGTAGAAGAGTCAAAACATCAGAGCTATAAAGTAGCAAGGCATCTCCCTCATTAAAGGCAGGGGAAGTAAGCCGCCTGTTTGAACATGTGGTCTTTGATTCAGCAGAGTTCTACCAATGATAGTTTGACATTCTTTGTGAGTTATTGAATTGCCTGTGAAAGTATCCTCTTAATGCTGAAATCAGAACAACCCTATTTATATTGTGTTCATCACTTAGCCTTGCTATGGTAATGTGGGCCTAATGACATTCCTCTTGTTTTAATTCTCTTTTCTATTGCTTTGGACCAGACTTGAAATGAAGAACCCATGACCTTCCGGAAGTTGTACTCCAAACCTTTCAGTCTCAACTAGTATACTCAATGGTTACACTTGTACAAACTGATTTAACAACATCTGCAGGTTCTTTAAAGAGTGGGAGTTTATGGCATCTAGAAAATCTAGTTCTCGGTTCCTCCCATGTTTTACTGGTTTCAATATGGAAAATGTTTCCTGCTTAATCCAAGGCTTCAGCTGAAATATTCTGGAACTACAACTCCCACCCAGCTAACTCAGCCAGTGGTCATAGCTTCTGGAAGATGTAGCCTAAAGGCTTTTAATTTAATTTAATTTTCCCACTTGTATGCTGCCCAATCAGGAAATCTGACTCAGGGCGGCTCACACATTAGTTACACAATACAATAGTTGTACAATTTACACAATAATACAATATACAAAATAATTATGCAATATTCAGCCTACAAGAGCAACACGTAATAATACAATATATAACACAATAATATACCAGATAACAATACAATACAATACTGTAGGGCCCAACTATGGGAGCTTCTGGAATAATTCTTGTTTGGACACAAAAAAAGCTCTAATGAACTCTGTTCATATACTATATAATAATAATTTCATGTCAGAGATTACTCTAGGTTGAAATGATTTTTCCTGAGAAACACCACTCAGGGGATGTCTGAATGTGGCTCCTTTCATGTCCCCATGCAGCCCTTGGTTATCGAAATGTAATCCACACATCTGTTGTTGAATTAGTGGTCTTCTTTTCCTCTCTTTTTTTGTTCTTTCTCACCCTCCTATTTTTCCTTTCTTTTCAAGTCTTTCTGTCTACTTCAAATACTCATTAAGTCTTTCATCCCCATATTTTATTCCTCTCCTGGCAGCTGGACTCTCTATTTCTTTTGAATTATTTGAAGAATTTAAGAGCCCTACAGAGGGAAGCACAATATGGAACTGTCCATAAGCCCACTAGAAAAATGAATACGTACACCTTCTTTCATTATCCAAAGATGTGGGTCAAATGAGTACCCAGCATGTTGGGAGTAAAATTCTAATTACCAATAAGTGCTATGGGTCAGTATATACATGTAATTGCTGTTGGTATAATTTATGGTTAGGGAGGTGTAGCAACTTGCAAAAGAGCATTCTTGGTTTCCAGTTATTAATTGTCTGGGAAATTCTGGGAATTGTAGTCCAGTATGGTGGCTTAGTTGTTAAGACACTGGACTTGATGACTGGAAGGTTGGCAGGTCAGCAGTTTGAGACCCAAGTACTGCATGACAGAGTGAGCTACTGTCTCTGTCCCTGCTCTTCCCAAACTATCAGTTCAAAAGCAAGAAATTGCATGTAGATAAATAGATACTACTTCGGTGGGAAGGTAAACAGCATTCCGCACACTCCGATGTCTAGACATGCCTGCTACATGTCTACGGAAACGTCTGCAAACACAGACAGTGCTGGCTCTTTGGCTATAAACAGAGATGAGCACTGAATCCCAGAGTCACATATGACTGGCTTTTGAGCAAGGGTGACCTTACCACAGATTTCCACTCCTTGAAAGCCACATCACTCCCAGGTTCCACCCCATAACATCACTTCAGTACGTATTGCAAGTGTCACAGTCTTGGAAAAGTAGTGTGCATGATCTCCTTTATTGTTATAGACTGGCACTTGGAAGTCATGACCAGTCAATTGCAGATAAGTCAGAAATATACTAGAGCAGTGGTTTCTAAATTTGGGGTGCTACATGTTCTTGGACTAGAATTGCCTAAATTAGGGGTGTACAACCTTGGTGCTCCAGGGGTTCTTGGACTTCAATTCCCAGAAGCCCAAGAGAGCACACCTACTGATCAGGGCTTCCGGGAATTGAAGTTTAAGAACACATGGAGCACCAAGGTTGAACACTCCAGGCCTAAACTCTTGACCAGCATCTCTAGTGGTCTCTAGCATCTGGGAGCTGTAGTCAAGGAACATATGGGCCCCTAAGATTAGGAAGCACTGTACTAGATGATACACATTCACTTTGTCTACAAACCTGTACTAATGTCAATTTGGATATAGTGGGCAGTGATGGGCAGCCAAAATGTTTACTACCACACTGTGGGCAGAGCTGACATCATGGGCGGAGCCAACATCATGATGCCATGGGCAGAGCCAATGATGTGGGTGGTGCCAAAGTAAAAAAAAAAAACAACCATAAAAATACAGTACAGGTGGCTGGAGGTGCCTGACACCCCCAGACAGCCAGATCTTAAAGCAGGGAGTTTTAATTGGTCAATTGGTATTTTAACGCATGTGCATTCAGCAGCAGCCATTTTGGGTTGCAGAGTCGGGCAGCCGGTGAGGCGACCAAACTGGTCGCCTCAAAAAAAAAAAAAAAAAAAGGTAACCAACCCAGGTGGTCTCCCCAGGAAGGTTACTACCCTCCCTCCCGGGAGATCACCCAGGATTGTTACCACTGGTTCTACAGAACCGGGGCGAACTGGTCTATGCCCACCACTGATTGTGGGTACTTTCAGTCAATCATATTTCACAATTCATGAACCTATGACTATTTAGGTATTGTTGGACTGCAACTCCCATGATTCCTGGGCAACCAGTGTTAGCAGTGAGGGATTATGGGAGATGACATTTCAAGGGCATGTGGAGGGCTGTACTCAGGGTTAAGGCATTTCAAGAGACTGTAAAATGTGCCTGAAAGTATTAGGTAAAATGTGGCAGCTTGTGATTCCGCAGGAGCCAGATTTCCTGTGTAAGGCTTTTGCATTTTTTTTGCCACTGCTGTTACTGTACCTTGCTCATCCTGCACTCTCTTGCAAAAGATCCTCAAAGATTTAGGCTGCCCCTCTGACTGGAGAATCCCTGCTTGGTCAGACCAACTCCGCCTTTGCCATCTTCTCCATGTATGTCAGAGGATGAGCCAGGCACCCAGCCGGCTTTTATGTAACCAGGTAGCCACAGCTTTAGTGGCTATTTTTATCGCCTGAGCAGGATCTCATTTGTGGACTGGTTTGAAACAATTGCCCAGATTTTCAGCTGCGGCAAATCTACTCTGCTTCTAGAGATAGTAAGCCACAACACCCGCTCTTGGCTGTGCTCTGTCCTAGGGGTGTGTGTGTGTGTGTGTGTGTGTGTGTGTGTGTGTGTGTGTGTGTGTGTGTGTGTGTGTGTGTGTGTGTGTGTGTGTGTGTGTGTGTGTGTGTGTGTGTGTCAGTATCAGGTATTGCCAACGCAAGTCTGACCTTCATTTTAATGCAACCTTGAGTTATCAGGCCCCAATTGCATTGACACTCTCCCAGTCTAGATGGTTTAGTCAGGAATGCAGTAGGAAGGGGGACCTGCGTAACCCAGGTTGCTCTTTGTTGTGCTCATAAGAGAAACTCATAAAGCTCTTACTAGAGTTATGGAAATAGTAGGCAGGCAGATTTTCTCTCATTTACTTCCTAATGAGTGCAGTCATTTCCTGATGCAGAAACTGCTGTTGATCCAGAACAGGAGTTCTCAACGTTTTTAAGCCGGGGACAGGGTCATGCTCCCTCAGACAGTTTCAGGGGCTGAATGGCCATTTTGCCCTTCCTCCACCATATGGCACTTTCCTGGTGTGGTGGAGGTAGTGGGGGGGCATGAAATGGGCCCATGGGCTGCATCCGGCCCATGGGCCACAGGTTGAGAATCCCTGATCCAGAAGAAAAAGTAATTGCCTTGGACTCAGAAAATATGGATTTGTATCTTTCTTTGGCTCATAAAAGTTTGGTGACTAGAAGGTTCGAACATATTCACTATTGTGTTTCTACCTGTAAAATGGGAATAATCAATTATTGATTTTAAAAGGCATGGAGACTCAGAACTTGTAGCCTTGGATGTTGATTTGCTGCCTAACTTCATGTCTTTACAGGGAGGGAAATATTCTCTGCCATGCACAGAAACAATCTTTCTTTATCAATACATGTAGATATGGCTGAAATTGAGCCAAAGGAATAATCATAGGATCAACAATATCTTGTACATACTTGTGCATGAAATGATATGATCATAATAGTACCTAGCCTTCAGATACTGCATCACATGCACTATTTTGGAAACTCTCTATAATAGGTCAGAGGTGTTTATCATTTTATTTACAGATAAGGTGCTGAGCCTGAAGAAGAGGGACTAATACATCCAAAGTAGGAGATAAGGTTTGATTTGGGATCTTACTGGCTCTTTACCACCAGAGTAGTCATAATCAGAACAAAACTAGCCCTAGTCACTGATTCTCCTATCTGGGCTGCATTATCAACGTCTCCCCTCCAGTACTACCACCACCACCACCACCACCAGTATTTGCAAGATGAGAAAAATGCCTTTGAGAATACTGTACAGTGGTACCTCGAGTTACAAATTTAATGCGTTTCAAGGCATTTTTCATGTTATGAAAAATTTGTAACTCGAATTTCCCATAGGAATGCATTGAAAATCAAAATTCATAACTTGAAACATGGTTTCCTGTAGGAATGCATTGAAAACCAATTAATCTGTTCTGGGAAAAAAATTGCTATTAGAAGAGCTGGCCTGGACAGCTAGTCAGTGTTTGCTCAATCACATGTTCAGTAATAGTGACACTTTGTGATACCCCATGTTTTGTTTAGTGTACAGTTTCATGGACTTTGCTTCCTCTGGGCCACAAAATGTTTTTGGTCAAATGAAACTTTTTAGTCCTTAACAAGTGCCACATGACTCTGTTGGTATTGCTGTATCATACAAATGCTGTTAAAACTGGGAACTTTCCACAGTATCACCTCGCCCTCCTCCCCACCCACTGGTTGGGACTATTTGGCTTGAGAAAGCTGCCATGTTATAAAGAGAATAAGGACTGGACCCACTTGATAACCCATTCTCAGTAGAGAGAAAACAAGTGTAAGTTAGGCAAGATCTCATCTCCTTGGTGTTTGCCAGTTTTCTTCAAGGACTTTGGTACACCAGATTGTAACCTAGAAATGATGACAAACTGTTGAGATGTGCTTCTTGTATTTGAGTATAGCCTGACCATTCAATGTGGGAGTGCTTTATCTGTTTTGTTAGCATATGTGTCCTTTATGCATTGATACATGTCCTATATTGGGACACACAAGCATATCCCAATAGTCACAGGGATCGTGCCCAAAGACCACCCACCCTTCCACTTTGAATATTTAATTTTTAATAATATATGAAGACAGATTGTGTATGCAATTTATTTATTATGTTTATGCCCTGCCCATCTAGGAGATTTTCCTACTCTGGACAGCTAACAGCCCAGTTGAACCCAGCTTTTGTTTAAGAAAGGAGTTTTCAACCTTTTAAAGCCAGGGGCCGGGTCACACTCCTTCAGACAGCTTTGGGGGCTGGATGGCCATTTTGCCCTTCCTCCACCACATGGCACTTTCGGGTGTGGTGGAGGCAGTGGGGGAGCCACTTAAAATGGTGCTGGGGGCTGCAGGCTGTGAATCCCTGGTTTAAGACATCCTATTAAGTAGGCACAGCCTTTATTCTCCTGTGATATTTATAAATACATGAATGGTGTCTTTACTTTCGATACATGGGAGGATGGATTCTATCCTCTACTGCCCAGATTCCTGTGCATTGTCCTGAATGAACATTTGGTACAAATTTAGCTACAAAAGGATAGGATGAAAAAGAGGTTGAAAAGACAGAAGACTCCCTTTAGCTGTGGAAGTGGGGAACTCTTAGGTCGATAGAAGCTGCTTCTGGCCTACATTATTGCATGTATGCATCTCCAAATACACCAGGATATGTTGGCAATTTCCATGAGATGTGAATAACATGTACCTCCTGATTCTGGTTATATGAACAAAGAGCCTTTCACCTGAATAGTCTTGAGCAGAGCTTGGAAATGTAAAAAGAATGTATGTATTGTCAAGCTGATTTAATGTATAACTTTGCAGTGACAGGATGATGCACTGGTGATAGTTTATTTGTTGAAAATTCATGATAAATGTATATAGCAAGTGATCTGTCCGGGTAACAACAGGCAGTAAGTAGATAGCCAGAAGAGAGCAAGTGTGATTCCTTTATCCACTTGTCTCTTCTGAATCTCTGTAGATTACTCCTCTTAGGGTCACTTCCTCCCACTGATATTATTTAGGTAGAGAGTGATCCACTCACATCGTGTCTTTCTGATAACTACCAGTAAATGTTGCTTGTAGGAAAACAAAGTTAGTACTTCTGCAAATACGTTTAAAGATATTTTGCCTCCTGCTCTATCCATAAATGGATTTCCTAATCTAATAATGGGAAATATTTTCCTTTCTTTTGTCTTACAGTCAGTTCCCATAATGGAATTCCTCCAGTCTTCAAAAGCCACAAGCTGAATATTGAGCCATTCCATCTCACCTTTAAATATCACTTTATTCTAACATTTTCTCACAACTGTAGTAGATTTTTATGCTTCTGTATCTGTATCCCCATCAGCATTCAAACACCTTGGATGGGTGGATGGATACCAGAAAGGAACTCTTTATCACACGGGTTCCCAACATAAAGCTCATGGGCTGGATCTGGCCCACAGCACCATTTTCATGTGCCCCCACCCCTCCAAGGGCATTTGAAAACAAAATGGACACTCCTTTGAAGCTCTTGGGACAAAATGGACATCCCCATTGTACAAGTAGGGCAAAATGTCCACCTGGCCCTCGAAGCTGGCTGAGAGAGTGTGACCCAGCCCTTGGCTTGGGAACCCCTGGTTTAAGACATCTTGAGGCTTTGAAAAATGGACCAGAGGAAATGATTCAATTCTGGGTGGCACTAGTTTTTTGGCTTTCCATCAAGGACTGCATGCCCCTGCGAGGTATCCTGTGAGGTAGCTCAAGCTGAGAAACGGTCCAAGACTACCTAACATGCTTCATAGCTGAGCAGCAATTTAGACCCTGTTGTCCTTGATCACCTTGATCAGAATCCAACATTTCAACTGGTATACCATAGTGGCTCTCACACATATAATGAGATTCTGAAATATTCTTAGAATGGAAGCAGCCTTAGATATGTGCTTGAATCTTTTCCTGAATTTTCCTACACAGATTCTTCTCTGGCATTGCTGCCATCAGCTGGTTTCCTCCATGGAGGGTTTCATATATGAAAAATCCAGGATAAAGGAAGAATCACTGGTAGAAGCAGTGATGGGATGTTACCAGTTCGGACCGGTTCGCCTGAACTGGTAGCACCCCATCAGGAGGGGTTGCAGGGGTGGTGGTAAAACGCCAGGCGACCAGTTTGGTTGCCTCTCTGGCCCCCTCCAAAAATGTTTTCCTGGGCATCCAAAATGGCTGCCCAGAACTGCGCATGCATCAAACCTCCATTTGACGCATGCACAGTTCTATTTTTTAGTGCACATGCATGAAATAGAGGTTTGACGCATGTGCACTAAAAAAAGAACTGTGTATGCATCAAACGGAGGTTTGACGCATGCACAGACATTAATTTTTTTTGCTCCGCCCATGACGTCATGACATCATAACATCACGACGTCGGCTATGCCCACGATGTTGATGATGTCACAGTGGGGTACTGAAGATTTTGACAACCCACCACTGGGTAGAAGGGATTCTGAGCGGAAGAAACGTTGAGAGGGAAAGTGTTAAGCATTCCCTGCCCCTATTGCCCTCAATACTATGGCCTCCCAAGCCTGGTTTTTGTTAAAGATCAAATGGCACCGTGCCTTCCTTGCATGTACATGGCGTTGCTGTGTAATTTACTCCTCACTTGTGGCAGATTCAAGGAGGAAAACAAGGGGTGAGTAGGCCCAAGATCAGGTATTGTGTGCTTGAAAACAGGTCAGGGGTGAGTTATAGCTCTCAGATCTCGAACTGCTGACCTTCTGGTCATTAAGATCGGTGTCTTAACCGCTAAGCCACTGCAGCCCCTTCTGTAGACTCTATATTTAAACAACTTCCCCAAGTGTTTTGGTTGTTTTGTATAGCCTACATTTTTGCTGGCTACCTATGTCAGTGAGTTAGGTCTCTGGCTACAGAGTCAGAGACTGGGAATTCAGTTCCCTACCTTGCATTGCACAAAAGCCAGTGAGGGTGGCCCTGGGCAAGCTGCACAGTCCCAGGATATCCCCAGAAGAAGCGATTATAAGCCACTACTGAGGAAACACTGGAAAGGGTCGCCATAAGTCAGAATTGACTTGACAGGCCACACTCATTATTATTTATTATTACAGCCTACATAGGAGCAGGAACCTCACCTCTTCAAAACTGGCACCAAAATGATAAAAAGTGTCATGACGGAGAAGGCAAGGGCCAAGTGCTTATCTTAAGCTGCTTTTACAGTGTTGATATTTCCAGCTGAATAAGAGTCTTGTGTTAATGTTACAAGCATTTCAAACAAGGAACACTAACTGGTGTTGATAAATAATGTTTATAACAGTTTCAGTTATTCAACATGTAAGTGCTTGTTTGTTAATGATGTGTTGCAACTTATAGTAACTCTAATAGCGTTTTTGAGTTAAGAAAGATATTAAAGGAGTGGTTTTACATCCCTCCCACTCCTGCTTTTGTGGATGCAGGAGAACTGAAACTAGGATTTCCTGAGCCCTAGTCTATCATTTTATCCACTGTGCACCCTCCCCCCCAAGAAAGAGCCACAAATGTTCAATAAAAGATCATACTAGAAACAATAATTCTTTCACTTACATTCTCTCACTCTTGTATTACACTCTCTTACATTACACTCACATTACATTACACTCTCTTACATTATACTCTCACTCACTCCAGGTTCCAGAAGCCCCAGACAGGTTATACCAGGAGTTCTCAACCTTTTTAAGCCGGGAGCTGAGTCATGTTGCCTCAGACAGCTTCAGGGGCCAGACGGGCATTTTGCCCTTCCTCCACCACATGGCACTTCCTGGTGTGGTGGAGGTGGTGGTGGGCCACATGAAGTGGTGCTGTGGGCCACATCTGGGCCATGGGCCACAGACTGAGAATCCCTGCATTAGACAGGGGCTAAGTTTCTTGTTAGCTGTAAGTCATGCTTGGCAATTGGAGTTGTACAGAGAGCCAATACTTCACTAATCACCATATTCCCATAACATGTTACAGTAAAGACCATTATGAAAAGAAGACTGAATAAACAATGTGGGAAATCTTGGTTTCTTCTCTTGGATGGCTGTTCCATAGAGTTACAACAATCAGTTTCATTAAACATTTCCCCCTTCCCTGGAACAATTACCACAAATGAAGAATACTGCTTTAATTTAGCAATTACAGTGGGAAAGCAATACCTTTTATAGGTCACTTTAAAAATTAAAAAATGTGCAAGCTTTTGTAACTCACAGTTACTTCATCAGACACTGTCATGGCATGATGTCCAAGCCAGGCTCTATTCTTAGATGTTTCATGGGAACATAAGCAGCAGGTTATCTTCCCATGAAACATCTAAGAATGGATCCTGGCTTGGACATCATGCCATGAGAGTGCCTGATGAAGTAACTTTGAGTTACGAAAGCTTGCAAATGTTTTGAATGTTTAAAGTGACCTATAAAAGGTATTGCCTTTCCCTTGCAATTGTTTGATTTCATGTATGGTCACATGGCTTATTTTTGTTTAATGTTTTGATTTAGTTATCCATGGGAAGTTTGGAAAACATTTAAAGTAGTTTGAAGGAAAACTTGAGTTTGACGCAAAGTGACCAGAGGAGCTGGGATGATTTGCATGGATTCTTTGCAAAGCAGAGCTGTTTGTATCCAAAGTTGTTCTCTTAAAACATGTGTCCCCTAATTGGGACTGGGGACTCTGTGGCCAAGCAGGTTATGTTTATATTACGATTCCCATCATTTGTAACCTCAGGCTATGCTGGCTGGGAATGACAGGGATGGATGACTGACAACATCTGAAGGGCCACTAGGTACTATGCCAAATCTGATTTAAAAAATCCTTTTTGGTTTCTGACTGAAGATACGAAGGCAGCCTTTTTCCTTACAGGAAATGGAGACATGAGTCTAACTCCTCTAACCTTCTTAGTTATGGCTAGGGAAGTAATTGAATTTTGAGGTGACCTTCATGAACCACTCTTTTGCAAAGCTTTGTGCGTAAAGCTGATCTGCAACAGCAGTTCCACATGATCGTCCTATCTGGAACCATCCCAGTACTTCATAAAAGAAGATCAGGCCCATGCTTATCATGACACTATTGATCTTATACAACATCTCACTGGCCAAGCTGCTCACCCTAAGCAAGTGTTATTAAAATTTTCTTCTCTGTTGAAATGTGTCTAGTTGTGCCGTAACCGGACAGGCACAATGTGAACGGCCACCCAGATGATTGCCTCCCATGTAGTAATGCTGAGAGCAGTAGTTAAGACAAACAAGGCAAAAATCTTTCCTAGTTCTGCTCATATCAATGTTTCACGTATGCTGTTCAGTATCGTATTTGAATAGGGATGAAAGAACTGGCTTGAACTACAGCACTGTATGTACTTTTGGTTCATATGTAACGGTCTGCCTCACAAACCAAGCTTTAGCGAGCCAAGAATTAACTGTGTCCTATGAGCTTCCAACTCCTTTTTGATTGGTTAAATCAGTTGGAAAGGAATACAATTCATTACTTGTCTTGCTTTCCCATTGAAGAACAAGAAACTGTAAAGTTTTCATCCTCTTTGGCAAAATGTATATTCGGTTGGTTTTGATGTACGTTTATCACATTTGTGAGAATGGTTTGTGGGTTTGGATTTCTAAGCATTGGATAAGTTGTTTGCATCTTCTGATTAGTTATCCAATCTTCTTTGTTTGAAGAATAAAGTGGGGAGAAAATCCTACTTTTACACAGAGACATTTTATGCCATTTGCAGATTAAGTTTAAAAAAAAATCTCTTGTGTCTCATTTTGATCCAGCAAGTAATGGATTTCTCAGGTTTTGAAAAATCTTCTTCAGTGTATCTTATCTATGTCAAGACAATCCAAACTTATGAGAAGAATTAAATTGATGAATATTTCCCCACACCTGATGGCAAATCATACATTGATCCTAACTTGCAAGCTTGAATTGTGCTGGGAATTTAACACAAAATTTCCAGATCTGAATATGTATTATGGTTGATTAAACCTTGAATTGATGTGTGTGAAGAGAGACTCAAAGGAAGGGTGATTAGATAGCACACTTTTTCTTGGCAAACCATCATTCACCAGGCTGCGATTGTCGTGGCTGATGGGACATGAAGTGTTTGTGTGGCACTTAAATGCTGAGATTAAAATCCAGCACCTTCAAGTAAACTTGAAAAGAGTGTGGTCAACAACTGGTTTAATTTCAAAAGATGAAGAGGGAGGGGAGGATTTCCTGTGACTTCCACCAGTTAGGAGAAAGGGCTTCAGGGTTCTGTAGATAATTTTGTATAAATTACATCTATGCAAGCGTGTTCGCTGTGCACTTGCATAATACATGTGGATTTTTGAAGTTAGCATTTCCTGGCACAGAATGAAGTGCAGATTATACATAGTGCTGGGCGTAGCTATGCAAGGTTACTTCAGGATACTAAGGAGGCTTTGCCTTGTCTGGCTGCAGCTGTGCAGAGTGTCTTATAGGACTTGGGAATCCATTTTCAACGTAGAGTATGTAGTTTTCCATATGTTACATGCCTTTGGTGCTCAGCTAGAGGTGTGAAACTTCAGCTAGAAAAGGCGGGGGACTCTCAATGCACTCAACTTTATTTTTCCTTCAGGAAAGGGCTAAAAGCCTGGCTGGCAAAGCCGGTATGGGGCACCAGCAATGGGGTGACCCCTGCCTGCTGGCTGGTTTAGTAAGAAGACTCTCTCCCTCTTTTAATCTCTTTTAATCTATAGTGGTCGGAGTAATTTTTGGTGGCAGTTTTAATTGGGGTTTTATTGGTTTTTAAAACCGTGACTGGTTTTATTTTCTGTGAGCTGCCCAGAGTCTTCGGAGTTGGGCAGCAATGCAAATCAGAAAAATAAATAAAATAAAATAAAATAAATTTGACTGAATATTTTTATCATTTTGGACCTGATCAATAAAGGATCATTTTCCTCCTTCAGAACTGTAATCTGCAGAGAATAGTCATTACTTTGTAAACATCAGATACTGTATAAATAATACTCCTGTCTTGTTATAAATAATAACTTTGTATCTGGAGATGCTGTTTGTGTCTAATATTTGGGCCGTGGGAGACTGTTCCCATTCAGATAATATATTGCCTTTTGTTCATTGAAAAAACAAAACTCACTCTGGTTCTCGATGTGTCCCTGCATCTTAGGTGACAAAATTACCTCCCTCTGCTGTGTCACATGCTTGGTGCATTCAAACATAAAACGAGGCATTTAAAACTTGGCTGGTATAATAGTTTCATGCCTACTCAAGAATAAATTCTGCTCCACAGAAGTGGGCTTTCTAAATGTTTGTGACAGGGTGGCTCTTGAAATTATTCTGTAAAGATAAGATGCACTACAGTTTTATATGCTGAGTTATGTACAATGCCTTTTATGTTGTTAAAGCAATAAAAAGAGGTTTTATGTTTTATAAGATCACATATTGCTAATATTGACGCTTTCTCAGAGGGGGGGAGGGGGCTGGCTTGTTTATTTTGGGGGACTGGGAAAAATGCTCTCCACTCATAGCTTGAAGATTTCCTTGAAGTTTGCAGTTCTGTGCACTGATTTAGCTCATCTTTCCCAACCAAGCATGTATAGAGCAGTCCCAGACTCTGCTCTAGCTGCATAGGCAACACAGAATAAATTGCTGATACAAAAAGCAATATGTAATTCATATGCACTCATTATTTTTTATTAAGGAAGAGAGACCTGGCCTAATTTTCTCTTAAAAGACTAGAAATTTCCAAAGAAATAGGCCCTCTTAGAATGGCTCTTTAAAAACAAAACAAAACTGCAGGTCACTATACTTGTCCTGGAAAAATTAACATTTGTGCTGCTATTCCAGAGGAAGGATGAGGCAAAATGAGAGAAGGATGTGTCCTGCTGTCATCGTATAGATAAGTGATGGTGACCCTTTTAGAGACTGAGTGCCCAAACAGAGGGACAGTGCGAACTCTGTGCTGGGGGAGGAGGAAGTGCTCCCATTGGGCAGTTGGGCAGTGGGGTGGGGTAAACTCTGTGCTGGGGGAGGGAGGAAACATTCCCATTGGGCTGCTGGGCAGGGTGGCAAAGTGAACCCTGTGCTGGGGGGAGGGAGGAAGTGATCCCATTGGGCTGTGGGGCACAGGGGCAGGGCAAACTCTGTGCTGGGGGAGGGAGGGAGTGACGGCATGCGTGCCAACAGAAAGTGCTGGGAGTGCCACGTCTTGCACACATGCCATAGGTTCACCACCACTGATATAGATCAAGACTGACCTGTGGAATTTTTCATGGATTGGTGTTGTGTGACAAGCCTGAAAGGGGCAATGATCCTTCTTCAAAGCAGTGCCATTTCTTTGAAGGGAAGATCTGAGAGTAAATAAACCGAACAGCAAACAAACAAACAAAACCAGACCAAAAAAATGTTGTGGCACCTTAAAGACTAACTCTTGTATTTAACTGTGTGGTTTTGTGGACCAAGTCCATTCCAAGTATTTGATGGGGCAGATCAGAGTCACTTCTTGCATTACCCATCTTGACAGGTGATGCAAAGAGAGTGTTAAGGGAAAAGTAGAGAAGGTTGTGTCTGTTGTAAACTGAGAGTTACAAGTGTTATGCCTGTGTGCATGTAAGTAATATGTACAATTTGCCATTATTAATTCTGTGTTGCATATATTGTGGCATGTACGGTAGTTGCGCACCAAAAATGGAGCCATTAAGATTTACATAAGTCCTGTCCCCACCCACAGTTCCTCTCATGCTAAGCACACTTCGCAGCCTAAAATAATTACTTTGACCCCAAAGTTTGAGGTAAAAGAGAAAAAGTGCTTTAAAAACTTAACAGGTTGGTTTGGAATTCATTAGAAGAGAATGAAGATTTAGATTAGTTACAAGGGGGGAAATGAGGAGGGCTTTTTTCCCATTACAGCTATAAGACTAGAAAAACTACAGAGAGAATTAAAATGGCCAGCCATAAAAGTTTAAGTGGGAAGGGAGAGGCTTTTGCTGATTGGTTAGTAAACATGGAAACAAGTTAGTCCCAGTAACAGAATCTCCTTCCTTCCAAGGATTATGTCTTAACTTTTTGCATGCTGAATTGCCATATCCCAACAGCACACTGGGCAGATGCCTCTACCCACTTAAGCCAGGTCCTAAAAATTCTTATTAAGGTAATAGACTCACCAGAAGGGCATAAAAATAAAAAAATCCATAAAAATACGTGTAAGCTTTCAAGATCTTCTAATTCCTTTGTCAAAAAAGATGGCAAAAACCGTAATTGATCTTGAAATAATTTCATTTGCATAGAATCTTGAAAGATAAAGGAATAGGTAAAAGGTAAAGGCAATGTTTTTGGTTTTATATATCACTAGAGTAAGCCATTCAAGAATACCAAGAGCCTAGATCAGGAGTACTCAACCTTTTAATGCCAGAGGCTGGGTCATGCTCCCTGAGACAGCTTTGGGGGCTGGGCAGCCATTTTGCCCTTCCTCCACCACATGACACTTCCTGGTGTGGTAGAGACAGTGTGGGACCACATGAAATGGTGCTCTGGGCTGCATCCAGCCCATGGGTGGCAGGTTGAGAATCCATGGCCTAGATTGTGTATCATTCAAATCCTATATTATGTTTATGCCTTGTTTTTGCATACGTAGGCAAAGTTCAGTAAGCCTGTTTGCCTGCTATGTAACAATCAAAATGTAGTGTGAATTTTTAATTTTGAGATATTTGTATACAATATACAGAGGATGCCAGAAATGTATACACTTTTTAAAAGATGTTATCCATGTCTTACTTTTCAATTTTTTTGGAATAGTAGCTGTGTTAGTCTGTGTTTCAGGCATATCAGAATAAACAAAACAAAAATGCTGTAGCACTTTAAAGACTAAGTGTTATATTTCAATGTGAGCTTTCGTGGAGCAAAGCCACCTCATCAGACTTTTCAAAGTTGAATTGAATTACAGTAGCAATGTGTTGTATGATGTTCTTTTAAAAGAATTAATGCTAGCATCACTATGAGCAGGCGGGATAGTCAAAGAAAATGGTGGAAGTACGCTTGTCATTTTAGGAGTACAGTACAAGACCATTTTGAAGTGGTCTTTGTAATTCAAGAATGTCGTGGAAGTACAACAATGTTGGCATGAGTATGCAACAGAACCTCCAAGACAGCTATCAATTGCATACATTTGTGATAAGTTTGAGATGCATAGTACTGTGTGTGATGTGCTCAAGGGAATATCTGAGAGGCGTCCCATAGCAACAAGTCCTGCTTCTTCTGCTATGATGTTGGAACAGTTTACACGCTTGCCACAGACATCTACCACCCAATGTGTATGAGAGACAGGTACCGACGCATTCTTAAAACGGCAAGATGCTGAATACACGTAGATGCTGATGGTAACCACTTTGCGCATCTCTTATAACTGGGGAAGCCAAATGTAACTTGCATTCATCTTTTGCTATTGGTATATATTGAGTATTACAATTTTAATAGTTTTTCCTTTCTTCAAATGTGTATACATTTTTTGCATCCTCTGTTTGATCAAAATGTGTGTCTTCACCATAACTTCAAGCTATGAAACCCAGTCACCTGAAACTTGGCAGGATACTACGGGATTCTAGGGAATTTATATCAGGTTTGTTTAATTTGTAAAATGTGTTTTAGTTAATTAAACTTTATCTTGATCTAAAATGCCATAGTGAGGCAGCAAACTTCCTAACTAGGGAGAGTAATAGCTAAAGGCAAACCTGGGGTGTTAATTTCTTTTGAAGGCCTGTAGTCAACTTCATGTGATTCTTTCAGATCTCAGAGCCTTCAGATAATTGAAAGTAAAGGAGAGATTGAGACAGAGAAAGAGGAACTTCTTCCTAGAGTGGAAACAGACAGGAAAACTGAAGAGGCCCTAGGATGCTATTTAGGGTGGCCAAAGACAGAAGGAAGGAGAAGAGATAAGGAGACTATTTTGTGAGAGAAAAAGAGTGGAGGAAAAGAGAGGATACCCACTGAGCTGCTCTATGATGTTTCTCCACAATGGATGTGTGCTCCAATAGATATGTGCATCCCTTGCCACATACAGTATGTATGTGGAGTTAGCTAGGCTAGGATTACATTTTGTGAACTTAATGAAAATGTATGCTCTAATAGTCTGGTTAGTTTTTAAGGTGCAATTATTGTTTTGCAGCCACAGACTAGCACAGCTGCCTTACTAGGAATTGAGCTGCTAAGGGCACTTGTGTATAATTTTCACTATGCGTGAAATGTATCCTGTCAAAAGCGCTTTGGGTATTAGCAAAAGTGTTGTTGTGAGGTCGCATTGAAGCTTGGAGAGATAATATCCAAATCATGCCACATCTGTCTGGACTATCCTACAGTCATAGAGACCGACATCTTTTTTAAGTCAGTTTTGTATTTGCTGCCAGGTATATGGCTTGTTCCCAGGAAGTATTCTTATGAAAGCCAAGCACATATCTGTTTAACACTAGCTTAGAAAAGCATGTGCCATGTACCGTAGTTATGTGGAATCCATCCTGCATCTTTTCTTGTGGGTTGAACCAGTGCTCTGAGGGGTGGCCTGAGCTACAGCAGAACCTGGAAGAGTTCTTTCTTGGACTACATCACCTACAGCAAACATGTTAGTTAGGTGATCCTACTGTCAATATGTCTGGCTGGACATTCTGCTATGGTAGTAGATTAGACTATACAGCCAGTGACTCAATGCCGAATGTTGGGTGGTGGTAAATAACTTGACTTCCTAAAGCCAATGGCTATGGGCAGATGAGCCCCTTTAGGTGGGAGTGATGGTCCCCTCAGTGGAGGAAATGCCACTGGAAACCATCATATTGGGTCAAACAACAAAATTAGTGGAGGAGGAACTCTAATTCCGAACAGTCATGGAGGCAAAATAGGACATGATAGATGGGACTTGCTGTAAAAGCACACCTTGAGAATATCTTCAAGGCTGCGGCAGTCCATTGCAGTCCTGTGTTAAATCCCGCATTTCTCATTTCATATGTGCCACAGGAGATGGCTGGGGATCATATTGTGTGGGTCACTTCATGGCAAGCTGGGATCCACCTTAAACAAATTCATGCCAATGGCATTTTTCCTGCTTGGGGGTGGGGGGATGCATTTTCAGATACGAGTTGCAGTCAACCAGTGTCAAGGATAGTTCCAAATAAGCAGCATTTATTTGCAGTGATTGTTAGTTTGAGGAAATTTGATTAATTCCTTTTTTAGTTTGCAGAGCATAAAAGAAAAATAAACCAGTAACAGGACAGAGAAAGTGCTAGAGCAGGGGTGGCCAATCTTTTCACGCTGTGGGCTAGACCATGCTCCCTCGGACTGATGTGCAGGCCAGAAGCATGGTTCTTTTCATCACTTCCACCACTTCTGGTGGTGGCAGTGATGCATTCCCGGCTGTTTTTGCCACTTCTGCTGCTTCCAATGGCAGCGGGAGCAAGGGCAACCCATTTTGGGAGCATTTTTGGCACTTCTGGTGTGTTTTAAGTGCTGCTGCCACTGGGGTCCTCACCATGGACTGGATTAATTGGTGCCATTGGTCAGATCTGGCCCACAGGCTGTAGGATGACCACCTCTGTGCTAGAGAATAGCTCAAGCCTCAGTTTTTAGCACTTTATATACTGAATTTGCCGGCATATAAGACACTTTGTAGTATAAGATGCACCCCATTATTACCAAAATAGCTCACTATAAATCACTGTACACAGTTTAAGATGCACTCCATTGTCCATTGTATTTTAAGGAGGAAAAGTGAGTCTTATATGTCAGCAAATAGGGTAGTAAAAATAACTAAAAACTTAGGTATAAAAACAGCATCTTTACTTACAGTTGTTTTCAGTAGTCACAAACAGACGTTCAAAAGGAATAAGGCAAAAAGGATCTCTCAGCCATGTCTGAGAGACCAAGAGCCTCCATGGGTAGGATTCAGTCAGCTGAGAAGTAGAGAACAAAGGAAGCCAAGCAATTACGCAGGAAGTGAGAACAGGACTTTCCCTTGAGTCCCAGTGGTGGGAAAGAACCTGATCAGTTGATTAGTGGCAAATGATAGATAGTAACTTTGGCCTGTAAAAGTCTCTCCCATGTATACCCAGTGTTAGTAAGCATGTAGGATTGTCACTATCCCAGCAGGTAACAAAGGTCAGCTCTAGGTAATCCTGTTCTTGATTACAGCTTGAGTAAATGGCATGAAGGACACTGTGAGCATAAGAGGAACTTGAGTGGTTTTGCAAAACATAATGTGGAGAATTAAGTCCATCATATTTTAGAGAAGGGGGTTGCTTCTTAATTAAGCATTCAGCTTCTCATAAAACTGTGCCTGTTTGCTAGCCAAGATTGTGTCATGGTCATTGGTTTGGACTGGGAGTAGTCCTTTGGAAGATCCAAGCTCAATTTCCCATGGAGTTCCTGTGAAATTTACAGGGCGGCTTTGGGCCAAACAACTTTTCTCTGCCTGACCCATTTCACAAGGTTAGTCTTTGGAGAAAGAAGGTGGAGGAGAGCTGGGTATGCCATCGTGAGTTTGCGGGAGGAAAGGAAAGAATGTTAACATCATTATTTGATAGCACATATGTGTCTTAAAGCAGTGGACTTTTAAGTTGCGATCCTGGCTGTGGCTATTTTCTGGTTTGGTTATTGAAGTTAGTTGGGTAACATAGCAAAAATTGGGGAAAACTGATAGCAGTATCCATGGTACAGTATATGGAAATTCTGCTTATTTCCAGACATAGCTTTATCACACAATTGCCTCATTCACAACATTTTACTATGTTTCCTGATGACATTCTTTCCAGTTTGCAGACTTCTTGTGTTTCCTCAGCAAACCTAAATTCTCTTTTTAAAAAACATTTGATTCGGACAAAAATATTTTATGGAGAAGGTAGAATTGTTGCCTTGTGCCATTTGTTTGATATTACCAGGAGCCCACTGCCTACAAAGCAGTCTCCAGTATTGTGCTGAAACTTTACCAGAGTTTGTTGCCTCCAAATTCTGATGTAAATCAAGGCTGGTTGAAGAACAGTGAAGTCCTGAGAGTAGAGGTCTTTGGATGGATGGAGCAGGAGAAGTAACACAGCTAGGGGGAAAAGGTACTTTTCAGACTAAGCTCCCAGAATTCCACTGTCTAGCACAGGGGTTCCCAACTTCTTCAAGCCAGAGGCCACATCACGCTCTCTCAGTCAGCTCCAAGGGCCAGATAGCCATTTTGCCCTGCCTGCATGATGGGAGTGGCTATTTTGTCCCAACAGCTTCAAAGGGGTAGCCATTTTGTTTCTCGAATGCCCTTGGAAGGGTGCAGGGCCACATGAAATGGTGCCATGGGCTGAATCTGGCCCATGAGACTTAGGTTGGGAACCCCTGGTTTAGCATGTCCAGTGACTGTAGTGGATCTCTGGGAGCTGCAGGAAAAAAAAGGCATCAACATTCCAAAATTCAGAGAGAATTAAAGAGATTTTGATACAGATCCTCTTAGGTCATGCGGTTGGGTGTAGCTTTTGTCTTGGGATCTGGCTGGCTGTCATGCTGCAGATGGTGTTGTATCTGTTGTGGGTGGATGTAATGGATAGAGCCGGCTGAGGGTCACCTTCCCCCTTTGGACCAAGGCAAGTGGCATCATTTGGTGCCTCTGCTGCCTTTTGTGCTGGTCGGCTGACTGACACACTCTGGATGGACTTGCGATGGTGGGAAGAGAGGAGGATGTACTGGAGAGGGGAGTCTGGGCTCCTGCCAGGCACCTGCTGCTGCTGGGCGACTAAGTTGAGAGAAACCTCAGCAGCTGAGGAGGAGAAGGAAGAGGAACTGTTTTGTGCACTAGTGCTCTCTCTGTGTGTCACAAAGACTTAGCTTTTTCTTGAAGGTTTTGGTGAGGTTATCCCAAGGCACACTCAGCCTATTCAGGGTCCTCCAAGTGACGTAGGGGAAGTTGAGTTTCTTAGTCATGTCCTCCTTTAATGTTATTCTGTGTCCAGTGAGCTCCTTCCTCCATCTTCTAATTTGGTTTTGCTCTTGGGTACCCTCAAGAATATTCTACCCTCAAATTGCTGGACTCTCTCCTCCAGCATCCAAATGGCCTCCCACCATGATCCTCGCCCTTTCTTTCCCCCTCGTTGGATGCTAACCAGTTGGGACCGAGGAACCTCCGTTTCCCCTCCCGCCTCATCCTCTAAGACCCTCACTCTCTCCTCAAATGATCCCACTTCGAATTCCTCCTCAGAGGACTCATCCACCGCCTCCTTGCTTCCCTTCGCTTGAGAAGCCATCTCCTCCACCACCCCTGAAACTTGTCCCCTCTTTCTCGACATGCTATACCCTAATCTCCCTCAGCTAAACTACGCACGTCCGCACCCGACCAATTCCCAACCCACAAAGATTATTCTTGAAACCCAAACCCAACTCCCCAACAAGACACCCCCCAACTATAAGTTGACCAATCCCAACCATCCACGCCATCGTCCTCCTATCCCCATCCACCCAGGGTGGGGTGGGGCGGCAAAGACCCTTCTCCTGCAGCAGGCGCTGCTTCGAAGGTACCCTTGTTCTTGCCATAAATCTCTTCCTGAATCCAAGCTGGAGGACTTGAGGCACATATTCTTTTAGAGGGTGTCAAGGGTCATTTTCTTAGTTCTCTCAGTGTCTGTTGCTACTTCTCTCCTTATCTTAGGTGGAGCGATGCCAACAAGAGGGTATATTTTCTCAACTGGTGTGGGTTTGAGGCATCCTGTCACTATACGCATTGCTTCATTAAGAGCGCTGTCAACTTGTTTCACATGTGTGGATGCGCTCCATACTGGATCAGCATATTCTGCTGTGGAAACACCTAGGGCCAAAGTTGATGTACGCAGCATGGTTCTGGATGGGGCGGTTCTGCCCCCAAAAGACCCAGTGCATAATCTGGGGGTCCTCCTGGACTCACAACTACTGCTCAAAGAGCCGGTGGCAGTCGTGGCCAGGAGGGTTTTTGCACAACGTGTGATACGTCAGTTACGCCTGCTCCTAGATCAGGACTCCTTGCTCATGATCACACATGCCTTGGTCACCTCCAGATTTGACTATTGTAATGTGCTCTGCATGGGGCTGCCCTTGGTGACCATTCGGAGGCTGCAACTGGTCCAGAATGCGGCTGCCCAGATCGTGATGTTGTGCAGGCGTTATGGTTGTGCCTCACCATTGCTTCTGGAGTTGCACTGGTTGCTAGTTTGCCTCTAAGTGCAATTCAAGGTGCTGGTTATTACCTTTAAAGCCCTACATGGTAGTAGGCCAGGATACTTAAGAGACCGCATCACCCCAAGAGTATCTGTCCGTCCCACCAGAGCGGACCAGAGAAGTTCTTTGGTGGTGCCATCAGCTAAAGAGGCACACCTCTCTAGCACTAGAAGAAGAGCCTTCTCTGTGTCCGCTCTGGCCCTATGGAACCTTCTGCCAACAGAATTGCATCTCCAGACGGAGTTGCTGCCCTTTAGGAAGGGTGTTAAGACCTGGCTGACTAGGCAGGGATGGGGTCTGGGCCAGACGGTCACTCAGGCCAGTTGGTTCAATTGACTCCCTATTAAACCCTCCTCTGTGTTCTTAGCTGAGTTTTTAGCTGTACGTATTTTAATTTTTGGTTTTAATTTTTTTTTGTTTTTAAATTTTAACTTTTATTAGTTTTTGTGATGGGTGGGTTTATATTGTGGGATTGTATGGTATGTTTTATTTGTTGTCAGCCGCCCTGAGTCATCTGTGAGGAGGGCGGAAAAGAAGTATGATAAATAAATAAATAAATAATATCTGACATGAAATTATTATAGTAGCATTGGACATGAACTGCCCACAATTTCATTATTTGATCAGAAGGTCTGGGAAGAACCTCTGTGTGGGAACCTAGGAAGTTTCAGTCAGACTGAGTAAACAGCCCTTGGCTACATGGACAAAAAATGCGAGTAGGCATAACACAGTTCATTGTGTACCCTACCCTTCCTTCAAGGAGATAAAGGCAAGCAGACTTGAGCAACCCTGTTTTCGTCTTCATGGTGCTGATAGATTAGTCTAAGAGGTGATAGCTTACCCTCTGTTGCCTAATGTACTGTATAGCTTAGCACAAACATAAAGCTAGGTCTTTCCATCTCTTGCAGTTTATTAAGTGTACTGTGCTGGCTCCTGACTTCAGAATTGAAATTCCTGTGAATAGTGCAGGAACAAATTAGGTATATATCATCTGCCTAGTGCCTTGCAGAGCTGATAGCTTTGCATCAGGGATTGTTAATTTGTGCCTCTCCCGCTGTCCAATTTTGCCACCCCCCTGCCCAGAGGCCAACCAATTTTGCTAACCCCCCTCCCGGGGTGTGTGCGAGCCTGTTGCTGCCCACCACTGCATCTAAGCACCATGACTTTTGTTCCTTGGGAAACAAGGCACATACTGTACTTTGTGGCCATTTGTAATTCATAGTGTCTGTGAGACAGAAACTTACAGTGGATACACAGGCCTGGTGATTTGACTAGCAAGTAAAACCTAGGTACTGTATATAGAACCAAGGCCTTTTCTTTTCCATTCTGGCTTCCTCTGCAATGCATTGGTTTTCTTTCTAAATCCTAGAACCCCAGAAACAACAGGTCCCCAGGACTTCCTGTCTAATCTCCTTATCAGAGGGATTCTCAACCTGTGGCCCATGGACCAGATGCGGCCCGTGGCACCATTTCATGTGCCCCCCCCCACTGCCTCCATCATACCAGGAAGAGCCATATGTTGGAGGAATGGCAAAATGGCTGTCCAGCCCCCGAAGCTGTTTGAGGGAGCGTGACCCGTCCCCTGGCTTTAAAAGGTTGAGAATTCCTTGTGTAAACAAAACAGAACCACTTGAAACATTTATAATTTCCTTGTCCTTCCCCCTCTCACACAAATATTATTTCTCTGTTCTGGCTATCTGCCTGTTCTCCTCTAGTTAGGGGCCTCTTTCTGCTGCAAGCTCTTTCTCATACAGCCTCTCATGTAACAGGCATCGATTCTCTCCTCCCTGCATGTGTCTTTTTCATTTTTTTCTCACCCTCACCCCATCTATCCTGCCTTGCCATTACAACTAACCTTGGGCTCCCCCTTAGCTGCCTCCTTTTGCACCCCTGGCTGCTGCTACGGCAGCAGCAGGAAACTGGGCCAGATTGTCAGGACAGATCAGAGTCTCTTCTGCTTCAGCGCATGTCTGCTCAGCACACAGGCATGGGTAGATGGGGGGGGGGTGAATAAGAGGAAGGAATGGGATATATGGCATGCCAGGCAGGCAGAACATGGGGCGGAGGGACCTGTCGTTGTTCAGACATGGCCAAGCCTGGAGGCATTGGAGAGCTCTGTGAGGGTGACTGAATGATGTGTGTCAAGGGGCCGATCCTGCTTTCTTTGAAGGTTGCTAGTTTTGCAGCCGCCTCTTCCACTGCTCATGTGCTTTGGACTCTGAGAGCTAGATCCTACTGCCCTTGGGCTGTGCATAGGTAGACTTTTTAGAGCACCCAAATGTCCAGCATCTCTGTCTTTCTCATTTAAAATTTTAAGATTAGAAAGGGGGAAGAGAGAAAATGTAATGAGCTCAGAATCTCACACATATCTTCAGTCACAGGTTCCAGCTGATTTCAGTTTAATCAGCATCATGCAAATGCTCAGCAGTTAAGAAGCTCGCCTTGTTAGCTGGACAGCTGGCAAGTCAGCAGTTCGAGACCTGGGTACTGCCTGACAGATTGAGTGCCCGTCTCTGTCCCAGCTCTTGGGGACATGAAAGGAGCTTCATTTGGGCATTCCCTGAGCAGAGTTTCTTCCACAAAAATCCTTTCAACCCAGAATAATTTCTGTCATGAAATTACAATATTACTATACTGTATAGGGAAGGAAGCAGATTGGACACAGTAATGTGCCCGGTTACATGAATGTAGAAAAATAAAATCCCAATAACAATGACAACTGGAATGACACAAAAAACAAACATCCGTTCCAGAACAAGTTAACTTCTGTAGTTTAGAATAAATCATGCAGATGACAATTTCTGCGTCTCTACTTAGCTTTCATAACATATTCTGCTTCTGATCACTTTAAATAGGGGCACACAGCTGTGTAAGTTAGGAAAGCATCACCGCGTGACCATTCAAAGTCTTGAGACTTTGCATTCTTTCATGATTTCTACACTGATGTTGTGTGCTTCTTGAGATGAGAGAGGTGACATGCTTGAGGCATAAAGCACACCAGCGTTATGCTGATTGCAGAATGTATTCTAATTACTTGGAATACAACCTCACTTGGAGCTCAGCATTTATTCAGATGCAGTTGAGATTAGCAGCTTTCACATGGAATAGAGAAGGCATGACCTTCCAGATGTTGTTGGGCTACAACTCCAAACTGCCCTAAACTACCTTGCTTGTGGCAAAGGTTGCTGGAAGTTCCAAGAATAGTTGGAGGTTCACAATTTCTCCACTACTGCTCTAGTTCTTTTAAAAAAAATTAAATTTTCAAATAAAAATGCAAATGCTGCACTGCAAAAAGATAACAACATAATTTTCCACATTATAAGAACAAATTCAATACATAAAAATACATAAAATTACATAAATCATAATTATACCTAACTTATATAAACCACATCCGTGCGATATACAATGCCCGGAGGATCATGGTGTGTCACATTCATCTTCTTTGTTTCCAAAAACTCATTTGATTTGGTACTGGCCTTATTCCTCCACTTCTACTCAATGTAGCTTCCACAAATAATCGCCAAATTTTCCAAAATCTATTTTCTTGAACTATACCTTTTTTAACATTCATTTACCACATTAACTTATCATTTAAGGCAAGTTCCCACATTTCTTTATACTAATCTTCAAAACCACATTGTTTTTCCAATTTCTAGCAATACATTGTCTGGCTGATGTTAACATTACGTGTACAGTCAAACCTCGCAGAAAGAGCGCCTCGCTTAAAGACTAACTTGCTTAAAGAGCAGAATTTTCTCTGAATGTTCGCTTCGCTTAACAAATAAAACCAACCAAAAACTCACTTAACAAATAAATCAGGGTTCGCAATCCCCCCCACACACACACACAATTGGTCACTTACAATGGTGTTTCGCTTAAAGAGCAAACTTGCTTAAAGAGCAATCATGTGGAACGCATTATGCTCTTTAAGCGAGGTACAACTGTATTAACTATTTTCTATCCTCACCTACTTTTATTTATTTATTTTATTTATTCTTCAAATTTATACCCCGCCTCGCTCAGGCAAGCCTGACTCTAGGCGGCATTATACAAAAACAAAACAATATCCCACCAACCCCCCCCCCCCATCGAGTCCTCCACAGCCGCCCCAAGACCCCCAAGTTCTCTCCCCTCGGGGCCAAATGGCCGAGGGAGGCCCCTTTTATCATCCTCCCGGCCGGTGACGGAGGCCGGGAGGGCGCAGCGGCGTCGGCGTCGGCGTCTATTGCGCGGCGGCGGCGGCGGCGTTGCTTCGGGCCTCCCCTGGCCGAGGGAGGCCCCTTTTATCATCCTCCCGGCCGGTGACGGAGGCCGGGAGGGCGCAGCGGCGGCGGCGTCTATTGCGCGGCGGCGGCGGCGGCGTTGCTTCGGGCCTCCCCTGGCCGAGGGAGGCCCCTTTTATCATCCTCCCGGCCGGTGACGGAGGCCGGGAGGGCGCATAGTGTCAACATCAGACAGCTCTAGTTCTTTTAACGATTGTTCAGAAAGGAGGACTTTGAGCAAATGCATCTTTCCTTTCAGTGTTGCAGAGTTTTGAAAGCAAATAACGCAACAGGTGATTGGAAAAAGGAATCCCTTAACTACTGAAAGCATCTGAGTACATAGCAGGAGATTTTTCTGTCTCAGGCAACTTGCAAATTAGTTTGTAGTATTTTGTTATTTTTGTTCAAGACTATAATAAATGAAGTTGCTTTCATAAATACATGAGTGTCTGTATCACTTCAGCTCTAAACAAGATTATTACTAATATATGTTTTTGCTCTGGAATGCAAGCGGCATGTGTTGACATCCTCATAGCCATCCTTTCTGCTAGTATTAGAGGGACAGTGGTCTTAGTTTGTCAAGGCTTTCACACAGTTTGAAACAGGCATTAGCCCTACAACCGATGCCTAGTGTTGGGTCTTAGGATGTTATGTTAATGATAAAGGTGTGGTTATGGACACTTGCAAAGCATCTTTTTCTCATTACAGGCTTCTTTACTTATTCAGCCTCAGAGTAGAGTGCTCTAAGTGGTTATGTTTAGGCTTGGGGCAGAGTCCTAATTATTCTATCAATTCCTGTGTTTCTTTGAAATTATTGGCGGCCCTGCCAAATTTCTGTGTTCCATGCCTGGAGCATCATTTCATGGGACCGCCACACCACACCCAGAAGTGCCATGTGGTGGAGGAAGGGCAAAATGGCCATCCGGCCCCCAAAACCGTCTAAGGGAGCATGAACTGGCCCCCAGCTTTACAAGGTTGAAAACGCCTGTTCTATATTCTGGGATAACCCCCTCTACTGATGATATTCTATATTCTGTGATACAGCCCTCTACTAATGACTTGCTGTGTGAACTCAGTTAGAAACTACCAAGCATGCCACCCTGTTTGATCTGCTATGTTCACAAAACTGCTTAATAAACTGATATTTGGTTTGGTTTAATTTCCATTCATAAAAATAGGCTCAATTCTTCTACACTGTAAAGAAAATATCATACTGTACTGTGTCCTATTATCTCAATGACTGCCAATATCCCGAATGATCTTTTTGAAAGAAAACTTTGACATCTCTGTTACAACTGATCAAAGAGGTCAGGGTCTTATTGCTCCCTATGGTAGAAATTACTAGCCTGAATAGTGTTTTTTCCCTTTAACAAGAATTAGCTTTGTAGGGGTGGGGAGAGGAGTGTTGAAAGCTTTTCATAGCCTCGAGATAGGATGGTTTCATCTGTACAATCTTTTCATGTCAGGGGCCGGTCACGCTCTCTCAGTCAGCTTTGAGGGCCCAATGACCATTTTGCCCTGCCTGTACAGTGGGGGTGGCCATTTTCTCCCAATAGCTTCAAAGGGGCAGTCATTTTGTTTCTCAAACACCCTTGGAGGGGGGCACATGAAATGTTGCTGAGGGACAGATCCGGCCCATGGGCCTTAGGTTGGGAACCCCTGCTTTAAAGTTGCAAGAATCCTGCCTTGTTTTGCAGCAGTCTGCTACCCAGGGGCGAACAGATTTGAGGCTTTGAGGTTGGCTATGAGCTGCTTTTACATAGGCTTGGATTGCAGCATTCTGATTTAGAAATCAAGGACTGTTTTCTGTGTTGCATAATATGCTTAATGTAAAAGGTTAATTCAGCTCTAGTCTCCAAAGAGCTGTAAATGTGACACTGGTAGTTTAGTACAGTTAATTTTTGTTTTCAAACACTGGAGACAATGAATAGAGAGCCCATCTCTCTCTGTCTCTCCACACTACGACTCAGCGTACCCAATTAAATTGATTGGCAGTAGAACTTCCAAAGTATTTCTTCACACACATAGTGCATAATTAATATGGAACCTCCTGCCACAAAAATGTGGCATTGGTCACTTAGCTGTACTTAGGTGCCCACTTTTCTTTTAAAACCAAACTCACGGGAGATGTCTCTGTTCATTTTAAAAGCCATAAGAGGATAACAGAACTTCTGGGCTCGGAAGTGATGCTCCTCTCAACAGCACTTGCTGGGGAAATAGGAAAAAGAAAACAGACAAAGGCTCGTCTTGCATCCATGCTTGCTCGTTTCCCAGGGGAATCTGGCTGGCCTCTGTTGGAAATGAGGTATACTTTTCATTTCATCCTGCAGGATTCCTCCTATGTTTTGCACTGGCTTCGAGATCCTTTGGTGGTGGAAAGGGTGGCTACATGAAAATGTGCCCAGAGCTGCTATATTTTTAACAATTGTATAGATGCAGTTGTTCCCAACGTGGGACCCACACCCCATAGGGGGGACTTCAGTTCTCAGAAGCCTAAGTCAGTACACCGCTTCCGTCACTGCCTCCTCAATCCTTGTCCCCTCCACTTGGCTTGGTGTGTCCCTAATGACACTCTGTAGCAGGGTGGGTGTTATAAGCTTTACAATGTCCACCCTGCTACAGAGTGCCAGCACGGACATGCCAAACCAAGCAGGGGGAACAAGGATTGAGGAGACAGTGGAAGTGGCAGCTGGTGTGAGGCCATGGGCTGGATGATTTGATGCCGCAGGTCACATTCGGCCTGTGGGCTGTAGCCCCTGCTCTAAACAGATGCAAGTCTAGCATCTAGATATTAAGATTGTGATTCTACATGGGGAAATTACGCAAGAGCTGAACATGGAACAATCTTCTGGCTTCCTTAACCAAAAACATCCTGATTTTGTCTGGAAATGAAAGAAAAATCAGTATGAGCTGAAGGAAGCTGCTCAGGCCTGAAATGAGAAATTGAAGGAGGTGCTGCAGCAACAAATGTCCAAGGAAGGTAATGCAGATTGGTGCTTGTATACCGGAAACAGGAATGGACATTTAATTTTTATTCTTGCCTATGTTAATGACATAATTGGGGCTTCTCAAATGAAACAGGCATACAAAGAGCTCATATGCCATCTTAACAAAGAGGCGGAAATGAAGTTAGGGGATGCAAGATAATATTTGAACATCCAAATTGAAAGGGAGGCATATGGCTCATATTTGTTGAACCAAAAACAAAAGATTATTGAAATTGTGGAGACACTAATCCTCCATGATGCTCATACCATTACAAGACCCATGGCAACAGTCTTTCTGAAAGACAGGGGAAAGCAGACCTCTACCAAATAATAGCAAGTAAAGGATAGCTTTTGTATCTCACAATGACTACTAGACCTGGCATAGCTACTGCTGTAGGGATGCTGAGCAAAAAAAGCTAGTTCACTAACACAGGGTGACTGGACAGCTGTAGAAAGAGTAACTAGATAGTTGCAAGAAATTATGGTAGCTAAGGCTACCATGCAGCCAAGACCTCAAGCTTGTAGGATACACAGACAGCACTTATATCATGGGCTACTCATAAACAAATTGTTGTAGTTCTGTTTTCTGCAGAATCAGAGTTCATTGCTGTAACAGAAACACACAGATGACTTTAAAACAAATGAAGAGATGCCAAGCCAGATGATGGAAAAGAACCATAGCTATGTCACACTGTCAGAGTGAAAAGACGAATGCAGGTACCAAAAACATTGGCGTGAAGTACCACCTAGTTTGCCATCTGACTGAGAAAGGGACCTTCCTGATGATATACTGTCCCGCTGCAAAGATCAGAGCAGGTGTTCTGACAAAGCCTGTACCAAGAGATCATGTTGAGAATGTGCAAAGCAAGATGGGAATTGAGGGTTCCTGAATGCAAGGGATAGTAGCAATCGTACATATACAGTCAAACCTCGCATAAAGAGCGCCTCGCTTAAAGAGTAACTCGCTTAAAGAGCAGAATTTTCTCTGAATGTTCGCTTCGCTTAACAAATAAAACCAACCAAAAACTCGCTTAACATATAAATTGGGGTTCACAATCCCCCCCCCCCCATTGGTCGCTTACAATGGTGTTTTGCTTAAAGAGCAAACTCGCTTAAAGAGCAATCCCGTGGAACACATTATGCTCTTTAAGCGAGGTACAACTGTACTAATGTTGTGTGTCAGTGGGAGGTGGCTTCTAACGCAAGGATGCTCAAACTACAGCCCGTGGGCTAGATCCGGTCCACGTGACATCACTATCTGGCCCACAGGCCATATTGCTGCTGAGACCAGAAGTGACTCAGCGCAACTGAAAGTGGGTTTTTTTTTTGGGGGGGGTACATTTTCATGCCAAAATGGAGCAAAAATCCACCAAACAAAATAAAAAAAGACCACAAAAAGGCTCCTCTGATGCTCCCTCCTCCAAGGGAAGCATCAGAAGAGGGAAAGACGCAAGGAAAAGCGGTACAATTTTACGCATCACCGCCACCGGAGACCATGTGACTGACAGCTGAGTAAGTAGGATCAGTCAGGCTCCTGGCGGGAAAAGTTTGGGCACCCCTGGTCTACCGTGATTGTCCTTTGATTCATAAAGTTCTTTTCCTGCCCCATCTTCCTGATCGTTATCTAGCTTCCATTGCTTCTCTTGATAGCCCTACTTCCTCTGACTTCCAACAAAGTAATAACAGTGGAGTTTCCCTCCACATCCTGGATCCTCCATTTTCCTGATTTTTCTTCTGATTTTAACTATACAGTAGATTATAAATGGAAATAAAGATGCTTTTTTTCTACTTCAAATGATTCTAGAATGATTTTATCATACAATGTGCTAGTTTATGTGGGGGAAATCAAAGATGGGGGCACTGATGAGACTGGGTTAATCTTTCCACATTTTCTGTGCTATTGTTGGTGAGGTTTTTAAACACATACTCTGCTAACTATAGGGAATATCCAAAATTCCCCAGTAGTTTTGTCCTAAACCTTTTCCCTTCAGAAGCTGTTGGGCTAGAACTCCTATGGTCCCTCATTACTGGCTGTGCTGGATAATACCAATGGGATTTTCTGTCCCAACAGCATCTGAAGGGCCATATGTTCATCCTCTTCTTGCCTACATCATGTGTTTTTCCCTTTTTATGAGAAAGATGGGACGGTCTAAAAAGCTGATACTGTATCATCATCTTACAGACTACAGAGGATTTGAGGCTCTGACAGGAACTAAATTTTCACCTGAGTACCATTTTGGATTGAGATAATGTGAAATGCTAGTAACAGGCATCAGTAATTGATGCCACCCATTCACTGGCAGTAATGGGCACTTTCCTAGAGCTGTTTAGTGACTGATTTAGAAAGATAGGAGACTATGATAGCTGCTACTCTAATGTTACTCTATCTATCTATCTATCTATCTATCTATCTATCTATCTATCTATCTATCTATCTATCTATCTATCTATCTATCTATCTATCTATCTATCTATCTATCTATCTATCTGGATTTGTTTTATTTTGATTTATGTAAGAAGGTACTCTGGGCAGCTTACAAGTAACTAAAACCAAAACCATATTTATAAATACACTGGGATCCAAACATGGTTTAAGGTTCTCTTCTCTAGCATGTTTCCTTAAGCTGTATGTTGGTACTACGCAGTGTTAGCACATGAAGAGAGTATCTAAGTCATGGGTTCTCAAGTTTTTCACACCATTGGCCAGACTACTCACCCTCAGACAGCTGAGTGGGCCAGATGCAATGGTAGCAGGCATGTTTGCACTTCCGCTTCTGGGGTTGTCATCGTGGGCCGGATGGAATGGCGTCAGGGGCCAGCCCATTGGCTGTAGGTTGTGAACCCCTGGTTTAAGTTGTGTCATAGCTTGGTGACATGCAGAGCAGGAAGGGAGGGATGCAACAATTAACAGCTTTTGGAATTAGACACCAAACTGTGGAGCCTTGCTTGGGCAACCACTTTTAGTGCCAGCCATGTCAAACGGAACCTTAGAAATGTCAATAGGCTTTTGCCATACAGTGGAAATTCCAAAGAGAATGAAAACAGGCTGTCTGGGGAAATGTTATTTTATAAATGGTAATAGAAGAGTGGAAATGCATTCACACAGTGTTTCCCAAATGCTGGTGTTTGAACTTCAATTCCCAGAAGCCTAAGTCATTTCCCCAAAGCACTGATCAGCCAATGTACTGACTTAGGCTTCTGGGATTTGAAGTCCACCTGTGGGCTGTGTACCCCTTGTTGGGAACCACTGATCTAAATGGCCCCCTGCCTTGGTAACACACAGAGAGATTTGCCCAATTATGACCTTATTGTCATTGGGGCTCAGACCTGTATCCCCACAGCCCCAAGCAAGGTGTCCCACAGCAACACACAAATCATTCTTGCTCTCTTTTTGAACTGCTTTTCCACCTGGCTCCATGACAGAAGCACATCAACAGCAGCTAAGCAGTCTATCTTTGTTCTCACCTAATTAGTCTTAGATATTCTTAGACTGTGCTTTTTCCCTCAGTTTGGGAATCTTGCAAAAGCCAACTTGAGCAGGGGCCCTTCCTTGGCACCAAAACTTAAAATGAGTGTGTGTGTGTTGACTAACAGAGAGGGGAAAGTGTGATTTTACAATGCCCTGCTACTAAAGACAGCCTCAAAGAGTTCTAGGGGCCAATTGGGGCTGTGTCTATTGGCAGTAGCCATTACCGGCAGGACGCCATCTTGTATCCAGGCCAGGCAATTTGTTGTCAAGGGCAAGAACATAGAATTACACTGATTTTGTGGAATAAGATGTCACTGCCAAAGTGTACACTCTAATGTCGTTGCTGCTGAGGTGAAAGAGATAGCTCTTTCTCAGCTTTTCTAGTGGTCGAAAGGTCATCTTTCATTTATCATTTTTCTCCTACTGCTGTTTCATGCTACCTTGGCCTTCTGCATCTTAATTGGAATTCTTCTTCTTCTTGTGCAGTGTATGTTTGTCATGGCAGGACCTTTATAACCTGGTACTGAAGCAAGATAACAGTGTTGTAGAAGCAGGAATCACAGTATGGCATAGTGGTGGAAAAGTAGCCCCAGACATGAGTTCAGATGAGACCCAGGACTGGAAAGGCAGACCATGGGTGCATAATTTCCATGTGATCGAAAGATCATTTTCCAGTTGGCCCTTTGGTCGAGGGCCACACATTCAAATAAAGCAGAAGAGAAATTAAGCCTAAAGAGAAGCAGAAGAGCTTGGTGGATTTTTCCCCCTATTAAATTTTCTATTTTACAAAGACTATTTATAAAGATTATTTAAAATGGAAGGTTGCATTTGGTTGAGATAAATATAGAATAATTTCTAAGTCAATTTGGGGATGTATAGACAGTCTAAAAGCAAGTGGCTACTTTACAAGGATTACTAAATCTGTTCCAATAACAAAAGAAGACACCAGCAGAAACAGGCATGTACTTCAAGCTTTCCTCTTTAGGTCATTTTAAACTTGTTCTTTCAGTCAACACTTAAAACAGGAGTTCTCAACCTTTTAAAGCCAGGGGCCAGGTCACACTCCCTCAGACAGCTTCGGAGGCCGGATAGCCATTTTGCCCTTCTTTCACCACATGGCACTTCCTGGTATGGTGGAGGCGAGGGGGAGCACATGAAATGGTGCCACAGGCTGCATCTGACCCATGGGCCGCAGGTTGAGAATCCTTGACTTAAAATTTAAGAAGCAGTGGTCTGTTAAAATGAGCAACTAATTCATCAGTTTGCCACCAAATTACAGCACAGGGTTTTAAAATTTTAAAAAGAAAATGTGGGGAGGTGCTGATGGCTTCAAAGTAAGTTTTGGGCTTTTGCCCACCTGTGCTTGAGGAGTCAAACCAAGATAGTCAGTATTTAGTTGTAGAGGTACAAGAGATGGGCCTCCTCAGAAGTGTTCTCCTGACAAAGGTCAAGCAGCTTCTGAAGGCATTGTATAGCTGTGGGCAAACTCTCCCTTTCCCTAGGATTCATGGAGCTACAAGTTGCACCTGATACTGCCTGCTCTTGAGTAACTCTTCCTTTTCAGTAGCCTTCTAAGTCCTATGAATTCTCTTGGTGCTACTGAATGCCCCTGTACTGATTCCTTGTCTTGCCTAGGGGACTAGCCTTTCATTTTAGATCAGAGGTGCCCAAACATTTCAGGCCATGAGCCAGTCATGTGGTTCAGCAGGCCGGTCACATGGTTCCTCCCACCGGAAGCAGAAGTAAAATGCACCTTGCAATCTGTTTTGCAACAGGATGAGATTTTAGGATGCCATTGCTTAAACTAGGGGTACTAGTTCTTTGCTTAAACTAGGGGTGTCTAAACTATGGCCCATGGATCAGATCCGGATCCGGATCCCAATACCGATTCATCTGGCCTGTGCCACCCTTGTTGCTTCCAGAAGCAGAAGTAAAATGCATCTGCATGGGTGCGATTTACTTCTACTTCCAGGAGCAATGAGGGTGGCATGGGCTGGGTGAATTGGCATAGAGGGCCGGATCTGGCCCATGGGCTGTACTTTGGGCACCCCTGTTTTAGATGCTGCAGGCTGAGATGAAGAATTTGGATCTAAGGTATGATATAGACTCTCATCTGACAAGCTCCAGCTCAGAGAAGGGAAATTTTGTGGGTGCTTTTGTCCTGTTTTTACTTAAACTACCATGAAGTGCACACGTGCATGCACGCACCCATGCACGCACCCACACACACACACCAAGGTCAGGAAACCATAGTACCAATCATTTTCCATAGCTCGGTTTAACTGGTTCTCTGGAGATAATGGGCTTCCCCCCTTATAGGATACAATTCTTCTTCCTCTCCCAAGGTTCTTTTAGGTTCCAGTTTGAGAGAGGTCAAGAGAGAAAAATAAGATTTTGATGCATGTGAATACTGGAAGCCTTACTCTAAGCTGAGACTCTTTCCTTCACCTCTTCAAATGACAAGTGATTTCATTATATTTTTGTGAAGCTGAGCATTTTAATTCCCATTTCACAGACCAGGAATTGAGGACCATGGAGGTGGTGTAGAGAAAGAGCACCTTGTTTTGGAATTACAGAGTAAATTCATGGGGTAGTGGTGTATGAAATTGAGTCTAGTTTTAATCCACCAGTCCCTGAAATACTTGTGACAGAACTTTCAGGTGTCCACGTTGGTCTAATTAGGAAGAAAAAGGAAATCCAAAAATAAGGATAATGTATTAGCTTCAAATGGGACCAACCGTAGTGTTAAAAATAAGTGTGCAAGGTTTCAAGAACACTTATTGGGGGCCTGACAGAGAAGTAAAACAGAAGGAATTTTCATTACACCGTAGATAGAACAACGGTGTAATTGCCCATCTACTTTGCAATTTCATTTTCAATCTTTACTTGTTCATTAATTAATCCTGAGGAAGAGTTTTGGAGAATACAATAGATTTCCTATTCCTGTTTCAAATTTGAATTTGAGTTAATAGGTGCAAAATTGTGAATGCATGTGTTGTAAGGCAGTCTTCCCACAAGGTGAGGTGCTAATTGGGGCAATGCGATCTTCTTACTCAGCATGTATACTCCAAGTTTGGAAAAGTTACTTTTTTATACTGTTGCTGCCCCAGAACAAGTTTTTCTTCTTTCATGTCAGACTTTAAACTGCCTAAACGAAGTCACCTTTTAGTGAATTCATTCCGTAGTTCATTTGCCTGACTTAGGGTGAGAAAGATTAGCTGGCACAATGAGGTTGCCGTTGCCTGGGGTTTGCCCGGTTGTGGTTCAAAAATACCACAATTTTTGAATAGGCTCTCCAGAATGGCATAAGGTTATCCCTGAAAGATGTGATATATCTGTATCATTTGAAAAAGTAGTTTTCAAGCACTAGATCAGAGGTAGGCAACCTATAGCCCACAGCGCCAAATTATCCGGCTCCCACCCTCGCTCCAGCTGATGCTGGCATCGACCGCTAACTCATTTATGGCTGTCATTTACAGCAGCTGTAAATGTTGGGGGGAACCACCAGTCCGGCCCCCTCAACTGTCTGAGGGAGCATGACCCAGCCTCCGACTTAAAAAGATTGGGGATCCTTGCAGTAGATCCTACCAAATGGTTCACTTGTTCAAGCTTTATTGAAAACCGATTGTACTCTTGGGTGACTTTTGCTGAGAGGTTAATCTAGTGGTTTGTGCCCAATGTTAATTAAGCAGAGGGTTCTGCTGTTTTGTGGGTTTTCAGTTTCAGGCACCAGGTTGTCTAGAGCAAGTTCTTCCTAATCATACAGCCCAGGGCAGTGTGTTCTGCATCATGGCACAGTACAAGCATCAAAATTAGGATTCAGCATATACGTCAGCATACTAAGAACCTTGTATTTCACTTGAGTGTGTGTATCTGTCTGTGTATTTCTAGCTTCTTGTGAATATCATCTTGAGCAAGAAGAGTGTGTGTATGCATGTGTAAGTGTTAGCAATGCTGGTGAAATTTTCAGAAACTTACTGTGAGGACTGAGCAGAACAAATGTTCAGAAGAGAAGAGCCATAAAGTTTGAGCGAGTGACCTGAATTTCCAGTACTAAACGGAAAGATGCCATTGGCTTTGACAATAATGAATAGATACTGGGGTATTGCTGCAGTGCTGAATTTTCTATGGAGTGACCCTGTTTGCCCAGCCTTGGCAACTCTAAGAGGCAAAGCTTGAAAAAGCTCCAGCTTTTGACCATAATTTCCTGAATCCCTCAACCAGCATGCCTGATGAAACATGACTGAAAACCAACAATCCCTGGTTGATTATTTTTGCTCAGATTAGTGATCAATGGCAAGATTGTGCTCCGACTGACTTTTCTATGTCTTATTCCACCACCTGCCAATGTTTGCATTAAAGTTTTTCAGTTTTCACCAGTGGTAACAAGCTTACTTTTCTTGGCAGAATTTTTTTTTTTTTTTTTGGATTTGTGTAAATTACCATCAGGAAGTTGCTTTTAAAAAATGCAGTTTGGTCCATATGACACCCTGGTGATTCAGTAGTAAACTCTTCTCACACTGACAATTGACATGATTTAGGCTTCTGTATCCACCATCTTCGAGCTGAGTGAGGAGACTAGCGGTCGAGGATGTCTGTCGGTGGAACTGCTGTAATGTATTGCATGTGTAATTTAGAGTTGCATAGATTTCTACCAGCTGTGTTCCCTCTGGAATTCCAGGAGTTCTCATCCAAAAAATGCAGATCTGCACAGTTCTTCTCTGTACCCCTGGCCTTACCACCTATTAGCTGAAAATGTTTGGTTTTTCTGGTTTGAGATTCTTCTGATAGCCATGTATTTAACATTAGTTGCTTTTCCACCTTTGTCTGTAGGATATGGCTTCTTCACTCCCATGATCCATCTGATGCTGTTGCTCTTTAAGTTCCTCTCCCAGTACATGTCTCCCCTGTTAGTGGCACATGGGTGGAGGGACTGGTGGATACGGAAGATGGCTTTCTCATGCCACTCCTTCTAGGCGTCTGCATTTTTGATTCAGTCACAGCTTAGCCACTATATTTTCTCTCTCTCTATCCTCTCACTGATCTCTACCTCAACACATGCTACAATTATCTCCTCTTCCTTCGTTTCCTCCCCCTCCCTCTCTTCAAATATTGCTTTAGTATGGTGATTATGGCTAGGACTGTAGAAAGCTGGCCAACTGCCTCACTCCCCATGACCTTCACATTGTTTTTTAAAGTTGCGGTTTAGTAATTTGAGCATCTCTTGATCTGTTCTCTGTGCAGGCTGAAGAGCAAGGGAGTGCAACAGAGTAGACTCTGTCATATTGTCTGCGGTGTCTTTTCCATTTGTTCACAAAATTACTGTTCCTGAAAAGTGTCCTATGGGGAAAGGGGTCAAGCAGGTGGTAGTGTAGACAGAGGAACCATAGGGGGAACTTACAGCCTCCAGGATTGCGAAGCCAGAATACCAACAACTGAAGCTCTGGATAGATAGAAAAGCCTACCTATTTTTGGGAGAGGGAAGGACTAGAAATCCTGAGTTGTATTTCTTTGTCCCGATCAATTGACTTGCTTTATATGGTTTCCACACCCACTTTTTCTCATCGGGTCTTCAATTTCCCCATAGATCAAGACCAGTAGAATTAATCTCTGTCTTTGTGGGCACCTGCAAATTCCAGGAAAGGAAAACGGCTGTTCCCCTATTTGGAGCATGTCCTAAAGTAGGTGTTTCCTCTTTGCTGAGGGGTGTGTGTGTGTTTGTTAGTTGGGAGGAAGCCCTAACCTTCAAGCTCTTACTGAGGCAACTTCCTTGCAGCCCCTTACTCCAAAGAGAAGTGCCCTAGGAGGTTATGCTACTCTCCAGCCAGCACCTGCCTTGCGGTAAACAAAGGCCTTTTGTCTCACCTGCTTTTCCCTCCTCCACCTTGACTGCACCATGACCTGACCAGTGGTGGCAAAGGATACATCTCTTCCAAGGTTTGTGTTGGGTCCCAATCCCAGGGCATGGGGCGAAGATGAGTAGTGCTCTCTGTTCCTGTTTGTAGCTTGAGAAAGGGAGGAGGGGAAGTACCTTGCCCCCTTCTTCTAGGAATCCTGTACATCTAGTATGTTGTATCCTGTCCTTTCTACAGTGTTACAGTCTCTCTCTCTCTCTCTCTCTCTCTCTCTCTCTCTCTCTCACACACACACACACACACACACACACACACACACACACACTTTCCTAAGAAAGTGTATGTGCAAGAAGATTCACAGGTGTGTGTGTGTGTGTGTTTACAATGTGCAGGTGTGTGCTGCTTTTTTTGATTTTGTGGCTTGCGAACACATGTAAGACTGTGTGACTGCTAGTTTTCTGATTGTGGAAGTTGCATGTTTCTTAGCATGTCAGGGCCTGTCATGACTCAGGAGGGTATACATCTTGCTTTGGGTGTGCATCAGCCCTGTGTGTGTGTGCGTGAGAAAGAGAGAGAGAACGGGGTTGCTCATGCTACTTCTGTGGTGGGAGCCAGTGCGATGGTGGTTCATGCTTGTATGTATTCATTCATTAGGCAAGAGGACATGGGTGTTTCACTTTGTTCATGAACATGCTCGTAGGCCTGAAGAGATTGTGGGGTTGGGGACAGAATGGACAGAAAGAACAAGAGCAAATTAAACACTGTGAAGGCCCCTTCTCCAATTTCTGACCAACCTTCCCAACCCCCCTGATCCCAGCTTTTTCTATGCTACACACTGCCAGTTTCCCTCCACCCACCCACCCTCAAGCAGAGGGACAAACTCAATTACACTTAGATTTCATTTCAGCTACACAGCTTTTCCTGCCGAGACCTGCCGAGGGAGGGGAACTGTTTTCAGAGGTGGCAGGATAGGGTGGGAGAATAAACAGTCTGTAAGAGAGGAGGAGGATGGGACCTGGGCTGGTGAGCAAGATTATGTGAGCGTCATAGGCTTTGGCCTACACATGTGTCAGCAAAGTCCAACGTGAATGAGCTGGTGGAGTCCTGTGGGGATAGGATGGGCTGTACTGCTTCCAAATGAACATGAGTGGGAATCGGGGTGAGAGTTGCATTTTTAATGCTCCTTCCTGAAAAAATAATCTGCTTTACTCTCACACACACGTCCAAACACCCATTTCCCTGCAAGCCAAAAATCAGTGCGTCAGGCAGGAGGCCAAGCTACTCTAGTTTCCTCTTTGATGCAGTAGATCTAGCATTTTGTTTTAGCTCGCAGTGAGTTTCTGAAACAGTAGCTGCGGCTGCGAAAACAACAAGAGTTCTGTGGTAGCTTAAGCAATTTATTTATTTATTATTGACACTTCTGTCCCACTCCTCTGGGGGGGGGGATCATTCCTACTCAGGGCGGCTAACATCATAAAACTAGTCATATAACGATCAAAAGTTAAAAATTACACACAATAAAACACCCAATAAAATCATCACCACACATTACAATAGCCAGAAAGTACCACAATCCAGGACCCTTAAAACACAACCTATTTAGGATGAAAAGGAGTAGGGCAGCATATCTAATGTCCATAAAGGAAACTCTCCCGGATGTAGTGTCAGTGAGTAGGGTCCCTTGTGTCCTATGGGCAAATCAGGACTGCAGGAGCCCTGGCAGAGGCAGGGTTGGGGCTTTGGTGACTCAAATTACCATTTTGCTAGTCAGTTCTTCCTGGCATAGATTTCTGCTCTAGTCCCCGGGTCTAGCCCTAAGTCTTCTTTCAAGGCAAGAGTTCGTTGAACAAGTATTTGGGGGGATTTGGTTAACAGAACATTGTGTTTTACCTTGATTAAGTGACTTTATATCCTTGAGGGCTTCTCCACCTTGTTTGTTTGTTTGTTTAACTAACCGCATATACTCGACTATAAGCCGACCCGAATATAGGCTGAGGTGCCTAATTTTGACCTGAAAACACAGGAAAATAGATTGACTCGAGTATAAGCCGAGGGTGGGAAATGCAGCAGCTGCTAGTGAGTTTCAATAATCAAAATACAGTCATACCTCACATAATAAAAAGGATTCGTTCTGTGAGGCTGCTCGCTAAGTGAGCAGCATCACCTACAGAGTTACATTTTTAAATGGCAGTTTTAATGGTAATGTTTTTGGTTTACAGTATTCTTTTCTCAAGCCTAGATGCATTTCATCTCTACCATTTAAAGAGAATGATTTTAATACTAATGTGTTAAACTAACAGGTTATTTCCAAGATCTGCACTCTTACCTCTAGCTTGCTGGCAGGCTCCTTGAGAGACAACCTGACTATATATGAGGATCCTGCCCTTAGTTATCTGTAACACATTTCCCCTTGTTTTTATAGCTAGCCTTTCCCACCCATGAGTCCATAGCTATGTCTGAATTATGACTCCCATTCTTCATGGCCACTGACAATGATGGTTAAGGGCAGTGGTGGAATGTCAAAAATTTTACTACCCTACCGTGATGTCATCACTGTGTGGGCGGAGCTAATGTCATGACATCATGATGTCATGGGCGGGGCCAAAAATAAATTAATAATAATAAATAATAATAAAATAAAATAAGCACACACACACGCACACACCCCTCAACCCACCCATCCGCCCACCCACTCACCCACAACACAAACCCGTAAATAAATAAAATAAAAATTACATTAAGTGCTTGGCGCGCATGCACAGTGGGGGAACCAGTGAAAAGGTAAGCACCAAAGGTGGCTCCCCCCAAAAGCTGCAACCGGTTCTGAGGGACACTGAGAAAAGTTAGTACCGGTTCTGGCGAACTGGTGAGAACCTGTTACATCCCATCACTGGTTAAGGGTTATGGTGTGTGAGATCAGACAGTCTCTGGGAGCACACGCTTTGGGGGAAAGCTGCTAGATGATGCAATATGCCAGCATGAGGGCAATATGCTAGCATGATAGTTCTAAACAATGATAATCCTTGTGGACAAATGTCTGTTTAGCCTAGTGGCCAGTTTTGAGCCAGCAATTAGTAGTCTTCTTCTTATGGGAGAAATGACTTGATTTTCAAGTGCATCCTCTGACTCCAAATAAAGTATCCCCTTTTGTTGTACAGACAGATCACAGGTCTGTGCCTAGTAAGGGATATAGTCTTCATTTTATATGGTATGTTGGTTGTTGTTGTTGTTGCCAAACACCTGTCCTCCAGTTCCCTCTCATAGGAGAGGCAGGGTCTTCCTTCACCCCCTTAAGCCTGATTGTCTGCTGGAGCTCCAGAAGGTTATGCCATGAGGTCAACTACTAATGAGCTTGTGTACTGGAGCCCTATTTGATGTGGCCTCTCCATGGGGAAATAACCCAGGACTCCCAGCTGCTGCTGTGTGATGTCTGCTTTGCTTTGTTGGTTGATCTTTGAATACGCGGCAGAGGATACAACAGTTCTCTTGCTGTATCCTCCTCCTTCTCTCGGCTTGCTCACCACCTACGGCCCTTTTTGGAATCCAGGAGATGCCAAATCAATTCTGGAGTGGTGATATTGCTTTCCCTTCTCCTGCGAGGCCACCCCTAATCCTTCCAGGCCTCCTCCCTCCCTCCACTGCATTCTTGCCCCAGTTTTGAGTCTCTTTAATTGGCTGTGATTTCTGGAGCCCAGTTATTGGGGGGGGGGGGAGAGAATAGGCCAGTTTCATGGCAATGGGGGATGGGTGGTTTGAGGTTTTTGGGGTGTAGAGGAAGTAAAACAGGGACCAGGCGTCTTTGTGCCCAGTGTTGTCTCTTTTACATAATGACACTGCACATTTTGGAATATGGACAAGGAAATCCACCTGGCAAAAATGTCACAAGGAAGGGGGGATTGAGTCAGGTAAATGAGATACTGTACCCTCCCCCTTCTCTCTTCTCCAAAACCAGGCATGTTGGGATGTCTGTTCATGCTGTCACACTTGTCTAGCCAACTCAGCTTCTTGACCTTCTGAGATCTACCACCACCAATGGTATACACGTCAATGGAGCTCAGCTGCCTCAACATTTTGTTCCCAGTCCCCTCTGCTTTGCTCCTCCTCAGCTAACTTAAGGAATGCTTCCATTGGGTGGTACATGGTCAGAAAATACACGTCACAAAAGTAGTTTGCAAATGGCCAAGGTAGAAGTGGCAGAAGGGGCGTTTGTAAAGTATTTCTCCTCTTCTTTACCCCAGTGTCTGTTGTCTGTGGATTTCCTTCAGGTCTATGGGGGCTTCATAGTTTCCTAGTGGTCTTTGACGCTGGAACTGCTGTGAGTGGTGGAAGTCACTGTTTATATTCCTGTCCCACCACTCCTGACAGGTGACAAGAGTTTTGGAGAGATCAATCTGAGAAATGGTGAGGAAACTGGTCTGATTTTGTTCTGATCAAATTAACTTCTCGTCAAATTGAGAAGGTGGCCTCCTTTCAGCAATTTTAAAGTGGTGAGATCCATTGTGGAGTCTTCTCCACGAGTCACAGTTAGTCTTGGAGGAAACAAAGAGATTGGTTCTTTTCTGCCTGGTAGAATTTGCTGAAATGAAACATGAAATAGTACTAGAAGATGAGACTCCCAGGTTTCAAAACTTTCTGTCAGTTCCTGGGGTTTTCTGGTAAAGGACAATTATGAATAAGTCTGTTGCTAATGGCACATCTAGATTAAAGTGGAAAGGATCTTTAGTAGCTGATATGCAAAGAAATGAAGGAAAGGTACAAAACTGCATAATACATGCAATTGGAACATGGAAAGGGAGAAATAGGGATAAAGATTAGCTAGGAAGTAAGAAATGGAATACATAAACATTGTGGTGCTTGGTATCAGTGAACTAAAGTAGACTGGAATGGATATTTTTAGTTAGATAACTATAAAGAGTTCTATTCTGGAAATGACAAATTTGGAAGAAATGAGGTCTCTCTACTACTGAGACAAGATAAAGCACTGACAGTTATAGGCTATTGTGCAAAGTCTTACCAAATATTGTAATATCAATTATTCTTTGTTTTGTTGTTCAGTCGCACAGTTGATTCTGACCCTTTGTAACCCCATGGACCAATCTTTGCCAGGCACCTCTGTCCTCCACCATCCTCCTCAATCTCCCCAACTCTGAGCCCACTGCATCTACAATACCATCTAGCCATCTCATTCTCTGCCACCCCTTCTTCTTTTGCCCTCCACCTTTCTTTGTAGAAAACCTATCAACTCAACCATAGTTCAAGCCTATGTTCCAATTACCACTACTGTACTGAAGAAGACAAAATTGAAAGCTTTTATGAGAGCATCCAGGAGAAAATTGATCATACATCAAGACAAGACATACAATACAATAATAGATAATGAGAATGCAGAAATAGTGAACAAAACTACCACAAGGAAACTACAGAAGCATTATTCAACTTCAGTGTTGACAATGAAGAAATTGAAATAGCAAAAATTTTACATTTCTGCGTTCAATCACCAATCCAAGAAAACCCGCAATTCCCTGCAAGAATTCAGCAGATGACTGATATCCAGATGGGCAGTGATAAAGGAGTTAGAAAAGATCATCACATGTAAGGATGTGTTATTGGAAATCAAGACCAAGATCATCCAGACATTTAGATTCCTAATAAACACAAGTTGAAGGCAATTTGATGATATATAACAGCAGAAATTGTTATGAAGTTGGCTGGACAGGGATTTTTCCTACCATCTCATGATTGACTCGGTCTTGCAAGAGCAACAGAAGAATGAAGAACTCCAAGACATTGTCTAAGGCTATTCTGTCCTTAAGTCTGGGCTGACACTTCTGTTGAGTAGGTGGGATATTTGCTATGCACATAGAACCAGGCAAGAATTTGGTTGGGTGTGAAATTCCTATTGAAAGCATCAACCTCACACCTTCTGAGACCTGTTTGGAGGGAAATGCCTGTTCACAGAAATGGGTTGCATTTAAAGCCGTACATGTAAATGTGAATACTGTATATGAAATTGTACACAGGTTTAAAATAGGCAGCAATAAGCAACATTTAGGACAGAATATGGAAGGACAGAGTGGTTTGGAATAGGAAAAGGAATAAGACAAGGCTGCATTTTGTCACCCTGCTTATTCAACTTATACACAGAGCACATAATGCTCCTTGTCTGGTCATTTGGCTCATCCGAGGGAAAGTTTTGCATAGCCTTTCCTTCTGAAAGTAACCTAGCTACGGCTGAAGGTTAATTAAAGGATGTAAGATCAGGGTGAGCAAGTACCCATCCTTGAACTAGATAATTTTGGACTGCAGGTCATATAAGCCCTCATCATTCATTCTGCTGGCTGCAGATGAAGGACATCTGGAGGACCGAAGGATGTAGGGGAAAGTGAACTGGGAGGATGCTGTAGTGTTTGGCTGTGCTGTGGATTAACCTGGGTTTAGGACAGCTGAAATATGTTCTAAACATCTCTGTTAAAAGGGAAATCTCTAAAGAAAGCTTATTGTAAATTAAGATGGCTGCTGAAATGCTAAATCAGAATACTCTCAAAATTTCCTAAGCCAGGCTTCTCCAGGTTAGTGATTTTCAGATGTTTATACTAGAGCTTCAAACATTCATGGGCAAAAAGGGGAAGCCAAGACTGGGTATCATTTATGACAGGGGAGACCAAACTATGGCCTGGGGGGGCGAGCCGAGTCCCCCAATGCCAATTCATCCATCCCGCGAAGCCCTCATCATGCCTGGAAGCGGAAGTAAAATGCGCCCATACCACTTTTCCTCTGCTTTCATTTTCTGATATATATTTTTGGGGCCTGGGACATTGTCACTTACATGTTCTTTTCAAACAAAATCACACTTTCAGTTAGAGAGAGAGAGAGTGTGTGTGTTGAGTCACTGGTAGTATGGTCTACTCCAGGGATCTGCAAACTTGGCTCTCCAGATGTTCTTGGACTTCAATTCCCAGAAGTCCTGATCAGCAGGCATACTGACTTGGGCTTCTGGTAATTGAAGTCCAAGAACACCTGGAGAGCCAAGTTTGCAGATCCCTGGTCTACTCTATTACCATAGAAGGATAACTTGACCAGACTTTCATTTTCGATTTCTCCCAGATGCTATTTTTACTTGCATAGGTAGGACTCTAAGGAAATGTAGGGATGTGTGTGTCATACATTACTTCATTCCTGGTGACCATGAAGTTCAGTCCAGCCCACCTGGTCTCCCCAGGCATTGGAGTGTCAAATTCAGGAGCCTAGGTGGTAACCCCTACAATGTGGAACCTTCTCCCAGCCTATATACCACCTGCCCTCTCCCCACCAGTCTAGGAATTCGGCAAATCCTTGAAAACAGAACCCCTTTAGAGAGGCAATTAATAATATTCTGCCTTCTGATGTAACACTTTTGATATAATATTTTGCTTTGTTTTGGACTAGTGCAGGAGTTCTCAACCTTTTAAAGCTGAGGACTAGGTCAAACTCCCTCAGACAGCTTTGGGAACCAGACAGCCATTTTGCCATTCCTCCACCACACGGTGCTTCCTGGTGTGGTGGAGGTGGTGGTGGGCCACATGAAATGGTGCCATGGGCCACATCTGGCCCATGGGCTGCAGGTTGAGAATCCCTGCACTATTATGTCTGGTAGTAATGTCTGACATTAACTTGCTGTAATTTCTATTATGTATTTTAATTGGTTTTATGTTTATGTTTTTATATGTTGGCTTTAATGATGTACAGGTACATTTGTCCACCCCGAATGGTCTCTGACAATTGGACAATATATAAAATAAATGAATAACTTTTCTGAGCCCTATTCTGCCATGTACAAGATCTCTGATGGTGTTCAGGGGTGGCGGAGGACACACATAGTCCCCATCCTTTTCTAAAGCAAGAATGAGGATTGTGTGATCCTCCAGATGTTACTGGACTTCATCTCCTCTCATCCCTCCATATGAGCTATGTTGTCTAAGGCTGTTGGAAGTTACAATCCAACAATATTTGAAGGCCACAGGTTCCCCTACCCTGGTTTTGATGTGGGGACACTATGTGGTGAGTGTCTGTGCCCTCTGTTTCACATATCAAAATATCTTGGCAGTCTGTGCATCACTTTATACTGGCTAGCAGTCTATAAAGGTAAAGGTTGCCCTTGCTCAAAAGCCAGTCGTATCCGACTCTAGGGTTTGGTGCTCATCTCTGTTTATAGCCAAAGAGTCAGCACTGTCTGCATCTGCAGGTGTCTCAGTGGACTTGTGGCAGGCATACCTCAACACTGGAGTGCACAGAACACTCTTTACCTTCCCACTGAAGTAGTACCTATTTATCTACTTGCAATTTCTGTGTCACTTTAACTACTACACATTAGTATGACTTCTATTCTGTACTGAATTTTGAATAGGAGGCCCCAATGTAAAGGGAGAGAGGATGAAAAGGCTCCACAAAACATCTAATGCAGGGGTGTCCAAACTTTTCAGGCTGTTCAGGGGAATGTCACTATTGCCCAGGGGATGGATCTGGCCCCTGATGCCAATTCATCCAACTCATGAAGCCCTTGTCACTCCCAGAAGTGGAAGTAATATGCGCCCATATGGGTGGGTTTTACTTCCACTTCCGGGAGCAATGAGGGCTTTGTGGGCCAGATGAATTGACATTGGGGTCCATATCAGTCCCCAGGCCATAGTTTGGGCACCCCTGATCTAATGGTTTATTGCTAGATGTTACTTTAGCATTTCTTTTGCCACATTAACATTAGTATAGGCTTTAGGGGGAGTGCATTAGCAATTAATGGATATATGCTGCTGATAGATTCCAGATTGTGGCAACTCTCCCAAGGTTTTCAAGGTATAAAGTGCTCAGGTGATTTAGCAGGCCCTCCTTCCAATGGAGCTCTGGGGCCTTGCAGCTTGTTTAAGATGCCACAAGTGGAAGGGTAGGTTGACTTCACCTGCCACACTCCCTCTGATGGCTTCAGTTGACCTCTGTCCCCGGGGAAGGAGGGGAGGCACAATGGGAACGCCTGGCTCTGCACCCAGATGTTCCAATTCGCCAACCTTCACTAGCTCTACATCAAGAAATTACTAAAGCATTGCTTGTTGCTTGTTAGTTTAATCAGTTTTTTTAAAAATAGCAAAAGGACAAAGTGCTGTCAGAAATGATTTCTGAAAACAGTTTAGCAAAGGATAAGTAAGCAGGAGCTGGCATGGTCTAATGGAGGTAACAGGTGAGGCAGACCCCATAGAGAAGGATTCTGGTCCCCATTTGGTCATGAAACTCACTGGGTGACTTTGGGTCAGTCACTGGCTGTCTCTCAGGTTGACCTACCTTGCCAGGTCTCTATCAGCACAAAAGGAATAACACACCCATGTATCCTTCCTTGAGCTTATTGGACAAAAAGTGGGCTATACATGTCATAATATAATCTCACCATTGACATGATGCTGCTACCGTCAGCATTAAACTGCTGGGGAAAAGATTACTCTAAAAATCCCACTGCTGTTATTATTATTTTTAATCTATTATTTCCAAGCTTTAATCATGGGCTCAGCTGGGCACCTTTAAAAGTTAGAAGTGGCTCCATCAATCGCTTGTGACTGTAGCTGTTTTCTACAAGGTAAACATTTATCTGTGGGTTGTTTTCAATGTGCTTTCGCGTTCCAGGGATGGGATCCTATTGTGACATTCAGTACTACCTGTCATTTGGGTCACCATACTGCCTTCAGCACTTGAGAAGCAGGTGTCTCTTGTCTTTCAAGCATGCAAAGTTGCCCAGGTTGTTTGTTCAAATAACAACGCCACAATGAATGTTAATCAAAATGATGGTACTGTACATACTTGAGTGTATAAGCCAAGTTTTTTAGCCCCAAAAAATGAGCCCCAAAAAGGGGACTCAGCTTATGCTCGGGTTAGTGACCATGAGGGTCCCAGAACCGTGCCAGATTGAGATGTGCCAACAGTTTAATTAATTTTACCATATTTTCATGTATTTTGATTATAGAAACTCACTAGCAGCTGCTGCATTTCCCACCCTCGGCTTATACTCGGGTCAATCTATTTTCCTGGGTTTTCAGGTCAAAATTAGATACCTTGACTTATATTTGGGTCAGCTTATACTCAAGTATATATGGTATGTTTAGGGGAAAGGCAGGAGCCAGTTGCGATGTAGTGTCCTTCCTGTGGCACGGAAGCTGATAGGACTGGCAAATGAATACATGCATTAGAACAACATCCTCAATTACTCCTGAAGGCAGCAGATCAGTTGATGGTAATTGTGGAGGATATATGTAATGCATGTGTCTCTGTCTGCCAAAAGATGGGGATAGCCAGAGAACTCAGAAGGAGAAGCCAAAGGATGTTAGCGCTGCCCCCACCGTCCAGCGTCTGGTGCAGTTGATCCAGTCAATTTCATAGGACTGCCAGCTGTGAAGTAGATTTAGGAGGTCCATGCCGATTGGACTAGTGCAGTGGTGGCAAACCTGGGCACTCCAGCTGTTCTTGGACTTCAGTTACCAGAAACCCAAGTCAGTACACCTGCTGATCAGGGCTTTTGGGAATTGAAGCTCAAGAATAGCTGGAGTCCCAAGGTTCATCACCACTGGACTAGTGGAAGAAAGGGCAGAAATTGTCTTTTGCACCAGTTGCCTTTGAACAAGAACAGTAGCCTCACAAGAGAAATCTCCTGGGGATTGTGGTCTGTTACAGGTGGATGGATGGGAAAGTGCTAATTTGGAGAAGTACCAGAATGCTGAAAGCCTTTTCTTGCCCCCAGGATCTAAGAAGCCACCAGCTCCCAGGTCTGAAGTGTGGGGTTTTGGCAGGGAAGGGTCCCCCCATCCCCATTTTGAGCATTGGATTTCTTTTCAAAAATAAATAAACCTAAAACCCCAGGTGGCCAGCTGGCTGCTGGCATTTTTCCAGTCCCCGATCATTGTTCCAAAGCATCATTCCTTTCACCCCCACTTACTATACACAAACCCAAACACACGCACACCCTGCTGTCGACACCCACACAAATTGCAGTGCCATCTTTTATTGATGTTCTGCGTGGCCTCGTTAGAGGGGGGAAAACATGCTTGTATTAACACAGCAGATGGTTGGCTTTTTTCCTGATCCCGTTGGTGGATATGGTGAATAAAATCTCAAACCTCCACCTCTTATTTCAGAATACTTCCCCCTTTCTGTTCTAAGAGATTTGCAAAGCTTTTGGGTAACCTAGAGGGAGGTGGGAAGGGGACCCTCTTCTCCCCCATCCACGTACCCCAAATCATCAGTTTTTTCTAGCTGTTTCTCATTGGCATGTGCTGTAGAGTTCTGTCTGCTTGTGGCTGTGATATTTAGATTGCAATTAGTTCAATTACTTACCATTGACTGTAGAGCAAACCATCTAGAAGGTTAAATGTTATCTGCCCCTCATTCAGGACTTACCCAGCTCCTTGATTTAGACTGTGTTACACTGCTGTGTTACAGCTCTCGCTAGCCCAAAAAATGGGGATTTCAAGGCATGTGAGATAGTTAAAGAAGTACTGTAGTTTTACCAGTTCCCTACCTATGAGTTTCCACAGCCAAGAATGGATTTGAACCCAAGTATATTGAGTCCTAATCCAATGCTTTATCTGCTGTTCATCACTGGATCTCAAAAATGCTGACACAAAACTTAAACTGCAAAGCCCAGATGCCACTGAAAGAACAACAGAGGAGCTTTATGTTGGAGGAGAGCACCATGTACTGCAGGGTTATTTGACCTAAATGCAAACCGCTCCTTGCGGAGCAGTCTTAGGGTACAGTTTTAAAAACATGTTTACACGGAAGGAAGTGAGCACCACTGGATGCAGTGGGATTTTTCTTTTGCATAAAAATTGAACAGATTTAAACTGTTCACTTCCAAGTTGAAAGAGCTGTAAGGGTTCTGCTTTCATGGTACTTTATTTATTTATTTTATTTTCATACTTCTATACTGCCCTCCTCGTCAGGGCGACCCAGGGTGGTTTACAACATCACAAGTAATAATAATAATACAACCCAAACCCATCATCCCAGAGCAAAGCCAACTTAAAAAGGGAACCTTTTTCTCTGCCAATGGAAGAACTATAAGAAGAGGTAAACCAAACCAGGGAGTGTTAGTATGAAATGGAAACAGGCCAAGCAATTAGCACAGGGATTCTCAACCTGCGGCCTGTGGGCCAGATGCAACCCACGGTGCCATTTCATGTGGCACCCCAACACCTCCACCACACCCGGAAGTGTAGTTAGTACTACATGAAAGCAGATGTTCAAATAGACATTTAATATTAATGGTACCTCCAGAACTTTGTCTTGTTTTATTTTGTTGTATTTGTCTTACCTGGCAAAATAGACAAACATGGTTGTGCCCTTAAAAAGAACCCACATTAGTGTTGCCACATCCAGCCTGGTGACCCCAGAATTCATAACCCTGGCAGATTCGGCTTTACATCCAACCCACTTTAAGCTGTGAGTAAAACCCAAATCCTGCTTGTGACAGGTGGTGGTAGTAAGGGCAAGACTTGACAACTGGGGTGTGGGCTTTGCTGGAGACCCTTTCACTGCTTCAGTGAAAGTGGCTTTCATTTACCCTTAGAGAAACAGTGATGGCCAACCTTGGCACTCCAGGTGTTCTTGGACTTCAATTCCCAGAAGCCCAAGTCAACACTCCTGCTGATCAGGGTTTCTGGGAATTGAAGTTCAAGAACACCTGGAGTGCCAAGGTTAGCCATCATGGGAGGAGTCTGTAATAACATGTGAGTTTTAGGGCAAAATCAGTGGGCCTAGATACATCAATTGAGGACCTTCAGTTTCCCTCTTTGTAGAATTTCATAACATAAGAAGGAGCAGCAGGCAGCTTGCAGTCAAATTCCCTGAGTCAGAGCAACTTTGAAGCCAGTAGGAGCTCATGCCCACCAACCCCCACCCTGCCAGCCCCAGATATAGTCTCTGGAAGGAGCAGGGTAGTTAGTTGTTTTTGTGATCAGAAACCACACAGCTGGTATTAAGCATCAGTGTTTTCCAACCTTTGGTTTTTGGACTTCAATTCCCAGAAGCCTAAGTCAATTCCCCAAAGCACTGATCAACCAATGTACTGACTTAGGCTTTTGGGAATTGAAGTCAGCCTTTGGGGCATGGCCCCACAGTGGGAACCGCTGGCCTAGATGCAGAACCAAGGGCTGTCCTGCCCTCACTTAGCAGTGCGTTGTGGTCCTCAGTAAATAATACCACCGAGATCGTTAGATCAGTGGTGTTTGGCTTCTTGGCTGCTGCTCAGTGTGTGCACTTTGAACCCCAGAAGGGACTTATTATATCCTCCTCAGCCTCTTGGAAAGGTCCTCTAGCTAGCTCCCATTTTGGACCCTTGCCACCAGGCGGCTCAGGAGAAGTGGATGTTAAGCTCTTTTAAACCTTTGCACCATCCTCATCCTCGCAAGCAACTGTGCCAGTGACAGGGCAGGCATGGCAAGGACACACAGAGAGAGAGAGAGAGCCTTCAGCGTGGCAGGTGGTTGTACTAGTTTTTTTGGCCTCATTGTTTATACCCTGCCAGGACGAGAGGAACACAAAGAGACTAGAACAGGTGGCAGACATAACAATAGTACCTGTTCAAAAGAGGTCCTGGGCTTGCTTTCAGTCTAAGTGAGACCTAGCTTTAGGGTTTGGTGGCCTTTGTGGGTATAATATTTGAGAGCTGTCTTCTGTCCTCACTCTCTCTCTCTTTACTGACAGCTGGGGCAACATATGGGCCACCTTCACTGTCCTTTTGGCATTTGGCAAAAGTTTGGATGGCATTGCAGGGATTTGGGAAGTACAGAAATGGGGTAGTGCTGCAAAGAATTCTAGTGGCTGGTGGGCCCCATCCCTCCTCCATGCAGTCAACCCTATGGCAAGGATGGGGAGATTGTAGATCCCCAAAAATCTCTAGCTGTGGCTGATAGGTTCTGGAGTCTGTCAATGTCTCAGGGACCAAAGATTCCCCTGATGTCTTACTCCTCCATAAGTGGACAGCACTGACACCCTCAAAACTAGGAAGTCCAATGGGAGAAACAGAAGAGATTTGGGGTAGAAAGTTGGAGACCCATTGGGACCTGCACTGTATCCTAGAGACTAGGAAAACACTGGGCATCTTGAATTTTTATGTTCTTTCTCACATTACAGTTAGATATTATTTTCCATTGCGGGCAGTTTTCATAAATGATGTTCATCAAATGACCTCTGTGTGTACAATGCAGTTTTCCATATTTAAAACAATGTATTTACCTTACAGTAAAACAGGGAACCTCTATTCCCCACAAGAGCAAGGTTTAAGATGGGACAAAATAATGTAATGAGGTCATTTTAATGACGGTGTAATGAATGTAGAGAGGAAAAGGGCACAGGACACATCTTCTCAAGGGACCTAAGAGTGGTGTTGCTATTCTTTTTTTGGAGATGGTCATTTGATGTCTCAACTCCTCTGCAAGCTCTGTTGATTCATATGGGTCTACTCTAGTGGTAACTTATTTTAAGGTAGTAAATTGGAATCAGAGTAGGAAATTGCAGGAGTGGCCAACTGTGGTGCTCCAGCTGTTCTTGGACTTCAATTACCAGAAGTCCAAGTTAGCACACTTGCTGATCAGGGCTTCTGGGAATTGAAGTCCAAGAACACCTGGAGCACAATGGTCAGCCACTCCTGAAATAGAGTATCAATTGACCATTTGGAGAAGTTCACTCACCAAATTCCCACTGATTCAGTGAGCCTGTCCTAGTATGGCATAGCAGACTAAGCGGGAGGATATCAGCCAGCAAATTTTGTGGCTCAGTGGAGACATGAACCTGACTCTCTCAAGTAGCAAACCTCCTGAATAAGGGCACAACTTGGTTGAAATGTTTGTAGCAGAAATGATGGAGATTCTCTGCACGTTGAGACCCAGTAGAGGTCAGTTCTGTCTGTAGGGAAGTCTAAATTCTCTATGCTGAGTGAGAATTACAGCTATGTGAAAGAAGAAAAACAAAGCAATCACACTTATATATTGCCCCATAGCACTTAGTGCACTGTCTGGGCGGTCCACAAGTTAATTAGCATTTTGTCCCCAACAAGCAAGAAATTGCAAGTAGATAAATAGGGACCACTTCAGTGGGAAGGTAACAGTGTTCCATGCACTCCAGTGTCTAGGCCACAGAAACATCTGCAGAAGCAGACAGTGCTGGTTCTTTGGCTTTGAAACAGAGATGAGCACTGAACCCTAGAGTCAGATATGGCTGGCTTTTGAGCAAGGGAAACCTTTACCTTTACGTTTACCTTTACCTTACCCCAACATGCTGGGTATTCATTTTACCAACCTTAGAAGGATGGAAGGCTAAGTCAACCTTGATCCAGGATCGAACTCACAACCTTTTTGCTGCAGCACAGCAGTTTAGGGACAAAAGATGCTTTTGTCTTGATAAATGTTCAAGTGACTTCAATTGTTGATTGGGAAGGTCTGGAATGGGTGGCTCTGATGTATGAAATGGGGATCAGAAATCTGGTTGGACAGCTCAGCTTGTCTCTAAGGGAAAGCTTTGCTCAGCTGCTGCTTCATGGTGCCTGAAAAAAGGCACTCTGTGTGTGTCTCAGAACTACACTAAGGTGTTAGCATCAGGTAGATTAGTTTAGCTTTGTTATTTTTCTCTCTCATGATCCCTTAATTGCTTTATTCAATCTCAAGGACTGGAAGGATCTGGTGCCAGATTGGTTCCATAATCTTCGCCACAACTAACTCTCTGGGCTTACCCACCACAGGGTAAGCAGGGTAGTGTGCTTCAGTGGCTAGACAGGAAGCCCTTTGAACCCGGTTACCATCACAGTGGACAAAGAGACAAAGCCTTGTTAGTAAAGAAATTGGCTCCCAGGCTGTCAAAAATGTCAGTTACTAGTCTACAACAGGGGTTCTCAACCTTCTTAAGCCGGGGCCCAGATCACGCCCCCTCAGACTGTTGGCAGGGTGGATAGGTGTCCCCTGCCACTGCTACCACTGCTGTGGTGGGGGAGCACCAATCTGGCCTGCCAACACTCCATCCCACATCACTGCCAATACTCCCCTCCCAAACCACCAGTCTGGCCCACAAACACTCCCTTCCCATGCAATCACCACCTCCAACTGTGGGCCATAGGTTGAAACCCTCTTGTCTACAAGATAACATAGCATAGCTGACATATGTGGAAAACTCTGTGAATCAATGTAGCACTTCACATTTAGAAATGACTTAAGAACCTTTGATTGATAGTCATTTCAAGTGGATCTCCCACATCCTTATATATCTTCTCACCTGTTTCTCTTTCAAATCTTGTTTTGTAGTGTCTCCCGCCACCCCACCCCCCAACAAAACACTGATTTTCAAGTCATTTAAAGAATGCCTTTGTGGATTGAAATGTTGTGAAACAGGTGTTTGTGTGCCTCCATTCTTAATGTTAGATTTGTGTCTTTTAGTGCTTCTGTGCAGACTGTCCTGTTTGTCTTATGTAGAGTGCAGAAGAGCATTGTTGGCAAAGGATGGCATAGTTCATGTTAGCAGAGGAGCAAGCAAAAGGCCCCTGATATTGTGTGTTGACACTGTTTGGACCTGTAATTGTGTTGCCAGAGTAGATGTGGGGACAGAGCTGTGAGAACTGTGCAAGTGACAAAAACATCATTTGGATATAATCACCAGAGGCTAGATAGAAATGAGGAATGTGATTGGATTCAGCCTTTGCAAGTTCAGATGCAGATTTCCTGCATCTGAAAATTAAATTCTATTAACTTTTGTATTTTGTACTTTATTGCATTTTCCAATGCAGATCTTTGCTCAAAAAAGCACCAAAAGTGTTTAATAATGTATATTTTAGGACAAAATAGATATAGAAAGATTTACAGCATGGGTGAAATGTAAGTCATTGTATCGTCTTAAGTTGTAATATGTATATACGTGTCATTGTTTTGTATATATGTTAATAATTTTAAAAAAAAGATATAGAAAGATTATGCTTTGCTAAAATACACCTTAAATCAGGGGTGGCCAAACTACCCAAAACACCATTTCATATGGCCTGCCGCCACCCTCCACCCTCCTGGAAACGGAAGCAGGTGCGTTTATGACAGCTGTGGATGCATTTATGGTGGGAGGAACCATGTGACCGGCCCACTCAACCACGTGACTGCCCACAGCATGAAAAGTTTGGCCACCTCTGCCTTAAATACATATTTAATGGGAAGCCATGTTTAAAAATGTGTTTCTATATACTGTACACAAATATGGATGTATGATTTTCTTGGGATGTCATTTTAAAATGGAAAATGCACATCCAAACAGAAACCAGATGGAAGACGTTTGTAAGTGAACATGTAAAAGTGACATGGGGCAGAAATAGAATGGTCCATAAAGGTGGCAAGAGATGCTACAGTAGTTCAGCAGGTTCCGTTTCCAGTATAGTAATTATAGTTCTGTCTGTGAAGATAAATATCTCAGATCTTCCTTATATATGATTCTGTCTGGTTTATTTTTTGTTTCTGGTGAGTAAAGGATTATTCTTGGCTGGCCACACACATGCCTGTAGGGAAGAGACAGATAAGAGGGGGGTGGGTGGGATGTATTAACACCTTGCATTGGTTTAAAGGCCCACATATCAGGTTTGTAAAGAACATTGGAAGAACTGGTTCCAGACCCCGCCCAAGTTCCATTGCCAAGTCCACATTCTGCATTGAACTGGCTTCTCTCTAATTTCAGGGAGGGGGCAAGAGAAAGTATATCAGTTTCAACATTCGCCTTTTCAGATTTTGCAACAGAGACTAGATAAAGTGCACTTATCACTGAACTTTTCAAGACAGACAGCGGGCTACGCAAATAGTTATGTATACAAGCTTAAGGAGAGAATAGCCTTTTTAAGGAAGGTCATGGGTAGGGAAGAATAAAGGGGTGCCCAAACTATGGCCCATGGTCCAGATCCGGCCCCCAACGCCAATTTGTTCAGCCTGCGCCACCCTCACTGCTCCCAGAAGCAGAAGTAAAACATGCCCACGCATGCACAGAATGCTGCCATGAATTCACCCGTGGCTGTCGTAAACACATTTACAATAGCCGTGGGTGCATTTATGGCAGTGTTTTGCACATGTGTGGATACATTTTATTTCCGCTTCCGGTGGGAGGAACCACATTAACTCTAAGTCTAGAGCTTGTTTTTGATAACAATTTTCAGAATTCATACATTCCTTCTTATTTCTCTAGGAAGACCCCAGACTACCTTGAGAACCAAATTCTTAACCGTGTTGACTTTAATCCTTTTTAATGCAATCATGCTAGTCCTTAACTAGATTTGTTATACTGTACTGTATTTGCTGGTGTATAAGACCGACTTTCTTCTCTTTAAAATACACTGGAAAAATGGAGTGCGTCTTGTATTGTATATAGTGGCCTATAGTGGACTATTTTGGTAATAATGGGGAGTGTCTTATACAGTTGTACCTCACTTAAAGAGCATAATGTGCATAAAGAGCATAAAGAGCATAATGTGTTCCACAGGATTGCTCTTTAAGTGAGTTTACTCTTTAAGCGAAACACTATTGTAAGTGACCAATTGTGACGGGGGGGGGAGATTGAGAACCCTGATTTATTTGTTAAGCGAGTTTTTGGTTGCTTTTAGTTGTTAAGTGAAGCGAACATTCAGAGAAAATTCTGCTCTTTAAGTGAGTTACTCTCTAAGCGAGGCACCCTTTATGCAACGTTGGACTGTACTCTGCTGCATCTTATATGTCAGCAAATACGGGTATATATTTTAGAGAGGCATCTCATCTATTTAGCAGTTGTGTTTCTGGCAGGCACAACCTAGTATTCTCCATGCAGGGAATAGTTGTTCTTGTACCAGCAGAAATATAGAAAAAATTATGCACCATTCCTTTCTAGGAGAATTTACCAACATTTGCACAGTTTGTAATTGAGAGTTTAAGAATTTAGGTAGGAGAAAAAGCAAAATGGACAGATACATACATATTGCAGAGCAAACTGCTGATACTTCTCCTTGTTTCTCCTTGCCTAGGCAGCCTGAGCCGGGCGGGCTCAATCCCGGCCATCCTGCGCCCGCCACCAGCCATGATGCAGCCACCCCTCGATCTCAAGGCCTTCTTGTCCTTTCCCATGGAGGCGCAGCCAGCCGTGGGTCTCTTCCCGGGTTTCAACACGGTAAGGCCGTGGCTGATTCCGGCCCAGGAGGTGCAGGCTCGGGTAGGATTGTTTGTAATACTCCCCTCACTTCTCTTCCTCTTTGTCCTCCTCTCCCTCTGCCCCTACCAGAGAAAGGGGTTTTGATCTAGATGCCTAGCCCCTGGGAGCGCCAGGCGAGGCAACCCCAGGCATAAGGGATGAGGGATGTGTGTGTAGCTATGTGTTTGCAGGAGCGATAGTGGACCCAGAGGCTTGCTCACATGAATCTTGGCTAGGGAGGTGACTGGGGTCTGCTCTTTTGAGGAAAACGTGAGGTGCCATCATATCACAGCCTGGGATGAAGTAGTACTAAGTAAAGGCAAAAATCTCCTTTGCTCGAAAGCTGGTCATACCCAACTCTAGATGTCGTTGCTCATCTCCATTTATAGCCAAAGAGACAGTGTTAATCTGCATCTGCAGACATTTCTGTAGTCATGGAACATCTGCATCCAGGCGGAGAGGCCACCGCTGTGTCCAGCTCCAGGACTCCCTCTACCTGTCCCCGGGCCCCCGCCCTGGCTGGGGCTTTAAGAGCTGTTGCAGCGGCAGGACTTTTTGCGCCACCGCCAGGAACATCTGTGGCCAGGCGGAGAGGTTACAGCCGTGTCCAGCCCTGGGACTTCCTCCACCTATCCCCAGGCCCCCACCTTGGCTGGGGTTTAAGAGCCACTGCGACAGCAGGACTTTTTGCACCACCCCCGCCTGGAACATCTGTGGCCGGGCAGAGAGGCTTGTCACTTGTCATGAGACTTAGGAATTATTTTGTTTTTGCTTAGGGTTATTTTTTTTTTTTGTAATTGTAATATTTTGTGCAAACTTGATTAAGATTTGGAAATTTTTGATTATTACTTGATGTTGATGCTTATTGATTTTTTTGATACTGTAATGATATTGTGATATTTTGATGTTTTGTGGTACTGATACTGATTATTTATGATATTTACATGTTGTATTTATGAACTTGTAACTTTATGTGTTTGTGAACCACCCTGAGTCGGTCCTAGTGAGTAGGGCGGTATTATAATAATAATAATAATAATAATAATAATAATAATAATAATAATAATAATAATAATAATAATAATAATAATAATAATAATAATAATAATAATAATAATAATAATAATAATAATGTGGCAGGCATGACTAAATGCACACAGAATGCTGTTACCTTCCCACCAAAGCAGTATCTATTTATCTACTTGCAATTTCTTGCTTTTGAACTGCTAGGTTGGCAGGAGCTGGGACAGAAATGGGAGCTCACTCAGTAATTCAGAGCTCAGTTCATGAACTGCCAAATGGCCAACCTGCCAACCTTCCAGTTATCAAGTTCAGTAGCCACCACAGTCTCGGAAATGGTGCTACTCAATTGTCAAGTATCAAGTTTGGAAAGATTACCCCCTGGGATGCTAAACTTGCCCTGCCAAGCATGGCCAGTAGCCATTCTGGATGAGAGATTATGGAGGTGGAGTCTCTCCCCCCCCTCCATCCTATCCACCCCCCAAAAAAGGAGAAAAATGAAAAACATGTCTCCAAACCTTGGATAGATGCACCCTTGGATAAATCGCTGTTGTTGTATGCCTCTGTCTGCTCAATACTGTGGCAAAATCGGAGACAGAAACCTTGGTGAGAATTGGATGTTCAAGAATTAAGAAAATAAGTCTCCCTGCCTGAATGCAGTCTGTCTTGTCAGGCCATTGAGGACGCGCAGGGGAAGACCAGCTGGCAATGTTGCTGACGAAGCTCAGCCACAAAGAATACATATTGTGTATTTATGTGCCAGTGAATCCAAACTCTACATATGCCAACTAAATATTGCAGTCTCTGTGATGATCACACATCCTAGCTTGGGAGCCAGGCTGCCACAGCTCCGCAGATGCCCATTCCGGCAGAGTTCTAGGGGACATTTCCAGTGGAGGTAATGATGGTGGCAGGTTGTGTTTGGGGTTGTCTACTTGTCCATTTGCCTGGGTTGGAGTGCCCTCTACTGGTGGGAGTCAGAAACCAAACAGCTGGAGGAAGTACACACTCTACCACCATGCCAGTTTTTGTGGGGTTTGATCCGGTCCGCTGGTTGCAGAGACATATCTACCCCAGTGCAGGGGAACATGGTGGTGAGCGGAGTGAAATTCCATTCATTTCTACCATCTCTCTACTTTGATTGTATCAGCTAATTTGATTTCTTTCTTTCTTTCTTTCTTTCTTTCTTTCTTTCTTTCTTTCTTTCTTTCTTTCTTTCTTTCTTTCTTTCTTTTTCTTTCTTTCTTTCTTTCTTTCTTTCTTTCTTTCTTTCTCTCTCTCTATCTATCTTTTTTCTTTCTTTTTCTTTCTCTGTCTATCTATTTATCTTTCTTTCTCTATCTATTTATCTTTCTTTCTTTCTCTTCTCTCTCTCTCTCTCTTTCTTTCTTTCTTTCTTTCCCAGTTCTTCTCCTTCCTTCCCTCTCTCCCTTACCCCATCAACTGAGCTGGTGAAGAATGAAGAGGGCTCTTGCTAAAGGTCTCTGAACTGATGGCTTAATAACTGCTCTTGAAATTTCTCCAGTAGCAAAATTGCACACCCTCCCCCAGTGTGGTCGAGTGGTCAGAGTGTTGTGTGTGTGTGTCGAGGTTCTGCTCCCCTCCACTGAGCCACAGTACATTGATTGACCTTCTTGGTGACAGTTTCTCTTGTCTCATTGGATTGTTGTGAGAAGAAGGAGAGGTGTGTATATGTTTGGGTTCATGGGAGGAAAAGCCAGAAGTGAATGTAACAAGACAACAAAAACAGTAACCTTGATTTAGTGTTACTTGTAGCAGCAGTTTCCCTGTTGTGATGGCAATGCAGGTGCCAGCCAGCTGCCAGCAGGAGGAGCTGCCTGAGCAGCAGGTGATGGCCATCCATGGCTGTCGGGTATGATGTAGACCAGTGAGCGGATCTGCCAGAAGTGAATTTATTTTGATTTAAAGCAACTAGGGGGAAAGTTGCATTTTCAATTGAGCAATTAGAGGGCTAAATTATTTCACTGTTTCCTTCCTGCAATAATTTCTACTACCTTTCCCTAAAGGTGTCATTAGTCTGTGCTGGACCAAAACTTGCAAAAGCATGTTTTCCTCCTTCCTGGAACATGTCAACAACCAACAGCCTGACAAACAGCAGCCTTTTTTTTTTGCTTTGTATTTTTTAGATTGTGAAAAAATGGGTCTCCTCCCAGGAACTGCATTATTAAAGCTAAAATGAAAAACTTCTAAGATCCAGTCACATATGCGTTGAATGAATGATATGCTCATTGGCCTTTAGATATTGTTCAACCCAGTAGAAGCTTTCCACCAAAAAGGGGCTCTATGAGAAAAACCAACAAACCTGCAATATCAGTATATTTTCATCTTCTCATCCTAAGATTTTTCTGGACTCACTTTTGCTTCACTTTTAGGGTGTATCTGAGCACTTTGACCTCAGTACATGCAAATGAGACAGGCTCAAACAGTGCTATTGGCTGCTCCTAGAAATTGTACATTTTGCCAGCTTGAAACCAGGTTGGCAAATATCTTTATTAAATCATTAATTTAACAAAGAGACTAAGAGAGCTTTCAAATTCCGCAAGACTCTGTATCAAGCTGGTTGTTGTATACATTTTGAGAGGGTGATCGGAAGAAACAGTTCCTATCATCTTTGCTTTAGAAGCTGCTGGATCTGTAGAAAGTAAAATTTAGAACATAAACCACTGCTAACACAAAAGATCAACATCAGACATCATGACATTCAGTTACATTGCATGAGACCATAATCATTTATTCTCTACAGTATTTCTTTAGAAAAAGGATTGCCAGCTTTATGGTCCAACCAATCTAGCTTCAAGTGTTGGATGGCAATAGCTGCAACACTTGTTTCTATTCTGTTGTACCTCCCCCTCCCCTTGTCCTTTCCCTCCCCTGCAAGATCTCTGCCAGAAAACAGCATCCTTCTACTTTTGACTCTTTAGGTTCATGGGGTCACTTCACACAGAACCACAGTCTACAAGCAAGTCTCAAAGGTGTGTTTTCCACCTACGAAACCGAGAGGCAAGGGTTGAGTTGGATGTTATGTGGCAAGGGAACTGATTACAGCATTGTTCAGCACCAAAAAATTTTTGTGTGATGCTTAACAGGACACTCTCTTTTAAGCAACACTGTCTGAATACTAAAGCCAAAGTTTGTACAGTATAGGGAACAACATCATCAGGAAAGTCACAAACTATAACTGGAGAACTCAACCATCCATGCTGCATACATCAGCTTTGGCCCTGCGCATCTCTGCAGCAAAGTATGCTGCTTCAGTATGGAGCACATCCACACATGCCAAACAAGTTGACATCACTGTTAATGAAGCCATGCGAATAGTGACAGGATGCCTCAAACCTACATCAGTGGAGAAAATATACCTTCTTGTGGGTATTGCTCCACCTAAGATCAGGAGAGAAGTAGCAGTGGACGCTGAGAGAACTAAGCAAGAGAATGACCCTTGATACCCTCTGAATAGTTATGAGCCTCAAATCCACCGGCTCAGATCCAAGAAGAACTTTATGGCAGGAACAAACATTGTTGAGGGTACAGAAGAGCAAAACCAAATTAGAAGATAGAGGAAGAAGCTCACTGGTCGAGGAATATTACAGGAGGATATAGCTGAGGAACCCAACCTCCCCTACATCTCTTGGAGGACCCTGAATAGGCTGAGGGTTGATGTTGCATGCTCAAATGGGGGCTGCTGGCAAACAACAACATGTGGTGTGAATGTGGATACAGAATCTGGCTCATTTACTGGTCTGGTGGTTACTGCCAAAAAAAAGGGCACAGATGAGGACTTCGGTTTGGGCAACAACAAAGTGAAGAAAGTGGCTTCATTTTGGCACTCCAGGGCTTGATTGGGACATGGAAGAAGAAGAACACTGTCCAAGGCAAAAGTTGGCCAAACAAAATAAATAAAACCAATATACTGTACTCATGAATCAAAACAGCATAGGGAACCTGTTGCCTTTTCCAAATTGTTTGAGCCCTCACCCCTGTATATTCTTTGGCTATTGGTTGGAAATATTTGGGAAGCTCCAGATTGCCTGCACTGAGTGAAAGGAATGGAATCTCTGAGAACTTTGAGAGAACGTGTAAATTAGATAAGAGCTGGGTAGTGGCTCAAACAATGCTTGGCGAGTAATTGACTTGTTATAGTGGCTAGAGTATTGGATTGTCCTGAGGAGATCCATGTTCAAGTTCCCAGTGAGTTTGCTGCTGCTATTATTATCAAAGGTATATATGTTCCACGAAATGTTAGGACTGGAGTTTTGGAACCTCACTGTTCAGGTCTTAGACCTGGGCCTAAGAGTCAGTGAGTTATGGCCTAATAATGTAGCTAGTACCTAGCAGTGCTACTCTCTGCAGCTGCTCTATCATGATCTTATCAATGCCAATAACACTCAGCTATTTTTTCAACCCTTTTGGGATGGCGTCCAGTGCTCCTTTCACTACTAGTATCATTGTTGCCCTTCTCTCCTATAGATGCTGTACTTCAGTTCTCAAATCCTGATATCTCATTATCTTTTCCATCTCTTTCTCTTCCACCCAGTAGTCACCTAGAATTGCCACATCAATCAGATTAACCAGTTTTCTCTCTCTACCAGTTATGTCTTGAGCATTGTTTGACTTTCTTGCCAGTTTGACTCTTAAAGTCCAACAAGATCTTAACTGTCTTATTCTCATTTGTAACCATCTATTCAGGTTTTTGTTCCCATCAGCTTTGTGAAGATGGCATTCCGTAATACTTGCACAGATTCCAAAGTAACATTGCTGCAACTTGGTTATGGTATCCTTTGTCTGCATCAGCTTACTGAATCCAGTGATAATGTGGTCCACCGCTTCATTCATTTCTTGTGCTTTAATTATGTTGATTTGTAGTGCTTGTTCTTGAGCAGCAAATACAAATCCATCATCATCATCATCATCATCATCATCATCATCATCATCATCATCACCATCTATCGAAAAGCTAGCTTTGGAGCCACATCTCCTGGATTTTCTTTGTAATGCCAAAAGGAAAAAAGATACTGCCACAAGCAAAGCATGATACAGCATTAAGATTGGCATATAGATCAATCCAGTGGTCCAAATTTGGAATTTTTATTTGATGTGACAAGTCTTGAAGTGATGTCCCTGCTGCTACAGAGAATTAGTTTTGACATTTCTTTTTTCAAATATTGAACCTATATGGCTTGGGGGGGGGGGGAGTCAAACAGAAAAGCTATTCAGAAATTAATTCACATTTTATAGAAGGCTTTTATCTATCATTATTTAGAAATTTTCACCATTTATTACAACCTCCAAAGAAGCAGTTGTGTTAATATTTCTCAACATGTTGGCAAAAATAAAGAATAAGGAGAAACAAGGCAAAAAGCAGACTGATTTATTTCAGTGTGAGCTTTCATGGATCAAACAAAATGTAGATCTTTTAAGAATTTGTTCAGTGTCCAGGGCTAAATTTTAATTTTAAGAAAATATTTGGCGATTTTTAAAAAAAACACCTTGTTTTCAGGGAAATATTTAGTTCTCTTTGCAGCCAACAGCAAACAATCAATAAAACAAGCTGGCTCTTATTTTTGAAATCTTGCAGACATTTTGTTTGGTACAATGTGCTGTATGTGTTGTAAATACAAGTGTACAAGGTTTGCGTTGGGGATCTTTTTCACTTGGTAATGGCATTTAAAAGGAAAGAAACTGCCTAGTATCTCACTATCATGAGGCTGAGACACGAGTGGCCCTGCAAATACTGCTCAACTGCAACTCCATCCATCTTAACCAGCAAAGCAAGAGAACAGGAGTCATGGTCCTGGAGGCCTAACAGCATCTAGAGGAGCTGCATGCTCTGCAACTCTGTAATAATGTGTTCTCCCCCAATCATATATCCAGACGTGCATGTATGTAGTTAGGAGGTACTTGTGGGATGCTCAGTGGATGGAGGTCTGGCTGCAGTACCTTGTAGAGAACAGGTGTGGTATTTGGCCAGGGTTTCCTCTGTGCAATGCATGGAATGGCCTTCATCTTTGGCCTTTGACAGTGTTTTCGGGAGATCAGTAGGAAAGAGAAGAAAAGGTAACAATCCCCCCCCTTTACTCTGCTAAAGTCTTCTTTTTGTTGTTGTTCAGTCGCACAGTCAATTCCGACCCTTTGCGACCCTATAGACCATTGTCCTCCAGGCACCTCTATCCTCCACCATCCTCCTCAGCCCACCCAGCTCTGTGTCCACTGCATTCACAATACCATCTAGCCATCTCATTTTTGGATGCCCCCTTCTTCTTTTGCCCTCCACCAAGCATCAAGGCCTTCTCAAGTGAATCCTCTCTTCTCATTTGATGTCCAAAGTACTTCAGCTTCATCTTTACTATTTGACCTTCTAAGGAGCAGTCAGGGTTGATTTCTTTTGAGATTGACCTATTTGTTCTCCTCACTGTCCAGGGTACTCTCAAAACTCTCCTCCAACACTACATTTCAAAGGCATCTATTCTTCTGCGCTCAGCTTTCCTAATGGTCCAGCTCTCACAACCATACATTGCCACCAGAAATACCATTGCTTTGACTATACGAACCTTTGTTTGCAATGTGATGTCTCTACTTTTCACTATGTTCCCCAGGTTTCTCATAGCTTGTCTCCCAAGAATCAGTCGCCTTTTTATTTCATGGCTACTATCACCACATGCAGTGGTCTTGGATCCTAGGAAAGTAAATTCTGTTACTGCTTCTACTTCTTCCCCATCTATTTTTCCAGGGACTGATAGGGCCTGTTGCCATTATCTTGGTTTTCTTCATGTTGAGTCTCAAGCCAACTTTTGTACTCTCTTCTTTCAACCTAATCAGTCTTCTAGGGAATAGCAAAACTTTCTTCAGCTGGAGATGGTGTGTCCCTTTAGAAAAAGGGTGGGGAACTTTTGGTTGTCCAGATGTTTTGGACTTTATTTCCCAGAAGCCACACCCAACACAGTCTTCTTCTTTTGCCCTCCACTTTTCCCAGCATCAAGGCTTTCTCAAGTGAATACAAACCTTTGTTTGCCAGGTGATATCTCTACTTTTCACTATGTTTCCCAGGTTTTTCATAACTTGTCTCCCAAGCATCAGTCACCTTTTTATTTCATGGCTGCAATCTCCATCTGCAGTGATCTTTGTTCCTAAGAAAGTCACTGCTTCTACTTCTTTGGTTTTAAGGAAATAAATGAAATAAGCAATTTAAGTTCAGCTGTATGTCCTAAAATAGCACCTTTATCAATGTTTGAAAATGTGGTACAGGTAGTTCATTGGACAACTAGAGTACAGTAATACCTTGGATAACATTTATCTTGGATAACGCTAAAATCACATAATGTTAAGTAATCTGGGGAGGAGAATTGGATAGAATAACATTAAGGTCCTATGGGATGGATCAGATAACAACCGCTAAAGCCTGCGCGGTTACAATGTATCTCTATGGAGCTTTAACGTTATCCGATCCATCCCATAGGATTTTAACATGCATCGGATAACACTAAAAATCAGATAACACCAAGACTTATGGAACCAAGTCTTAGCCTTATCCGAGGTATTACTGTATTAGTTTCCAATTTATGGACAGCAGGAAGATTATCATGCAAAATCGGAAAATGGCTCAAAATATTTTGTTAAGTAAATGGTATATGGAAGACTGGACTATAGCAATTGATTACATATGTACATGTGAAATCAGAGTTAAAGGGTATGTAACTAGTAGAAATGTATTTTTAGACATATGAGGAGGATTTATTGAATGCATTAGTAATGGGAATGGGACAAAGCATTTATACAGTTTTGGAAGGGTAAAGGAACTCCACAAGGGTAAATGGTGTATGTGGTTAATGCCTTAAAGGTCTTGTTTGGACGAGCTATGTATGTAATTTTTTCAAAGGTTTTTAAAGTAGATGTTTAACTTTTATAGATGTACTGGTTTTTAATTTTGTCTTTATCAGTTAATATTAATATATTTTTAAAAAGGAAACAGATCTCATCACTCACCTTGAATTCTGACCTGCTGTAGACCAAAAATAAAGTTGCTAACCTCCCCTCCACACACACACACAATCTCTTTCTGCTAAGATACATGCTAGCAGAACAGCTGCATACTAGAAGCAGAAATATTAACAGGTGACTCTCTTTCTGGCATTGGAGAAGATGGCTTACATTTCATCTCTTTAATTTTAGTGGGCCAGGAAGCTGTTAAAGGTTGAATCAGTAGGGGCAAGGAGCAGAAGACCCTACGATTGTGACCTGGTAGAATTTTGGAGGCAAAATGTTGAATTTATTGTAGCATCTCCTTCCTCATCCATCCACCCTTGCTGTCCATTCACGTAGGAAGAGGAGGAATGTGAAGGCTGGGTGTTTGTGAAATGCCTTAGTAATTAGATATAGGTGGAGGGGCCTGCTGTATATATGCAGATCAGATGAGGTTTGGATTAGCTGTTCCATGTGTATTAAGTATCTCTCGTTGGTGCATGGAAGATGCCAAATGTGATAGTTGCTACAGTTCCATGCATTCTAAATGTCTCTTGTCCAAAGAGTGGCAAAGCTCTTCCCATTTCATTCCCTAGGTGGATGACAAAACAGAAGACATTCTGCCTTACTTAACTTTGTTAACCATTTCTTAACTCCAATTATTGGTTTCTCCCATCCAGCTGGCTCTCTTTGGATTAGTAATGGGAAAGGGGCAAAGCCCAAGCCAAGCATCTATACCAGACCAAACTATGGCCTACGGACCAGATTTGGCCTGTGGTGCCAAATCATCCGGCTCATGCCACCTTTGCCGCTACCAGAAGCAGAAGTAAAATGCACCCAATCGTACACAAAACACTGCTGTAAATGGGCCCATGGCTGTCGTAAATGCTTTTATGACAGCTGCAGACGTGTTTTATGGTGGGAGGAACCACATGATCCGCTCAACCACGTGACCAGCCCATGGTTCAAAAAATTTGGCCACCTTTGAGCTATACAATTTTGGAAGAGGATTTAGGGGAGTTAGTTGGAAGTCAGAACCCTGGATTTCTTCCTTTTAGCCACTTTTGTCTGCACCTGCTGCAGAGAGGCAGCAATTCAATACAGGAGCATGTGATTTGGCTGGCTCTGCAGTGGAGGTGCCAGCCTCTTTCTCCAAAATGCTTTGAATGGCCACTGATGCTCTGATTGGTGTTCATGCAGTGGCTCTTTGAAGCCAGCCTGCAAATCACATACAGGTGAACACATTGTGCAGAAAAGGCTGCTTCAGTGGAATGCACAGTGCTGTCTCCCCCCCCCCCCCCGGGTAGTGCTGTCTTCTGAGTCATGATACTTTTCATTGATGGTTGAGCTTGAGCTTTTTGCCTAGAAAAGATTGCTTAAAACACACACACACTGTGAAAATGCCTTATTCTACCAATGTTTCCAAGACTGTACCTTTCTTGCAGACCTGTTGAAAGAACAAGGAGACTTTTGCTATCACAATGTTAAATGGCTTGGGCCCAGTTTACTGACAGATAGCAGGGGGCTTCCCAAAAACATTGCTTGCAGGCTGTAATGCAGAATTCCAGGGTCCAGGGTTAGGGAACCTATGGCCTTCTGGATAAATTTCAATTGCATCTCCCATCACCCCCTATTATCCTTTTATCAGTAAGTGTGCAAGTGTACAGCATTTGGAAACAGCTCTGGCATTGAAAGCAAACATCTGGAAATGAGGGACCACCCAACCCTCCAAACATAGGATATATCTCCTTGCTGGAGCCTGTTTTGCATATAGTTATAGTTGATGGAACTGAGGGTTGTAGTTAAAGAAATTCAAAGTCTCCCAGAAGTGAAGTCCATTCACCCCTGCAACACGTGACTCCAGTTTTGGCAGCTCAGTGTATCATGAGTAACCTCTGCTAAGGATAGGGTCATGCGCCTTGAATACAGTCACACCAGATTCTCATAGACTACAGTTTACCAAGCCCTTTTCCAGAGACTGAATGGGGAACAATTCAAGGTGCTGGTGATGACCATTAAAGCCCTGCATGGTAGTGGGCCAGGATATCTAAGAGACCGCGTCACCCCAAGAACATCTGTCCATCCAACCAGAGTGAACCGGAGGGTCTCTCTAATTGTACCATCTGCTAGAGGGGCTCGTCTCTCTAGCACAAAAAGGAGGGCCTTCTCTGTGTCTGCACCGGCCCTATGGAACCTCCTGCCAACAGAGTTACGTCTGCAGGTGGAATTGCTGCCCTTTAGGAAAGAACTGAAAACCTGGCTGGCAGGGCAGGTGTGGGGCACCGATGGAGGGAGTGACCCCCACCTGCTGGCTTATATAATTAAGATTTATCTCTCTCTCTCTTTTAATGGATAGAACGTGTGAGTAAATTATTTATAATTTTAAATTGGGTTTTAAAGGGCTTTTAGTTAATTTTTGATGTTACTTTTTATTGCTGTTATAGCCACCCAGAGCTGTTGCCAAGTTGGGTAGCAATAGAAATTTGAAGAATAAATAAACAAACAAAGCAGGCATATGAGATGGATTGGTTGCCTCCTCTGTAGCCGAGTAATTCAGGCTCACAGAAGCCTCTGATTTATTGACTGGAGACACAAATTAACTTTTAATTTGTTAAATTAGTTGCATTTATCTATGAATGAATTTTTGAATCACTGACTTGAGTTATTCCTCACCACCAGTAGTAATTGTCTTCTGGCACCCACTAAAATGTTTCCTGGCCCCGCATTTGGGAATGACTGATTCTGAGAGTCTCGTCTGCTACTCGTCACTCGTGCCTCTGTACAAAACCATTACTCAGAGGGTCCTCTCCCGCCCCTCCCTCAACCGTGTCTGAGCAAAAGCTTTTGCTCAGGGGCTGCTTGGGCGGCGGGGGGGGGGGAGATGAATTTGGAGGCCAGAATCTAAACTAAATTTCCATCCCAAGCATTTCTTGACTTTACCTATCTTGAATGGCACTCTCTGCTTGAGGATCAGTGTAGTGTTGCCATCTCTTCAGCCTTGCAGAGGTGCTGTGCCCTTTACGGGGTTGGGACACCTCAGACTTTAGCAGCATGTTAGCAAGCCTTTGTTTCACCTCAAAGTTGACCAGGAAAGATGAGTGGGACCGAGTGTACCTGGGAAAGATTAAGGGGGTGGTGTGTGTGTGTGTGTGTGTGTGTGTGAGAGAGAGAGAGAGAGAGAGAGAGAAATCCCAGCTGTGGTATCTCTTTTCCTGCTCATCAGCCATTAAAGGTTAAGATGCAATCTCTAATTTGCAGCCCAGAGACTCTTTCTTGAAATCAGAAGTATTACATAAGGAGGAGGGAGGAGGAAGGGATGCTTTAAATAATTGTAGCAGAGGAGTGAGAAGGATCTTGAGGAAGGATTCTCAACCTTTTCAATCAAGGGCTGGGTCACACTCCCTCAGACAGCTCCAGGGCCCAGATGGCCATTTCGCCCTGCCTGCTACACATGGCACTTCCGGGTGAGGCAGAGGCAGTGAAATGGTGTAAGTGGGCTGCATCCGGCCCCCGGGCCATAGGTTGAGAACCCCTGAACTTGAGGATCAAGGATCATGCCATGGCATGGTGATGTTGCTCCCCTGAGAGGATTAATTAACTAATTAGGAATTAATTCATAAAGAAGCATTTGGAGCTGCAGCTTGCTGGAAGCCATGCACTTTCAACTGGGAAGCTGCTCAGAACCAAGCAGTGGAGTTTATTATACTGGCACGTCTAGGCAGAAATTTTCTAATCTAGAAGGGGTGGTGGTTCATTTTTTTTGTCCAGAGGAAAGTACTCTGTACATGCTCAGCGACCTCATCTTACTGCCGCCGCCCCCCGCCCCCCGCCCCCGCAATAGTTGATAGCAGCGAAAAGATCAAGCTCTGGACCCCAAGAATGGAAACACAAGGCTCAGGTCTGAATCCTTCTCTCCCCCCCCCCCCCCAGCATTGGGTTTTTTTTTTTATCGTGTCAGAAGCACACAAAGGTGCTTTCTGGGTTGAAAGGATTTTTGCTGCAGGACCTCCGCTCAGGGGACACCCGAATGAGGCTCCTTTCATGTCCCCAAGATCTTTTCCCCACCGAAGTGGTCCCTGTTTACCTCCTTGCCATTTCTTGCTTTCGAGCTGCTAGGTTGGCAAGAGCTGGGACAGAGACGGGCGCTCATTCCGTCGTGCAGTGCCCGGATCTCGAACTGCCGACCTTCCAGCTTAACAAGGCGAGCTTCTTTAACCACTGAGCCACCGCATTAAAGGCGCTGACCTCTTTTTTTACGAAGTGGTTTGCTCATAGTGCACGACTGCGGAAGGGAGGCTTTGCAGCCCAGGCAGGGTTGTGCGTTCCCAGGGCGGGAACCTGGGGGTGATCAGCCCCTCTGAGCTGATAGCCCGGCCCCCCACCCCGGGCGAAGTTCCTATATACTGTGAATAGGAACGTGTGTGTGTGAGAGAGTGATTGTTGTGCCTCCTGAAAACATATTCACCCTCAGTCTCTCTCTCGCTCGCTCTCTCTCTCTCAATGTCATTGTTAGTAAAGGTAAAGGTTTCCCTTGCTCGAAAGCCAGTCGCATCCGACTCTAGGGCTCAGTGCTCATCTCTGTTTCAAAGCCGAAGAGCCTGCGCTGTCTGCTTTTGCAGACGTTTCTGTGGTCATGTGGCAGGCATGACTAGAGACCGGAGCGCACGGAACGCTGTTTACCTTCCCGCCGAAGTGGTCCCTATTGATCCACTTGTAATTATTTAAAGTACAGGTATTGTTATTTAAATTATTGTTACATTGTACTGCTGGATTGTATTTTTACATTGTATTGCTACATTGTGTTGTTGGAGTGTATCTCTACATTGTATTGTTGGATTGTACTACAATTGCTCGTTTGTATTGCCACATTGTTGCTGTTTTGCTCTGTGGTGTTCTATCATAGCATTGTTATGCTCTAGTATTGTATTGTATTGTATTGTATTGGTGAGTGTATTGCTATTTGTTCTGTAAACCGCCCTGAGTCGGTTTTACCGAGTAGGGCGGTATATAAATCTAATAAATAAATAAATAAATAAATAAGTTTGTTCATTTCCAACTGCTAAATTGGCAGGAGCTGGGATAAAGACAGGAGCTCATTCCGTCCTGCAGTACTCTGGACTCGAACTGCTGACCTCCCGGCCTTCCAGTCGCCCCCTCCTGAAAACATATTCGCGCCCCCTAGAATCCTGGCTACGGCCCTGCCGTTCCCCTGCCAAGGAAAAAGACATGTCGCAGAGAGGCACATTGCCCTTAAAAAAAAAAAAGGGGGGGGGAGGACTAGGGAGCCTGAGATAGACTTTGATATACTGAGATATACTCTGTGCATGCTCAGAGGCACTGGGGCTCTCCCCAAGCCGTATTGCTGCGTCAGGGGAGGTCTGGAGGTGGCAACCTGGACTCCCTCGGGGATGGGAGTGTAGGGGGCGACGCCGCCCCATTGCGGGGGGGGGTGCTTTGTAGAGGGTCATCCATGCGCGATAGCCCCCCCACCGCTGGCTCCTCCCAGGCCTCGGGAGGCGGTGCTGGTGCCGGCGCGGGAGGGGAGGCCGAGGAGGGCGCTCGCTGGCTCGGCTCGCTTGCCGGGATGCGCCGGTGGGGGACTCAGCCGCGGTGGACAGCGCCGGGAAACGGCACGGGGTAAGAGAGACTTTTTTGGGGTGGAGGAGAATGAAGCCAAGCCAGATCCATTCGGCGACGACTTCTCGGGGCCCCTTTCCTGCTCGCAGTGCCCTCGGGCCCCTTTCCTGCTTCGCCCCTTTCCCTGTTAGTGTTAGGGCTGCGGTGGCTCAGTTCGGTTAAGAAGCGCGCTTCGTTAGCTGGAAGGCCGGCAAGTCGGTAGTTCGAGACCCGGGTACTGCATGACGGTTTGAGCGCCCGTCGTCTGTCCCAGCTCCTGCCAACCCGGCAGTCTGAAAGCGAGAAATTGCAAGTAGATCAATGGGTATCGCTTTGGTGGGAAGTAAACAGCGTCCATGTGCCTGCCACACGACCACGGAAATGTCTCAGCAGACGGCGATGGCTCTTCGGCTGTAAACAGAGATGAGCACCGACCCCCCTAAAGGCGGCTACGACTGGCTTTCAAGCAAGGGAGACCTTTACCTTTACTATGCATGTCTTCACTGTGACATGGAGCTACTGTTCAGGGTGTGAGGAAGTGTGTTCCCTAGACTGTCCCAGTTCCTGCCAGCCTAGGAAATCGAAAGTAAGACATTGCAAGTAGATGGATAGGGACCACTTCAGTGGGAAAAGATCTTGGGGACATAAAAGGAGCCTCATTCCGACGTCCCCTGAGCAGAGCTTCTCCAGCAAAAATTCTCTCAACCCAGAATAATTTATGACACATATTATTATTATTATTATTATTATTATTATTATTATTATTATTATTATTATTATTATTATTATTATTATTATTATTATTATTATTATTATTACCCAGGGAAAGTCCACCTGCAGATCAGGAGAGGAAAGCTGGCTGAAGTCGTGGCATCATTTGCCCACCCTGATCGAGGGGGCTTGGATCAGAGGAAGAGAGGGGTGTAGGGTCACTCCTTGCTCCCTCCCCCCCTTTAAAAAAAAGCAGAATATTGGGCGGAAAGTCAGCAGTTCGATTCCCAAGTACTGCAGGACGGAATGAGCTCCTGTCTTTGTCCCAGCTCCTGCCAACCTAGCAGTTCGAAAGCAAGAAGTTGCCAGTTGATCAATAGGGACCACTTCGGTGGGAAGGTAAACAGAGTTCTGTGCGCTCCCATGTCCAGTTATGCCTGCCACATGACTATGGAAACGTCTGCAGAAGCAGACAGCGCTGACTCTTCGGCTTTGAAACAGAGATGAGCACTGAATCCTAGAGTCTGATACGACTGGCTTTCGAGCAAGGGAAAACTTTCGTAAAACTCCTTTGTGACTTTTCCCAACCTGCCGGCAGGGTCCCAGCCAACAAACTCAAAGGCAGAAGTCCTGCGGCTTTGCTCTACCCACTAGTCATGCCAGCCCTTTCTTCTGAAACTGCTGGGGTAGAAGCTCCTCCAGTGGCATTTGGCAGGGCTCCCAGGACTCCCCCCTGCCTTGTGGCTGGCGCCCAAGCCCTGCTCCACCGCTGGGGGTAGCAAAGCCCCAGAGACCACCCTCTGGCTGCCTGCCTTGGCATTCCCTTTCTTTCCTGGGAGCTGGGAAGGTCATCTCGGGAAGCCTGGATCCCACTGCATGCTTTTCTCAGAAGCTGTCCTGCTTTCCATTCCTCACTGTGTATTGAGAGGCTGCAAATTTGGTTTCCTAGTGGGGCCCTGGCAGAGGTCTTGTGGGGCTGTTGGATTTCAGGCTTTTCCAGCTTCCCTGTCTCCCCCTTGGTTGGATATTTGTTTTTTTTTGTGTGGCAACAGAATGGGGCTGGAGACAGTTGAAATATAAAAGGTGGTTAAAACAACCACAAGCCAAGTTGAGAAAGTTCTCACTGTGATAATAGGCTCAGTCTTGTACTGTATTGAACTTTCCCTCTTATCCTCTCTTCTCCCATTACTAGTTCCTCTGTCGGAAAATTAAAGCAAAAATGTCTGCACAGACTCTTTAACAGCACATCCACCCCATGTAGAGCGCTTGTGGGGAGGGTACATGGATGTGCCAGTGTTTGTGCCCATTGTTCTCTTGTAATGTCCTTTGCTTATCTTCTAGAGTCTTGGTTCCCGACATGGGGCACACACACCATAGGTGGGCAATTTGCTTTTTAAGGGGACAATTTGAGAATAAGTCAGAGCAAGTTAATGGCCTTTTAGGCTTGTTCCACTTGAATAGGAGTTCATTTTTTGAATAATAAGAATTGTATGTCATGGGGGCAGGGGGGGATCAGGATTTTTGAGATGTTTCGGTGGGGCATGGGAAAAAAACAATGTTGGGAACCACTGATCTAAACAGGTGCCTTTGCGTTGTGTCTAGTTACTTGCATAACTATTTTGTTATTTACTAGGTTATCCCAGCCTTTATTTCAAGAGCTTCTATGCTCTGAGCAGCAAATAAGAGGCAGCCTTGAAAAGGTGCTTCTCATCTCTCTTTGCCTTCTGTTTAAATGGCTAGAGATGCACATTCCATAATTTGAGACTCCAAGAGGTAGTCTTATGCATCTCTTGACCCATTCCTGCAGGTACTAGATCACAACATCCATGTACTATACTGTACAGTATAGTATTTCCTTCTAGTTACGGAGTTGCAAGACCCTGATAGCCTCACTTACTTAGGGTGGTGCTGTAGATCTCCACAACCCCATTCCTTTCTCTGGTTTCAAGGATGACCTCATGTGAAGGACGCTGAAAGACTTCCTAGCCCTCTCGTTGTAGTTCCTTCTTAGACTACAACCACTGACTCAGGCAGTAGATATTAGGGAGATAGCAAAAGCAGTCCCTTAGATGTTCCTCTTGAGCCCCTGGGCATTTGCTTTTCTTGTAGGACAGGATACGAGTCACAAATGTTCTGTTCTCCTAAACTGGTCTGCTCCCCTCAAGTGTGGTGGAAGAACCTGTTCCATCACCAATATTTATCTGGCATTCCAGCCAGATGCACAATGTACAATGAGGATGGACTGCTATCTTGTCCTTCACTTCAGGCAGCAAAATATCTTTGGCTGGCCCTACCTTCTGTGCCTCCCAGAATATAGATGAACTTGGGATCAGGTCTTAAGCACTCCATCCCTTCCGCTGGTTCCTTCAAACCGTACAGACTTCCTGCCACCTTCTCAACCCTAGTCCTTGTTTATTTCTTGTTTGTTGTAATATGGGGTGCCCAAACTTTTTGGGCTATGGGCCTGTCACATATTCAGGGGTGCCCAAACTATGCAAGGGCAGATGGCAACAGGGGAAGCGAGGTGAAATGATCGGAAGAGCATCTAACATGTATTACAGCAGGGGTACACAAACTACAGCCTGAAGGCCATATCTGGCCCCCGATGCCAATTCATCTGGCCCACACCACCCTCATCACTCCCAGAAGCGGAAGTAAAACACGCCCATAAGGGTGCATTTTACTTTTGCTTCTGGGAGTGACGAGGGTGGTGTGGGCTGGATGAATTGGTGTTGGGGGCCAGATCTGGCCCTCAGGCTGTAGTTTGGGTACCCCTGCTGTAATACATGTTAGATGCTCTTCCGATCATTTCACCTGGCTTCCCCTGTTGTCACTTTTTGCTGACATTATTTTGCTTCCACGCGCCTTCCTTCATTCTGCCTATTTTTCATTCTGGCATCTTAAATGATTTGTTGCTGTTTGGTCTCCTACTATTCTGGCCAAACAGTGGAAGATAAAAGAGTGGAGAAGGATCCATGCAAGGGCAGATGGAGAGACTTAAGAGGGAGCTTGAATTGTGGGTCCTGCCACCTACTTACATGGACTATAACAAGGATGAGGACACTGTGGCTCTTTAAATCATCAACCTTCACGGCAGGCCAGGCTGGGTAGGAGCTGAAGTCCAAGAATACCTAGAAGACCATGGGGTCTCTACCTTGAAATCAAACCTAGGGATCTCAGCTTATGGATTCCCTTTTTGTTTTAATGACCCTAGAATCATTGCTAGATCCCTTTCATCTTCCAAAGCTGCAATAGGAGACAGAATAAATACCTTACCTTCTTGTTTTGAGCCTGATCCATCCTGCCTACCTGTAAATGCCACATTTGGAGAATAGAAACCAGGAGTCTGAACATCGCATTTTACCATCAAGCGTGTTCTTAATCTGTGAGGCTTGCAACCATTAACCTTGTATCTCCGGGTCAGTGGTTAAGCAGCTCATCTTGTTAGCTGGAAGGCTGACAAGTTGGCAGTTCGAGACCCAGGTATTGCACGATGGACTGAGTGCCTCTCTCTGTCCCAGCTCTTGGGGACATGAAAGGAGCCTCATTTGGACATTCCCTGAGAGGAGTTTCTTCTGCAAAAATCCTTTCAACCCAGAATAATTTCTGACACAAAATTATTATTATTATCTTCATTCCTGCCATAACTTAGCTGCTCCCAAATTGACTGCCATGAAAAATGTGCTGAAACTGCTTTGATTCCATAGAGGGAGTGTCCCTCTACTTCTCTGCTTGAACTATTGCCTTGGGGTTGGCTTTTTCTATTATTTTTGTTTTTCATTCAGGACCTAAGAGACAAGTTTGGAACAGTCTTTTTCTTCTTCCATGTCTAGGGCGGATGTGAAACTAATTTACACAGAAACAGAAGGGCAAAGCTTGCTAATTCAAACTCTCAAGGGCTTTAAAACAGTTCTCTATTTCATGTATTAAGAGTGAAGTGTATCTCTAATTTTAAAAAGCATGCTTTAGCAATCAGAAATCTGGGAGATGTTGGTTCCCACTCGATTCTGTGTATCTTGATAGCCTGAAAATAAAACCTAGGAATTCCATCTCCTGTCTTGCTTTATAGGTGGAGCGCATATGCAAAACACCCTTGAATGCTGATGTATTCTTTTCCCAGAAATTGAAAACAGGGTGTCCCACTTCAAAGCTAGACATTCCTGTCCCTATATCACATGATGCTATTATGATGCCTCTCTTTTTTCCTGTTTAAAACCCTGCATTAGACAGCATCCTTCTTGCTTCAAATACAGTACAGTAATTTATTTTCAGGGGACTACACAGAAAGTATAAACATTTAACAGGGGACATCAAAGATATCCTGTATTCAGGTGGGAAAGGCAATGCCCTCGTGCAAAAATGCTCAAGGCTGCCCAAAGGGCAGATTATGCTGCATTGAAATGGAAGAAAGCTTCTTTCCTGTCCCAGATAGGCTCAGGAGATCAATGTTTTAATGGAAGAATAAAGGTAAAGATCCCTTGCTTGAAAGCCAGTCGTATCTAGGGTTCTGTGCTTGTCTCTGTTTCAAAGCCGAAGAGCCAGCGCTTGTCTGCTTCTGCAGATGTTTCTGCGGTCATGTGGCAGGCATGACTAGACAACGGAGCACATGGAATGCTATTTACCTTTCCACTGAAGTGGTCCCTATTGATTTACTTGCAGTTTCTTGTTTTCGAACTGCTAGGTTGGCAGGAGCTGGGACAAAGACGGGAGCTCATTCTGTCCTGCAGCACTCGGAGAATCGAACTGCTGACCTTCTGCCTTCTAGTCTCTTTTTCGAATGCCCGCATAGTCTGGGGAAAGAGGCACAATTCCAGAAGTTGAGCAGAGAAAGATTGCATGGGGCTTCATTCTCACCAAACGAGTCAACCTGCACATGAGCCCTTTGTGTGGTACATTTCCTGCAGCATAGAGGAGGAGAAAAGAGAAGAATAGAACCTGGGGAGGGGGGAACTATGTGGAAAACACAAGAGCATTCACTGAGATGAGCCCCTGCTACCACCACCACTCTCATCCGCAGTGTTTCAGTCCAGCCACAGATCTATCCCTATACCAGTTCCTTCCTTTCTAGCTGAGAAAGATGTTGCTTCTGTGCTGAACGGCTGGGATCAGACGTTAAGACCTGGGCTGCTATTTATGGCTTGGGTATTATTTTGAGCTGTTATCTGCTGAACGTGGGGTTTGTGCAGGTTGAATGTCATGGCAAGATGTAGTTACATCCTCAATCACTCTGCGGGAGCCCTTTCGATGCTGTCTAGAATAGAGTCTTCAGGGTGCCCGCAGCCAAGCACAGGGCCTGTTACAACCGTCCCTGCCCCTCTGCTTGGGCTTGCTTGTTTGTTGACATAATAGGGGAGGAGGGTTGGATGGGGTAGAGGAGAGAGAGAGAGAGATCATGCTCAGCTGTCAGATCTCACAGAGCTGGGGAACCCTAAAGTCATCTCATAATGAGGCATGCTTCCTGGCTCGGAAAATCTTCATTCGCCACAAGGATCCTTTAGATGTACATGCAGCTTCTGGGGAAGAACTCTCCAGGCGGTGTGTCTCTACGTGAAGGGATGTCTGTTCCAAGCAGACAGGCTTCTGGCTGATGTAGTAGCACGGGGTGCCCAAACTACGGCCCGTGGACCAGATCCGGGCCCCGATGATATGGGTGCACTTTGCTTCCACTTCTGGGAGCAACAAGGGCATTGTGGCCCAGATGAATCGGTGTTGGGAGCCCAGATCTGACCCACAGGCTGTAGCGACTGCCTCCCTGAACCATGTGACCAGATCACAGCCCAAAAAGTTTGGACATCCCTGCAGTAGCGCATCAAAGTGAGGAGGATGGATTTCCTGTGAATTTTCTTCCAGGCTCTTGCTTTGCTCCCTAGCAAATGTAAACTGCTCTTCTGCTCTGAAGGAAAGAAAGAAGCGACTTTACCATTAAGGACCGTTGCTTGCGCATATAACTCTGCCTGCACCCTGAGCATTTCCCTAGGTCCGATTAAAGCTGCAGTTGCATGGAAGCAGGTCTGCCCACTCAACTTGCATCCGTAGCTTGGCTTACAGATCTTTTAGGAGAGGGGCAGCTGACAGAGAACAACAGGGCCCCCCCCGGGCATTGAGAATGAGGGAGACAAGAAGTCACCGGGTATAGAATGGAAAACGGGCCTACGGTACCTGCTATTTGGTGGGATGGAGGGCAGTAGCATGGAGAGTCTCTGTTTTCTGGGACAGTAATGTGCAAAGTTTTAGGGCTTTTGGACTTCAGTTTCCAGAAGCCTAAGTCAATTCCCCAAAGCACTGATCAGCCAATGTACTGTCTTAGGCTTCTGGGAATTGAGGTCGCCCTGTGGGGTGTGGACCCCACGTTGGAAGCCACTGGCTTACGGGTATTGAAAACCATTTAAAGGGGAGATGGGGGAAGGAGAAATAGTTGGAAAACTTCAGGTCTATTCTGTCTTCCTTTTTTTGGGAGAGTAATTTACTCCTGTACGAGATCGAGATTTCAGGATTGTTTTCTTGGTTCTGGGAAGTACAGTATTGGAGTGACATTCAACAAAGGGGTATATGGGGGTATTATGCCTATTTGATTTAATTAATGGTAGATGACAGTGTTGTCTGATTGTCTGAGCTAGGATTGTGAGTAGTGCTAGGTTCTGTTTTGAGTTTTGAAAGAACTGGTATTGATGTTGTTATTATAGTAGAGTCCCTATGTGTATTATTGGGATCAGGAAAAGTAAGGGATTCAGGATTACCGGGTTTATTTTCTTTCCAAGTTTGCTCAACATAGATTAATAGCCTTTCCTTTATAATTTCTCCACTGTGGGTATAGTCTCCAGTTAAGGTGGTCTACCTCCTCATCCTTTACATTAGAGGATCCCAGCCTTCTCAAGCCGGGGGCCGGGTCACACTCTCTCAATTGGCTTCAAGGGCCCGTTGGCCATTTTGCCCAGCCTGCACGATGTGTGTGTGGCCATTTTGTCCCAACAGCTTCAAATGGGTGGCCATTTTGTTTCTTGAATGCCCTGGGAGGGGTGGGGGCCACATGAAATGTCAGTGTGGGCCAGATCCACCCTGCGGGCCTTAGGTTGGGAAGCCCTGCTTTACATGTTTCATCTCAGTGGGATTGTTTAGTTTGTTTTGTACTCATGATGTAATCTTTCTCTTTTTCTATAAGCCACCTAGAGTCCGGTTCGCCTAATTGGGGCGGGATAATAAATCTAAATGAATGAATGAATGAATGAATATAAATAAATGAATTTAGCAGGGTGTTAGAGACTCCCAGTTAATTATCACCTTGGATTTTAATGATAATATTTGTACGTAGTGTTTCAGGGAAGCAGGGGCTAAATGCCTAGTGTTGGCAGGTATGTCTACAAAGAAAAAAAGACTTCTAGACTTTGTTCTCTGCTGGAAAAGAGCAGAGGTTAATTCTGCTGTTTGTAATATTATTTGGGTGGCAGATTATAATGTGACTGTCAGGATCCCTGAGGTCAGTTATCATGATGGCTTTACATTATCCATGCTATCCTGACCAAATTTGGTACAGCAGCAACCCTCTTTCTTCCAAGTAAAAAGCTATTAAAATTATGTAAACCTTTGGAACACCAGATTTTGCTGGACTGCAGCAAATGTAGACAAGCTTAATTTACAGAGCAAAGGGTATATTGTGCAGAGTTTCCATTCTCTGACTTTCCAGGCTCCAGAGACAACTGTGATAAGGATCCTGTTAACTCCTCCTAGTTGGAAAAGTTTCATTGTTGGCCCCCTGTTGCCCTAGTTTTCCTTGCTGACTTGCAAGCATTCCAAAGCCTGGGGTGGGAGGGAAATTGTTGGAAGTAGTAGGATAAAGGGAAGTTGTTGCTCTTTTGTTTGCTGTAGCTCACATCTTGGCTGATGTTCAAGAGACACAGTGGCCACCTACAGTCAACCCACTTTGGAAGAATCAAGACTTCCATTTATATTGAGCAGAGATCAGTTTCAGTTACGGTACAGTAATACCGCGGATAACGCTAAAACTTGGTTCCACGAGTCTTAGCGTTATCCGATTTTTAACGTTATGGGATCCATGTATCACATAATGTTAATATCCTATGGGATGAATCCCATACCGTTATATCAGAAAACAAAACAAAATAAACAAAACAAAATTAAAACCACTGTAGCAATTTAAAGACTAACTGCTATATATTTATTGTTAGCTTTCGTGGATCAAGTCCACTTCTTCAGACAAGGAATGAAACTTACAGGCACTGAAGAAGTGGACTTGATCCACGAAAGCTAACAATAGAAATATAGCAGTTAGTCTTTAAAGTGCTACAGTGGTTTTAATTTTGTTTTGTTTATTTTGTTTTGTTTTGTTTTCTGATATGCCTGAACCACAGACTAACATGGCTACTATTCCAAAACATTCATGCACAATGTTAAACTCCATAGAGGTACATTGTAACTGGCACGGACTTCCGCGAACGTTATGCAATACATCCCATAGGATTTTAACGTCATGCGGTGCAATTCCCCCCCCCCCCGATTCCTTAACATTAGTGTTATGTGGTGCAAATGTTATCCGAGGTATTACAGTTGTACCTCGCTTAAAGAGCATAATGCGTTCCACGGCATTGCTCTTTAAGCGAGTTTGCTCTTTAAGCGAAACACCATTGTAAATGACCAATTGTGGGGGGAATTGTGAACCCCGATTTATTTGTTAAGCGAGTTTTTGGTTGGTTTTATTTGTTAAGCGAAGCGAACATTCAGAGAAAATTCTGCTCTTTAAGCGAGTTACTCTTTAAACAAGGCGCTCTTTATGCGAGGTTTGACTGTACAGTACTGTACTTTCTTTCAGCACTAGAAGGTATAAAGGAGCAACGGTCTCTCTAAGCATGTGCAGATTGCCTTTGCCATATAGCAGAGGAAGCAGCCAGAGATGCACAGGTCCATGAATCACTTTACTCTTAGTGTCTGTTCTGGAAAGCCCTAATTTTCAAATTGCAGCAAAGTCTCCTTGATTTGTTATGATGCTAGAACCCAACTGGAGGGAGTCTATGGGGTTGACTTCCAGGACAATAGACGTGGCCTTCCACAACATACAGTCTCCATCTTTGCATTTTCACCAACTCCCTTCAATGGGAAGATTGTTTAGCTACCTCTGGCAGTGGCTTGTTTTTTAATTTTACCAAAAGAAGATTCCAGAATTATGCAGGGCAGTTTTTTCCATTGCCCAGTTCTTTCACTTTTCTTCCGTCAAGTCACAGAGATGGAATCTGATCAGGAACTGCTGGATCATTGTGTCCAACCTTTTTCCCCATGGTTGGAAATCTTTTCCACAGTTTCCAACAGATGTCCATCAAATCTTCTTTTTCAACCAAATCTTCCTTCTGCTGTTCTCTTGAGGAGGTTATTCTACTTGCTCAAGCTCCAGCCCGAGTTTCCTTGCTTTGAAGTCCTGTAAGGAAGTACATAAAGATAGGATGTTTGAAGTGTTCTTTCAGCATTACTGGGGAAAACTAAACAGAAGCTAACAGAGACTGGATATACAATCCAAATCTGCATTAATTTAAATAGCTGTTTCATCTAAGAAACTCAAGAAATTGTAATCCTGTGGGAGAAGTGAGTTTAAGGATAGGACATCAAAGCTGAATGTAACATTCTCATCACTTTCGTAAGTTCAAAAATCCTTCAACGTCCCTGGAAGATAATAGTATCTTTATACGCCTTTATGCTGCAGCAGATGTAGTATGTATGTGCATACATACATCTATACTGTATCTTAATAGACTGCTAACAGGAACATCCAGAACCCTCAGGATGCTGTTTCTGAAGGATTTTCACTGGCTGCCAGTAGACTTCACATCTGAGCAAAAGTATTGACAATGATGTCTAAAGCCCTAAGTATCTTGAAATCTGGATATTGGAAGGAGCCCCTCCCTTATACAACCTACCCACTCACTCACTCATTATAACCTCCTGGGACAGCTGTTAGGAGGGAAAGTATGGGATACAGATGACTTTTTCCGTTCACATGCATCACATTCCTTGCATGCAAAATGAGTATCATCACCTTTTCTGTTTGCATTACAAGTAGTTTACTGTGTGTATCCTACACAGATATAACATTTCCATGAGCAGGTACTTCTGGAAGACACCAGCTTCCCTAACCTTCAGAGTGATCCCACCCTATATACCAGGGGGTGCCCATCCTAAGGCTTGTGGGCCAAATCCAGCCCACAATGCCATTTCATATTGCCCCTCACCCTCCAAGGGAATTTGAGAAACAAAATGGCTATCCCCTTGAAGCTGTTGGGACAAAATAACCACCCCATCATGCTGGCAGGGCAAAATGGCCATCCAGCCCTCAAAGCTGACTGAGAGAGCATGACTTGGGCCCCGGCGTGAAAAAGTTGGGAACCCCTGCTATATATAGTCCCATGTGTAGGCCATTTGTTAAGAAGAAGGATGTAAAATTCAGAAGGAGATGGCTAGAGTTAACATTGGACGATGAATTCTCATGGATCATCATTTGACAGAGGTCCAGAATGAGGCATTGTCTGCTATCAAGAAGAAGAAAGGAAGGAAGGGATTCTAGTCAACTGAAGACCCTGTCAAGAGAACATACAAATATGGAGAGATCTCTCAAATCCTAACATTGATAAGTTGTTTGCTAGGGCTCTTGGAAGTCTGTTGCCTGGAGGAGAGAATTTGTTGGTGACTATGAAGTCTTGTCATAGTCAAGATGATGAGTTCGAGGATGTTAGTATGTTTGCTGGAGGTGTAATACAATAAAAGATGATACCTCATGAGAGGGGGATAAAAATATATGGAAGAATTCTTTTCTGTACATTTTAAGGATTTTCCTAAAAGAAATGTTTCTTTTTTAAGTATTATTCTACATAACTCTTCCTACCTCACACTCAAAAACTGGAATGTGATGTTTTCTTTATGCCTGATAAATCAGAAACTGTACATTTACAGACAAATAATAGTAAGCTTATGAATCAGACAGTGGCAGTGGTAGTGGGCCTTTCAGTGTTAATTACTAAGGAATCTAATTACTAAGGAAACTAATTAGTTAATTACTAAGGAAACTAAGGGGACCCATTATTGCAATAGATTGTTGGTACCAAGGGAAGATGCCATAGCAGCACAATAGTGCTACAGATTGGGATCCCAAAAAGAAAAAAATTGTCAGACTGTGTGTTTTGTGCATTCCACATTCAGCCTGAGCTTAGCCTAGGCCCTAGGGCAATGATGGCGAACCTTTTAGAGACTGAGTGGACAAGAAGGAGGAGGTGCATGGGTAGGCACCGTGCGTGCACTGCTCTGGGTGTGTCGGCGATGTCACATGGGTGCATGTGCATGCATAGTGCCTGCCTGTGTGCCTCCTCCTCATTGGGCACTCACACATGCACACACACACGCACGCATACACGATTGGAAGTATAGGAGGGAAGGGGATGTCTGGTCACCTCACCTTGCTGGGGCGATGGCGCGCATGCCCACAGAAAGGGCTCTGACTGTCTCCTCTGGCATGTATGCTATAGGTTCACCATCACTGGCCTAGTGCCTTATCAGTGGCTCAGGGCAGTGTCCAGGCTGCCTAGATGTTGCACTGCCAACAGGATAGATTCCCCTTTGAATCTTTTGACTTTGTTAGTTGGCTACAATTACATAATAATGAATAAAAATAAATCACAAAGGCATACAGAAGCCTTCAGTGTTTGGAAGCAGGGAGTATTACCTTTCCCCTAAGAGTTCTTAGAGTTATTCATTTTCTGTACCTTTCGTTCTAACATAGATGTTAATCAGTTTTGCCGGTGGCGGGGATGGGCGGGGATTACCACTGTCCCATTTAGGTTTGGGATGCATGTCATGTAGTTGGGCAAATACAGTCTGCAGAGATGTTCTAGTGGAGCCAGAATCTGTAAGACCAAAGTGCTGGGAAATCTTGATTACCAGGATGGGTGGCAGTCATCTGCCACTCCGTTAGATTTCCCTGTTTTCTCTAAACATGACTGCCATTTTCTCATTAATAGCAAGGGGAAACGACGTTGTTAAGCAATACTGTGTTGTTGTATGCTACTGTAATACCGAGTCTTTATGTGAGGAGGTGGATTCGGAATGGGCAGTAAAGAATCATTAGTTTAATAAAACCCTAATCCTCATGAAAGTGACAAGAGCAAAACCAGGTTTGCTAATATGCATCAACAAGGGTGTGTTGTTTGTTTTTGTGGCTCTGGCATGTGAGGACTGTCATGAGAAACTGTGCTTCCAAATTTACCACAACACTCACTGTTGGTTAACTGATTGGCCACTGGATCACTGATTCCCTCATAATTAGCATGTTCCCATGAGTGGTAAACTGAATGTTAAAGGACATGTACAGCAACAGAAGATAGATCTTGCAGTTCTCTTAAGACAGCTTATTTGAATTTCCCCCATAGGGTTGCATGGCAGAGATTTGCTTCTGTGGATGGTAGTAAAATGGTGTACACATGGGTGGGGTAAGACTCTGCTCACAGTATAACTACAGAGAACAGAGGCCACTTTGAATGGTATAACCCCATTCTGAATTCCATGTCTTGGTCCTATTGGTATCGTGTTGCCAGCTGATCACTGAAAAGGAGAATGAAGAGTCTTTGTTGTGCAGTGGTTTTAGATTTCAAAAGAGCACTGCAGATCCCAGAATTTGTGAGCCAACAAGGCCAGTTTATGGATTCTAAAGATTCTCATTCCCTAAAGTAACTTCTAGAGTCTGGCCAGATTATCCTGCTATGGTAATAGAGCAGACCAGCGGCCACTCAATGGCGAGTGTCAGGCGGTGGTTAACTAACCTGATCAACCTGAGGACTAGCTGCCTTGATGAAGTCCACAGGGAAGGGTGGTGGTCCACCAAGTGGATTAAATCCCACTTGAATCCATCTTGATGGAGGGGAGCAGCTTCACCCATCTTGGCCTGGGGCTGAGGAGGACTTTGCATGCTGAAAGAGCTCAGGACCAGAAAGTGACTTGCGGAACTGGATCAGTGGTATGGGTGTCATACTACGATGCAGTAGACAGATGAAAGGCCATTTCGCTATATTCTCAGGACAGTCTTCATGGCTGATTGCCATGATGATCACCAATATTTGGATTTGGATACAGCAACAGGAGGAGAAGAAGAAAGTAGCTTCTTGAAGTTTTGAGAAGTTGGAGACTCCACAACTAAGATATGTTAAAATAAAGCTTTCTGACTACCCTGTGTGCAGGATTTATTTTCATTTTTGTAAGATTTTGTAACTGTTTGTGTTGCCTCTGGGATTCCAGGATAACAGCCAGGAAGAATTCTTGAAATATCTGGTTCATTCCTATTCATTTAATGTACATTGTTATGGAAAATAATGATTGCTGTGGTCAAGAAGCTCATTTTGCTCAGTCAGTACAGCAGTTAACTATTATTTTATTTTTGTTGCTATTAAATGTTATCAGGCCATTCCCAACTCATGGTGACCCTATGAATTAATGACCTCCAAAAGGGTCTTGTGCTTCATAGCCCTGTTGAGCTCTTGTAAATGGAATATCATGGCTTTCTTTGTTGAGTCAGTCTATCTGATGTTCAGTCTGTCTCTTTTCAGTTTCCCTTCAAATTCCTTGGCCTGGCTGTCTTCCCCAGTAAGTCTTGTCTTTTTATGGAATGCTTAAAGCACATGACATTCAGTTTTTGCTTCTAGGGAGAGCGCAGACTTGATTTAATGAAGCACAAACTTAATTTGTCTTTCTGATGATTCATGGTAGCTATAAAACTTTCTTTCAATAATATAACAATTGTGTGTCAAAAAGACAATTTTGACTCATGTCAGCCTGTTCCATGTTTTTGACGTGAACGTCTTACGTTTTGGTTGGGTGGTCTGGCAGCTTTTGCAGTGTAATGAAAATCATGTACTTTTGAGAGCTGCAACACCAAAACTACGGCACCCACGAAAATAAGGGTTATGTCATTTGAAAGATCGTCTCTGTGACTTTAAGAATTGGTAGAATTCAAAAGCTGAAAATGCAAAGCGATGAATCATCGCTTTCGGAAGTAGCATAGGAAAAGTGACAGTTTTGCTAGGGGGCAGCGAAAAAACTACCCAACCAATTCAGATGATCGAAAGTGTGTTTGAAGAAGGAAAGGTTAACCTTTGTGGTGACACTTTCAGATTTGGAATTGGACTTCGGAAAAATAATCTATAAAGCATTTTACAAAAATCCACTCAAACACGGTCACAAAAACCCAATAAATGGAGGGAAAACCAATTTAGAAATTGAATATGACAACTTCCAGAGGTGGATACAGTTCACATACAACATGTGGAGAAAAATGATGCCATAGCAGGAATCCACAAAAAACATATTGAGGAAAAACATGACTTGTAAAAATGACATTTCTGCAGGGGGGTGGGGTGGCGGTGATCCAGCAAAAAAACCCCACAATCAATTGACCAATCAAAGTGATCCAAAGTGCACTTGAAAGAGGACATAATAACTTTTCTTTTGACACTTATACAATTTGGATTGGACTTCAGAAACATTTTTTATGAAGGTTTAAAACAAAATAAAAAACCACTTTCTTTCTAACCTTCTTTCCTTCAAAAAAAGTATCTCTCCACACCAGAATACATAAATTGGTGTGAGAATGGCTATAAACTGTAGCAAGTTTCTCCTTTGAAGTCATAACCACTTTCCCTTTTGGTTTTCCCTCTTATTGAACAACTGCTTTCAAGGAATCGTGAAGGAAAAACTCTTTTTCTTCGCGGTTTGACTATTGAAATATTTATTAAAAATAGATCCTTTGCAGTTATTCACCTGTGGTGAATTGTTGTGTGTACAGTGGGCTGCTTATGGACACGTGTGCATAGTGGGTGGAGTCAGGGAGAATGGAAAATAAAGGTTAAAAGCACCTTTATTGAAAAATAAAATATTAAAAATTAATAAACACAAATGAAATTGGGATTTATGGTTTTAACACAACGTAGCAGTTCAAAAGCAAGAAATTGCAAGAAGATAAATAGGGACCACTTTGGTGGGAAGGTAAACAGCATTCCATGCCTGCCACATGTCCATGGAAATGTCTGCAGACACAGACAGCGCTGGCTCTTTGGCTATAAACAGAGATGAGCACTGAAACCTAGAGTTGGATATGACTGGCTTTCGATCAAGGATGACATTTCCCTTAGCTCAGAAAACCTTAGATTTTATGAACATTTTATGAAAAACTTTAATTTTATGAATGTAATGTCTTTATTTTCCCCCATTTGAAACATCACCCTTAACTAATGAATGAAAGAAAAGAAATAAATGAACTAATGAGCATAATTCAACACATTGAATTGATGCACTAAATCCCTGATGGTAGTGTCCTTAGACTCTACCTGCCACCTTTTCTTAGCTAGAGAATCCACAGAGGTATTTTCCCAGTCTCTTTCTGGAGACATCTTGCAACTGTACAACTTGCCCAAAGCTCCACAGGTTGGCTCTTCTTCCAGGAGGTGCAGTGGGGAATTGAACTCTCTGGTTCTGCAGCCAGATACCTAAAGCACTGACTTAAGTGGTTCCCAGTCTGTCTGTCTGTCTGTCTTTTTCTTTCTTTCTTTCTTTCTTTCTTTCATTCAATATTAGACACTAGTGGTAAGCCATTACTGTGTGCGGTAAAAAGATACAACTAGCAATTCTCACCAGCCCCAATCTAAATCAAGGACTGTACCACCAAATCCCAAAACCAAATAAACTAATAAAAAGGCAGTGATTAAAAGTATATATAAATTCAAATTAGACAGCTCTATTAAGGGAAAATGTTCTTAAAGGCCTCCTTATAATAATAATTTCATGTCACAAATTATTCTGGGTTATAATGATTTTTGCTAGTGAAACTCTGCTCAGGGGATGCCTGAATGAGGCTCCTTTCATGTCCTCAAGATCTTTTCCCTACCGAAGTGGTCCCTATTTATCTACTTGCAATTTTTCCTTTCGAACTGCTAGGTTGGCAGGAGCTGGGACAGAGATGGGCACTCAATCCATCATGCAGTACTCGGGACTTGCTGGCCTTCCAGCTAACGAGGCAAGCATCTTAACCACTGAGCCACCGCAGTCTCTAAAGGCCTTCTTGAAAAGATACAATGAATTCAAGTAAATACATCACAAGCTACATTACATTAATACTTTTATTTGTTAATTAATTTATTAATAACTAACAACTTTAATATGTTTCCAAATATTTATAAAATACACAAGAAATATTTTATGCATAACAAATGTTCAATTGCAATCCTTGAGTTTATTTTGAGCCACATAGGTATTGGAAATCAGGTTCAACTGATGCAAGATGCAGTCTATCTGGAACTGCAATCAGTTTACTACATAATTTATTTTTTTATAAAGTTATAAGAAGAGAAAGCCATCTTTATGGGCTCTGTATGGTAAATTGGAACAGAAACGTAAGTGCCTTGTAAGTAAGCTGTTTTTATTCTCTGCTGATATCTTCCCAAAAGTTATTAAGTGATTTTTCTTTGAATGCAGCTTTTCAAGTATTTTTGTACTGTATTACTCAAAAGTTTGATCAACTTTTCTTTTTCCTTGATTGATAATCTGGCAACTCAGAAATCTTCTTCAAAGAGATTTGAAATCCAGTTTTTCTCTTCTCCGGGTTTTGAGAAGTACTTCTCAAAAGATAATTTTAGTCTTTTCAAGTGTTCAGTCATGTTCTTGTTCATTTCCTGGGAGACCTGTAGTTTGTTCTCAGATAGGAAATTGTATAAAGTTTCAGATACTTCAGGTTTGTTTTTTCAGTACATGTCCTCTAAAATCTAACATTTAAATCATAGATTCAATTTTGTCTGAAACTTTGATGATTGTTATCATCATCATCATCATCATCATCATCATCATCATCATCATCATCATCATCATCATCATCATCATCATCATCATCATCATCATCATCATCCATGGATCTTGTGTCTAAGTTTAAATGTCTGTGTAAAGACTTTACCATGAGAGAGCTACCTTACTTCTGTATGAAGGAGCAGGATAGAATGAAGACTCCTCATCCTTTTACACAGTCCTTTGAGAATCCTTGAATTTATGGACATTGACTTTACAAAATTAACCAGTTTAACATCTTATTTATTATTTATTTATTTATTGAATTTCTATAACACCTATCTGGGTGTTATCCCACTCTAGGTGGTGAACAAGCAGAAAACCAATAACAGCATGAAGGCCTTCGTGAAGAACGGCTAGTAATACATCAGGGAGCTGCTTAGATGTTGTTCTTTGCCTATGGGTGCAGCATGACTCCAGGTTATATTAGGGGCTATGGTGAAAGCCAGAGTAAAAACCTGACATATATTTGCCCCCATCAATGCATAGCCCACAACAATTAGACCAATTAATGTCCTTTTCTTTGAAATAACAGTCAGTTACATCCTCAAAAGGCTTTCCTTTAACTTCATTGCCTTTCAAAAAGAGGTTGCTCCTCTATCTGTGGTTTCAGTGCCCACAATTTCACTTACTCACAGTCTGAAAATATCGTGTGAAAAATTCCAAAAAATACGTAATAAATACGTATTTCTAAGATGGCTCAAGTGGTTAAGACGCTGAACTCGACTGGGAGGTCCAAGTTTAATTCCTGAGTACTTCATGATGAAGTGAGCTCCCCTCTCTGTCCCAGCTCCTGCCAGCCTAGCAGTTTGAAAGCAAGAAATGGCAAGGAGATAAATAGGGACCACTTTGGTGGGAAGGTAAGCAGTGTTCCATGCACTCAAGATGTTGAGGCATGCCTGCCACATGTCCACAGAAATGTTTGCAAATGCAGACAGTGCTGGCTCTTTGACTATAAACAGAGATTAGCACTGAACCCTAGAGTTGGATACAACTGGCTTTCAAGCAAGGGTGACCTTTTTCTAAGGTCCATGACCAGAATTGGTCGCTGGATGCCTCTCTATACAATTTAATGCTGAGTAACAATCTTCCAGGTTTCCACAGGAGCCATTTCATGAACACACTTGAAGTTTAACATAGGCATTTCCGCCACCACACCCCAGATATATGACTCCATTAGGTATACTAACATGCAGTGTTCACTGCTTTCTGTGGTTTTAGGCATTTATGGAAGATATCCCCCACAGATATTTGGAAAGGAGGGGCAACCTGTACCTTTCAATAATAAGCAAAACAGCAAAATAAGCAACATCTGTGCTTTCATCAACTTCAATAGCAGAACATCTACTATTTTTAATTCTACCTGTTACTGTTGCTTCAATTTCATCAGACATGTCCTGAATTCTTCATGCCATTGTATTGTTTGAAAGAAAGATAGTGCTCATTTAACTCCCATATTATCCTCAAAGCATATACAGAACAGCATGAGTTTATACTAGAGAAATTAAATTCTCAGCTATACTATGATTCTTACCGCATCTAGCCATGTGGTAACCAATATGATAGGATGGTTCACATGTATTTTTGGTATCCTCATTAGGTGACATAACAGTGGAGTAATTGTACACACACATCTTCAGGGGAAAGGAACCAATCTTTGTAGTTGTCAGTGAAAACAACCTGAGTATGTTTTGTCTGGTTTCTTTATATTGAGGGTTATTCTTGGACTATGAGAAGCAACCATGGCTATTCTACATACAGGGGGGATTGGCATATTTATTACACATAGAAGAATAGAGGGTCCCCATTTATCATTCCAAAACCTATATTGCTTTGTTTGGGTTTTCTTGATTTTTTAAATTACTCATTCTGAATACGGTTATATTTTCCTTCTTTCATTTATGGGTGTTGGGGGATGGGTGATGTGCCACCACCAAAAATATGGATCACAGAAGTCCTCCCAAGTCTGTTAAATGAACCTTGCCACAACACTCTCATGTGCTTTCCCAAGCCACACTCTAGCAACTCATTATCAGTTTAGTCTCGCATGAAGTAAGTGACTCCATCTCAAATACCTGGGGGTACACAGCAGCAGACATCTACCCAGTTCTTATGTTGGCCCACCCCACTCCATCACACACACACACACACACACACACACACACACACACACACACACACACACACACACACACACACACACACACACACACACACGTGTGTGTGTGTGTGTGATGGAGTGGGGTTATGTGTAGACCTGGACATCTCCCAGCCTGGCTCATTTCCTAACCTCCTTCCTCCTCTCTAGCCCTTCTTCTGGAGATGGATTTGACCCACCCATTGAGGGCTATGGAAGGTTGCAGACACTTGTCAGGAAGCTCTTATGCTGAAACAACACCCGAGGTGGATTATTCCAAAATCCCCTCTAGAACTCACCCAAAACTCACGGCAAGGAATGTATGTTCATCATTCTCTCAGCCCACACCTGGCTGAACAAACCTGGGACCTATCTGCGTACAGAGCCCAGCCAAATTAATAGTAGGGATGTAAAAATGTAGTGTTAAAAAGAGGCCAGTGGACTTATTGTATCTTACCCTGCATCCCAATTCCAATGAACACATGTTGATTGAAGAAAATAGTTTTATTGAAGGTGCAGCATGGTTCTTGATGAATCAGGTTACAAATCTCAGCATAGAAAAATAACCTAATCAAAATTCGCTTTTAGAGAAAGAATGCTTTCAGACATATCCTCCCCTAAATAAATAAAAATTATCTATCTGTTCTAAGTTACCATAGTTAAGACTTCCGGATAAGGTCTGTTTGGATGGCCTTCCTCCCCCCATATTGGTGTTTCCTTGTTGACCACCAGATTCAAACTTCCTCCAGCACTATCCTTGACTCTCGCCAGGTATGAGGTGAACCTGGGTAATTAGCATACATCCAATCGGTTCCCCGTGTTGGGGTAAACAACTCTGGCCCTATTGATGAAGCATGGCGCCTCCCAGTTTGTCTCTTTCCATCCTGGTCCCAGGGAGTGAAAACAAACAGGTGGCCTTTTGCTAGCACAAGAAGCCACATTTCTACTATATCTAAAACCTAATCAACTCAATTTTGGATATGTGAAGGACTTGGGGCCTCATTATATCACAGCTCTCACACAGGTTTTGTCCAATCTGTAATGTATACCTCCTTTGGCTTCCCCGGGGTTTACATGGACACAGGCCAGTCTTTCTCCTCTACAGAGCTATAGAAATCTCCCCAGAAATCCAGTTATGTTTGTAGATGCTGTATGTAGTTTTTCACAGCATTATTTAATTTTTCGAACAACCTAAATGGCTTGGTTGTATCCTTGGGAGTAAGTGTACTCCAGGTTGAGAATCATTTCACTGAGCTATCTAGACAGCCATCCCTCTTCTAAAAATGCCACATTTCAAATTAAACCTCCCCCACCACCACCACCACCCCTGTGAGCTTGCTTCACTGGCTATTTTTCATTAACAGGTACTTCTTATTTTAGTACAACTGTAAGAAATTAATATACAGAACATCTGGCCAGTCTTTTGACCAGCCACTTGGCCAACTGTAATTCCGGTGATTTGCTGAGGAAGGGTGGCATCCACAGGGATTTTGCATGTCGCATTATGTACTGTTTAAGAGGCCTATGAAGTGCAGCAGAGTACACACTTAAAGCTATGGATAAATAGCTATAAAGCAATAAAAAGTATTTGGTATCTCAAGTACATATTTGTTATGGAATAAGTAGGGATGGAGGCTAGTGTGACCTTCTAGAAGTTTGTTGAGTTATAGCTCCTGCTGGCCCTTCCTACTGGCTGCGCTAACTAGAGCAGGGTAGAACTTGTTTAAATACTGTACTCCCAGTGGAATAAATGGATGAGGAAGAGACCAGCTGTATCATGTCTCTTCATTTTATCCTCATGTTTGCAAAAGAAAGACAAGATCTGTCTTCCAAGTCTGCATACCCTCTGTCCCTCTTTAGCAACATATTTTCGGTACCTTGAAGGTACTGTATTGTCTTTCTTATGCTCACTCAAAGAAACTTAACTCATGAAAGCTCAGTTTCTCTGCATGCTAAACAATCGAGCACATATTTCTCTGTCTGTGCACACTCTTAGCATTTCTGTGGATGAGACATGGCTTCCTGGCTCCTGACCCCCTCGCTATCATTTAGGACCCACTGCCTGTCCTTGTGGAATGGCTACATCTTGCCCACAATCAGAAGAGATCAGCCTTTAAAAAGAGCCCTTTTCCATCTGCTTTGCTAGGAGGTTGGCACTCTGTGGTGGCCTCAAGCAGCAGTGGTGTCTGTTACATGCTGGGCAAAAGCAGTGGAAATGTTAACAGGTAGAGTGACAGCACATGGGAGGCTGCCAATATGCCTTGGCTGAGGGAGGCAGAGGCCAGCTTGTCACAAACGAGGACGCCTCCATTGCGGGAAAGTTGGAGTGGCTTCGGAGGCCAGAGGTATTCCTAGGCCAGAGCCAGGCCTTGTCGCCTCCCTTTTCCAGTGACCTTAGAAAATCAGCACCTTGTTTTGCTGCCCCATTGTTTCTAGGTCACAAGCCCATCTGGGTTTACTGAATGTGAGGAAAGGGGCCAGTGACCATGAGCTGACCTAAAGCACAAGTTTAGAGGTGTCACAAGGAAATTGATTGGGATCAGAGTGGCACAATTCTCTCTGTGTGAACCTCACCCTGGCTGCAAGCTTTCTGTCTTTTTACCTCCTCAGTTACTGTCAGTTCCTTTAGGGAACAATGATATCCTTGCCTCTCTTCCACTGTGGGAGAAGGATATTTTTGCCGGGGGGGGGGGGGGATGGCATAGGGAGGGATGAATTAAATCAGAAATTCCCAACCTAAGGCCCATGGGCCAGATTTGGCCTGTGGTGCCATTTCATGTGCCCCCCTTGGAGAAACAAAATGGCCACCCCTTGAAGCTGTTGGGATGAAATGACAGTCCCCATCATGCAGGCCAAAATGGCCATCCGGTCCCCGAAGCTGAATGAGTAGGCATATTTGCTATGGAGCATTTGCTCTTTGTTTGGGTTTGTAGCCTACAGCACCAATATTTGCCTGGGAAGATTACACATTGATTTAGGATGAGTCCAGGTGTAATTTCTGCACTGGCACAGCTGGCTGTGTTCTAAACTCACAGTGTGAACACAACTTTGTAACTGTCAGTACACAAGTCTGCAGAATCATACAGTGTATTTGTGTGGAATCTGGCAAGTTCTCCTTGTACTGCAGGCTTGTTTAACATCCATTTTCAAGAGGCAGATTCTCATTTATGAATCTTTATGTGGAACGTCTACTTTGAAAACATTTTGGTTGCTTTCTGTAGGCCCTGGGTAGTTTCTGCATGTGTGTGTGTGCATGTGTGCATGCATATACATACACTTAAAAGGGCACATTTTTATTAACATGTTCTTTCTGTCTCTCTAACCACCTCAAATCCTAAACCCATCCACAGCATAAACCATATTAACAATCGGGTTTTCCTGCTCCAACTGTGTGTGTTTGTTTACTCACCCGATTTCATGCTCCCACTTGGTGCCATGACTAGTTTTATTAAGTTCTCTGCCTCCCCTCTAAAACAAGGTTGAGTCACGTGTGGCCCTGAAGACGTGATTGACTGATGAACTGACTGATTGGATTGAGCTTGTTGTGTTGTTGGTGTTGTGTGTGTTTCATAGCAGAGACACACACCCTTCCTGGCATATGTCCTTTCTGCAAGTTTTTCTCCTTACATAATGGATGTTTCTTTATCATTTCCCCCATTTTATGCATATTCCTTGTATTGTTTTGAGTGATGAATGACATGGTGAAATTCTCAGAAACACAGATTTGGTAGACACATGTACTGTTAGAGTAGCTCACCAAGTGTGACAGGCACAAATTTGGTAGATTTGTACAGAAATTTGGACCTGACACATTTCTCCAACATCTCTACCTCTACAGTCTGCCAGAAAATCTCCCTTGATGAACTTTTTTGAAATGAATGGGAGACAACGGCAATAACACATCCCATTGTACAGAGTAAGATAGAGGCTGTATTTTGGATTTTACTGCCACAGGCCCCCACACACTTTGGGCTGGCTCTCCTTAAACTGGGGTCCTCAACCTTTTTAAGCCAGGGCCCAGGTCATGCTCAGACTGTTGGGTGCCCGGACTGGTGGTCCCCTAACCACCCCAAGCCCCCCACACCCCAAAAAAGCCCCCCACAGCTCCCTTGCTTACTGGCCTGGAGGAGCTGTGTTGCGTGAGTGGAAGAAATGCGCTCACAGCTGCGAAAAAGGCCCCCACTTCCACCGGTGCTTCCGCCTCCTCAATCCTTGTCTCTTCCACTTGGGTTGGCATGTCCCTAATAGCACTCCATAATGAGGGCACGGTCCAGATGATTTGGTGCCACGGTCCAGATCTGGTCCATGAGCCATAGGGCTGAGGATCCCTGTCCTTAAGCCTCATCCTCCTCCTGCTGCCTATTTGTAATGTAAATACAATTAAAAATAAATTTAAAAGGGACTTAGTTGTTTGGTCCATATGGGGAAAAAAGTAGAGCTAGGGCATGCTTTTATAGGGTCACCAAAACATCAACAACAATCTAAGAGTGGCACCTGGGCTTTCAAGCGATTCTGAACTGTTTGTCAGATTGAGAGTTGCAAATCCTAAACTCTCCATCATGCTGGCCTTTGCAAAGCACCTAACCAGGCTGGAGAAGTTGGATGCTTCACAGTAACAGCAGGGTAACCATTTGCTATCATCTGGTAATTAATTCCCTGCAATGTCACCTTTCCATATTCTTCAAAGAGGTAGTTTGACAGTGGCCAGAGCTGCAAAGGAATCAATAGCTGTCTCCAAAGTCACCTTTCCTGTTGCTGGGCTGGCTGCAGTGACAGTCCTCTTGCTTGAGACTCCTACACCTCGTGAGCTAACCTTCCCTCCTCCTGCCATAGCAAAGGTAAAGGTCTCCCTTGCTTGAAAGCCAGTTGTATCTGACTCTAGGGGCAGTGCTCATCTCCGTTTACAGTCCAAGAAACCGTGCTGTCTGTGTCTGCATACGGTTTCATGGTCATGTGGCAGGCATGATTAGATGCCAGAGCACATGGAATGCTGTTACTTTTCTCACCAAAGCATTACCTGTTTATCTACTTGCAAATTTTTGCTTTTGAACTGCTAGGTTGGCAGGAGCTGGGGCAGAGGATGAGTGCTCATTCCATCACACAGCACTTAGGTCTCGAACTGCTAACCTGCCCACCTTCCGATTGTCTAGTAGTTCAGTGGCTTAATCGCTAAGCCACCGCAGCGCTTCCATAGCAAAAGGGTTGGCTGGATTGTGTACCTTGCTGGTGCCCTTTTGCCAAAGTGAGTTCATATTTTGTTGATCTCCAAGAAAGACTCATTCTGGGGAGAGAGAGAAAAATAGACCACCTCCCCCATGGACATGTACAGTCAAACCTCACATAAAGAGCGCCTCGCTTAAAGAGTAACTCGCATAAAGAGCAGAAATTTCTCTGAATGTTTGCTTTGCTTAACAAATAAAATCAACCAAAAACTCGCTTAACAAATAAATCGGGTTCACAATCCCCCCCCCCCACAATTGGTCACTTACAATGGCGTTTCGCTTAAAGAGCAAACTCGCTTAAAGAACAATCCTGTGGAACGCATTATGCTCTTTAAGCGAGGTACAACTGTACTTTGGTTTTCTCTGCAATTCTTGTTGTTTTGCTTTTCTTTCTCCAAACAGTGGAATGTTTACAGAGTCAGGGACCCTTGGAAAAGAGACTGAAGGATGTAAGAGTGTTTTTGTTTTAAACAAGGCTGAGCTGGATCAAAGATCCATCCATTGGAAAGAATGCTCTGCCTCCCATGGTTGCCAGTCAGATGGTTCAGAGAAGCAAATAAGGAGGACAAAAGGTGACAGCTCCCCTGCCGCTGGTCCTCAAGCCTACGGACAGTGAAAGTTGTGCTGAGTGATTATAGTGAACTGCAAGTAATGGATAGCTTCGGTGAAGTATAAATACCTTTGTGGAAGGAAGGGGGGATCCAAAAAGACCTGTAAACATGCCCTTCATGGTATGTTGAAAAGCTGAGGAGAACTGTTAGCCAATGAAATAAGATGAATTTATTTGCAAAAATGATTAATCAATTAAGGTGTAGATCACTTTGGGGAAATTGAGACCGCTGGTAGAGCATCTTTTCAACTCCATTTCCCAGCCATCACTCAACATATGGGACAATGGCCTGATCTCATTCAGACCCCATGATGGACCTTTCAGTCTATCTCAGTGGTTCCTGATGTGAGGACTACGCCTCACTGGGGGACTTCAATTCCCAGAAGCCTAAATCAGTACATTGGTTGATCAATGCTTTGGGGAATTGACTTAGCCTTCTGGGAGTTGAAGTCCAAAACCCAGAGGTTGGGGAAAAACTGGTCTATCTGTACGACTTCTACTTTGGAAGGCTGAGTTGAAGCAGTTTCCTTGGTGGACAGAAGGGTTGCTTTAATAGCTATAGCAATTCCACTTATAAACTTCCCCATAGCACTTGGTGCACTATCTGGGCAGTAATTACAGGTATTTAGCATTTTGCCTCAAAAACCCTGGGTACTCATTTTACCAACTTTGGAAGGTTGAGTCAAACTTTGATCCCAATCGAACTCACAGTGTTTTGGCTGCACTACAGCAGTTTAACCACTGCACCACCAGGGGGATTTTAAGGGGGATTGCTGCCATTAAAGCAACCCTTTGTGGTGTGATCAGGTGTGCTTTTTCATAGATATTTCATTGCACATAATCAAACTACGCTGCTCACATTTGCCTGTTTTAAAGATGTTGTAAGATAAAACACACATTTGATCAACTGGAGCAGCCAGCCAGTTATTCTTGTGTTTCAATGATTTAGCTCACCCACACCAAAATAACACCAAAAACCAAACAGGGAGTGCAGAGTGCCAGTGAAGGGAAGTTTCATAGCTCTTGGCAGGGGTAGCAATTTTTTCCCTTACTTTTTGGCCTCTCTATCCAAATAAGCTCCTCCTCAGTGATCTTTGGGACTTGGAAAAGTTTCTTTGGGACAACCAACTTTAAGCATCCCAAAAGTTCATGCTGGCTGGAAGATGCTGAGAGCTTCAAAAAAGTAACTTCCAAGTTGGAAGGGATCCTTTTAAGCTACATGCCCCCATGTAGGACTTGAAGCAAGCCGAGGTCTCATACCTAAAATGTGTGTTACATGGTGAAATAATTTATTGTAACATCTTGGATCCAGCGCTGATTGTAAGCTGTAGTGCAGGAGTTATCAACCTTTTAAAGCTGGAGTCAGGGTCAGGCTCCCTCAGACAGCTTCAGGGGGCGGACAGCCATTTTGCCCTTCCTCCACCACATGGCACTTCCAGGTGTGGTGGAGGCAGTGGGAGGCCACATGAAATGGCGCATCTGGCCCATGGGCATCAGGTTGAGAATCCCCACTATAGAGTGTTGGGAGAGAGTGAATATTTCCTCTCCCTCCTTGATTATTCTGGTTTGTTAATGCTGTTTAGATTTCATGATCCTGTCTGAGGCAAATTTATGGTCAGCGAGAGCAAACAGGTGTACACACTCACACGGCAGTCCACAACTTTGCTGTCCTTTAAATAGAACACACACACAGAGGTGTATATACCAGGGGTGCCCAGACTACAGCCCGTGGGCCAGATCCAGCCCGTGGGCCGTAGTTTGGGCACCCCTGGTTTAAGCAGGGAAAATGGCAGCCTAAAAAAATCTATCTGATCCTGTTGCAAAACAGGTTGCAAGGCATGTTTCACTTCTGCTTCTGGTGGGAGGAACCACATGACTGGCCCGCTAAACCATGTGACTTCCCTGCTGAATCACATGACCTGTCTGAAAAGTTTGGGCACCCCCGATATATACAGTATGCAATATGTGCACGTTGAGTGTGGCCCTTTAGAATTCTCAGTGGCCTCCACCACAACCCTCTTCACAACTTCCCCAAATGATGTGGTCCCCAAAGGGCAAATTGTGCTTCTGTGGGTGCTGCTATATTCCATTTTTATGTAAATCCCACCCCCAGGTGTGTTCCTGTTAGCAATGTGCCTCCACCATGGCTTTCCTGTGGCAGTTGAACAATTCCTTTAGTGCTTCGTAGCAGCCTGGATGCCCCCAGACTAGTGCTGGCCACCCTGGGGGGCGAGGAGGGGGGTGGTTTGGGGTTGAGAGATGAAATCCAAAATAATACCTATTCCACGTTGCACTTTGGGACCAATGAGCCCCTTGTAAGTACTCACAGCAGTTGATCCTGTGCCAGAATTGAAACTGTTCCTCTGGTTTCAATAATCCTGCCCATAAGAGTAAACTGCCTTGCAATCTCTTCTTAGCAGCTAATTCCACAGGGAGCTGACTGGAGAGAGCCCATTGGAAAACCAGTGTAGTTTAGTGAACAGAGTGATGGATTAAGTCTCAGAAGACCAGCTTTCAAATTCCTGTTGGGCCATGGAACCTTACTGGAACAGGGGGAGCACTGGTAAAACCATTCCTTAAATATCTCACATACCATAATACGTAGCTCAGTTAGGGCTGCAATAAGATAGATGTGGCTTTATGGCACAATACAACAAATACCAAAGAAACACATAGACATCCTCCCTTTCACCATTATTATGTCTTTTTCTCATTTCCGATAAAAACTAGACATTGCTTGGTATGAATACACAGGCATTAAAAACATTTTCTGAAGATACTGTACCTTGTAATTTATATTCAAGGCTAATAGATTATTTTCTTCTCTATTAGAAAGTGCTGTGTGCATGTTGATTCGAGTATGTTTATCACTGTTTTAAATAAAGACATAGTATTTTGAATAATGACTGCTACATCTTAGTTCTACTAATTTTTCCCCCAACTAAAAGTTTATTTCAGTTTGCATTTGCATAGTTTTTAAATACAGAAAATGTGTGGAAATGTATACCCATTGTTACATTTGTTTTTTGTGATAAAGCCTCTCCCCCCTCCCCACACTGTATATGTTTTTTGCAAGTATCTCCTACTTGGTTTCTCTTCATATAAACATTCTTGAATTAAATATTTGACTTGTGTGTTGCATTGGACAACTGTCTGAAGTGTAGATTTGGTGTATCAATTGAGGCTTTCCCCTCCAGTGAGGATGAGTTTGGAGATCGGTCATCTAGTGAAGTGTTGATAGCAAAGTCATAAATAGACCATGACTTTGAATTATGGTTTCTGAGGGGCCAGAACTAACTAACTAACTAACTAACTAACTAACTAACTAACTAACTAACTAACTAACTAACTAACTAACTAACTAACTAACTAACTAACTAACTAACTAACTAACTAACTAACTAACTAACTAACGCTCACACACACACTAACTAACATACACACTAACTAACACATACATACATACACACATACACACATACATACATACATACATACATACCCACCCCCCTCTGGAGAACAATATTCCCAATTCTGGTTGGTTTCCAACCTTAAAATACAATAAAATATATATAATAAACCTTCCAGTGATGACAACTATAATAAAAAAATACATAATTTGGGTCCAAAAAACAAGACAAATTCGATATCCAGATATCCTTAAAACTCTCCCTAAATACAGTAAAACCTCACATAAAGAGCACCTCCCTTGGAGACTAATTCGCTTAAAGAGCAGAATTTTTTCTGAATGTTCGCCTTGCTTAACAACTAAAACCAACCAAAAACTTGTTTAACAACTAAATCAGGGTTCACAATCCCCCATCAGAAGTCACAGTCAGTCACTTATAATGGTGTTTTGTTTTAAGAGCAAACTCACTTAAAGAGCAATCCTATGGAACGCATTGTGCTCTTTAAGCGAGGTACAGTACCACTGTATACAAGTTTTCAAAGGTTGTTTGAGGATATCCAGAGTGGGAGTCTGATGCGGCTCTGCCAGTAGATTATTCCAAGTAGCTGCCACCAAGAAGGCTCTTTTCTTAGTTATGGTCTTCCTTGCCAGTCTTGACCTTGGCACCTGGGGCTCTGTATTGCAAGAGGTGATGTCAGCTGTAGGTCTTTTGGGAGAGGCATTCCTCAAGGTAACAGGGTCCCAAACCGTTTATAGCTTTAAGTTAATATTTTGTGCCTGATATGTTATACCACTGGAAGTTAGTGTAGACAGGCCAATGTTGGGGTGATTTGATCAGTTTTTCCCCACTCCCAAAATCAACCCTGTGTAATCTGTGTCTGGGACAAGGGCATTACAGTAGTCAATTCTTGAGACTACCAGTACATGGACCAGTGTTGTCAGAGATTCACTGTCCAACTATGGGTGCATTTCAGCAATCTGTTAAAGGAGGGGAAATGCAGGTCTGGTCATGGCAGCTACCTGGGATGCCACATATTCAATGCTGGATCTGGAATAACACGCAAACTGCAAAGTTGGCTCCTCAAAGAAATCCACTCCACCTAAAGAGGGAACAAGCCCTCTCCCCCCCCCCCCAAGTCAAGCAAAGGGCCCACCAAACAGCAAGACCTCCATCTTGTCAGGATTCAGACTCAATCTGTTAGCCTTGGTTCATTCCATTATTGAGGCCAAGCAGTTCTCAAGGCATTGGACTGTATCCACAGACGAAGATGTAAAGGAGAGATGGAGCTGTGTGTCATCAACATTTTGATGACAGTAGATTACAACACTCTGAATGACCTCACCCAAATGGCTTTACATATGTATTAAATAACATCAGAGAGATGATTTAGCCCTGAGGAAACTGCATAATGGAGTATTCAAAGGGACAAAACAGCCTCCCTGAGTTGAATCTTCTGGCCTTACGCACTGAACTGCAGTTCTCAGTGTTTTCTGGAGAAGAAAGACACTCAACAGTGAGTGGACGTATTAGCAGTTCACAGACTTCTGCTTTGAAGTGGTATTTAGAATGAGTGGTTATGTTCAGTGGACAAAAATTTTACTTCCACACTGTGGGCGGAGCCAACATCATAGGTGGAGCCAACATCATGATGTCATGGGCAGAGCCAATGACGTGGGTGGAGCCAACATAAAAAACCCCCATAAAAATAAGTACACATAAAAATACAAATTAAATAGACATAAAAATACATAAAAATACACATTAAAACACATAAAATACACATTAAAATAAATACACATTAAATAGACATAAAAACACATTAAAATACAAATTAAATACACATAAAACAAATTGAAATACACATTAAAAATAAATACACATTAAATAGACATAAAAACACATAAAATACAAATTAAATACACATAAAACACATAAAAATACACATTAAAAATAAATACACATTAAAATACACCCACCCACCCCACACCCAAAGGTGAGTCATTTACTCACTGGGGAGCAGGCTATAGGGATCTTCAGGCTAGCAGCTTCTCTTCCTCCTCCCCGCTTGGGAGGATAGCAAGGAGGCTGCGCATGCACGCCAAGTGCTATAGGCACACATGCATATCAAGCGCTTGGCGCACATGCACAGTGGGGGAACCAGTAAAAAGGTAATCCCCCGAGGTGGTTCCCCCCCAAAGCCACTACTGGTTCTCCGGGACACCGGGAAACGTTGCTACCGATTCTGGCGAACTGGTGCGAACCTGTTGCTGCCCACCACTGGTTATGTTGCTATTTTATTTTCTCTGTAGTCCAAATTCTAAGGTGAATGTACTCCAGCAGTGGCTCAGAAATAGTTAATTTGTTGTGCCTGTTGTGCACTACCAGGATAATCCAGACACATATTTCCTTTCAGATTATGTTGTTTCTATTCCTGTTTAGCTAGCTCTTTACATATTCCCTGATTTACTACTGCTACGAATCATCTTATGCACTCCCCTTTATTTTCTTAATAACTTTAACAACAGTGTAGCTGTAGTAAATTAGAGAGTTCTGTGTACTATAGCTGTGGAATTACTGATGTTTTAGAAGCTGTTAAAAGAACGGCCAGCAGGCAGTCACACAGCAATACTGGCAACTAAAGATTAGCTGTAGGCATGTTGTTGAATAGCATTCCATCTAGCAGCCCTCATTCATGTCTTTGATAGACTTAGGGCAGAATCAGATTTTATACACAGTCCTTAATTAGAGCTGGATGGTGGAGAGAGATGATTTAGGGCCAGCAGTCTGCTGGGTATGTAAAATAAGGCTTCAGATGAAGAGGTTCTGGGGACCAGATCATCCAGCAAAGAATGCCAATTTGTAAAAGAAACACCTGCTATGACATTCAGACACTTGGTTCAAGATTTTCCCCTTTTAATCATGGGTTACATATAACACCAATTTATTTTTTTGCCTCATGAGAACACACTTCCTCATAACCTGAACGGTGGCTCCTTATCTTAGTGAAGATATCCATAGTGAAGGTATAGGTCTCCCTTGCTCAAAAGCTAGTCATTTCCAGCTCTAGGGTGATGGTGCTCATCTCTGTTTACAGCCAAAGAGCCTGTGCTGTCTGCAGACTTTTCTGTGTTCATGTGGCAGGCATGACTAGACACAGAACACTGTTTAGTTCCCACCAAGGTGATACTTATTTATCTACTTGCAATGTCTTGCTTCCAGACTGCTAGGTTGGCAGGAGCTGAGACAGAGATGGGAGCTCACTCAGTAGTGCAAAGCTCAAGTCTTGAAATGCAGATCTGCCGACCTTCCAGTCGTCAAGTTCAACATCTTAACCATTAAGCCACCACATTCACGAAGATATGCATACAATCCATCTAACACCATTGTAACCCTATTGGTAATAGCAAAGCACCCAACTGCTCATGCTGACGCTTATTTTTCTTGGATCTGTAAGAAATGAGCTGTCCCTGTCAGGAGAATTACATGAAACAGTTCTTGTTGGATTGTACCACTTCAGACGGAGGAAGGGAATGGCATGCTTGTATGTTCCTCTGTATAACTGGTAGAGGTCACATGAAGGGAAGCTCCTTGAACATAACAATCAAGGAGAAGCTGAAGCTCTGGCCAGTTTTCCTTCTGGGGGTACAGAGTCATTCCCTTCCAATCTAAAAGGATCTACTCTAACAGTAGACCAGCATATGTTGGTCTGTATGTTACTTCTTAAGTGTGCTTCAGTAGACACTAAATTTGCAATGTAATCTGTGCTGCATTCTCCCTTTCCCCTCTTCATGTTCCCCCCACCTTTAATGTATCTTAAACCTCCTGACCATGCGTAGGATGAAGTGGGAGTTGTTTAAACAGCTGCTGCACCTTCACTTCCCATCTCTGTGGAGGCGTGTGAAGTGGATCCAGATTATGCAAAGCAGGGGGGGGGGGAGTTGGACTGGATGGTCTATGTTACTGGCTGGGTTGAGGGCAAAAAGCTGCTCTTTCTTTATTTTCCTTATTGACATGCATCTTTAAAGCAAGGCGGCTCCCTTTTAGATGATGGGAAATTCTTGGCTTTCTAGCAAACGTCTGGAAAAGCCTGTGGGGCTTGGCTGTGGACCCTTTCAAGCTCATCCACTTTGAAAACTTTCTGCTGCTTGGCAGCTGACTGGAAATTTTTGTGACACCATAGCAGAGTCCTTTTCTGCCATTCCAGCAAGACCTCTTTATACCTGCACTATACCTGCAAAATCCCTGGTGACGCAGCGATTAAACTGCTTTACTGTCTGCAGCCCAAACTGCTGATATTGTGAGGCTCAAGGTTGACTCAGCCTTCCATCCTTCTGGGGTTGGTAAAATGAGGACCTAGCATGTTGAGGGCAAAATGCTATTTGACGTGAACTGCCCAAAGATTGCACTAAATGCTATGGGGTGGTAAATGAGTATAATGGCTATTGTTATTGCCACTAGGCTAGAATTACTGTAATGCAGCAGACTTGAAAAACCATAGGGATGTAAGAAGTGCAGAGGCCCATGTTCCTGATTCCTACAGGGGTTCACAAGATACCCAGGGGCGTAGCTACCGCCGTATCAGCCGTATCAATTATACTGGGCCCCCGGGTCACGGGGGCCCCCAACGTGCGTAAGTAAAACAAATGCAGAGCGGGAGGGAGGCGACGGCCAGGGAGCCTTGGGAGAGGGCGCCGGAAGCGGGCTGGGGGCAGGTGCCTTTCTGGGAGGCCTTAGGCTGCCCCCTCCCACCTGCCCAGGACAAAGAAGGGAGGGCAGGGCTCTCCTTTCTCCGCTGCTTCTGTCGCCTCCACTCACGCGAGAGAGCGGGGGTGCGCGCGCGGCCCCTGATGAACCAGGGACACTCGGACCGCCGGACGCTCTGGGACCTTCACTGGGGAGGGGGCGGCATGGGGAGAGGCCGCCGAGCGCTGGCGACGCCTCCGGCGGGACCGCAGCAACAGCAGCGGAGGGCACTCTGGCCCGGGAAGAGGCTGGGAGGGCTTTGACGGTCTCTCCCGCTTCCCCGGCCGTGGACCCGCCCTGCCAATGGTGGCAAAGGCCACGGGCAGCAGCCAGCAGCGCGGGTTGCAGCGGTTCCCACCTCTCCTGTTTCTGCCGAAGCCAACGTCATTGTGGGAAGGCCTGAGAAGGGACGGTCTCCTTTGGTGCCCCCCCAACCCCCAATTCCTCCTGCCCGTTACCCGCAAAAGGCTCTTCAGCGCCTGCCTGCTCGCCCTGGACAGGTTTTCTAACGGGAAGCAAAGAGATAACGCAAAGGGGAGGAAAGTTGGACCAAAGGTGGGAGGAGGGCCACGGGGCCCCCAACGTGCGTAAGCAAAACAAATGTTGTTGTTGTTCAGTCGCACAGTCGATTCCGACCCTTTGCGACCCCATGGACCACTGTCCTCCAGGCATTCCTGTCCTCCACCATCCCCCTCAACTCACTCAGCTCTGTGCCCATTATCTCCACAATACCATCTAGCCATCCCATCTTGGGCCGTCCCCTTCTTCTTTTGCCCTCTACCCTTCCAAGCATCAAGGCTTTCTCAAGTGAATCCTCTCTTCTCATTTGATGTCCAAAGTACTTTAGCTTCATCTTTATTATTTGACCTTCTAAGGAGCAGTCAGGCTTGATTTCTTCTAAGATTGACCCATTTGTTCTCCTCGCTGTCCAGGGTACTCTCAAAACTCTCCTCCAACACCACATCCCAAAGGCGTCTATTTTTCTGCGCTCCGCTTTCCTAATGGTCCAGCTCTCACAACCATACATTGCCACAGGGAATACCATTGCCCTGACTATGCGAATCTTTGTTTGCAATTTAATGTCTCTACTTTTCACTATGTTCCCCAGGTTTCTCATCGCTTGCCTCCCGAGAATCAGTCGCCTTTTTATTTCATGGCTGCAATCCCCATCTGCAGTGAGCTTTGATCCTAGGAAAGTAAAATCTGTAACTGCCTCTACTTCTTCCCCATCTATTTTCCAGGGACTGATAGGGCCTGTTGCCATGATCTTGGTTTTCTTGATATTTAGTCTCAAGCCAGCTTTGTAAAGCGTGCGTTCAAAAGTTGGCAACACCCTACATCGGTTATCGCAGGCTGCGGGATTTCCCCGTTTAAGTAATTTTATGCATTTTTTTCTTTTGTGAGAAATCTTTACCCTTCCTAAGGGCCCCCAAACAAATTTTTATACGGGGCCCCGCCAAGGCACGCTACGCTTCTGAAGATACCCCAATGGGAAACCCACACACAAGACACAGGGGCAACAGCTCCCTCCCACTTAGGCTTTCCATCAAGTGATATCGAGAGACATATTACCTCCAATGCTAGGAATAATATAAATGTATTCATTATGACTTGCTGCTATTTGTAGATGATATGTATGCTGCATTGTATTGCAAATCAGTCAATCCTAAAGGAAATCAACCCTGATTGCTCCTTGGAAGGACAAATACTGAAGCTGAAGCTCAAGTATTTTGGCCAACAAATGAAAATAGAGGACTCACTAGAGAAGGCCCTGGGGACGGCAGAGGATGAGATGGCTAGATGGCATCATTGACATGGGCATAGATCTGGGCGGACTACAGAGGGTGACAGATGACAGAGGAGCCTGGCAGTCCATGGGGTTGCAAAGAGTCGGACTCGGCTGTGTGGCTGAATAACAAAAATGCTGCATTGTGTTAATTTGAACCGTCACTTTGATTTAACATACAGTACGTAGGGTGGATGTGCTTTAATTCTTGTTCTTTTCTGATAAGAAAGTTATTGATGATTCATTCATTTATTCATTATATTTCATTTCATTTCTATACCATTCAACAGACTAAATTGTCACTCTGGGCAGTGAAAATGAATATATAAATAATATAACCCATCCATCTCCAACTCATCACCCCAACTATAAACCCATATGTTAAAAAGATAAAAGCAGTGGTAAGTTAATGTTTAAATGTAGTGATAAAAATCAAAAAATTAGCCAGAGGGCAGGGTGTAAGCAAAGGCCTTTTTGAAAAGTTCTGCATTGGCTAACTTGCAGGGTGTAGCGGAGGAAGAGGACCTGTCAAGCACATGGTAGGAGAATGTTCCATAATGATGGTGCCACCACTGAGAACACCCTATTTCTCATGGAAATCTTACTGACCTCCCTCAAAGTGGGTAACTGCAATCCCACATGTTTGGGGAAAACTGTTTGTCTGGGATAGTGACATTCTGCCAGGTAATGAGGTTCTAAACTGTTTAGGGCTTTATAGATTAAAACCAAAACTTTGAATGGTTAAAATCAAAACCATGTGGCTCTCCATAAGAAGAAATTCTATTCTTGCTTGAACCGAGATGGCAATTTTCCTTATTCATTGTAGAGCACACACTGGATTCTTCCAAGAACTGTTTCTGTATGGGAACAGGTTTAAGCATGATAAAATGAAGCCACTTCCAAAGCACCCTAGGGGGAAATTGCAGTAGAAGACACCCCTGGGACATGAACTTGTTCTCCTTAGGAGAGATATCTTCAAAACATATGTTCTTAACATGTGTTAGACTGCAATTTCCACCATCTCTAACCACAGAGCCCACACTGGTTGTGAACAATGGGAACCATGTTTCAATATTTCTTAGAACAGGCTGGAAAAGGCTGATGGATTAGAGCACAGCTAGACATCTGTGCCTTCTTTTGGCACTTGATGAGATAATAAATGTGAGCAAGAACAAAGTGGAAAAAGTTATTTGGAACTTTTTCGTCAAGGTCTATCAATTCTTTATCCTTCCTGAGTCTTCTCCCCTCCCTATTGCATCAGGCAATCATGTAACTAACCTTTTCAGCAAATTTTCATGGATTGAAAATGCTGTTCTTCTAACAGAAACAATGGACACACATATGAATAAAATAATAGTTTATATGAATAAAATAATAGTTCTGTACACATTGTGAACCATGTGTTGTGGGAGAAAAAGGAGTCTGTATGATTTTTTTTAAACATGGTTCCAGAACTGCCCCTGAAGAAGAAAGAGAATGGTAAACCACTTTTGAATATTCTATACCTTGAAAATCTTGGAATGGGGTACCATAAATCAGAATAGACTTGATGGCATGAAATTATGATTTATACATTGCATGTTACAGGCTGATGGTTCTGCCACTAGGACTGAATAGCAATGAAACTGATATTGAACAAAAGACTTAAACTCATAGAATATTGAAAATGCCAACATGGCATGCAGTCAGTGATGGGATGTTACCGGTTTGGACCGGTTCGCCAGAACCAGTAGCACCCCATCAGGAGGGGTCGCCGGGGATGGGGGTAGTAAAACCCCGGGTGACTGGTTTGGTCGCCTCTCCGGCCCCCTCCAAAATGTATTTCCAGGCAGCCAAAATGGCTGCCCAGAACTGCGCATGCGTCAAACCTCAGTTTGATGCATGCACAGTTCTATTTTTTAGTGTGCATGCATCAAATAGAGGTTTGATGCATGCACACTAAAAAAGAACTGTGCATGTGTCAAACGGAGGTTTAACACATGCACAGACATTTTTTTTGCTCCGCCCATGACATCAAGAAGTCATGACATCATGACGTCGGCTACACCCATGACATCCATGATGTCATGGTGGGATAGCAGGAATTTTAACAACCCACCACTACATGCAGTACAATGCATTTAATGTCTCTTTCATCAAAAGTGGTAAATATTTCCAACACTGAGAATTTTAATGGGAGTAAGGGTTTAGACATCTGACACCTATTTGTCTGCAGCGTAGTTCTTTAACATACAAGCTTTCTAAACTTGATAATATCATTATCATCATCTTAGAATTGCAGAACTCGACGGGACTCATCAGAAGTGAACCTGTTTGTATTTATTATTAACTCTCTTTAAAAAAAAGTGTGTCTGCCACCATTAGAAAAGAAATGGGTTATTTCCATCTTGATAGCATCAAGCTGAGAAATGTTGGAGGCTTTAGAAAGAGAATAAAAGGTATTTCTTGGCAACTCTTGAGCTGCAAATTGGCTCACAGGCTGAACACGGCAGTGAACTGAGAGGTCTTCCCCTTCTTCATACTTCATTCTCTTCGTTGTAAGCCGAAGGTAACTGAAAATCCCTGGAGAAAAGCATGATCCATCTCACAGTAAGATGAGGGGTTCATTGTTCATTCCTACAGTGAGAATATCTTCCAGCTAAGTGTTACCTTTTACCCAAAAACCGAGGGAGAGGGAGGAAATGTCTAAATCACAAGCCAGTTCTGGAACAGAATCATATCCTTTTGAATCCCAGGTGTCAAGTAATGTCTAAACATCTCTCTTGCTTCCCATATGTTTGGGTGTGTTATGTTGTTACCATAGCACACCCAAACATTATTTTGAGTAGAGAAAGATTTCTCTAAGATTCTGTCCTGAAACTTTACATTTGGGCTTCATTTAATTTTACTCTTCAGTCCTAGAACCAAACATTTGTGTGTTTTCAATACATACATGCTTCCTTTTCTTAGAACAGTTCACCTTGGCTTATTGTGCTTCTTTCTCTCTCTCTCTCTCTTTTTTTAAATCAGTTTATATGTACTTTGGACATCAAATAAGAAGAGAGGATTCACTTGAGAAGATGCTAGGAAAGGTGGAGGACAAAAGAAGAAGGGGGCAGCCAAAATTGAGATGGCTAGATGCCATTTTAGATGCAATGGGCACAGAGCTGGGTGGGTTGAGGAGGATGGTGGAGGACAGAGGTCCCTGGAGGGCAATGGTCCATGGGGTTGCAAAGGATTGGAATTGACTATGTGACTGAACAACAAAAATGATTACATTATATGTAGTTTACTCTACTACAGGGTGGCCTGTAAGTCCCTACCCATCCATATGTATTATATTGTTTTTTTCCCCCTTTTTTTAGAGAAATATGACTGATTTAAGCCCATTTAGACTTGAAGAGTGTATTGTGACAAGTACGTAGGTACATGAGCGCAATACTACTGGTGACACTCTGGACACAATAATTGGCAAATTTAGAGAATGATTCTGTAGGGACTTACAGGGCACCTTGTACATCAGTTGGAATTTGTCAGGGAAGTGTACGTTGTAGGTGGTGGAACTATGAGAGGAAGACTGTGAGGTAATGGGTCTCTGGCTTCTGATAGAAGAAACTAGCACATAAAACTAAAAAGCTTGTAGATACCTTGAGAAGATAAATATGTGCTGGGTAGAGGATACTTCATTCTCTGGGTAGAGAATAGGCAGAGAGTAGGCTGGGAATACACTTGTATCTCCAGTCATTATGTACGGGTGTGGGGGTGGGACAGTAAAACTGACGGGGGGGGGGGGAATGCTCATTTGAAACATGGTGCCGGAGAAGAGCTTTGAAGATACTCTGGGGTGCCATAAAGATGAGCAAGTGGGTCTTAGGGCAAATCAAGTCTTAACTGTCTCTGGAAGCCAAAATGATGAAGCTGAGGCTGTCCTACTTTGGGTTACCTCATGAGAAAGCAAGGGTCTCTGGAAAAGACAAGAACGCTGGGAATGATGTAAGGCAGCAGGAGAAAAGAAAGACCAAACTTGAGGTAGATTGACTCCCTAAAGCAAGGGTGCCCAAACTACGGCCCATAGGCCGGATCCCGCTCATGATGCCAATTAATCCAGCCCACAGCATCCTTGATGCTACCAGAAGTGGAAGTAAAAGGTACATGCACATGTGCAGAATGTGCCCGTTCATGCACAGAGCACTGCCGTAAATGACCCGTGGCTGTTATAAATGCATTTACAACAACCGCAGGCCATTTATGGCAGTATTCTGCGCATGTGTGGGCATGTGCTGTGCACGTGCATGTGCATTTTACTTCTGCTTCCGGTGAGAGGAACCACATGACCAGTACACTCAACCATGTGACCGGCCCATTGTCCAAAAACTTTGGCCACCCTTGTCCTAAAGGAAGCCATAGGCGTGAGCTCAGCATGGCTGTTGAGGATAAGACAATTTGGAGATCTCTCAGTCAAAGGTATTTATTTAATTTATTTATTAAACTTATATCCCACCCCTCTAGGAAAAACTTTCCTACTCCGGGTGGCTAACAGCATAAAACAACGATCGATGGAAATATCAATAAAAGTGCTCTGGTAGTAGATGCTGATTAGAGGGGCATACCATGAGTTATCTGTCGACTCCAGACCAATTATGTGAAAGTTTTGGCCTGTTTATTATAAGAAAAGTTTGAGAAAATAACCAGGAAGTGAACTGCAGTAGCAGAGCCAGATTGAGGTGCAGTTTTGTTTCTTAGGTTTAAACACTCTGGAACCTATTATCCTGGTAATCCTAATCTCATAATAATTGCTTAGGGGAGAGGCGAAAGTGAAGAACTATTTGTAATGCAGATGTACATCTGCGATAATAGAGTTGTATATATTCACTTTACTTGCTGTGTTGTGCTGTCGGCCAGTTGGAGACAGCTATGTCTGTGCTGACCAAGGGTTGGGAACAGAATTCCCTGGGGCAGCAGGACCTAGACTTCCTTGGCTGGTTTCCCATATGCTCTTACATGCTAAACTACACTTGGCTGTAGCCAAAGCAAAGCACAATGGGAGTAACAGTTGATCATTTTTTGGAGTTCAGAAGGTTCCTCACTCACTCCTGCTTTAGGGTGTGACCCAACCTTTGGTATTTGGACTTCAATTCCCAGAAGCCTAAGTCAATTTCCCAAAGCACTGATCAGCAAATGTACTGATTTAGGCTTCTGAAAATTGAAGTCTCTCTGTGGGGCATGTGCCCCACATTGGGAACCTCTGGTGTAACCATTAATGAGTTACATTTGAGATGGAAATTGAAAATTCTGGACCTTGAGGCCGGACAGCATCACAAAGCCATGTGATTCCACATAGTCTGTGTCGCCTGAGGACTCTCTGTTGGGACCATATCTCAGTTTAAATCATCCAGTACAGTATGTAGTCGTGAGGTTGTAGAAGCAATCCAAGAAGACCCAAGTGGGATATCATGAGGGGCTGAAGCAAGAGAGGTTCTCCTTTCTGTTCTTTATTTCGGCAACATGTGAAATAGGAATATCAAAGTAATAGCCTTGAAATCTCCCTATGCTTTTGGCCTTCTGGCTAATTGACTGAGGCCAACCTCAAACTCCATGATGCTGTTTCCAGGAACAGCACTTAAACTGGATGGAGAGATCTCAAGACGTTCACTGCTGGTTTTAGTGTCAAACTGCAGTACAATAGAGAGGGGAAAGGATATGACTCCTGAGGTGAGGCCACTCATTCTGTGGAGTTCACATATGCTCTTGTGTTGAGACTGTCTCGCACTATCACACCATTTTCTTTAGCTGCTCTTTTCCCACCCCATATGCATGCCTCCTTTTGAAAGAGAAGAATGTTTTGAATGCTTTTGCAGCATGAGTAGGGTGCCGTAAACGGGGTTGCACTTGGAATTCATAGAGTGTGTCAGAGTGTTCAGCGTGCATCCTTTAAATGTCCACAGTTGTCTGTTAAAAAACAACAACAACGGGGGAGGTGACTCTTAACATAAAAGCCAGAGTAGTGTAGTGAAAAGGCATGCACTGTGATCTCTGCTTGTTAGTAGACTTTCAATAAATTGCTCAGGGGTGTAAATTCTTGTATATTGTTTGTATTGGTTGTTAATGCTGTGAGCCGCCCTGAGTCATTTTGAGTTGGGTGGCTATACAAATTGGAATTTAAAGTTAAATTATTTTTTTAAAAAATATATTTCATTCTCATGCAAAAATCTCAGGAAACCTTCCTTGCAGTACCTAATCTGCAATATGGTAAGGTGTTTTCTGATTCTCTCTGTGGCAATTCTTATAGATTGCAAGAACAATTACAGTGTGAGTAGCATCTGCCTTGTTGTAGGAGCCTTTAAACCTCAGACTCATCAGATGGATCAATAGGCAAGCTGCGTGCTTTAATTCACAAAGGGAAAAAAGACAGCAGTGTTGGACAAAGACACGTTGCACAAATTACAGAAACTTGAAGAATAAAAAAACTTTATTCTTTGTCATCTCCGATTGTGAAAGCCACAGAGACTGGCAGTTTCACAACGGGATATCTCAATGTGTAGACATAGTCTGCCTCCTTGAAAACTAGTAATTTTGCATGTTTTCATATACCTCCGTTGCTGTCTATGTGCATGATCTGCTGTATAGGCTGGTTAATATGGCAACTATGAGATGGCCCCATCTGTGCTGCTGTGAGCTTCTGGAAGGAAGAGCAAGATAAAAGTGTTACCATATTATCTCCTTTTTTGATTTTTGATCTATCCTCCCCACGTCCCATTTGCCTGCAGAAAAGATGATGAGGTTGAGAGAAAACAGTATGGCCCAAAACTGCTTATTGAGTTTATGGCTGAGTTGAGATTTGATATTGGAAATTCTAGCACATGCTTGTAACCTCTCCGAGCTTCGTTGCTTTACTCCCCTCTTCCACAGTTTCACCAAGCCTTGCTTTGTCTTCTGCTCTCCCTTTATCCTCAAGAGTGCCCTGTGTACTTTGTGGTCCATTCTCCTACCTAACACAGTGGCTAGGTTTATCACAGTGTATCTGCAGAACCTGTCTCAAAAGGGATATAGTTTTTTTTAATGGTCAATAGGGAGGTATTTCACCCAAAACCTGTGGCCAAAGTATAGCCGGAGATAAAAGTATGGATGTATGCCTTGCCTGCCCTCTTGGTTATATATCTGCTGCCTTTCAATCGTTTTTCAAACTCTTGATACTCTGCAGAAAGCCTCCTCAGCCTAATGTGGGGCTGGGTCCCTCTCCTTTGGGATCTGCAGAATTGTACACTGGGCTTATCATTCTGAAGCCATTCTTCATTAAGCAATAGGTCCCAGAGCATCATCCTGGTACTACTGTATTTTTATGGAGGGCTTTAGCATGTCTCACCTCATCTTCTTTAAAGGAATGTCCTAAGCTCTGTTTAAAGGCCACTGCCTCTCCATACGATGGGGAAGCCTTGTGTATGGCAACATCAGTACCATTAAATATTGACATCAGCTCCGAATGGCTTTTGATACGCAGATGAGAATATTCAGAAATCTCATTCCCCAAAAAGGGTGGCTTCTGGCCGGGGTGGTTTTTATGAGCAGGCACACCATCACCTCACGGGAATGTTAGCAGGATTGGTCTAAGAGCCATAGTTGCCATAGTTTGTAGATGATTGTAGTATATGGTCTCTAGTTACTTCATTGTTTATCAGGAAGAAGACCTTAGCTCAAAGGTGGGGAAGCTGTGACCCTCTAGTTATTTTACACTACAGTCCCTGGCCATGGTGGTCAGGGCTTCTGGGAGCAGAAATACCCAAGATCTAAAGGGCGAGAGGTCTTCCATCTCTGCTTTTAGTCACAGCGGACACACATTCACTAACTACAATGCTTGTCTTCATTTTTGTCTTGCCAGATGGACCCTGTGCAGAAAGCGGTGATCAATCACACCTTTGGGGTCCCCATAGCCAAGCCCAAGCGCCCCATCATCTCTTGCAATGTCTGCCAGATCCGCTTCAATTCAGAGGTTAGTCTTTTGTGGAGGCAGTAATGTCAGTCTTTGAAGTTGGGTATCTCAAACCTGCACTGTTTGAATTTTGGGTTTTTTCCCTTGCCATGATGCAAAGGAGGTCCTGGAGGGTGGTGGTGGTGGTGGTGTTGAGCATGAGAATTAATTTTATGGAGTAATGCTGCAGCCTTTTCAGTTTGTGTGACTCTTGCATAAGGCAGACCCAGCATAGCCACAAAGTTCTCAGAAGTGGAGCAGGTGCAAGAAACTGGAAAAGGAGGTGGGTTTTTAGGGTTTGAGATTGGGACCAGTCATCTCTAAAACAATGGATGCAAAGACCCAGGTTGGTCATTGTCCAACCTCCTTGCCTTAGAAAAGATATTCTATATCAAATTATCCCACATAATAAAGACCATAATAAGCCATAGTTAGAACACAGAAGCCATTGTGGCATACCACATTATGAACTTGCCAGTTAATGGAGAAGAAGTCAAGGGGGTAGCTTTCTTAACTTGCATTTTCAGTCCATCTAGAGGAGCTCTGTAAACTCTCCAAGATCTTAAGAAGAAATTGTTCCCATTTCTGTTATTGGAGAAATCTGGTCCTATTTCTGGGACATCACTGGTTCATTATGTGTGTCTATTGCCACTGTCAAGTGGGTCTACACCAGGGGTGCCCAAACTACAGCCCAGGGGCCAAATCCGACCCCTGACACCAATTCATCCAGCCTGTGAAGTCCTCATCACTCCCGGAAGTGGAAGTAAGATGCATATGGGAGCGTTTTGCTTCCGGGAATGATGAGGGCTTCATGGGCCAGATGAATTGGCGTTGGGGCCAGATGTGGCCCCTGGGCCACAGTGACCAGCCCCCTGAACCACATGACCAGGCCCTGGCCCAAAAAGTTTGGGCACCCCTGGTCTACACAGAAAGCATTAGAACAGTATTCTCCAGATGAATGGGATTACTGTTTCCAAAATCTTTGACCTTTGGCTATGCTGACTGCAACCAATAGGAACTGGAATTGAACAACATCTGGAGGCCACAGGCCCTCTTCCCCTGGTGGAGCATAACAAAGCATTCATCATGATGCCTCAGTGTACTCTTCCCTTTCTCCAAGAGACAGCTCAGTGGGATGGGAATACAGTCAAACCTCGGATAACGTTATGACTTGGTTCCACAAGTCATGACGTCGTTATCCAATTTTTATCGTTGTCCGATGCATGCATCGAACAACGCTAAAAAAAGCCCTGACTTCAGGGACAAACCACATGGTTTGTCCCTGAAGTCAAACTGAGTCCAGGATCACTGCATCTGGGGGGTGGTTTGGGTAGAACATCTACTAAACCATCCCCCAGATGCAGCGATCCATTGCTGTGTGGTGGTGGTGGATTGGGTAGAACATCTACTCAATCCACACACACACACACACACACACACACACACACACACACACACACACACACACACACACACACACACACACACACACACACACACACACACACACACACACACACACACACACAGCGATGGATCGCTGCGACTGAACTAGGGTTGGGGGAAGGGCACGTGCATGCTTGCCTTTCCCCTGACCCTAGTTCAGTAGCAGCGATCCATCGCTGTGGGTGGGGGGTGGATTGGGTAGATGTTCTAGCCAATCCACCACCACCTCGCAGACAATTGCCTCAGATAACGCTAAATAATCATTATCCGATGCAAGTTTTTTGGAAAAAACTTGCATTGTTATCCGATTCTAGCGTTATCCGATGTAATCGTTATCCAAGGTATTACTGTACATAAGAAGAAAGAACAGTACAGTGCATTTTCTTACACAGGATGTGACTGGGAAGAAGAAAGAAATTGAGCAGTAGCAACTCTGTATTTCATGTTCTATTCTAACTGTTCAGTGAAACCTCGTATAACTAAAACAATCCTTTGCACGAGGTTGCTCGCTATGCGGGTTTTTTTATTATATGCAAAAAATTTTCACATAACAAAAATGCCTGGGGAAAACTTGCATAACCAACAAAAAATTCACTATGTGAATTTTCCCATAGGAATTTTCATTATGCGAGTTTCCGCGTCAGGACGCTGTTTTCGAATGACGAAAATGTTTGCTATGCAAGGCACCATTTCTCCGCTCATTTTCCTTTTGTTATGCGAGTTTTTCGCTATAAGAGCCTTTTGTTATAAGAGGTTTCACTGTACTTGAAGGGACAAGAGCACATGTCAAGAATCTTTGGATTGGTGATGAGTAATCCCTTAATTGCCCTTTGAATGGCCTATCTCAACTGCCCCAATGTCCATTCCTGTTCTTTGCTGGAAGTGAGGATTGAGAGAAACTGTAATTACAGATTCTTTCCTTTCTCCCTTGAATGAAAAATGACATTGTCCTCTTTTGTAAACTTAAAAATGCACTGTCTTGGAAATATGTTGTCTAGGAAAGAAAGTTGGTTGCTGTAGAAATATTTTTAAAATAAATAAATAAAAAGGAGGAGGTAAGGAGAAGAAATCAGTAACTAAAGCTTTTCCCTCTTGAAGGGAAAAGACAATTAAGAGAGGTGATTTAAAGGACAGTTAAGAGGTTATTTATCACCAATCTCACAGCACCAGTCAACAGAAAGCAATAAAACGAACAAGAACTGCAAGGGGGAAACTTCAATAAAGATGAACTTAGAAAGCTTTAATAATGCTTGGCTTTAGCCATACTGGACAGGCTAGCTCTGCAGCTGTGCTTTATCACTCCCAAAACATGGAGTTTGGGAAGGGGAAGCTGGGAGGATGTCAGTTAACACATTGGAACACAACAGACTAATAAAAACATGATGTGGATTTCCCATAATAGGTGAGTGAACAAAATATGCCGGTTTGAAGAAAAGGGCTTGTGAGGAAGTATCTGTAGATACTTGAATGGCCTTCCGAAGTGTTTTTAAACTCAAAATGTAAATGTCCTCGCTTGTTTCCGTGAGCTGTTCAGGTTTCAGTCAAGCCACCTTGCAAAGAGGTAAGGGGGCTGCTGCTCCTGCTGAGAATGAGAGTTGCCAGCAGGTGTAGGAAAGAGAAGAGAAGACTCGTTGGAAGGAAGCTTAAACCGTAGCCCCCTTGACCAATGTTTCTATGTTTCGTCTCCTTTGCACAGAGCCAAGCTGAAGCACACTACAAGGGCAACCGCCACGCTCGGCGAGTAAAAGGAATTGAAGCGGCCAGGACGCGGCAGAAGGAATCAGGCCCCCGTGAGGGAGACAAGCTGGGACCTGTGGGTAGCCCTTCCTCAAGCACTGGGGAGAGCGATTCTGACCGCGCAGGTATGGAGCTCTTTTCCTCTTCGTTTCAGGGCATCCTTAGGTGTTGTGAGCATATGCATACAAGTTGACCCAAAAGATTGGGCTTGCCTGTATGGCACTCATCTCCTATCCCTCCATACAGAAACTACCTGGACTCCCCATGGAACCTATGTCAATACTGTCAATGGGGCAGCAATGTCTTTAGCTACAGCTGAGGGCTGGGAGCTCATTTAGAGGACTGAGAGAGGCTGTTTTTGCAGGCACAGTTGTCTTCTAGCAAAGGTGAACTTCCTTTGGAGGCACAACTGAGCTTCTCCACCCACCTTCCAAGCATCTGCCAACAGAGACAGCTGCCTCACCTTGTCTAATGATAGGACAGGCATTCCTTAGGTATTGTGTACAATCCTCTGTTGTCCCCTGATGAAATGAAACTCGTGGTGGCTGGAGTTGAGCTCCAGAAATGGTTACGCAGACTCTAGGACAGTGGTTCCCAACGTGGGGACTTCAGTTCCCAGAAGCCTAAGTCAGTACATTGGCTGATCAGTGCTTCAGGAAATTGACTTAGGCTTCTGGGAACTGAAGTCCAAAAACCAAAGGTTAGGAAACACTGCTTTAGGATCAGCTACAATGCTACCACCCAGCAATATGTGAAATAATGAGGAAGAGTTCTTCCCCTTAGAATAGACGGAAAGCAAATCCCTGGCAATGAGCCACCACATCCTAGTCCAGCTGTGTATTTTAAGGACTGGCTTAAAAACATTCTCAACAGGAAGACATGTTGCTGTCCCCTTCTAGAGGGGAGGATTAGTTTCCAGTTTTGCAGAGAGGTCTCTGGTTGCAGAACCAGAAGTCAGGATTTCTATTTATTGCTTTCTGTCTCTCCCAGAAAAAGAGCCAGCGTATGCAGCCCTGGGCAAATGGCACAGTCCCAGGGCACCTCCAGAAGAAGGGAATAGGAAACCCTTTCTACTAGGAAACCCTGAAAAAAGTCACCAGTCATCAGAATTGTCTCAATGGCAAATAATTATTGTTAATCATTATTTGCAGCAAGCCATTATGGCAGGTGCCAATAATGCTGGCTAGCGTAAAGGAAGAATTAGGAGGCTCTAGTCTAGGTGTTGCCTGCTTTTTGTCTCAGTTACAGGGTTCAATAAGGCATTAGCTATATTCTGCATCAATTACAGGCCTGAGGGTAAAACCTTTGTGCTGAAGGCGGGAGCAGGGAAAGGTTTGATCTCACCCCCTACGTTTGGTGTTTTGCCTGTCCTCTCAAGGCTGGGAACCTGAGCCGGCTTGTCAGTATGGGTGATGGCCGGACAAGCGGGTAATTAAATCGCATCTAATTAAACATTGATTATGTCTCTGATGGCGGATGGAAAAGGAGCCCGGGTTGTAGCTAACTCCTGTCCGCCTGAAGGACTCTTTGTCTCCCAGCTGCAGAGAAGGAAGTTTCATGACTTGCATGGTAACTAACTACTAACTTCCTCCTCCTCCCCACACTCCTGTGCACACACACCTGCACACACATACAGAGAGAGCATCTTCTTTCCTGCAAGACGGCCTTCAAGCCTAGTGTCTTGTCTGTGGAGTCCCTCTAATCTGTTTAAAACAGAAGAGACAGAAGGAAGAATGCAGCAATAAAATAGGGCTGATAAAGCTAAACTAAAAGACAGAGTATAAATAGAAGAGATCAGTCTATTTCAAATACAGTGGGACCTCGGTTAACGGAATTAATGCATTCTCCGGGACGTTTTGTACAATGAAAATTACTTAAACCAAATTTCTCATAGGAATGCATTGAAAAACAAAATACGTTAACCACAACGTGGTTTCCCATAGGGATGCACTGAGAGCCAATTAATCTGTCCCAGAAAAAAATTGCGTAAACCGAACCACTATTTTCAATGGATTTCCTTTTGTTATGCGATTTTTACGTTAACTAAACCATTTGTTAACCGAGGTTGCACTGTATAGGGAAGCTGGACATGGGAGGAGGGTTATCTTCCCAACAAGAGATATTTGGTTTCTCTTCCCCCCCCCAGACCCCCCCAGCAGGATCGTCACTGAAGGTGAGAGGAGCTCTAAGGACGCCTGAAAAGATGTTTTTCCATGTTTGCAGTTATAGGAACAATGTGCGATTCAGCCAACAGAAATAAAAGATTCAGTCAAGAACCCGTACTTTTTGATTGGGCTCAGCCACACCCAAATCTTCCAGCCTAACATTCAGCCTACACAACACTGCTTGTGAAGTAATGACTTTTTTTGTGTAGCAACTTAATTAAGATGGGTCACTGTTCTTAAGCCAAAAGAGATGAAGTCACATTTTACACTGAACTCAAGTTCAGCACCACTGTGTTACATCCGCTGCTCCTTTGCACACATTGTTGATCTGGAGCAGTGATGCTGCCAAATTCCTCAAGCAAATGGATTTGTAAGTCATATTTGGCATGTTCGCAGGTCTGTAATGTAGAAAAATCCCTGGCTTTAGACGCAATGCACTTTTTACAATGTCATAATTTGCAACTTATTTTTTAGATGTCCTGTGAATGCTGGGGGTGCTCTTAATAAGCAGGACTATTTTTTAACAAAAATATTCAAGGTAAAAGCCTCCATGAAAGACTAGAAAGCTTGATGCTTGTTGTAGACACATTGGAATTCTCCCAAGAAATGGCAGTGTATGTCATCACAGAACATTGCCAGGGCCTCCATGTAAAGGGAGCGGAGATGATAGCTACTTTTGTTAGGCTATAGTAAAGGTAAAGGTTTCCCTTGCTCGAGAGCCAGTCGTATCCAACTCTAGGGTTTGGTGCTCATCTCTGTTTATAGCCAAAGAGACAGCACTGTCTGCTTCTGCAGACGTTTCCGTGATCACATGGCAGGCATGACTAGACACCGGAGTGCACAGAACGCTGTTTACCTTTACCACTGAAGTGGTCCCGATTTATCTACTTACAATTTCTTGCTTTCAAACTGCTAGGTTGGCAGGAGCTGGGATAAAGACAGGAGCTCATTCCGTCCTGCAGTACTCGGGAATCAAACTGCTGACACACACCCCAGCTCAGAAGGAGATAATCCCCAGAGGTCTAAGGGCCATTTGTTTCTTTGTTCCTGGACCCTGGAGGGCAATACTTGCTCCAGCGACCCTCACCCCCTACTCTCCAATTGAATCCCCTTCAAAAAGCTCTCCTCCACCCTCTAGTGTTCAGTTTGTTTAAAACAGGGGCCAGGAACCTTTTTAGGTCAGGGACTGACTGGGTCACACTCCCTCAGACAATTGAGGGGGATGGAGTGGTGCCCCCTCCCACTGTAAACGCTGCCGTAAACACATCCACAGCTGTCGTAAAGATGTTTATGGCTGCCGTAAAACTAGTCTGTGGCTGATTCCGGTGGCAGCAGCTGGAGCCTGGAGTGAGGGTGTGGGTCGGATTATTTGGTGCCAGAGGCTGCCACAAGCCATAGGTTGCCAACCCCTGGTTTGAAAGGTTTTAAGATGGAGGATAGAGTGGGCAAGGGGAGTCCTATTGGGACAATTTTTCTGAAAAAATGGAAATCTTCCCCTTTTATTCTGGTGGCCCAGTGTTTAAAAAGCTGTACTGCAGCCAAAATATTGTGAGTTCAATCCTGACCAGGGATCTAGGTTGACTCAGCCTTCCATCCTTCCAAGGTCCATCAAATGAGTACCAAGCATGTTGGGGGCAAAAATACTAATTACCTTATGAACCATCCAGAGAGTGCACTAAACACTATGAAGTGGTATATGAGTGTAATTGCTGTTGCTAATTGCTATTTTATTCTTTAGAGGTCACAAGGTAACTTTTAAAGGGAAAAATATAGTATGGGGGCACCCAGAGGACTCATTTGGGCCATCGAAGGCTGCACACTGGTCGTTCTTAGAAAAGACATTGCAAATGGCTTCATGTAATCCTTGGGACTGCAGTGGCTCAAGTGGTTAAGATGCTGACTGGAAAGCGGAAGGTCAGCAGTTCAAAACCTGAGTACTGCAGGATGGAATAAGCTCCCGTCTCTGTCCCAGCTCCTGCCAACCCAGCAGTTCGAAAGCAAGAAATTGCAAGTCGATAAATAGGGACCACTTCAGTGGGAAGGGAAACAGTGCTCCATGTGCTCTGGTGTTGAGACATGCCTGCCACATGTCCATGGAAATGTCTGCAGGAGCAGACAGCACTGGCTCTTCGGCTAGTGAGGGTGACCTTTACCTTGTACCGCCATCATTGGCAAGGGGAAGGGCTGCTGAGGTTTGAAAATGTGGGGAAAGAACTGCTTCTCCTAATCTGTCTCAGTGTCTCTACTGTTAGAAGAGCTGAAGGGTGGGTGGGGAGAGTTAAAACACGATTTATGTGTTCTCAAGTTACATTTACATTCCATGTTATCTAACATCTCACAAGAACAGACCTTTGTACAGGCTTCAAGCTGAGGGTTTGTTATTTGCTGATCAAATTACAGATCATGGAGGAGTCTGTTTGCCCATCTCCGCTTTTGGGAACTGAGGAAGAAGCAGTGTGTGTATGTGTGTTTTTTAAAAGGGACTGAACTGGCTTTTTTTAAAGATCAAACTGGCTTTAGGGGGAAGAAGCATTTAAACCTTATACTGTTTTGTGCTTTTCGCTTCGAAGGGTTACCTCAGAATCTAAATGGCAGAAACTGTTCTCCATTGTAGCTACTGCCACTTGTGATAGATACGGCTTTGAACATTAAGAGAAGATTAGGAGAAGCCTCCTAATGATACCAGGTGTTTAATTGTGGGGCAGATTGCCTCAGAAGTTGATGAGTTCTCTGTTATTTGGGATATTTAAGAAGATATGCTGCAGCCCTCGCTGCAGATCCTACATTGAGCATCGTATTAGATCAGGGGTTCTCAACCTTTTTTGAAACTGGGGTCCAGATCATACCCCTTGAGGCTGTTGGCAGGACCACCCCAAGCCCCCACCATTCCCCGCCTCTGCCACCACCTTTAGCAGCAGCAGCGGCAGGGGTACACCAGTCTGGCTTGCCAACACACACACACACCAGCAGTCCTGCCCGCCAACACTTCACCCTCCATGCCAACGCCAATGCAAACACTCCCAGACACACCACCACCACTGCCGCCGAAAACATTCCCCTCCACGCCACCAGCCCAGCTCACAAACACCCCCATGCCATTGCCAACACTTCCCTGCTTACCAGCCTGCTGTGGGTGAAGGAGCGATCCTGCCTGTCCTTGTCCTCATTCAGCCAGAGCGGCACCTGGGAAAGATGCAGGCAGCCACGGCCGTCTTCTACTTCCACTGCCATCGCCGCCAACCTTTTCCCCTCCATCTGGCTTAATGTGTCCCTACCACTGATCTGTAGCAGGGTGGAAGTTGGAAGCCTTCTTACAACAGCCACTCTGTTATGGAGCGGCATTAGGGACATGCCAAGCCAGGTGGAGGGGAAAGGGTGCTGGCAGCAGGATCAAGGGCATGGGCCAGATCTGGCCCATGAGCCATAGGTTGAGAACCCCTGGATTAGATTACTTCAAATAACCCTTCTAATTGGAAAAATCTAACATTCTTTCAGAAAACATTTCCCTGATGACTGTATAATCAATACTGGGGCACCAGGAAATAGAAGAAATAAAAGGCTCAGTGTTGCCAGTTTAAGAAATTAAAGTTCTTGTAAAGAATCCAGTCACTGGTATGATGGCAGGTGTGTGCATTTCTTTGCTCTGTTTCATATACTGTACTTCCTTTCTTCTTTGGTTCTTCATGAGAGGTTTGCAAAAAAAAAGTTAAAAATCAGAAAATAAAACTAGAATATAAAACCCACATGAAGCAACTAATTAAGCTTCATCCATTTAGAGCAGGGTCTCTCAAACTACACCCCGGTGTGGATAATCCACCCCTGCTCTAGTTGTTTTAGATTGCAACTTCTAAAGACTCTTGGCTATTCTGGGTGAAACCTTTGGAAATGGTACTCCAAAATCTCTAAAGGATATCTGGTTGCCTGCCTTGTTCTAGACTGGCTATATGACTGGTACAAAAAGAAGAGGCGAGATTCCTGTTCAACCCAGTTAGGAAAGCTATGTTCCCTCTGGCAGAAGAATATCAGTTGCTTCCTACATACATGTGTGAATATGTGGTTGCCACTCATGGACACACATCCCACCCAATATAGTTATTTAACCTTTCCTTCGCTGAGTAGCATCAATCCGTGTATAATAACATCATTTTGAATAGAATTGAATAGTTTTCATGGTGTGTTGGTTTGAATCCTAGGTTGTCTAACCTTGTGGCAGCTGAATTTGGGAAGCTTCCCAGTGAAAATCTTCCTCGTTCTGTTATTTTAGGCAAAGTCCTGACCCCTTTTCTCGAAAAGTGTTTATCAAGTGTGACGTAATGGTCAGAGCTTCTCATGATTACTAAATTATCCCCACTTCAAATCCCCGTGGAGCTGTGAAATTCACTGGGCGACGGAAGCCCTTCCATCTGTCCTTTAGCCTCGCCTCCCTCTGTAACCTTTTTGTAAGGATGAACTGGAGGGGAAAGAAGGGGAATTATGTAAGCAGCCTTGAGTACCTTAGAAGGAAGATGGGAATGCAATGTAATAAATATCTGTTCAGAAGCATTAGTTTTTAAATAAAAAAAGTTTTGAAATTCCTCAGGAATAGTATAAGATATACTTCTATGAGAACTTGGAATTCACTACGTTTAGTCAATATTGAGTTTTGTTTTCCCCCAGTGGATTAATTTGACAGGCCTTTCCAGGACTCCATGCTGTAGTTCTTTTTGTCTAATCTGGCTAGGCACAGGGCTCTTCATAAAATAAGTTCAGAATGCATTAGTACATTTACTATTAACCCACCCCCACCCCCCAATATAACTGCTATTTATGAAAGAGCCTACTCTCTCCCTCCTCTGTCTTTTTTTTTTTTGCCCTAATGTGTCTCTTTGTGCTGCCCCATTCATTGGAAGGGATTCATACATTTAGAGAAATGCTTGGCAGGGAGTGTGTTTCCTTGAGGTGTAGAAGAAAAGATTGGAACAGTTACTCAAGCCTGTGACCTCAGAAATATCTTGTAGCTTCCCTAAGGTCCTGTTACTTTTCTTGAGGCTCCAGACTCTGAGGAAAGTTGTCATGGTGAGAACTGAGACTAGGTGAGTCACCCAACAAGGGTGTGTCTTAATGCAGAGCTCAGGACACCCTCAGGGTATGGTCACCATGGACTTTCTGGATCAATTTGGAGGGCTGTGATGTTGCCATAACAATGCCAGGCTGGTATCCAAAGTCATGTTCTTAGCAAGGGCTCTGGTTCAAAACTTTTTGGACTCTGTATGTGAGAGAGGCCCATGTCTATGCTCTTAGTAATAAAATTGTGTAAGTCCATAGGATGTATGCAAGTTTTGTTTTCATAAATTGGCACAGTTTGCCTCCCTTGGTGACATTGAAATGCAAAATTACCTGTGACACATTCCCCAGCCTCTCTAACCTCACTGTAATTGTGGCTGAGTAAATGCAGCTGCACTTGTAGCATACCTAGATATGATAAACTTCTTGGTGCAAAATATCTGTCCTCTTATTCATTGAGAAATGTCATGAACATGGGTGGTAGTATACAATTCAATCTTTTAGGCAAGTCATCACTATCAGGTGTGCCATCCAGAACAAGATTCCTGTCTTGTTGTGGTTCAATTTCAACTTGTTGGCCCTTGTACAATTCATTATCGAGGCCAGAAATGCTCTAGCCCAGTGGTGGTGAACCTTTTAGCGATGGAGTGTCCAAACTGCAACCCCTAAACCCACTTATTTATCACAAAGTGCCAACACAGCAACAGGGGAAGGAGGAAATACTCCCATTGGGCTGCTGGGCAGAGGGCGGGGCAAACTCTGTGCTGGGGGTGGGAGGAAGCACTTCCATTGGGCTGCTGGGCAGAATGATGGGACAAACTCTGTGCTGGGGCGACGTCACAGGTGCCCACAGAGAGGGCTCCAAGTGCAACATCTGGCACGCATGTCATAGGTTGGCCACCACTGCTCTAGCCTCAGACTGCATCCACTGCAGGTGATGTAAAGGAGAAGATAGAGCTGCATGTCATTCAACATATTGATGACAGCAAGTTCCAAACCTCCATTGACCTGGCCCAGCAGTTTCATATAGCTATTTAAAAGCATTGGGGAGATAATCAACCCCTATGGGACTCCATAACATTGGAGCCATGGGGTCAAAACAGCATCGCCAAGCTGAATCATCTAGACCAGTGTTTTCCCAAACTTTGGTTTTTGGACTTCAATTCTCAGAAACCTAAGTCAGTACATTGGTTGCTCAGTGCTTTGGGAATTGACTTAGGCTTCTGGGAATTGAAGTCCAAAAAAGCCAAAGGTTGGGAAAACACTGGTCTAGACACAGTCGTCAAGGAAGGACTGAAGCCATCAAAGAGTAGTGCTACCAATCCTAACTCGACCAGTCTGCCCAAAATGATACCATGGTTAACAGTATCAAAAGCTTCTGAGAAGTCCAAGAGTACCAACAGGATTACACTCAGCTACCCTTAAGAAGTTATTGTGCAGAGTGACCAGATCTGTTTCAGTATCATGGCACTGCCTAAACCAGGGGTTCCCAACCTTTTCAAGCTGGGGTCATGCTCTCTCAATCAGCTTCAAGTAAATGACGGGGCAGCCATTATGTCCCAACAGCTTTAAAGGGGTGGGCATTTTGTTTCTTGAATGCCCTTGGAGGTGTGGGGGACCACATGAACTGGTGCCATGGGCCGCATTTGGCCCACAGGCTTTAGGTTGGGAACCCCTGGCCTAAACCCTGACTGAAATGGAACGAGACTGAGACTATCGGTCTCCTCCAAGAACATCTACAGCTGATTGGTCACAAACCTTAATCAGTTTGCTGAGGAATGGGATATTTGTGACCGGCCCGTAGTTTTTAAAATCATGTGGATTGGATTTTTAAAGAATGGGCCAGATAATGAGCCGTGGTGGCCAACCTATGGCATGCATGCCAGATGTGGCACTTGGAGCCCTCTATCTTTTAAGACTGATAGAAAGTCAAAAAAGTTTAAAGAAGAAAGTTAAAATCAGCACTGCCTTTGGAGAGTAAAACTGGCAACATTTGATAATCTCACATGAAATGTCTTCGAGTTATCAGTTTCGAGCAGTTGAATTGCTGCAGCTCTGACCTGTTTAACCCCTAGTATTCCATAGACACAGGAAAATCAATATTTATGTGTGTTTGTGTCTCAAAATGTGGGATTCATTAATGGAAATAATTGCACCTACTTGGGCCTATATATTTCTCCACCCAAATGGGACCCAAATGGTGTGCCCCAGAGAACACATTCCACCAGTTGAATGCATTCTACAAATATGTATGAACTGGGCTTCCCCCCTCCTTCCCATGCCTGTTAACCCCAAAAGAGTAAAAGGAATGAGGATGGAATTATCTAACTCCACCCTTTGGACCACTGGAAATTCTGTGTGGATCCTTTCTGACTTTTCTAGGAACTCCCTTCAAGTTCTCTGGCTAATCTCTACATTCATTAGGACTAGAAACACACACATACAGTATGTATGAGTGAATCAAGATAACAGGTAACTTCAGTTTCAGGAAAGAGCCACTGCAGATGTAAAGCATCCATTTGGTGTTCTGTGCATTATCCCAAAGCAACCTCTTTATTTCCACCCAACACCCATAGCTCCCCAATAATCTTTAATGTAATACCTCGAAGGATGTCATCCTGGAAGGAAGAGATTGCATATGGGACTGAAAGTCTTGCCTTTTTACCCCATTTCTTCCATGTATTTTCCCCTTTCCTAGGTAAAATGGACAACAATAGCCTGATGGTGTAAGATTCATTTATTTGTTTGTGAATTAAAGCCACATGTGGGTTTGGCAAATACATGAGTTGTGTCCTTTGGGTGCAGGAAGAAGGGTGCATCTGTGAAGTATCTAACCCACCCTTCTTTTAGATCTTGAAGTGCTTACAGTATAAATTGCAAATGAAAGATGAGAATTTCAAGAATCTAACGGTTGCACAAAAGCCAAATTATGTGTTTTCTGCAATAAACTCAACTGGGTAGTAAAGAAAGTTAAGGTTCATGAGAAAAGGAGGCAAGGCCATAAGGAATGTAGGCATGCTGAAGCTCGATAGTAGCATGAGATCTGCTTAAAATGCTGTTTTGTTTTAATTGGGGTCTGTTTCCTGAGTTTTGATAGCAGTTTGGTCTGTACAAATACGGTGGTGTAATTTTCTCCATCATTTCTGTCTATGCCAAAGAAATCTTCAGCTGCATCAGGTTGATCTCAAAGACAGATGAGGAGAGTTGGTTTCTCTTGTTTTGTTTTGAAGCAGGGATCCTTGCTCAACCCCTGAACTGGTTTCAACATCCTCTCTCTATACATCTGGAATGAAGAGAAAGGATTGCCAGGGAAGCTTCAGCCAGGGCAAGCAGATGTGACAGTAACCAGAGGAGGCTTCAAGTTGGACAAATAAGGTCGGGTAAAGGACAGCCCTGCTCGAAAGCCAGTTGTATCCGACTCTACTGTTCAGTGCTCATTTCTGTTTACAGCCAAAGAACCAATGTTGTCTTCATCTGCAGACGTTTCTGTGGACATGTGGCAGGCATTCCTAGATACCGGAGTGCACTGGGTGCTGTTTACCTTCCCACTGAAGTGGTCCCTATTTATCTACTTGCAATTTCTTGCTTTCAAACTGCTAGGTTAGCAGGAGCTGGGACAGAGACAGGAGCTGATTCCATCCTGCAGTACTCAGGGATTGAACTGCTGACCTCCTGTCTTCCAGTCAACGTCTTAGCCACTTGAGCATTCACTGCTGCTTTCCCCCTGGATCAGTGACATCCTCTCTGGTCCTGCTTATCAGTCAGGCTGCCAGCCGTGGAGTTTTGAAGTTGAAACCAGAGCTGTGTTTCAGATGGAAGAAGTGACCCTTTCCACCTGACGAGAGAGATGGGTCGGGCAAAGAAGACTCAGCTGGCAATTGGGCAAAATCTCTTGCTGCCCCACCAATCTGGCCCCCACCCAGGATGGAGACATGCCCTGGAGGCAGTAGTGTAGCATTGATTTCAGCCGCCTGGGGCATAAGCCAATTTTGCTGCCCCCTGGTGGATGCTGGTGTCCATTCCCGCTAGCGCTTCTGAGAATTGTCGTCCAAGAATACCCATAGCCCAAAATACACCTCCCGGGGTGAGCTGCCCCCTCGCCCCCCCTTCCTACGACGACGCCTGGAGGACACTGAAACACCCTGCTGCCACTTGCTGGCTAGTCTTGCAAGGGCTTGTCAGGGCTCTGTGACGCATACACTAGGGATAGGGTTACCATATCTCAGGATTTGACCTGAGATTTCCTGCTCTAAAGAGCAGGAAATCTCAAGACAAATCCTGAGATATGGTAACCCTAACTAGGGAGCCGTTTGTTTCTGTTTCATTTTTTGGTGGGAGTGTTAATGAAATACTTTTATTGTGGGGAAAGATAATTTCAAGCACATGCTTGACTCATCAGCCAAGCCACTCTTTATTCTGTTGACAGCACTGAGCGAGGCTGAGCCGGGCCAGGCAGGCCTTTACCCAGGCCCAGAAACCGTCAACAACAGAGTCTGATTCTAATTGTTCAAAATTGGACTTAATAATAGCTATCTGCTTTCAGGCAGATAGGAGCAACAACTGTGGTCCTGTGGCACTGCTACACCACACAGCACTTGTGGAAGAAGCAGGGAGTTGCTTTTATCTCAAGAGACTCTACCTGCAGGTTTCCTCAGAGAGGGAGAGTTGTACCCTAGGGGGGGGGGGGAGGCCATGACATTGCCATTGGTAGGGTCAGAGCTTGGGAATGTTTCCTCTTACAAACCCCACAGATTCCCAGCTGGCCTGGCCACAAGTATTCTAGGAGTTGCCATGTACAAAAATCAATTCCCTCAAGCTCAGGATGTGGTACCTAGCAGGCTTCTGTGATAACAATAGTGTGCCGTGATGATGCAAATTGTGCACCATAGGAAGGACTGCGGTGGCTCAAGTGGTTAAGATGCTGAACTCAATGACTGGAAGGTCAGAGTTCGATTCCTGAGTACTGCATGACGGAGTGAGCTCTCAACTCTGTCCCAGCTCCTGCCAACCTAGCAGTTCAAAAGCAAGAAATTTCAAGTAGATAAATAGGTACCATTTCAGTGGGAAGGTAAACAGCTTTCCATGCATGACGGTGTTGAGGTACGCCTGCCACGTGTCCATGGAAACATCTGCAGATGCAGACATTGCTGGCTCCTTAGCTATAAAGTGAGATGAGCACTGAATCCTAGAGTTGGATACAACTGGCTTTCAAGCAAGGGCAACGTTTACTAGTACCCCTTAAAACTAACATTAGAGGTTTTTTAAAAACATGTTTGCTCGGAAAGTTTGTTGTTGTGCCCTCCACTGGGCATCGCAAACAATTCCCCCCTCCCCCCATTTTTGGCAAAATATTGGTGCTAGGCTCTCCATTGAAATTGTCTGTCTATAACTGTGAAGAGATTTCTAGTCAAGGGTTTGCAGGAGTGTGTATCTGTCTGTCTGTCTTTGTGGCTTTTCCCAGGTCCAGGCTCAGTATCTATAGATAGAACCTAAGATGTTGCCTACAGGTGTCCCAAGTTGCCATCTCCTCTCAGGGATTCTGGGTTACAGCATCCCAGTTCCAGTTAGGAAAGTTTTCTGCCATTCAATAGAAGTGCTTCCCCTTCCCCTTGAACACAGGTTACATTTCGGGGAAGATGGCAGAGAAAGGAATCTGACAGAAAGAACCTCTGCCTGCCTTCGTTTACTCCTGACAATTCAGACTAGGCTGCTCCTCTGTTTGAGTAAGGCTGTTCAAATGCTTCTAACTCCCTATATTTGGTTAGAATGCTGCTTCTGAACCTGACAGTCGTGTGTTATCAAGCTTCAACAGCAACTGGTGCAGCAAACAGCACTTCTGCCACCATAAATTTGCCTAATCCTCTTTTAAAGTCCTCTGGGTCTTGGGCCACAGCCGAAGTAACAGAAATGTTCTTCCATGTCTAGGCCAAACATGAAACTGCCAAATTGAAGGCACCTTTTGGTGAATTTATTCTGCAGTTCCTATCACCTGATTCAGTGTGAGAACGATTAGCTGGCAACACAAGGTCGCCGTTACCAGGGTACGCCCGATTGTGGTTCAGAAATACCACAATCTTCAAGGCGGCTCTTTCTGTGCCACCCCAGTAGCAGAATCAAAGGCCACAACTGGATTATGTCATGATGTGTGAGTGGAACCACCCACAAAGACTTCATTATATGAGTCCCAGAATCCATGAAAGCTAACAATAGAAATATAGCAGTTAGTCTTTAAAGTGCTACAGTGTTTTTCTTTTGGTTTATTACTTTTTTGTTTTTGTTTTCTGATATTTTCAGTGATAAGGTTCAGCTGTAGATATTTAAGTAGTAATCTGTAACTGTGGTTTTGAGCACATGGTCTGTATCCCATAGATCAAGACTGGGCTGCTGTTAGGGCTCCAGTGTGGTTTCTGATCCAGGTCTTGGCACTGCCATTAGGGTGGGAGAGGCAGTTGTGGGAGAGGGCAGAACTTGGGGTGGTATAATAATAATTTTGTGTCAAAAATTATTCTGGGTTGAAAGGGTTTTTCCGGAAGAAACTCCTTTCATGGAATGCCCAAATGAGGCTCCTTTCATATCCCTAAGAGCTGGGACAAAGACAGGCCCTCAATCCATCATGCAGTACCCAGGTTTCAGAACTGCCAACTCGCCAACCTTCCAGCTAACAAGGTGAGCTTCTTAACCACTGAGCCACCGCTGCCCCACTTGGAATGGTAAAGCTATGTGTTCCTCCACCTGCCTGGCAATCCCAGGATGGACCTGTCAACGATTTTGTGGAAGAGGTGCTGATGACCATGATCCCTGTGAAATACAAGTAGGAAATGAGCAGAAGATGGAGAGGAACTCTTCAGACAGTGGGAAATGCCACACTTCTTTGGGGTAGTGTGTGCCAGTTGCTTTCCTGGTATAGGGGAAGTTTGGTGGAGAGAATAAAAGTAAGGGTTGTGAGAGTACCCTGAACTGAGGGTCATTCCACTGTTTTGCAGAAACAAATTCCAAGTTCTGCTAAAAATGTCCTTGTTTGTAGTTCCAACATGTTGTCTGTTCTGTCTCAAGGCTAAAGGAAGGAAGAAAGCATTCTTCCCTTTGATTCCCCTCCAGAAAGTAACAAGCTTGCCATAAAAGGTTCTCTTTTCAGGGAGCTGAGTCCCCCTCTCCACCTTCCTCAAGGCTCACAGTCCCTGTGGTCATTCACCTTGGTGACACAGCAGACGGAGCTCAAATCCCAACGGGAGCTGAGCGCACTGGAAGCTTGGGCTCTTTCTCTTCTTGCTGATGAAACCCAGCAGGCAGGAGAGACATCTAGGTGAAAGACATCCTATAGAGCAGGGGTGCCCAAACTACAGCCCAGGGGCCATATCCAGCACCCAACAACAATTCAACTGACCTGCTTAGCCCTTGTTGCTCCTGGAGCAGAAGTAAAATGCACCCATATGGGCGTGTTTTACTTCCACTTCCAGGAACAAGAAGGGCTTTGTGGGCTGGATGTATTGGCATTGTGACTTTGATCCGGCCCATGGGTCATAGTGACCGGCCCATGGCCAAAAAAGTTTGGGCACCCCTGGTATGTGGGTTATTCTATGAGGGTGTGTAGGTAATCTTTCATCATTGCCTATGGAGTTAAGTTTTTTTTAAAGCATCCACACAAACCAGGGTGTATTTGAGCAAGATATTGGCTAAGGAGAAAGCTTTAGCCCTCTGCGCCCATGCAGATTTCCAGCTGGGTGTAAGAAAAAGATTACAAAGTGCACACAACATATTTAATACATTGGTCTCTCCCCCAAAGTGTTATGTTTTCATGTAGTTGACATAGATTCAACTGTGTATTATCATCTGTTGTTTAACATGCTACTTTCTGATGTGTAGTGGATGTGCTGCTTCCTAATTGGAAAGCCAGTCTGGGTTAGTGGATAGGATGACAGACTAGGAATCAGGAGACCAGAGTTTGAATGCCTGCTCTTTCATGGAAGCTCATAGGGTGATGACAGTGGTCAAAACACTCCTTAAATGTATCATATATATTGATAGCCCCATTATAAATGGTCTGTAACCTGAAAGCATGTAAGAGCAGTGACAGCTATCCTGAAACTGTGGATTTCTCAGTTTATCATTCTTTTATTTATTATTTTTATATCCCACCCATCTGGGATATTCTCCCACTCATTTGTTGGGCAGCCCTCACTATTCTGCTAGTTCTGAACAAGAAAAGAGATTCAAAACTTCTCTTGTGCAGACAATGGGCATTCCCAATGTTCAAATATCTAAAGTCCCCCATATCTGTGACTTCACACATCTGAAACACACTGAGAGTCAGGCATATGCTCTCTTCTCACAGAAATGACCAGGATAATTTTTTGCTGCACACACTATTGTATATCGGCCTCTACAGGGACTAGAGCAGTGATATCTCTTCACCCTGGTGCTCTGCAGATGTGCTGGGCTGCACCTCCTGTTGTCCTGCTAGAGCTGGGGTTAATGGGATTTGTATTCCCAAGAGCACCATGGTTGGGATGGCTGAGCTAGGGACTGTCCCAGATCCTCAGTTTTAGACTAACAGCATTCCTGATGTATGTTGATTTGTTTTTAAATTAAAGCTGTGTATCTGGGAACGTGAACAGTGCAACTAGGTACCAGGTAGCATGCTAGAAGTGGAGGTAAAGCCTGCCCAACAGTATGACAACCACATGCTTCTCCACCCCCATCCCATCCCTGGTCGGAAGACTTCAGAGGTCTGAAAAATAAACCCAAAGATCCCCCAAATATGGACTGTGACTGTTCCTGGTTTACTTCTCTATAACATGTGTGTCGGAACACAAAGCCATCTAAATGCAAACAAAGAACCTGTTGGTTTGCCTTTTTTATTTTTATTTTATTTTTGGCACCTTCTGTTGCCTCATCTCCTTTCCAGTGCCACCTTAATGACTTTCCATGCTTATTTTGGCATAAGAAGGCCAAAACCATGGCAGGTGTTTGAGCTCCCAGGGCTGCTGAGCTAGGAGGACGCAACCTGAGCCTTTTGCCAGGAGGCAGGTATGTGTGAGTGTGCAAGGGTAGCATTAACATTTCTGAAGTAAGGGTCAGTTGCAAGTCCTGAAAGCACGTCCTTAGAAGTGGGGTGGTGGTGGTTTGACATAGTGCCATTTTGTTCTTTTCCCAGCCAAAGGTCCTTAGCAAACTGGCTTTTGCTGCTCAGGAGAGGCACTAGAAATCTCTCTTTCAGAGGAAATGTGACTCAGGTCAGTTTTTGCAGATGAGGGTGGGTGGGACTCTGTTCCCAATAACCTTCATCTGTTGAGATATGCTGGGAAGCTGCTTCCTCCCTCTGCCCCAGGTCCTTGTAGTGGGCTCTGAGAGGGAATAAGTGCTGACTACACACTGACATGCAGCTCAGACAGTAGGTTGATTGCACAGATGATCAGGGTCCACTGGGGTGAGCAAAAGGAGGCGCTTACATCCCAAGCTTAATGCCTCTTTAAAGCTGGACTGGTCCTCTAAATGTTGTAGGCTGCAATGTTGATCAGGCCCAGGCACTGTACTCAGTGGTGAGAAATCATGGGACTTATAGTCAAGCAGCACCAAGAGCAGGAGTTATCAACCTTTTAAAGCCAGGGGCCGGGTCACACTCTCTCAGGCAGCTTTGGGGGCCGGATGGACATTTTGCCCTTCCTCTACTACATGGCACTTCCTGGTGTGGTAGAGGTGGTGGTGGGCCACATGAAATGGTGCTGTGCGTCGCAGGTTGAGAATCCCTGACCTAGAGAATCACACTTCACTTTCCATGGTTAAAGCCTTCTGAGTCATTGCATTATGAGAAAGAAACATGTCTGATTGCTGGACTTTGCTGGCAAAGGACTTCCTATTCATGCTTTTTCCATAAAGGTTGGGAAAATTATATGTTGGAATGCAGCAGCCAAGATATTTTGCCAGTTTAGCTATTGGCCATCCTGGAAAGGTGAATTCTAGGAGTTATAATCCAAAATATACCTTTTTCATACTCCATGTTGTGCTTCCAGGGAAGATACAGCAGGGTCCACTGTTGGCAAGATAATGTTGGATTAGGTTGACCTTTAGTATGATTTAAGGAGGCAAGCCATCTGCTCTTCTGAGTGGAAATGTAAAGCTGATCTTCCTAGTAATGCTGCTTTTAATTACTTGGGACAAACAAGAGAAATAAGTGTTATTAATAGATGGTGAGGTCACACCTCATCTACGTAAGCTCAAATCCTCTTTTTGTACTCTAAGTTTGTTGCCTAAGCGTTTAGAGACTCCTGGATGACTCATCCAAACCCAAACAATTGGATAGTTTTCTCCACAGTGCTTGCCCAAGATGTTTTGTACGGGCCATGTTTTGGGATTTCTTCCTCAGAAGAACATAGTTCCATAAGGTTGCTGTTGTTCATCACTTCTAGCTTTTTGAGCCAGGAAATGGATATGAAAATGCAGGCTTGAGAGGTAGTTGAGAATTCAAAAACAGCACCTTAGAAATGCTTCCACCCAGAGTATTCTTAACGCCAGTCATCAAAAAGGGTTGTGGACATATACAGTGCTTTTGTTTTTTGTTTTGCTTCACAGCTTTTATTTGGTTTGTTCTGGTAAGAAAAACTATCAGAGAAGGGGTAGGAAAACATGGTTGAGTTAGTAAAATCAAATCAAATATTTATTACAGTCCAAGACCAGCATAGAACAGCAAAAGGAGCACAAGTTAAAATATATCAAGAGACATAAGTTAAAATAAGGTGTTTAAAAGGAGCATTTCTGTTCAGAGTTATGGAGTAGTAAAATTAGTACATAAGATCAATAATGTTACAATGATTACTAAGCCTATTCTGTGGCCTTAGTAGTTTATTTGGCTGAAGGTCCTGCCAGGATTGCTCTTCTGATCTTATACGCTGCAATGCAGAACCTAGCAGTGTTATGGGTGAAGGTGGGCTTTTCATCAGATAGCAGCCAGTAGGTGTATGTGCTGTTTGACCGGCCAGGATACTTGCAGAGAGGTGGAAATATGAACTTGTTCTGGATGTCTCTATAAAAAGGGCATCTGCAGAGAACGCGTTCTGTGGTTTCAATTTCTCCAGTGTCACAGGGACATTGTCTCTATGACATTGGTGTCCTTTGGAACTTTTCCTTGAGAACCGCAAAAGGGAGGGCCTGGCAGCGGGCTAGCATAAATGCCCTCCAATGACTTGGTGTCTCAAGTTGGAGCAGGTACGGAGCCAGGGCAACAATGTCTTTCTAAGACTCTAGAGCCAGGAAGGTAGGGGCCCTGGCTATGTAGATCTTCTTGCCTTTCTATGTCTAGTGTTCTCTGTTCAATAGCCTGTTTTGCCTGGTTGTGACTCATGACCTGTATGAGAGGTTGGGAGAAGCCAAGGTACTCCAGTCTGGATTGGATTGTTCTTTTCCATGCCGATTGGAAGCTGTTCTGGAGAGTTAGAGGAGCCAGGCCATTGGGATTAAACAGAATTTTGAGTCAAAGGTTGAAGGTGGCTAATCAGAGTCTTGTTTCTACTTCCTCATCAATGACATGGTTGACCATCTAAGAAGCCTTGACTTCCACCCTCCCAAGCTTTTTGACAAACCCGTACACATACTCCTATATATTGACGATGCCATAATTCTCTCTAGCACCCTAATAGTCTTCAGATGATTGCTGGCAACTCTGGCAAATTACTGCAGCAGCAACCAACTGGGGATCAATTACCAGAAAACAAAAGTTATAACCTTTGCTAAAAGACCTAAGAAACACATCTGGAGGATAAATGGACATAAGATAGAGCAGGTCACTAGCTTTAAATACCTGGGAGTAGTCATCCAAGCTTCAGGCTCAAGGAATGCTCATACCACACACACCATTCTTACAACCCAGAGATCTGCCTTTGCCATTCTAAAATTCCTGAGGACAAAAGGAGGTTAGTACATCCCTAATGCACTCAAGCTATTTGAAGCCAAAATCCTGTCATAGCTACTCAAAGGTTGAGTTAGTAATGCAAGAAGACAATACCTGGACCTTCTGTAAAAGTTTATGTTTCACCAGGGTAATAAAAACCTTATTTTATAATGGAAAGAAGGGCACGGGAGGTGCCATGGTAAATCAGGCACTACTCCGTTAATTGTTTTTTTTAAATATCCAGCAGCTGCAGTTTTTATTTTATTTGTTTTACTTATAGGCCAACCTTTCTCCCCATAGGAGACTCAAGGTGGCTTACAATATATTTTTAAATAAATTAAAACACAATATTTGTACAGTTAAAAAGAATTAAACTTGCATAATAATTAAAATGTATTGAATTATTAAAACAGAATTAAAATATTAAAAACTTCAAAAACAGACAGAAAATTAAAATGAACAGTAGGTTAGCTTTTAAAAAAAACAACATCAAAGCACTTAGTTATAATTATTATGAGCTTGCCTGAAGATAGGGGTCTTCAACTGTTTGCAGAAGGATAAAAAGGGTAAGAGTTTTCCTTTAAAAAAAAAAAGGACCAGAATGAGCCAAAATTCTGCCCTCCTATGCCATGTCTTGGTAAGTAGTTTACTTGTTGTTCAGCTTGAAGAAACTAATGGTAGGAGAACTGAATATCCTTGAGAGCAGTAGAATGAAAGGGAATGTTGTACTGCTGTAGCTTTATGTGAGACTCAGTCTGCCTTATCTATACAGCAGATTTTTTATATACTGCAAAACCAAACATGGAAGAACAGGAAGCGTCCTTCAGCAACAACAACAAAAACGGCAACCTCAGCTCTCTGCTTTTGAAATTAAGGAACCCATTCATGCAGGGACCGCACAGCTGGTTGTTAACTGGCAATTGTGTAGACTGCCAGGAATAGAAGAGAGATGAGCGTGGATGGTCCTCCGGTGCCCTTTCCAAACGTCCAGATGGGTGTGTGTTTAGAATAGGGTGCCAACTTGTGCTTTTCAAAATACCTTGTCTGTGCATGTGGAGACAGGGGACAGGGATTGTGATGGAACCTGAAGGTTATGAAAGGTTACAAGTGTAGATTTTAGAACGGCAGGATGTGGGTCAAAGATGGAATCCAGCAGGCTTGCATAGTCAGCAGTGAACTTAGTGTTAAGAGATGAAATTAAACATTTGCCTTTCGAATGGAAGCTAGATACAGTGGTACTTCGCTTAAAGAGCATAATGCTTTCCACAGGACTGCTCTTTAATCAAGTTTGCTCTTTAAGTGAAACACCATTGTAAGTGACCAATTGTGACTTCTGGCAGGGGGAATTGTGAATTTAGTTGTTAAGGGGAATTAGTTGTTAAGTGAGTTTTTGGTTGGTTTTAGTTGTTAAGTGAAGCGACCATTCAGAGAAAATGCTGCTCTTGAAGCAAGTTAGTCTCTAAGTGAGGTGCTCTTTAGGTGAGGTTGTACTGTATTTATTAAACAAAATAAGTGAGATCAAAGCTCAAGTCCCAATATCTGAATGGTAAAATACCCAAGTACTGTTCCCAGAATAGTATAATGATAGAATGATGGGGTAGGAGGCATGGGTGCAAATCCCTGCTTAGGCATGAGCTCACCAGGGAATTAGAACTAGTTAAAACCACACCTTAAATATTTCACATATCTTGAAAAGCCTATTAAGGCCACTATAAATCAATTCCGACTTGATGGCACATAGCTAACTAAAATACTCAATTTTCCTTGAGGTTTGGAAGAGAAAGATCTGGGAGCCCAGGATTCACTTAACATTCCCTGGGAGGTCAAACTTTCTGCCCAGCATGCCTTATGTGCAGGAGGGTAAGGACAGGAAGGTAATGGGGTAGAGCAGGGGTAGCCAACCTTGGTGCTCCAGGTGTTCTTGAACTTCAGTTCCCAGAAGCCCTGATCAGCAGGTCTGCTGACTTGGGCTTCTGGTAAAAGAAGTCCAAGAACGCCTGAAGCACCAAGGTTGGTCACCCCAGGGTAGAAGGATGCCCAGCCATCTGTGAATAGTTGATGGTGGCTTGAAGCCACACTTGCTGCCATCATTTCTTCAAGCAACCCGAGCTGCTGCTTACAAACTTATCACATGGCAATGAGCAAGCAGCTTTCTTGTTCTTGTCCTTGTGCTTCTTCTTCTTCCTCCTCCTCCTCTTCCATACCAGCACTTTGCTGTGGTGATCTGCACATCAGCCAGGCAGCCAAAGAAGGAGTGGATTGATGGATTTTCATTCTTTTTCCCAAGGTTTTTCTAAACCTTCTTTGAACCCACTAGATTTCATGTCTTTGAGTTTGTTTGCTTGTTTTAAACAGCCAGGTCCATAGGTTAAGATTTTAGGAAGCAGATGTAACAAGCCTGTCTTTTAACACCTAGAACTCTTGGGGACTGTGTGTTGAGCTACATGATCACTTGTGTGATTTCCATGAAATAATTCATAGTGGACTTAAACATATATTGAAGATCCATTCTTCAGTCCAACTATTAGATCATGCTGTAGGGATTTTTTACTCTATAAATTCTTCCTCCTCTGAACTTTCCCAGGGAGTGTGCTCTTGTTCTGTATCTTTTTTTTTTTTTTTTGGTGATTGGGGTTTCAGTTGAATAAATTTTGCAGTCATGGATTACCCATTAAACAAACTGAAATAAAAATGAGAACTTTTCTGGGCCAGAACTGGAAGCAATGTATAATTTGTTTTACAAATTCTTTTGACAACAGGAAGAAAGCCTCCCCCTCCCCTTTAGTGGTTATATCAAAGCAGAGTGAAGGAATAAAAACAGGTGACTGTACAGCAGTGGTTTCCAAACTAAGGCCCACAGGCTGGATCTGATCCATGGTGCCATTTCATGTGGTCCCTCACCCCTACAAGGGCATTTGAGAATCAAAATGGCCACCTCTTTGAAGCTGTTAGAACAAAATGGCCACACACATCCCCATTGTGCAGGCAGGGCAAAATGGCCATCTGGCCCTCGAAGCTGACTGAGAAAGCATGACCCGGGTCCCGGCTTGACAAGGTTGGGAACCCCTGTTATACAGACAGTATAAGCAATCAGTTTGCCACTTAGATAGAATCACTGACCGATGAACTTGATGCTGATAGTCCTCTGTCACTTTAATGTCATGACATAATTGTATTCACTGCATGATTCCTCTTTGGCCAGTAAAGTGTAGGGCTGTTTTTCCAGCTGTTTTCAGCAGAAAAGCCTGGGGGAAATGTCTGCTGTGAACTAGCAGGATCAAAGACAAACATTCTCAAAGAGGGGGAGGAAGAGTTTCTGGAACGTTCTGTGTGTCCTTCTAGCATTCCGTTTGTCCCCCAGTCCCTGAGAATGGAAAACATTTAGCATGCCCCCTGAAGGCACATGTTAACAGTTACTTAGAGACCACTTTGACATCTGCTTTTCCTCTCTTAAAAAGAGAAAGGATTGAAAAACATCATCGATGAGATAAAAGCGATTGTTGTTAGCTCTCTCTATATATATATATAATGCTTCTGCCCCACTTTTCTCAAAGTGAGCAAAAGCATCTAACAATAAATAATGTATCCTAATGCAAATAAGGTGTTTTCTGCTGTCAGTTTTACCCTTTGAACCTCTTCATTCCTCATCCTCTGCATACCTGCTCAACATATTTCTCCTCTTAGTATCTATGCTACCAGTTTTGTCCGTCAGGGCCAGTTAGAGCACTTCCACAATTTGAAATGCCAGCTTTGGCATTCTCATCTGAGTATCTCTTGCTCATTCCACTGGCTTGGTAAGAGCAGGGGCTCATTGGATACTGTCGGCCTCGCCAATTGAAGAATATTCCCTTCAGGCCCAGTGTTGCATCTTTGAACTCTTCATTTAATTAATAAGGACAACCTGGTGTGCTTTTTCTCTGTCCAGATATGGCTAAAGCAGATTAGGCTCTCTTCAAGACTGATAGAAGTCTCTGTCGGTGGATGGGTTGGAGTGGTTAATACGCATTAAAAGGCAACTAAGCTGAGTTAAGTGATTTTCAATCTGCATTCCAACTGGGATCAGGGTGATCGGGCGGCTTTCCACATCTCCCCAGGGAGACCAGATTTTTGAGAATGGTTAAACCAGACTGTTCAAAGGCTGTTGGTAATTAATGCCACTGCCAAACTAGACTTAGTAGCTTCTATTAATGCTCTCCAGCTAATGATCAAAAGGAACCAGGAAGATGCCATATTGGGACTGTCTGCCTTCCTAGGTCCTGTGTGAACATGATCTACTTCTGCATATTATATTCTGGGCTGGGCTGCATTCCAGCTTTTAGGGTGCACTATGCATTCATAGATCCACCTTGCAAGCTTGGGGCATGGGGGACCTGATGTAGGATCTAAAAATACCATTTTAATCCTTAATGGGGAGTGAGGGGAGAGAGTAAAAAAAACCCCAAACTTGCAGGTAGGCAAAAATGCCTGAGCAAGGCCTAGGTAAAAATTTCTCCACTAAAACCCATGAAATTAATTTTAAATATGGAAAGAAATTGGGATTTCCCACTTTTCCATTTCTGCCAGTATTTTTATTAGCTATAACAATAGCAATGGTGTCTAGTCCTGCCTGCCACATGACCACGGAAACGTCTGCAGAAGCAGATAGCGCTGGCTCTTCAGCTTTGAAACAGAGATGAGCACTGAACCCTAGATTTGAATACGACTGGCATTCGAGCAAGGGAAACCTTTACCGCCCCATAGCGCTTAGTGCACTCTGGACGGTTCACAAGGCAATTAGCATTTTGCCCCCAACATGTTGGGCACTCATTTTACCGAACTGGGAAGGTTGGACCTATACATTTCAGACCCTTTAATGAACAGATTAATCAACTAGTCAGGTTCAGTTGATTAATAAAACAGACAGAATCCTGCTGCATGACTTAGTTCATGAATAACCTGGATTGGGCACTAGAAAGAGGTGGTTTTAAGTAAGGGAAGGATTCCTATCTTTCCTTTTCAGGTTCCACAGCTTCCTGGGGCTCCTTTGCTAGTGAGAATTTCTGCACATAAGATGGAAGGGGGGCACATGTAATAGACAAAAATGGCTGCGATGTTCATGCTGTTGGGGTTCAGACAGCTGCTGGTGATCTACTGCCCATTAAAGGGACCCCACCCCTATCCTAAGGCTCTAGAGGACTCGCTAGCACATAAGGGAGCCTCAGAACATGGGTGTGTTTTGTTCTTATATTTCAAAGTTATTTTGACTTCTGATGTTTTACCTTGACAGGGTGTAAAACTTTTCTTTCTAACAGTGTGTACTCATTTTTGCTCATTTCTATTTCTCTTTTCTGAATTTTGCATTTATATTTGCTTGAAAAAAAGTATTTTAATGCTCATTCCTGACAGCAGGATACATTATGCCATGCTAAAGAATGGTAATGTATACACGTGTGTTCCGAGTACGGAACTGAGATCTTATAGGCAGTGTCTTTGTGTTTAAAAAAACAGAATTTTAACAGGCTGCATTACCATCTCATTTGTCTAGCTTTCATTTTTTTAAAAAAAGGTCTCTATAATCCTGCCCCACAGGAAAGGTTTAACTGTAAGCTAGGGCTGAACTCTGGAACACCAGGGCTCAGCTCTGAAACATGCCAAGTGACATCTTAATGCATTATTATTGGCATCTCTTGCTTGTGGGCAACAGTTTCCTCGCTCTAACTACCACATTTTCCCAAGGCTGCCAGTATTGTAGATGGAACAGAATGCAGAAATAAACTGTTATGTGAAGGGGATATATACAGTAAAACGTCGCATAAAGAGTGCCTCGCTTAAAGAGTGATTTGCTTAAAGAGAAGAATTTTCTCTGAATGTTCGCTTCGCTTAACAAATAAAACCAACCAAAAACTCGCTTAACAAATAAATTGGGGTTCACAATTCCCCCCATAATTGGTCACTTACAATGGTGTTTCGCTTAAAGAGCAAACTCGCTTAAAGAGCAATCCTGTGGAACACATTATGCTCTTTAAGTGAGGTACAACTGTATCTCAATTAAGTTTCTATGAACTCTGCATTTTCAAGAGAGTTTTAAGATTAAGGGCAAAGTTCTCCGAGTTTGGGGCTCTTGAAACTTATTGGTGGCAATATATAACTGTACCATGCATTCACATATAGTGAGATGGGAAGCCATTAGCCCACCTCAGTGGTGGGTTCTCAAAATCTTTGCTACCCCACCGTGACATCATTGACGTCGTGGGTGTAGCCAATGTCATGATGTCATGACATCATGGGCAGAGCAAAAAATGTCTGCGCATGCGTCAAACTTCCGTTTGACGCATGCACAGTTCTTTTTTAGTGCACATGTGTCAAACCTCTATTTGACACATGCAAACTAAAAAATAGAACTACGCATGTGTCGAACGGAGGTTTGACGCATGCGCAATGGCTGCCTGGAAAAACATTTTTGGAGGGGGCTGGAGAGGCAACCGAACCAGTTGCCCAGGGTTTTACCACCACCCCGGCAACCCCTCCTGATGGGGTGCTACTGGTTTGGGCGAACCAGTCCGAACCAGTAACATCCCATCACTGGCCCTCCTCCAGTATGGTAAAATAGATCATCAAAAAGATACAGAAGGCCAATTTTATTTATTTATTTATTTATTTACATTTTTATACCGCCCTTCTCACTGGGGTGACCTAGGGTGGTTTACAACATCATAAAAGCATAACACAACCCAAACCCATTATTAAAAACGTCAAAATTATAATTATAAAATTTAAAAAGTTTTTAAAATTTATAAAAATCAACAGGTCCCTATAATAATTAAAAAGTTAAAATGGTTGCACCTTCCTGTTTTCCTCCATGTATGTTGCTGAACATGTATAGCAATTAGTAAATGCTCAATAGAACTCACTGCCAGAGGATGCTGTGTGGTAGCTTTGCGGTTATGTGCTATCTAATTGCATCTGGTTTATGGCAACCCTAATGGGGTTTCCAAAGTACAGTATATGAGATATAAGAAAAGATGTTTTCCCATTGCAACCTACCAGTGAGTTTTCATGGCACAGTGGGGATGTAAGTTCTCGTGAGTTCTAGTCTGTTACTCTATCTTATGTCACCAGTAGTTTTAGCTTTAATGGCTTTTAAAATACGAATTAAAGATGGAACGGAGCATTTTTGGTACTATAGATCTTTTGGTTTCAACCCTCCATAGTTCTTACCACTTATCTTTCTTGGCAGAGCTGATGGGAGCTGTAGTGAAAAATCTGGAGGATTCAAAACCATACTGCCACTGCCCTGATTAGAGAAAAACTGGGGTTTGATAAGATGCACTTCATAATCCTACCACAAAGGATGCACCAACCTATGTTTGTCTACATGCACTTGAGTGCCTAGAAAAGACCATAGCTTGTCATCCTGTCCTGCATGTGAACTTTTCTCTCGCAAATGATAGGCTGGCCATGTTCAAAGACAAACAGCTGTGGTAACCCTTTGCTATTGCCAATCCAGCTACGAGGATGTTATAAGTGTCGTGGATAGGTGGCTGGCCTGTGGTGAATGGAATATGTCTCTATAGATGCCTTATAGGCCAATTTATAGGCTAATCGTTTGTTTCCAAATTGGAAGGGGTGTGGCAGGTACCAGATTGACGTTCCCCTCAGCTGACGTAACCCCAATTCATGAGGAATTATGGGGATAGTAATTCAACCTCTGGAGCACAGCTGGTTCCCTACAATTGCTGTAGCTCAGGGGTTCTCAACCTTTTTCAGCCATGGGCCAGACCACACCCCCTCAGACAGCTGAGTGGGCTGGACTGGTGGTTCCCCCACCATAAACGCTGACATAAAACGCATTCATGGCCATCATAAACACATTTACAATGGCTACGGACTCATTTACGGCTGTAGTAAACACATTTAGGATGGCCGTAGAATCATTTATGGTTGTTGTAAATGTGTTTATGATGGCTGTAAATTAGGCCGCTGCCAGTTCTGGCGGGGGTGGCTGGAGCAAGGTTGGGGGCCAGATTATTTGGCACCATAGGCTGGATCCAGTCCATAGGTTGAGAATCCCTGCTGTAGTTTAATAGAAGTTCTTGTCCTAAGTCCTCATGAGCTTTAGCTGAAACTTGCCCCTTCTTTGAGCCTCACTACTTCTCATTTCTTAAACTAAGCACTCAGCACCAGGCCACGTGTGTTGTTGATCTGCTCCCGATCTCACCTCCTTGTGTCTTCTCTCTCTTTTCCTCATGCAGCTGAGCAGATGAATGGCATTGGGAGTTCGGTAATGGTGCCCTCCGTGCCACTTCCTCCCTCTCCAGAGAAGCAGCCCTGCCTGGCATCCCCAACAGCTGCTTTGGCACCCCACTCAGTCCCGTGCCCAGAAGCTAGCCAGAGTTCCAAGAGTGGGCCAGCCTGGGGGCCCAAGGTGGGGGAGAGCTCGACGGCCGCTGCGGCACCTGTCACTTCAGGGACCAGTCCCCAAAGCAATGGAAGCACTAAACCTGATGAAGAGAAAGCCAAGAAGCTGTTATACTGTGCACTTTGCAAAGTGGCTGTCAATTCGTTGTCTCAGCTCGAGGCCCATAACAAAGGTAATTTTTGTGTTTGTAGAAGGCGGTGAGAAACAGTAGGATGCTATGAACTTTTAGGGTCATCGTAATGACAGTACAGTAAATGACAGTGAGATGGGGAAAACATGGACTGAATCAGCCTTGGGGTAGTGATATGCTCTATTAAGGATGTGGTTAGGAACAAAGTACAAAAGCAAAACATTCCAAGTAGATAAATAGGTACCACTTCAGTGGGAAAGATAACAGTGTTCCGTGCACCCCAGCGTCTAGTCATCCCTGCCACATGCCACAGAAATACCACAGCATTGGTTCTTTGGCTTTAAACGGAGATGAACATCACACCCTAGAATCTGATATGACTGGCTTTTGAGCAAGGGCAACTTGACCTTGACTGATTACTAAATAGCTGTTAGTTCAACCCCTACTCCTTTGTTTACTTGCCACATGCTCTTGGAATTAGGTTGTTTTTAAAAGGGAAACCTTGGCAAGTTATATGTGCTTAACTGGTGGCACAGTGGTTAAACTACTGTACTGCAGCCAAACTGCTGATGTTGTGAGTTGAATTCTGACAGGGATGAAGGTTGACTCAGCCTTCCATTCTTCCAAAGTTGGTAAAATGAGTACCCACAGTGGTGGGGTGTCAAAAATTTTACTACCCCACTGTGGTGTCATCACAGTGTGGGCAGAGCTAACATCATGATGTCATGATGTCGTGGGCGGGGCCAAAGAAAAAAATAAAAAATAAAATAAAATAAAAATAAGCACGCGTGCACACACACACACACACACCTCAACCCACCCACCTACCCACAACACAAACCCGTAAATAAATTAAATAAATAAAATTAATTAATTAATTAAATAAATAAATAAAATAAAAATTACATTAAAATACACCCACCCCAAACACAAACCCGTCACTTACCTGTTAGTATAAGTGCCTGGGTAGCACCATGTTGCAAGATGGATATGGTATTCGTACCAGTTCTCTAGGATAATATGCATTAATGTAAATGTAAAACAGCTGTACCTCCTTAAGGGTTCTCCAATTGGAACAGCAATTGGAACAGCACAGGTGTAGCTTATTGATGAAGTAACTCCAAGACTTTGCTTAAAAAATCCAAGCCAGGCCTGTCGGCCCCCATACCTTTTTAGGAACTGTGGTATTAAGTCAATATAGGTAAAGGTATAAAATACACATTAAAATACACACAGACACACCACATCCAAAGGTGAGTCACTTACCCTGGGGAGCAGGCTATAGGGAGCTTCAGGCTAGCAGCTTCTTTTCCTCCTCCACACTTGGGAGGACAGCAAGGAGGCTGTGCATACATGCCAAGCACTGTAGGCGTGCATGCACACCAAGGGCTTGGTGTGCATGCGCAGTGGGGGAACCAGTGAAAAGGTAAGCTCCGAAGGTGGTTCCCCCAAAAGCTGCTACCGGTTCTCCGGGACACTGGGGAAAGTTACTACTGGTTCTGGCGAACTGGTGCGAACCTGTTGCATCCCATCACTGAGTACCCACCATGTCGGGGGCAAAAAGGCTGACTAGAAAATGCACCTAGAAAATGCACTAAGCACCTAGAAAATGCACTAAGCACTATGGGGCAATATATAATTATAATTGCTATTGTTACCATTTTACTTAGCTTCCTACACAGATCCAAACTGCTTTCCCCCACTTAGTGTTCCAGATTTATATTGAAAACATAAATATGAAAATTGGGATCTTAACCAGGATGGATGTCGTTTGGTGTTGAGAAGTTTCATGGGGAAATAAATTGGTGTGGGGAAATTTAAACATCACCTTTCCATCAGCTTCCCATTTGCAAATGTTTTATCCCAGCAGTGCTTTATAGAGAAGAACAGAACCATCAAACTTCTAAATGATTTGTTCTAATTTGTGATAACCAGAATCATGTATCATTATTGCAAAAAGGGAAAGCCGAACACTTCAGATTCTATGGCTAGGCATTTCAGCTTCTTTATTAGAAACACTGAATTCTGTGTTCTCTGTTTCTATTGCAAACAGGATAAATTTGAATAATCCTGTTTTCTCCTCCTCCTCCCCCTACTTCTTTGCATAATGTTTCTAATTTTACTAGACATAGGGAGACGCAAGGAATCTATGTTTTTCATTAATGTAATACTTCTTCAACTTTCTCTTTGTGTTTTTCAAATTGTAACAGACATCAACCCCCCCTCCATTGAAACCAATGATTTCAAACTTAACTTCACAGCCATAGCACACACAGTCTTTTAGAGCTACTAGAAAGAGTTGAAGTAGAATCCATGAATATTTCCTTTAGATTGTGATCCTGTAGATCAGGGGTCTTCAAATGACAGACCACATCGAAAAATCTGGCCCTCACTGCTGCCGTGGGTGGCGCCGCGTGCACTGCATCTAATGATAATTAGCAGGCATAGCCCTCTGTTATCAGGAGCTACGGCTGATGTAGTCTAGCTTGGGCAAGTAGGGAAGGGAGGAAGCATGAGCAATGATGAATCCGACCATCTGGCTGCCTGCCTCAATCCTTGTCCCCTCCAGTTGGGTTGGTGTCTCCCTGCCGGTGCTCCATAGTAGGACAGATTTTGTGAGGAGCCACTGCTGGCGGGGCTGGGCGAGTGAGGCAGGCATGTGTGGTGGTGGCTGCGGCAGCAGTTCATAGTGGTGAGTCTGGGAAGGTAGAGGAGCCACCTGGCCAGGAGATAAGAAGGGCAACCATTCCCTGCCTCCCCAAGTGGTCCCTCCTTCCTCTAAACACCCCCTTATCCCCTCTCTTTCTCTGCACCTGTAGCTGAAGCATCCTTGTCTCTGCACTGCCTGCCTAGCTCTTTGGTTCCTGCCACGGGCTGGACAGGAGGACAGGCAGCCGCCACCTCCTCCTTCGCCTCCTCCTCCTTTGCTTCCTCCGCCTTCTTCTCACACTCATTGAAAGCAAACAAACATCATGGCAGCAATGATGGCGAGGCAATGTGCAAGACCAGCCCACCTCACTCCCAACGGCCCTGCCCAGACCACCCACCCCGCCGTGATTGAGTGGCAACCAGGGTAGAGCGGGCTCCATGGCCGGCAACTGTTGAGGCCAAGAAACCAGGACAGGGGAGAGAGGCAGCTGGCTTGGCGCTTCAGACCCATCGGCCACAACTTCCACCAGTGACCTTCACTTCTGCGCTTCTCTGGCTGCCCACTAGAAACAGGAATGACTCCAGACTTGAGGGGGAGGGGTTGTTTACATGAGAGTAAACTTCATGGGGTAGGAAGAGGTGTAGTGGGACTTACCTCTGAGTAAACACACCCTGGGCCTGGGCGAGGTGACCCAAACAGCCCATGAAACCAGGGGTTTCAGACCCCTCGCTTGAGGCAGGATCAGGCTATATGAAGCAAGGATCTGCAGTGGATCAGAAGAGAGAGAGGCTGAAAGATGGAAGCAGATGGCCCCCAGTTTAAAAAGTTTGAGGACCTCTGCTATAGATGCTAATCTGGAACGAAGTCTGACTGAAGTCAGTATGACTTTTTTCACTGTAGACATATATAAGATTTGACTGATGGTCTCCAAAGACAGGCCTATTCCCTTGTTCAAAGTGGTAGCTGTGTTATTCTGTGCAAGCTTATCAGACAAGAACCAAAACAGAAAAGTTAGAGAAAGCAAAAATGTTGTGGCACCTTAAAAACCAATTGCTGCATTTTAACATGAGCTTTAGTGGATCAAGTCCACTTCGTCGGACATAAGAGTGAAATTTTATGGTAATAATTTATATATAGCCCCATGACCAGCTGGAATACAGAAGGACCATGCTTAATTAGTATACATACCTATGTAGAAATAGACATAGATCCTCCCATGCTACTGCTTCAGCAGGGAAAGGTAACAGTGTTCCAAGCTCTCTGGCCTGCCACATGACCACAGAAACTTTTGCAGATGCAGACAGCGCTGGCTCTTTGGCTATAAATGAAGACGAGCACCACCACCCAGATACAACTGCGTTTTGAGCAAAGGAGACCTTGATCTTTACCTTTACTAAGGATAAAAGGTTTCTTTGAAAGCTGTAAAATGGCAGAGACATATGAGAGAATGAATTTTTTCGATGTGTGTTCTTTGAGTGTGCTACATAGCTCACATAAAACTCAAGGCAATGCCACCTGCCTTTTTACCACAGAAGACAGAGCTGGTCTTCCCCATGCTATGAAAAAGCCCATACTATCTCTTGTGGTGCTGTCTGGAATCACTGATTTTCAGGTTGGGGGGGGGGAGCTAAATCATATTTTGCCTGGTCCCATCATCCAAACAACTCAAGCAACCTTTGGGTGTATGGTGAAATGGGCTGACAAGTCACTTCACCATATGGGTAAATGAAACATTTCCGTTGATTCTCTGCAGAGGGGTGGGGAAAGTGTAAATATTTTTTCTCCTAGCTACATCGGTTAGGAGGGCAATTCCTCCCCCCCCCCCCTTCATTTGTCCTTGTAGCATCAATTGAAATTCCCGGTGTGAGCAGTTTTTCAATTGCTGCTATGTGGAAAAATTAAGAATATATATATTCTTATACTCCAGATTTATTTATTTTTACTCCTAACTGATACAGTACTACAGTGATCAGCTAGGAGAGGAAAAATAATTGCACTTTCCTAGCCCTCTGCACGGGAGCAGAGGGAAATGTTTAATTGCAATATCCAATACCCTGCAGAAACAGCTTTTGGTGCCTGCAAGGCCAACAGGCCCTAGGAACAGTAGCACCAACAGGCCCTAGAGCCGTAATGACGAATCTTGGCACTCCATATGTTCTTAGACTTCAATTCCCAGAAGCCCAAGCCCCCTGTGAATTACTGCAAATCATCCGGCCCACGCTACCCTCATCACTCCCAGAAGCAGAAGTAAAATGCACCTATACAGGAGTGACAAGGGCCATGCGGGCCAGATGAATCACAGTAAACCCATTCATGTGGATTCACAGGGGGCTTGGGCTTCTGGGAATTGAAGTCCAAGAACATCTGAAGTGCCAAGGTTCACCAGCACGGCCCTAGGAGCAGTTTATATAGGATACCCACAAAATTGTAGAACCCCTTAACAGGGGTTAAAAAGAAACACTGGGGTGGGGAGGTTGGGGCGCTCCTGTGTCTGAGACATGTGGACACTGGGCCTTGCAGCACCTTTTGGCCTGGTAGCAGTGGAAACATGAACAAATGCTTTGGGTGTGGCTGCAGAACCCCTCCTGGCAGCAAGACAGACATTCCCCACAAAGTGAGCTCAGAGACTCAACAGGGTTTAGGCCTCTTTCTGGAAAACCAGCCCCACTTCCTCCTTCCAGTTGGCTTTCCCAGCCCAGAGGAACAGAAATGAGAGTCTGGGGTGGATGAAACCCAGCTGTCTTCCTGCTGCCCTCAAGCATAGTTCTGCTGCCAGCAAAGAGCATCCCTTTCTCCAGCCCCACTGCCTTCACATCCCTTTCTCCAGCCCCACTGCCTTCCCTCCATTGGCCTGTGGTTTGCCTCACCCCTCTCCTGTCCCCCCAAATTAGCATCCAGGAGTAAGTGACTCGGGGCCTGAGAAGGAAACCCAGAGAGCAAACGGGATCCCTCAGGGCAAAAACAGCTACGCTTAAGGCCAGCAAATAAATGCCTCAGCAGCAGGCTGTATTTTGAAGGCTGAGATGAAAAACTGAAAGGGGAGCTTTCCTTTCTCACCCACCTCCTCCAGCAGTAAACCTTGAGTAGTCAAGGGGCAATTCTTCATCTGTAATAGCAAACTGATGTTGTATGCCTCAGGTGGCAGTCTTACTTAACTTCAGGCTAGGGGTTAGTCTGCTGGTCAACCTTTCCAACCCACACTTCTGGCCCTGCTTGCCTCAAAAAGCATTTTTAGGAACAAATAATATGAGTGAAGTGATTTGAAAGAAAAACGGCAAACAGAGAAAAGGTTGTGCACTTTGCTCTACAAACCCCATCTAGATTAGGTGTCTCCTTAGCTATTATTTTCTCCCATGCCTTGCCAAGCAATGTGCTCAGTTCTATGCAGCGTCGTTCAAAATGGTTTTTCATGCAACGTAATGAGGTCATCCCAAAGTAAAAATTGGGATTGTGTACAAAAGTGTTATTGCACTGCAAACTGGCTAGCTAGGGCTAAAGTGAAGGAAGATTGATTTAAGGGCCCAGATGCTGTTGCATAATGCGAGCAAAGTCATATGTTTTGGTCTGTCCCTCCCAGACACATAAAGAGCCAGGGGCATGCCGTTATATCGGGCAAACAGGCTGGTGACCTGGGGTGCCAATAGCAATGTATGGGATTTCTCTCCAAACCCCCACCACCACCACCACCACCACCACCACCACCACCACCACCACCACACACACACACAAATAGGCACCCCCACCACTCTCTGTCCAGCGCTTTCCCATGGTGCCCTGCACACCCATGTAAAGAGCATGCAGCCCCCTCTACTTCCCTGCCAGTTCTTGCATTGTTTGTTTTACTATTGTAAGCTGCCTGGAGTCCTCTGGAGAAAGAAGGCAGGGTATAGAAATATCCTAAATAAATAATTGTAATGTATCTACCAGTGAGGAATGAAATCTCCACATTCTGCACAGATATTCCAGATTTCTTCACTGAATGTTCATCTCTTTAAGAAAGTCTTTACTGATCCTTTTACCAAAAGCAGGGTTGGGGAATCTTTGCCCATAAACCTCCAGAAATCCTAGCTATAGTGGAGTGGAGCCAGGGATTGCATAAAGCCAGGGATTGCATAAACCCTGAGACCTTTTGATTAGCAATCTCCTTCTAAGACTTCCTGTTATTTTGTGAGAACATCTGCAATCCTCACAATAGCTGGGAGTAGTAATAATAATTTCATGTAAGAAATTATTCTGGGTTGAAGATGTTTGCGGAAGAAACTCCACTCAGGGAATGCCCAAACGAGGCTCCTTTCATGTCCCCAAGTGCTGGGACAGAGACAGGCTCAGGTCTCAAATTGAGCCCTTCTGTTGTAATGAAAAGTACTTTAGGGTGGCTTAGTGATAAATGTGTGATTAAGAGCCATTAGCGTTACAAAAGGCCTGCTGCTTATTTGTTAATCAGGACAGTCCCAGTGCCCGTCTTTCTTCTTAGTGGTCCCTGTGAATACACACAAAATAGGTTAAATCCTGCACATGTTCAGTGTCCCCCAGAAAAAGCATTCAGACCTCTAGCAGTTTCAGAGTAACCTTCCCCACCTTCTCTTTCTTGCTCGTTTGCTGTTAAATAGTTTTGTAGTTAGTTGATAATGGTTTAAATTTTTTTAAAAAAAAGATTTAGTTTTTTCTATTAGTAACCTAGTGCATATGCTGTAGATCAGGGTTGCCAAAAAATTTTGGGCTGTGGGCCAGTCACATGGTTCAGAGAGCTCGTCACTATGGCCCAGGGCCTGGATCTGGCCCCCAACGTCAATTCATGCGAAGCCCTCACCACTCCTGGAAGCAGAAGTAAAACCTACCCATACGGGCATGTTTTACTTCCGCTTCCAGGAGCAACGAGGGCGGCACAGGCCAGATGAATCGCAGTAAACCCATTTGTATGGATTCACGGGGGCTTGGGCTTCTGGGAATTGAAGTCCAAGAACATCTGGAGTGACAAGGGTTCACCATCACAGGTCTAGGGTAACATTTTATCTCAACAACCGACAGATAAGAGCTGGGTTTGGCCAGTGGCTCGTATCATCTGTTGCTAGTGGCTACAATGCCTAAAATTGATCCAAAGCTAGACAGCCTCTTTTACTGGACAACTCAGTAAGATGAAATCCTCTTTCTGCCAGTATACTTTTGGCCAATATTATAAGACCCTAAAAATAATTGATGTTCTTGTTACTGTAACTTCTAAGCAAATAGGAACAGATTTTAAAAACAGATTTACAGCCTCCTGAACACAGAATGTCATTGTTTTGCACTTCCTCGTACACCCGCATGCTGCAGAATGTTTAGCTTACCAGCCTCTCCAGTTTCAGTGCAGACTCAGTAGGTGCTTTTTTGTGACATCTGCCCACTGTCCAGTCCATTATCCTGAAACTTGATTTGATCTGATGGGCCTCCATAGAGGACTTAGGCCCCTGGCATGTGCTAGACATCTCTTCTGTATGCTCCAGGGTCCGTAAGCCTTGCCCTTCTGCAGTCACAATGCCTGGAAAGTTAGTGTGATTTTTCTTTCACGACACTTTTGCATCTTGGACAGCATTGAAGCTAGATTTTTTTTTGAGAGCTTGTCTTGAACTTCAAATGTCATGGACAGAAAATTGACATTGGGCTATTTTAAAGTGACCTTGGCAGTGATCTTAAGACATATCCATAAGAAGGGATTGTGAAAACAGACCATGCCTACCCAGCACCTTATGTCTCCTTCTTACGACAGTCATTTGCAACATAGCAAATTTGCCTGGATGCTCCCATAAGTCAAGGAAACATGTGGGATTTCTCCCAACCCATCCCCTACTTTTCAGGATCGACTTGCTTCTTATGGATGGGAATAAACCTATTCCTGGGCTGAACTAGTATAGACTACAAGCAGGATTTGCATGATTGAGTGCTTTTGCAAAAAATAGTGTAATAAAAGTCTCTGTATGTGGGGAACTGACTGGATAGCTCGGTGGTGCTGGTGTCTGGCTGTGAAGCCAGAGCTTAGAGTTTTATTTTCTACTGTGTCTCCCAGGAGAAGAGCCAGCCTATGTGACCTTGAGCAAGCTGCATAGTCCCAGGGCACCCCCAGAAGAAGGAAAGGGTAAAACTATCCCTGTGAATTCTCTCCCTAGAAAATCCCCAAAAGGGTTACTGTAAGTCAGAAATTACTTGGTGGCACACAGTTATTATTACAGGGGGAAATCTTAGAAGTTAGAGAGAAGAATTCTAATCTAGCTTCTCTTTTTCATAGGGAATCTTGTTATGGATAGACAGATTCTCCTCTGTAAACCTCCACCTGAAGAGTGAAGTGGTACAGTTTAGATCAGGGCTTCTGAAACTTTTCAAGCCAGGGGCTGGGTCATGCTCTCTCAGTCAGCGTTGAGGGCTGGGTGGCCATTTTGCCCTGTCTGCACAATGAGGTGGCCATTTTGTCCCAACAGCCTCAAAGGGGTGGGCATTTTTATTCTTGAATGCCCTTGTAGGGTTTGGGGGCCAGATGAAATGGCATCATGGGTCAGATCTGGCCCACAGGCCTTAGGTTGGGGATCCCTGGTTTAGATACTGATTTCCCATCCTAGGAAAAGCTAATCCTTTGCCATGCCTCCTTCCAGACATTAAACTCTAATTTGAACACATTTGAAAGCAAAAGCACCAGCATGGACCACATAAATTAGGGAAGTAAGGGACATAATTAATCTTCAGCAGATTTCTCACCTGAGAGTTGTGGGTTGTGAAAAATTAGAGCTTTTGTGGAGGGACACTTGAGTTGCAAATGTGTGGCTTAGCCTGTAGTCTCAGGTAGAGGCCAAGCTCTTTGTATATCAACTTCTCTGCCAACTTTTTCATGGCAGTACAGCTATGTCGTTAACAGCAATTTGATGTACAGTCATCAACATATGATAATGTATATCTCTGCCCTGTGAAAAGCTTTGGTGCTTTTTGTAGATCATGCTGTTGGTACAAATACCAGAGAATATCAGGGTAGATTTGTGTCTTCCTCCCTCATCATCAACAACTCATTAGGTAAAGGTAAAGGTCGCCCTTGCTCGAAAGCCAGACGTTTCTGGCTCTAGGGTTCAGTGCTCATCTCTGTTTATAGCCAAAGAGCTAGTGCTGTCTGTGTCTGCGGACATTTCCGTGGACATGTGTCAGGCATGCATTAACACCAGAGTGCACGGAACGCTGTTTACCAAAGTGGTCCCTATTTATCTACTTGCAACTTCTTGCTTTCAAACTGCTAGGTTGACAGGAGCTGGGACAGAGATGGGAACTCACTCTGTCATGCAGTACCCAGGAATCAAACTCCGACCTTCCAGTCATCGAATTCAGCATCTTAATCCCTTGAGCCACTGCAGTTCCTGGTTGTTGTTTTTTTTAAAGCAGCAGCAATTCTAAAATTTGCGTTAAGGATAAATATGTTAAGGATCAGAATGGGGCTTGCACATTTCTCCTCCATTGTTTGCTTTTCTGTATATATGTATACAATGTAAATATTGCTGACAAGATAAATCCAAAGAAAAGGTTCCGGATACAACAAAAAGTAAATATCCCAAGTCATTAGTCAAGCAATGTATAAACAGATAACAATAGTTAAATAGAAAACACAAGTTAAGACTGTACCAACTCTCTTTGGCTAAAATGGTATTTGAAATAAAGATTCCATTCTTTGCTGGATAAAGCAGCTACAATAGAGAGCTAATTTATTTCTCTGGTGTGTTGATTGTATGTAGTTATGATCTGAAAGAGCAAAGAAATATTAGGAGGGGCATGGAGTGACTTTTCTATGGCAATCATCTTTCATATTTTCAAAACTGTACGTTGGTAAAAGATTAGTTCCTGTATTGTAAAGGCCTAGGTTATGATAATGTGCTTCTTTGCATATCTTTACAGTTATACAACTGATTCTTGCCCTCTGCTTAGGTACAAAGCACAAGACTATCCTGGAAGCACGTAGCGGGTTGGGGCCCATCAAGGCCTACCCACGCTTGAGCTCTACGGTTGGAGGGGAACCAGGTAGCCAAGACCCTAGTGCTCAGGAGAGAACCTTCCACTGTGAAATCTGCAACGTCAAAGTCAACTCGGAGATTCAGCTCAAACAGGTATGGGATCCAACTCACAACTACAGCCACGGGTCTTGTCAGAGGAGGGCCTCTGAGAGGCCCCAGAGCTGCTAGGACTGATTCCAAGCTGGGGTCGATCCTGAAGTCTTACACACTACATTTGTTTATGGTTCTTTTTTGCTCTTTAAACAATGTTCAGCTATGGGCAAAACCATGGGTGCCCAAACTACGGCCCATAGGCCAGATCTGGTCCCCAATGGCAATTTATCTGGCCCACACTGCCAGGAGCGTGAGGGCATTGGGGGCCACATCTGGCCCATGGGCCATAGTTTGGGTTTAAGCAGAGAAAATGGCAGCTTAAAATCTGTCTCATCCTGTTGCAAAACAGGTTGCAAGGCACGTTTTACTTCTGCTTCCGGTGGGAGGAACCGTGTGACCGGCCCGCTGAATCACATGATTGACCCATGGCCCAAAAAGTTTGGGCACCCCTAGGCTCCCTTGAAGGTCAAATAGTAAGGATGAAGCTAAAGAGGATTCACTTGAGAAAGCCTTAATGCTGGGAAAGGTGCAGGGCAAAAGAAAAAGGGGGCAGCCAAAAATGAGATGGCTAGATGGTATTGTAGAGACAATGGTTACAGAACTGAGCGAGTTGAGGAGGATGGTGGAGGAGAGAGGTGCCTGGCGGACAGTGGTCCATAGGGTCGCAAAGGGTCGGAATCGACTGTGTGACTGAACAACAACAAAGGCTAAAGGAAAGAATAGCTCAGAAGTTATTCAGAGTGCCTTTTCCCTCTCAGTGAATCATGTCTCACATGTTTGGAATTAGAAAATAAAGCACTTTTTTTTGTGGTCAAAGAGTGTAGCACCCAGGCAATCCTGTGAGCCCTACTTATCACTTCAGAAATGTAAGTGGTGGCTGTAAGGGGAGAGGAGAAGAGTCTGACTTAGGTAATAGATTGTGGTCTGTGTTGAGGAGTAACAGTTTTAGAGACAGATTTGATCCTTGGGACATGTTAATATTCTTACAGAGCTCCTTTGTATTTCAGCATGGATTAATCCATAGTTTAGCACAAAGATGGTGCAGGAAACAGGATCAACCTCTGGGGTTTTTCTGATTCAGCCACTAAACAATCAGCCAAGCCCACGCTGAGTATGGAGGGCAGGAAGAGAGAGAGAGAGACTGTATATGTATGATTGGTATACCCTAGATGCAGTGGTGAGCAGCAACAGATTCACACACACCCGGGAACGGGGGGGGGGGGGGTAGCCAAATTGGTTGACCTCTGAGCAGGGGGGTGGCAAAATTGGATGGCCTTCAGGCAGAGGGGTAGGGAAATTGGGTGGCCACACCCACCTCCCTGCCCTGCCCCATCAGGTTTTGTCCCTTCAAGTAGTTCAAGGTCTCCCTTGCTCAAAAGCCAGTCATATCTGACTCTAGGGTGCTGTGCTCATCTCCATTTACAGCCAAAGTGCCAGTGCTGCCTGTGTTTGCAGATGTATACATGGCCATATGGCAGGCATGACTAGATCGCCCACGACATAGGCTACCGCCCATGTTGTGGTAGCAATTTTTTTTGCTGCCCACCACTGCCTAGGTGTGCATTCACACAGGGTAAAGTTGCAACCTGTAAAATTTAGCTATACCTAAAATCAGCTCATAAGAGATTGTGGTGGCTGAGTGGTTAAGATGCTGTACTTGATTGGAAGGTCAGCAGTTTGAGACTCGTGTGCCACGTGACGAAGTGCGCTCCCGCGTAATCTGGGGGTCCTCTTGGACTCACGACTACTGCTCGAAGAACAGGTGGCAGTCGTGGCCAGGAGGGCTTTTGCACAACTTCATGTAATATGCCAGTTACACCCACTCCTAGATCGGGACTCTTTGCTCATGATCACACTCACTCGGGTCACCTCCAGACTAGATTATTGTAATGCGCTCTACATGGGGCTGCCCTTGATGACCATCCAGAGGCTTCAACTGGTCCAGAATGCAGCTGCCCGGGTGGTGATGGGGTGTGGGCAGTATGCACATGCCTCGCCTCTGCTTCGGGAACTGCACTGGTTGCCGGGTTGCCTCCAGGTGCCATTCAAGGTGCTGGTTATCACCTTTAAAGCACTATATCAGGGGTGGCCAACTGTAGATCTCCAGATGTTCTTGGACTTCAATTCCCAGAAGCCCTGATCAGCAGGAGTGCTGACTTGGGCTTCTGGGAATTGAAGCCCAAGAACAGCTGGAGATCTACAGTTGGCCACCCCTGCCCTATATGGTAGTGGGCCAGGATACGTAAGAGACCACATCACCCCAAGAACATCTGTCCATCCAACCAAAGCGGACTGGAGAGGCTCTCTAGTTGTTCCATCAGCCAGAGAGGCACATCTCTCTGGCACTAGAAGGAGGGCCTTCGCTGTGTCCGCTCCAGCCCTATGGAACCTCCTACCAACTGAGCTACATCTTCAGATGGACTTGCTGTCTTTTAGGAAGAACCTAAAAACATGGCTGGTGGGACAGGTATGGGGTCCTGGCGGTACCGTGACCCCAGCTCGTTGGCTTGTTTGAGCTCCCTCTCCCCCCTGGTCTTTTAATCTTTTTAATCTTGTGTTTTTTCAGTTTTTAACTTTTTAAAATTATTATTGGGACCTGTGGATTTTTATAAATTTTAAAAACTTTTTAAATTTTATAATTGTAATTTTGAAGTTTTTAACAATGGGTTTGGGTTGGGTTGTATTATGCTTTTATGATGTTGTAAACCACCCTGGGTCATCCCGGCGAGAAGGGCGGTATAAAAATGTAAATAAATAAATAAATAAAACTGTCCCAACTCCTGCCAACGTAGCGGTTTGAAAGCAAGAAATTGCAAGTACTGTACAGTCGATAAAGAAGTACCAGTTCAGCGGGAAGGGTAACAGCGTTCTGTGTGGTCTGGCATCTAGTCGTGCTTGCCACATGACCATGGACAGCGCTGGCTCTTTGGCTGTAAATGGAGATGAGCACTGCCCCTTAGAGCAGGACATGGCTGGCTTTTGAGCAAGGTAAACCTTCACCGAAAATCAGCTCCAATGAGCCTGCTGAAGTTTCATTTTACAAAATCCATGAAGAAAAGGCTCGCTTGAGGATAGTGGTAGTTATTGAAGAGGGGGGTTCAGATCAGAAAATCGAGCTGTTTTGATTGCTCCTTAGCGTGACATCCGGTTTTTCTTCCGTTTCACAGCACATTTCCAGCCGACGGCACAGAGATGGAGTGGCCGGGAAGCCTAATCCCTTGTTGAGTCGGCACAAGAAGCAGCGAGGCATGGCAGAGCTGCCAGTGAGTAGAGGCTGACATTTGCTTGGGTGGGCAAAGATGACTCACAGCTCCCTGCTCAAAAGTGTTGGATGGGACTATTATTAGACATAATCTGGTAGCTGGCATCCCTTTTAAACTGAACAAGCAAGATGGGGAGGCCAAGTTTCAATTCCAATATGATGAAGTCGTTTTTGAGGATAGATTGTTCTTTTTTCAGTCAGTCTGCCCTGTTTCGAAATGTGGCGTCAGCTGTAGTTCATGATGCCACGTCCACTGAACTTATTAGCTGAATTTGGATTTGAAATCTATATTTCCTAGAGCAGCAATGGTGAACCTTTTAGAGTGCCCAAGGAGGAGGAGGCGGCGCACCAATTACATCATGTGGGCGCATGCGCAGTGCCTGCCTGCGCTCTGCCACCTCTGCCACTCACACATGCCTCACCTTGTTGGGCAACAGCACACATGCCCACAGAGAGGGCTGTGCATGCCACCGGTCCACCACCACTGTCCGAGAGTCACCCTTGCCCAAAGCGCTGTCGTTTGACAATTCCTGATCTTTGTCTCCCTCTGCTTCTTTCTTTCTGTGTTTTCAGGGTTCTCTTGCCTTCTCCAAGGAGCTTCCCAAGACATTGGCAGCTGGACTGCTGCCCAACCCACTAGCCATGGCAGCTGCTATGGCGGCGGCGGCCGCTTCCTCACCACTGACGCTTCGACCAGCCCCAACACCGCCGCTGCTGCAGGGCCCGCCTCTGACGCACCCACTCCTGCGTCCGGCTCCGGGGCCCATCCGAACTGCACACGGACCCATCCTCTTCTCACCATACTGATGCAGAACCACCCGCCCCGCCTGCCTGCCATGGGTCTTGGGACTCTTGGCACCACTGGAACCGCCCCCTGGCAACTAGCAACCAGTCCCGGCAACGTCACATGGCGTCCAGTCCCATCTGGTGGAAGCATCTTACTCTCCTCCCTCTCTCTCTCTTTTTTCTTTTTAACTGGAAATGGAGCTATTTTTCGGAGAAGAGAAAAGGGATGGTCCCATCCTTCCACAGACACACACACAAACACACACACAGAGAGAGACGCATGCCTGTTCTCCACCCAACCTGGGGATCTCAGCCAAAATCTGCACAAGTGCTGGTTCTCCCCCACATGGGCTGGGCTCAGGTGTGTTTCCTTGTGTGTTCCTGTGTGTGTGTGTCTGTGTGCTCGTGTGTGTGTGTGTCTGTCACATCTCCCGAGGTACGAAAGGTTGGGGAGTAGCTTGGCCTCCCCAGGACTCTGTGGAGCATGGAAAGGGGGGGAGGCAGTTCTGGTACCTCAGGGACTGATCAGCAAGCCATCTTCTTCTCATCCCAGAGCTAAGGAGTGGAGAGGGGGCCCCTCTGCACCACCCACCCCGACTCATACAAGCCATTTTCCACTTGCACTGAGAGGTGGGGTGGCATGCGTGTCTCTCTGTGTGTGTGAGAGAGTGTGTGTGTGTGTGCAGGACAGAAGACAGGGCCTCTCCCTGCTGCAATAATGCTGGCCAGCACCTCCGTGTACATATCTCCTGGTGTTCCCCCCCCCCACCGCCCTCACTGCGCTTCCATTGCAACAGAGCCCCCTCCCCAGGCTGTGTGAGGGTGAGAAGGGTGTGGGGTTCTCAAGGCTGCCTCTCGAGAAGAGACTGGCCGAGAAAGTACTGTGCTCCCATTTTCCCCCTCCCATTCTTCCAGCTCTAAAAAGGCAGCCAGGCAAACAGACTGACAGACAGACATCATCCATTGAGCAACACTCCCCATCAGGAGGAACCAGGAACCCTCCCCACCCCTCCTCCCTCTGAGCTGAAGATAGTGCAAGCCCATCCCCTTGGCTCACAAATGTTAGGATGGTGCAGGATGATCCCCACTGTGGAGAAGAGTTGGGGATCTCTCCCTGCATCTCTCTCTCTCTCTGCCTGTAGACCTTGATGCTGGGTTATTTGTGCTGTTTCCGTGGTAGCACAACGTCCCTCCTTCGCCCTCCCCTTTCCGCTGTGCATATCGACTTGGGGTCCCTCTCTCTCCAGCCTTTCTTGAGCAGCTGGGATGGGAACGAAGAGGCCCCAGTTGTGCTGGTACCTGGAGATTTCGAGCAGCTCCATCCCTTCTCAAAACCCAGCACCACCAGAGTACATAAAGTTCCAGATGCTTGTCAGATTCCCTGGCACACATCCTAGTTGCCATCCTTTGGTGGACTCTTGTGTGTGCGTGCACGCATGTGTGTGTGCACACAGGGTGCATTTGTATGTGTTGATCAAGGCAACAGTGGATCCGGTTGCTCTCTTCCCTCCTCCTTTCTCTTGTTCTCTACTTGCACATACGTGCACGTGCATACATGCGCAGTCTGTAGCTTCCCCGTAGAAGTGCACGGCTGTGAATATAGAACCCTGTGGTCCAGGGAGGAAGGTCTTCCATGCCATGTCCAGTGCACTGGCAACTTTATTCTCTCCACCCACTAACCCCCCAATTTTCTCTGCCCCTCTACAAAACTGTGACAGATGTTCAGAGCAATAGAGACACTGGCGTGTGGTGGGGGGAGAAGGGGGCCTACCTTTCTCCCCCAACTGGCATGAAACACGCCAGACCTGCCCCATCTTACCTCAGTCCTTGAAGCCCATGGGGCAACCTGCCCCTCTCAGTTAGTCCGTCCATCTCCAGGTCTCTTCACCCCAAAATGTCTGTCTGTCCACCGCCCATTCATCCATGCTAGACACTCGTCCGACCCTGTCCCCCACCCCCGCTGACACCAATGCCTTTCTGCTTCATCCCACATAGCAACTTCTACTCCTGCCCCTGCCTCCCTTGCCTTTGACAACAATAAAAGAAATGATAAGGCTCATTTGCACCTGCAGTCAATCTATTTTTGTGTCTGTCAGAAATGTCTGGATTCATAGATTGGGAACCTCATGGGAACAAACTGAGATTATCCCTAGTTTACTGTGAGGGACTGTGCACTTTCTAAATGCAAACATTCCTTTTTTTTTAAAAGTGTGATGCAGCAGCCCCTGTGGTTAGAGACAGTATACTCAACTGAATAAAAGATAAACATCACCCTTGCTCAAAACCCAGTCGTATCCGACTCTAGGGTACTGTGCTCATTTCCGTTTATGGCCAAAGAGCTGACACTCTTTGTGTCTGCAGACGTTTCCATGGTCATGTGGCAGGCATGGCTAAACACCGGAGCACACAGAATGCCATTACCTTCCCACCGAAGTGGTCCCTCTTTATCTACTTGCAATTTCTTACTTTAAAACTGTCAGGTTGACAGGAGCTGGGACAGAGATGGGAGCTCGCTCTGTCGTGCAGCAGTTGGGTCATGAACTGCTGACCTGTCACCCTTCCAGTTGTCAAGCTCAGCGTCTTAACCACTAAGCCACCGCAGTCCCAACTGAATTGAATAGGCAGATATAAATGCTAAGGCTCTTTCTATCTGCTTTTTGGTGGGCCAGTGCATTCTTGTTCCAGCTCCACCGCTTTGGGGACAACACTTGTGGGGGTCTGAATTTGGGTACAGCCCATCCAAAATCCTCTTCTGATGCTGTTTAACAGGGGTTCCCAACCTGCAGCCTGTGACACCATTTCATGTTGCCCCTCACTGCTTCCACCACACCAGGAAGTGCCATGTGGTGGAGGGAGGGCAAAATGGCCATCTAGCCCCGGAAGCTGTCTGAGGGAGTGTGACCTGGTCCCCGGCTTTAAAAGGTTGAGAATTCTTGCTTCATAAGAAGCAAGTTCTTACTGAGTGAAAAGGGGGGGGGGTAGGCTAGGAAATTTAAAGGGAAGCAGTCTCCTTTGCTCTCTCTCTCTCTCTGCTGTGTTCATCGCTTCCCATCCAATTTTGGAAGCATGTGAGGCAGAGGAGCTAAGCAGACTTGGAGACAGCTTTGATCTAGTCTGCCTCAGCTCAGCCAGCCTTAATTCTTCCTGTCACCAGAAGAGAGACTTCAGTGTAGCTTATGCTGCTCTTTGTATCTGTCCCAAAGGTGGGAGTGAAAGATTCTGTGTTGTAAAATGTGAGTCCTCCTACAGAGGGTTATATCTAACATTATATATTAAGGGCCGTGCGATGATTCATTCTGCAAGTTTTATTTCTGACCATGTTTTATAACATGTCCCCATTAAGATTGGTGGACACGAAATGGCCTCAGAAATGCCAGGTGTGGCAGTCTGCATTATGGATGGGGAAGGTCTCACCTGCCAGGTGTTACAGAGTTGGCAGTCTCATAGTCTTTTCCTGTTACCTGTGTTGTCAAGGTCTGATAGGCACGGCCATTTTTGCAGCCACCTCCGAAGCGCCTCACGTTTCTCAACCCTGTTCTCTGTCGAGCGGTGCCAGAGGGGAAAGCCAGGCAACTATTTCAGACAGGTTTTGAGTGGGAGTCGAGATGTCACCCACAGTGTATAATCCAGAGCAAATTTCTGTAGAAGTGCCGCAACAAATTAACAACAGCCAACACAAGAGCATAGCCTTTTCTCAGATGTCTGTTTGTTGCCGATGCTGAAGAATTTCCAAGCGGATAACGCCTCAAGGCAAATAGTTGAAAGATGCTACTCAGATTGACTGCCTTAATTTGGCCAACTCTTCAAACAGCTTAAATTTGTGCAGGTTTTATATGGGCCTGTTTCAGTGCTTGCTCATTTCCATGATTCTTTAATCCTTCTGTTTCCCTTGAGCAAGCCGGATAGGTGGATTAGGGGTTGCAGTGTGTTCCAAGTTTCCATTTTAGTCATCATCTTCTCTGCAGTTCATGTGACTTCAGCCTAGGCCACTTTGCAAGGCTGTGGATCCATGTGAGCTAAGTGTATAACACACCTCGCAGATTCAGGTATATCCACGAACCATTTCTCTAAGCAAGTGATGGTGAACCTTGGCACTCCAGATGTTCTTGGACCTCAATTCCCAGAAGCCCAAGCCCCCTATGAATCCACATGAATGGGTTTACTGGAAATCAGTAAAATGCTTCCCTAAGGGAGCGACGAGGGTGGCGTGAACCGGATGAATCGGAGTAAACCCATTTGTGTGGATTCACAGGGGGCTTGAGCTTCTGGAAATTGAAGTCCAAGAACATCTGGAGTGCCAAGGTTCACCATCATGGCCCTAAGATATGTAACATGCTGCTTCCTTTACAATGCAGCAAGCTTTTCTCTATATATAATTCTAAAGAGATAAGTTGTCTTCAGCCTTTTTATTTGGCCAACTTTGGCTTGCTGGCAAGTCTTGCCTTCCTTAGGTAAGGCATAGGTCATCCTTTAAAGCAGTGGTGGGATGTCAAAAATTTTACTACCCTACCGTGATGTCATCACAGTGTGGGTGGAGCTAACATCATGATGTCATGACATGGGCGGAGCCAACATCATGATGTCATGATGTTGTGGGTGGGGCCAAAGAATTTTTTTAAAAAAAATTAAAAATAAAATAAAAATAAGCACACACACACACCTCAACCCACCACCCACCCACAACACAAACCCGTAAATAAATTAAATACATTAAATAAATAAATAAAATAAAATTACATTAAAATACACGTACCCACCCCAACACACACACACGCACGCACGCACGCACGCACGCACGCGCACACACACACACACACACACACACACCAACCAAACAAATCAACCAGAGCTTTTAAACCAGAGCTTAAAACTTATTCTGGCTAATCTTTCTCACACTAGGTCAGATGGAAGGAACTACAGAATGAACTCACCACAAGATGGCTTCATTTTGGCACTTTTCAACTTTTCAACAGTTAAAGAAGTTAGGTACTAAGTCTTTGCCTAACCAGTTCTCTAGGATAATATGCCTTAATGTAAATGTAAAACAGCTGTACCTCCTTAAGGGTTCTCCAATTGGAACAGCAATTGGAACAGCACAGGTGTAGCTTATTGATGAGGTAACTCCAAGACTATGCTTAGAAACCCCAAGCCAGGCCTGCCAGCCGCCAGGCCTTTTTAGGAACTGTGGTAGTACGTCAATATAGATAAAGGTATTAAATACACATTAAAATACACACAGACACACCACATCCAAAGGTGAGTCACCTACCTTGGGGAGCAGGCTATAGGGAGCTTCAGGGTAGCAGCTTCTCTTCCTCCTCCATGCTTGAGAGGACAGCAAGGAGGCCGTGCATACACGCCAAGCACTGTAGACATGCATGCACACCAAGTGCTTGGCGCGCATGCGCAGTGGGGGAACCAGTGAAAAGGTAAGCCCCGAAGGTGGTTCCCCCCCCCCAAAGCTGGGAAAAGTTACTACTGGGACACTGGGAAAAGTTTCCGGGACACTGGGAAAAGTTACTACTGGTTCGGGTGAACTGGTGTGAACCTGTTACATCCCATCACTGCTTTAATGGTTGTACCCAACTCTAGGAGGCTGTGTTCATCTCCATTTACAGCCAAAGTCCCAGTGCTGTCCATCTGGTGACGTTTCCATGAACATGTGACAGGCATAACTAGAGCACACAGAATGCTCTTACCTTCCCATAGAAGTGGTACCTATTTATCTACTTGAAATTTCTTGATTTCAAATTGCTAGGTTGGCAGGAGCTGGGACAGAGACAGAAGCAAACTCCATCATGCAGCACTCGGGTCTCAAACTACTGACCTGCTAACCTTCCAGTCATCAAGTTCAGTGTCTTAACCACTAAGCCACCACAGTTCCTGCTTCCCTTCCTTAGCCTTCTGCAATCCTAAATCCTGGCAGCAGGGGGCAGAGGAATACACTGCACCACCCTATGATGGTTTTTGTTTGGGCTTTCATGTTACAGGGATTCTTGAGTGTCACTTCTGTGGGATTTTCTCCACCACTTCACTGGATAACTTGCTTACTCACTGTTGGAAAAGGTGCCACATGCTTGAGGGAGGTGGAATGTATTGACGTTGCCATTCAAATTTATATGCGTCTGAAGATGTGACAAGATTTTAATCTGTGGCTGTATATACAAACAATGTTTACAAAAGATCAGCAAGTGAATGAAAAGAACTGCAGAATGAAATTGCCCAAAGGTGCCTTCATTGTGGCACCATCCGTTAGTGATGTTTACTGCTGCCGCTGGATAGAACAGCACTAACTTTTGCTGGCATTTGAAAGGGTTTTCAAAAATTCATATACAGTACTGTATCTGTGCAGATGCAGGAAGATATATGTATATGAATATGGACAGATATGTAGCCTGGAGACTGGAAAAGATAGACTTTTTTGGGCCTGCCTCCTGCCAGTCGTGGCTCGAGGCTGTCCTGGCTGTAGAAATTTCAGAGGCAAAGTCTAAAATGAAGTGATACTGTATAGTCAAACCTCGCATAAAGAGTGTCTCGATTAAAGAGTAACTCGCTTAAAGAGCAGAATTTTCTCTGAGTGTTCACTTCGCTTAACAAATAAAACAGACCAAAAACTCGCTTAACAAATAAATCAGGGTTTGCAATTCCCCCTCCCCACAGAAGTCACAATTGGTCACTTAGACTGGTGTTTCGCTTAAAGAGCAAATTCACTTAAAGAGAAATCCTGTGGAACACATTATGCTTTTTAAGCGAGGTACAACTGTATCTCCAAACTCTGTTTTTGATCTATTGTGAGAGAAGGCTGGGAAGGAACCCCAGGCCCGTAGCTAATAATAATAACTGTATTCCATTAAGACAGTTGCAATTTCTGGTGGTTCTTCCCAGAGTAGAGAATTAAGAGAAGGGGTTTATCATGCTCTTTTTCTGGGAATACATTTGAACTGTGCAGCTTTCCCATAACTAGCAGGCTGGCTCTTCAGCCAGGAGGCACCGTGTGGAATCCAACTTCCCTCCCCTCACCAGGCTCTGCAGCCAGAGACCTAAACTACTTTGCTATCCAGCCAGCATTAATAATTGTGTGCCATCTTCAAACCTTCAGCAGAATATGCTACTGCTGTGTGGTATAAATCAGCACATGTCAAACAAGATGTAGTCTTTAATCATTCAGGATTAATACTGGCTGCATGCAACCTATTCCCACTGGGAGAAAAGTTTGCTATTTGGGTTGTATTGCACCTCTGGAAATACAGTAAAACCTTGCATAAAGAGCAACTCGCTTAGAAAGTAACTTACTTAAAGAGCAGAATTTTCTCTGAATGGCCACTTGCTTAACAACTAAAAGCAACCAAAAACTTGCTTAAAAACTAAATTGGGATTCGCAATCCCCCCTCCCCGCCAGAAGTCACAATGGGTCACTTGCAATGGTGTTTCGCTTAAAGGGCAAACTTGCTTAAAGAGCAATCCTGTGGAACGCATTATGCTCTTTAAGCGAGGTACAACTGTACATTGAGAGGTGCTAGCAAATCATGAATGAAATAAGGTAATAGAACATCAAACACATGCACTTTATGGATGCCAATGACCTAGATATTGGCTAAAACTGAGGAAAACTTTTGTGCACACACCACATCTTCTTTGCTTCTTCTTTTATCCCATTGAGCATCAAGGAAGCACACCTCTCAAAATCTTAAATATTAAACTAGAAGAGAGTAAGCTAAACCTATGGAAATATAAAAATGTCACACCTTGCCAAATGGATGAGTGCCAAAGCGTGTCTCCTATAAGGATGAGATTCTGGCTAGATTATTCAGAAGTCATAAAATAGACTTCAATGTGAAGTTGGAAGATAAAAGAATAATCAGATAAAAGGCGGCTACTTGGGTATAAGAACAATTTTTTTGTGAATGTGGAGAAATTCAATCAATGCAGCATTTATGTGCATGCAGTTTATTCCCCACCACACATACAAACGAAGATCTAGTAAATGGCCAAGATAACATTATGGAGGTAGCCTGCTTTGGGTCAAAAATAATCTAATAATTTTAACATTTTAATTTGTTTTGAATTGTACCTATATTTCATATACAGGTACATCCATAATTTAAAGTGTGCTACACTCTGACACAAAGAAAGAAAGCTACCAAATCAGTTCTGATCTCCCAGGGTTTCCTACGTAGAGAGTTGTCGGAGGTGGTTTCCCATTCGTTTTTTCTGGAAGTGTCCTGGGACCATGCAGTTTGCCCAAGACTGGCTCTTCTCTCAGGAGGTACAACAGGGAATCGAACTTCTGATATCAGGCTCTGCAGACAGATGCTTGTCTCCCTGAGCTATCTGGAGGAACGTAATTTGATGATGAACATGCTTTCCCAGGTCCTCCGAGGATGAACCAGATGGTTTCTGCGGAGGTGGCTGGACTGACGCATGAAGTGTCAGAAATTGACCAATCAGGCTTCTTCTGTTGTGATGCCAAAAAGGTAACCGTTATCCACAGGCGAGTTCTAAATGAACACAATTTCAAAAGTCCAGAAATATACTCTGAGACAACATGGTTTTTCCACAGGGAGACCTAGCTTTAAATCCAAACTCAACAATAGGTGTGGATCAGAGTTTGAGAAACAAAAATCTTAAGCTACTTTGTAAGACACCTTTGTAAGACATCCTATTTCCATGTGTGACGGTGCATGGGCCATTGTCTCTACTACCACCTTACTAGCAAGCTTTCATTCATGTGCCAAAAACATTGCCCAATTGCCATTCTACATGCAACATTTCTCCAATTGGATTTGGGCCCTAGGAATGCCATTTTGCAATGCCTCTATCTTGGCTCTTACTCTGTTGTAGAGGGAGAAGAAAGGAGCTTTGGCTTCTAATGTCTACCCACATCTCCCTCAAACTCTGGTGCCTAGCTGGACTTCAGGTGAGGATGAAAGAAGGATGAGGATCATGAAAGACTCAGCTAAGAGACCATGGTTTGTGTGTGTGAATGTTCTCACGCTCCTTGTTGACATGAGATATTGCTAGACTCCTAGCAAACAGTGTCCTTTGGTTGAGTGATGGGAGTTTTCATGCCAAAATAAATGGAAATGTTGGAGGGCCAGAGATTTCTCCCAACCCTTGCTGTAGCCTCTACCTTTCCTCCTTTAAATATGCCCATTTAACATTGCTTGGAAATCACACTGCTGATTGCCTTTTTTTCCTGTTCACAATTTGCAATCAGTTTTCCGTTCTAGCAAGAGCTCCTCTGATTGGCAATTATCTCAGAGTGCCCACAGGCGTTCAAATGGCAGATAGAAGTAAATTCCACTGAAAAATATTTGTCATTTGGTGATTGGGTTGATGAATAGGGCAAAAGGAAAAGGCAAAGCCAGGAAGATGTCTGAGTGCTAATACCTCATCTGTAAAGGAACCAACTCCCCCGCTACAGTCTATTACAATGGTGGTGAACCTATGGCATGCATGTCAGAGGTGTCACTCAGAACCTTCTCTGTGGGCAGTCACCCCAGCACAGAGTTCACCCCGCCCTTCTGCCCAGCAGCCCAATGGGAGCACTTCCTCCCTCCCCCCAGCACAAAGTTCACCCTGCCCCTCCTCCCCTGTTGCTGTGTTGGCACTTAGCACTAAATAAGTAGGTTTGGGGTCGCAGTTTGGGCACTTGGTCTCTAAAAGGTTTGCCATCACTGGTCTATTAAGTACAGTACAAGAAAATATTCCTTTGTGCATATAAGGTGTCTTTGATTCCCTACTGAGCAGCCATGACTTCCCTCCTCTGCCACTTGTATGTATGTAAAATTACAATGTGTAGGATCAAATAGAGATAGAGTAGGGCTCTTTTGGGGACTGACCACCACCACCACCCCAGCCATACATCCCTCTCCCAAGCACTGTGTCATAGAATAGACCTCAAGTTATTAAACACATCCAAGATGGAGTTTATTAGGGTTTAGACTATAGTAGAAGTGTAGCTTCTTGTGCTAGCAAAAGACCACCTGTTTGTTTTCACTCCCTGCATCCCGGATGGGAAGAGATAGGCATGGAGGCACCAAGCTTCATCAATAGAGACAGAGTTGTTTACTCCCAACACTGGGATCTGATTGGATATGTGCTAATTACCCAGGATCACCTCATACCTAGAGAGAATTAAGCACATGGCTTGATAGAGGGGGGAGTGTGATTCTGGGGCAGAGGAGATGTAGACCTTAGAGAGAAGAGGGGAAATGGGCTAATGTATATTCGCCATGAGCACATGGCTTGAGGAAGAAAGAGAGTTCGAATCTGGTGGTCAACAAGGAAACACCAAAATGGAGGGAGGGGGGCCTTTCCAACAGGCCTTATCTCCGGAAGTCTTAACTATGGTAACTTAGAACAGATAGACAGAGTATTTTTATTTAGGGGAGGATATATCTGAAAGCATTTTTTCTCTAAAAGCAAATTTTGATTAGGTTATTTTTCTATGCTGAGATCTGTAACCTGATTTATCATGAACCATGCTACAACTTCAATAAAACTATTTTCTTCAGTCAACGTGTGTTCATTGGAGTTGGGATGCAAGGTAAAATACAGTAAGTCCACTGGCCTCCTTTTAACACTACCATTTTACCTCTCTATTATTAATTTGGCTGGGCTCAAGTCCCAGGTTTGTTCAGTCGGTCATGGCTGACAGAGTGGTGAACATACATTCCTTGCCTTGAGTTTTGGGTGAGTTCTAGAGGGGATTTTGGAATAATCTACCTTGGAAGGAACACCAGAGAGGTCCCAGAGCAAGTGAGGGTGTGGTTTCATCATACACTGCATACAACTTTCTTGATAGTCCTCTGAGTTTGCCATCCAAAAATGCTTTTAAAACTTGAGAAGCAGCTTAGGCAGCTCAAGGAGGTGTTCCTGTAAGGGTGCAGCTAAAAGGGCTTCTATTTCTCTTGTTAGCCAGCAATGTTATCTAGCAAGATTTAGATGGGACTTAACAGATCTTCTCAGATCTGCCCTTGTCCACAATGCTGCAGAGCTTGGCGGCCTGGCCACATCTTCACCCCCACCTGGTGCCTCCACTTGGTGATCTACTTGGACCAGGGAAGACCTGTTGGTCAACTGTCTTCTTCCATTAATATCCTCCTGAACAGCTATGCTTCTGCTTCTCCACACATGTAGCCTGTGAATATTCTTGCTTTAGTTTTCTACAGTCTCTTCCTGCCTTTCTTGGAGATACAGTACTTTTATGCTTTGTTGTTGTTGTTCAGTCACACAGTCGATTCCGACCCTTTGCGACCCCATGGACCACTGTCAGCCAAGCACCTCTGTCCTTTAGAAATCACTAATTTCCCTCAGGTATACCCTTTCCCCATGGACAGCAATTCCACAAAAGTGGCATCGCCACATCCATCAAACAAGATGTGCGGTCTCGAATCCATCCACTGCATTCATATCTACTTCATGTTCTGAACGTTGGCGAAAGGAAATCCAGGCTCTGAAGGCTGTAGCAAATGTGACGAACACCACCAGCTGCCTTAAAGACAGGCATTTTGCTTGGTTGTGTCCAGCATGAAGTTAAATGGTACTGTTAGGAAGCGGTCAGTTGAGAGAGGCTTACGAGGCTTTGCCTGCTACTTCCTTATTACTTGTATGGTGCTTTTAGACTGAATCTTCAAAGCATGCGGTGGAAGGTAATGAAAGGCCATCTTTGTTTTCTATTGCTCGCTTTAACCTCTCCCTAGAAAATGTGTGGCTAAAAGGGATGGGTGTGAATCCGAAGTGCCTGTCACATTGAGTTCCCTGGAACGGCTTCAAACTGGATTTCAATAACATGTAGCCAAGAAGGGCATAATCAAGAGTCAAGGATGGAGGGTTTACAGTTTGTAACCATTTCTTTGCTGGCTCCTCTGGGTTCCCTCACGCTTTCCCTCTCCACCTGAAGGGTAGGGGAAAAACACAATTTCTTTCCTCCGAAAAGATGGCAAATCAATAGGACAGATGGGTGTTAACATCTAGCTCAAGTTCTTTTTGTTTTTATGACTTGCACTTATATCAGGTTGGGGGTACATGGCTCTCTTCCTTCCAACTTGTTGTTTTGCTATAACAAAAACAACCTTGTGAAGTGAGGCTGAGGAAAAGGGAGTGCTAAGGTGGCAGGAGCAGGGACAGAAATGGGAGCTCACTCCATCATGTAATTCTTTATAAAACTCAAAACATCTTTTTTTAAAAAACTTGTGTGGATGGGATGGTGAACCCCTTCTGGAAACCAGTGTGGTTGGTGCCAGAGTAGGTGTCTGGCATGCTGGAAACCACCAGCCATTGCAGGCGATGTGAAATGTTGCTGAGGTGGTTGGGGAGGGGTTTGCAGATTGCTCTGGGGCTGAAGGGGGGTACGTTTGGGGGAATAGAAACAAAGTGAGTGAGCAAGCCAGTGGTCCTGCTTTGAAACCAGTCGCAGAGGGATGAAGCAGCAGGTGGGAAACACTTAAAATTTAGGGATGCTCCTCATCTGAGTGGTAGGAATGGATGGATGGGATAAGGATTGAGACAGTATCTGAGGGTGTCCCTAGCTAGCTGCCTACCTGTGTCTCCCTGTGAGTGGATACTTTGGCCTCCACTTTGCTGAATACCCACCCTTGTCACCCTAGACTGGTGCACCTCCTGGCCCACCACTTCTGGCCCACATCAGACACCAGCCACTATTGATACAGCAAGGGTTGGTTAAACAGCAGCATCCCATCCTTTGGAGAGCTATGAGCAAAACCTGAAACTGGAGGATGCACTTTTGTAATGTCAGAGAAGTGGGACAGGCAACTGGGGCGGCGGGGACAGCATGGCTTTCAAACTGACTGACTGGGGAAACAGTTGTAAAGGGAATCCAGGTAAAATAGTCCAATATCCAGACCAAACCTGGCTACCCAAGAGACAGGGTTCTTTTTTAAAAAAAACCTCGGTTTTGTTTTGTGGCCAGGCAGGTGGGAAAACATGTCCAGCAGCAGCAAGAGTTGCCATGATCCTTCCTGTTATCCTATGGCCATACCTACAGCATACCTGAAATGTGAAGCATTTCTTTCCAGGTCCTGCATTGCTTTTGTGAGTTCTGGGAGGCTCACAGACATCTCATGAGCATTTCCATCCTTTGCTCTCACACTCTATACTACCACTGCTGGCCAAGGTTGTGCAACAAGGACTATTGCACCTTTCCCTGCCTTGCTCCAGATGATAGGATGAACCCAGTTGCCTGTACCAGTTGGGTCTATCCCCAGCCCTTTCCCATCTCTCCTGCCATTTTTGAAGCTCTGACATTGAGCGTGACATGTACAAACATGCCTGTGAGCCTGTGAGCACTGGTACCAGCTTGGAATGGGAGAAGATAAGTGTCCAGGCTTAGAAGGCGCTGATGCCTGACCTGCTCTCTCATGACTCTCTATTGCATACAGAAACATCTCCAGGTAGAGATGGAAACTCACCTTTCAGTATCCCTGATTAAACTATTGGCTTAGTGGTTAAGACACTGAGCTTGATGGCTGGAAGGTCAGCAGGTGAGCCGTTTGAGACCTGAGTGCTGCATGACAGAGTGAGTTGCCATCTCTGTCCCAGCTCCTGCCAACCTAACAATCTGAAAGCAAGAAATGTCAAATAGAGAAATAGGTACCACTCAGCAGAAATGGTAACAGCGTTCTATGCACTCCGGTGTCTAGTCACATGACCATGGAAACATCTGCACATACAGCACTGGCTGTAAACGGAGATGAGCACCAAACCCTAGTGTCAGACACAACTGGCTTTTGAGCTTTACCTAGTCAAGATGGACAATGTTGAACTCCATAAGCAGATTCTTATGTGTGTGTTGCCTTTTAGCCAGCAATTTGGCTTCAAAGCCGCATGCCTGAGAAAGCAACAAAAATGGAGCTTTGCCTATTTTTTGTCTCTCTTCCATGCAACCAAAGCAGACAAACAAACAAATGGAGAGGGAAAGAGTGAGAGAGAGAGAGAGATGGCCCAGTGGAATATGGAGTTGGCTTTCAAGCAAGCAAGGCGGGCGTTGGTCAAATCTGTGGTCATGAGTTCAGCATCTTTAGTAAGGCCAAATTCTGTGAAACAATCCTTTCCTTTGTGCCAGAAATGCTTCGGAAAGGCCAGTCCCATGGCGCAGAATGGTTTGGCTCTGTCAGCCCGAGAGGCATTAATCTGATCTGTCATTTCTGGCCTCAGCTTCTCCGGTTTCTGTGATGGGGCTGAAGGAGTTGGTCCCAAAGAGCACGAAAATGTTGTGATGCTGGCAAGCAAGCAAGATTAAAGAGGAGTCAATATAATCTGCCCTTGTTTATCCAACATTATTCTTTTCTTTTCAGCAGCAAGTTTTATGACTTTCTGGAAGCAGGCTATTTCATACTAAACTAGAGCAATATAATATTGTTCAGTTCCTGATCCCACCACACATGAACCACAAGAACCAGTCTTTTCTTCATCATCTTTGATGTGTCTATTTGTGGATCTCATCTGAAAGAAGGGCATTAATTTCTTATTGCCTACATTACTGAGGAGACCTAGTAATGTTGATAACATTTTTGCAATCATCTGCTGTTACAATTCATACTTTTGGAGTGACAAGTAACATAACTAGGAGTTACAATGTTACTTTCTAGCAGTAATGGGTAACAAATACATTACTCAAGAATAATGAGTTAACACAGGGGTTCTCAACCTACAGCCCACAGGCCAGATCTGGCCCATGGCAACATTCCATCCGGCCCATGCACTCACTCCTGCAACCCTCGCTGCTGTCCTTTCCTCCTCTGCTTGGCTTAGCATGTCCCTAACGCCGCTCCATAGCAGAGTGGATGTTGGAAGAAGTCTTTGGTTAAAGCGTTATTTAAATGAAATTATGAAGTCAGGTTTGATGTTTGCGAAAATAACTGCCAGATTATAGCCAAGAGAGGTGAAGTCTTTCTTTCTCACTCTTGCTTTCTCTTTCAGGACTCAAACTTGATTTATTAACTTCTGGAAAAAGATTGGTTGATTTAGTTACATGTTGTCTTCAGCCAAGACTTTAGGGATTCACAGTTTGTCCAAAAAAGTCAATATTTATGCTACTGGATAATTTTCTGTTTAATACAGCTGCATTTTAAAAATCCCAGTTAAATTGTTGTATTATTTTTGTTAACTCACTAGAGTATTTCTGGATTGTAGGGAGAACTGTTTGTGCTTTCTTGCAAGTTGAAAAGTTAACCATTTGGCTGCTCTCATTTCCTTTTTTGGCATTTTAAAAAATTCAAATATGCTTATGTTGTTACAATTTTTAAAATATTCATTCTACCTGATTTTTAAAATAGAGTAAAAGGGCGTCCCAGATATGCCTATTGATGTGTCCTTTCTAAATGTTCCACTTGTATTTACAATGCACCAATGTCCCATCAATTCCCATTCACAGAAGCATCAATAATAGATTCAAATGCAGCAGATATGACTGTCTTTCCATCTACAATGCCATTATTCCATTATCATTATGAAAACAGACTTGGTAATTTGCAACTCTTTGACCAGCAAAATGGTAAGAAATTAAAAAGAAAGTTTGAGTTCCAAGTTTTTCCCACCTTTGCTTTGTTCTGAGTACTCTACGCATCAAAAACCCTGCAATAGAACTGACCTGGTGGTATACGGTTATTATTCTTAACACTATAGTATATTTTAAAACATAAGCCAAAGTATAGTTGCTGGATTCAACTAAAGCAGACCCATTAAATCCATAAGACTCTGGTAAATCAACACTTATTTAAATCTCATTAGTTCAACATGTGTGCTCTAGTCTGAACCTAATCTAGGTTTTTGTATGATTCGCTCTGCATATAGATTAAACAGCTGCAAGAATAAAATATGTTCTTGTCTGACATTTTGCTAAATGGAAATCATTCTGTTTCTCCATAATTTTGTCCTAATAGGAGCCTCCTGTCTAGAGAATAGTTTGCACATTATGACTATCAAATGTTGTGTTACATTCGTAGCAGGATTCACACTTTTCGTGACCCATCCACACAATCAAAGTCTTTCCTGAAATCTATAAAATACAGATGGATTTTCTTCCAAATTTCTTTGGTATGTTCCAGCAGCAAATACATTGGTAACTCACTTAAAGAGCATATTGCGTTCCATGGCATTGGTCATTAAGCGAGTTTGCTCTTTAAGGGAAACACCATTGTAAGTCACCAATTGTGACATCTGGTGTGTGTGTGTGGGGGGGATTGTGGAACCCGTTTTATTTGTTAAGCGAGTTTTTGGTTGGTTTTATTTGTTAAGCGAGGTGACCATTCAGAGAAAATTCTGCTCTTTAAGCAAGTTATTCTCTAAGCGAGGCATTCTTTGTGCTAGGTTTTACTGTATACATTTGGAATATGGTCTCTAGTGCCTGTTTCTTTTTGGAATCTAACCTGAACATTAGGTATTTCTCTAGATACAATACAAAATCTTTGTTGCCAAATCTTGACCATTGCTTAGCTTGCATGGGAAACAAATGCAATGGTCCTAAAGTTACTGCAATCTTTACATTCTTCTTTCTTGAAAAATATTTTGAAGTCTGGTCATGGATGATCAGACATGAGGTCCAAAACATATGGAGGGTGTGAAGGTTAATCAGGCAGTTCATAATAATTTCGTGTCAGAGATTACTCTGGGTTGAAAGGATTTTTGCTGGAGAAACTCCGCTCAGGGGACGCCCGAATTAGGCTCTTTTCATGTCTCCAACTGCAGCCCTTGGGTATCAAAACCTAAGCTTCCAGTCTCCAGCTCAGCATCTTAACCACTAAGCCACCAGGGGAGCTGCCAGTTAATCAATGTCACTGCCAGATCTGTAGTAAAAATCCAACTTCAGAACTTTGGGTTGTTGTTGTGTGTTGTTGTTGTTTTGTCAACCCCATCCCTCAGCCCCACAAATTAGCATAATAAAAAAGCAATTTATCACCAGAAAGAGAATGGGTTACTTCTTTTTTTCCACCAGTTGTTCCCCCTTTTCTTTTTTCTTTTGGTTACTGTAATTGATTTTCAAGGTGTCATCAGGACATTCTTGTCCAGGAATGGGTGCAGCTTTGCTTTATGCAAACAAACAAATGGTTGCACCCATGGACATCACCAGATGGCCAATGTCGAAAACAGATAGATTGTATAATCAGAAGTAGAAGATGGAGAAACTCTATTCTTTTTGTAGACACAATACCAGAAACAGATGGATGCACAACCAATGAACTATCAATAAAAGTTGGTGGAAAGCTGTAAAACATCAAAGATAATAATACCAAAATAGGCTTAGAACAGATTTGCTTTACTGAATGTAATTAGCTATGAACAAAAATAACTGTGAAGTGAAAGCAGAGATATTATTGGGGAAATGTACAAATCTTGTGCCTGTAGTCAACAGAAAAGAAAGGCACAACTGATGAAATGTGGTTAGTATCCTACATGCAACTTTTTAGTGACTGACACATAGGGACAAAAATTAACATTAAAATAATCATTGCAAAGAAACAGGGGAGAGCAATGAAAGAGGAAGATTAAAGATCTGTTCCATTAAAGCCCAAGAAATCAAAGGGAAATTAAATTAACATTAGGGTTGTGGAAGTTTAACATTGCAATAATCAACTTTTGATTATCCTAGTTAGCTCATCAGGATAAAATCAAGATGGAAACAATATATTGAAAAACTATACAGAAAGTGCACAAGAATGGCATATTCCTTGGTGGGTAGGGATGGATTTTGAATAAATTACAATTTTATAAACTGAAGGCTGTCCTTAAAGGGACTGGAAGAAATAAAATACCAGGCATAGATAGAACAGCAATAGAACTACAGTGGTACCTCACTTAAAGAGCATAATGTGTTCCACGGGATTGCTCTTTAAGCGAGTTTGCTCTTTAAGCGAAACACCATTGAAAGTGACCAATTATGACTTCTGGCGGGGGGGGTGCGAACCCCGATTTAGTTGTTAAGTGAGTTTTTGGTTGGTTTCAGTTATTAAGCGAGGCGACCATTCAGAGAAAAAAAAAATTGCTCTTTAAGCAAGTTAGTCTCTAAGCAAGGCACTCTTTATGTGAGGTTTGACTGTATTTCAAGTGAAAGAGTCTGAACTTTAAAAAATCCAAACAAGAAGTTGTCAGCAAGTATGGAAAACAAACCAATAGCTCACAGGTTGGAAATATTCAAGAAAAGCACCCCATTATGTTACTGCTTTTTCAAAGTAAGTTGTAATGAAAACGTACATGAATTGTAGCCCAAACCTACATAGGGCAGTGGACTAGCAAAGGAATTAAGGAAATCCTCCAAAGGTTTAAAAAAACAATAACCTCCAAGTTTTTTGGGTAGCCGGAACATACGCAGCTGTGTTCAGTTGCAGTGGCCAAGTTGATGAAAGGAAACCACAGAAAGGGTGTTTCCTCTTAACTGATCCTCTGGAGAACAAGGGGCCCCAGTATGTGAATGGGATCTTGATCCAGCTGTCAACGGGATAAGTTTTTTTTTTTAACCAAGCAGCTCTTCATCCTGAGGAGCTTATTAGCAGATGAACCAGCCATAGTAATATTAATTAAAGCAACAACAAAGAGAAACATCAATATGGTTTTGGTACAGTTGGCGTTCTTAGAAAGCAGAATGGCGGTAACTGTTTCTGTGCCTCAACGGTAAACAACAGGGCCAGAAATAGTTCTTTCATCATGGGCATGTCCAATTAGAATCCACAGTCTTAATGTCTTAATGAATGAATCCTTTCAAGCCCTTTTCTCTCAAACGTCGCAACCCACTCTCAGACGAAGACTTGTTGAGATTCAGAAACTCACTTGTGAAAAGGAGGCATGTCATCAAAGCATCGAGACAAGTTCTTTGATGTGCTTTTGCTTAGTTGAGGGATGCCCAAACTATGACCCGGGGGCTGGATCTGGCCCCTGATGCCAATTCATCCAGCCCACGAGGCCCTCATCACTCCCAGAAGCGGAAGTAAAATGCACCATATGGGCACGTTTTACTTCCACTTCCAGGAGTCACGAGGGCTTTGCAGGCTGGATAAATTGGCATTGGGGGCAGATCTGGTCCCCAGGCCATAGTGACTAGTCCCCTGAATCACATGACTGGCCTACAGCTCAAAAAGTTTGGGCACCCAGGCTTAGTCCCTAACTAAACAAGAACAGCAAACAATGGTTACCAAGAAAAGTGTTGCTATGCTGTGATTCTGCTGATGAAAATCACCCCACCCACCCAAAGCTTTAATTGTTTCATTGGCAGTAGAATCGTAGTCCTATAGCTTTGGCAGAAAGCAGTAATCTACTCCAACCCTCTGCCAATGCAGAAAAATCATAAATTGAGCAGATACTTTTTATGAAACCCGGTATTTAACTCTGAATTTAGAAGCATCAAGGGAAATAATTTATTCCAAAGTCAAATGGTTCATACTACCACAGCTTCTTCCTAGAGTTTACTCGGTATCTCTTTTCTTGTCATTTGAAACCATTGGCCAAATCCCATAGCATAGTGTAGTAAATTGTACTAGAATAAGCTCATTGAATGAATTAGGATTTGCTAAGTCAACTCTTCCATAAAGTTTATTAATTCAAATGGGCCAATTGTAACTGTTACTTACTTTGATATAATGTTGCAATTAGAGTAAGTCCCTTTGGATCGGTGGATCTTACAGAGGAGTTGACTCACCAAATTCCCAATGATTCGATGGGCTTACTCTAGTCCAATTTACTGCACTATGTGACAGGATTTGACTAATGGTTTCAAATGGCAATCAGACCTTCAAATGGAGTCTGTCCAGCTTTGTAACTAGTACTTTCAGCTGTTGCAAAGTCCTGATGTTTGAATCGTGTCTTTTCCAAGCATATATACTTGTCTGCAGCTTTGCTGGATGATGAAGAACAGCTCTCCCTTCCTAGGCATCATCCTGCTTATTGGTGCAACTCCTGGACAGGGACAAGAGGGCCCATCACCCCCTACATTTCAAAGGTGCGCACACCATTCTCACCAAACTTGTGGAAAATCCAAAGCCCAATGTCGTTGGCTGCTACTCATGTCCAAATATACATTTCCCCTTGAAATTCCTTTTCACAGTTGATGGATGTGACAAACAGGAAAAATGCCATTGGTGTGAATTTGTTTAAAGTGGATCCCAGCTTGCTATGAAGTGACCCACACACTATGATCACGGAGCCATCTCCTGTGGCACATATGAAATAAGACATGCAGGATTTGACACTGGGACTGCAATGGACTGCTGCAGCCTTGAGGATACTAACTAGGTGCGCCTCCACAGTCAGTCAATCTTGCATGGGCTCTTCTTCCTCCATGACCGCTGGGAATCAGAATAGTGAAGTGGTTCCTCCTCTGCTCATTTTGCCATCTGGCCCAATATAATGGTTTCCAGTGGCATTTTCTCCACCGAGGGGACCTTCACCCCACCTAAAGGGACTCATCCACCCATACCCATTGGCCCCTTTAGGGAGTCAGGTTACTTACCGCTGCCCAACACTCAGCGTTGAGTTGTTGGCTGTATGGTCTACTCCAGCAGTCTCAACCTTTTAAAGCCGGGGGCCAGGTCATGCTCCCTCAGACAGCTTCGGGGGCTGGCCCACCATTTTGCCCTTCCTCCACCACATGGCACTTTCTGGTATGGTGGAGGCGGTAGGGGGCCACAAGAAATGGTGCTATAAACTGGATAATCCCTGGTCTACCCCATTACCGTAGCAGGATGTTCAGCCAGACTTACTCAAGGCCCAATACAAAACAGATATCACCATGGTCCCATCCAACAGGAAGCTGCCATTTTTGCTTGTACTCAATCCCCAGCCTGACAAGGGCATTCGGTGTTTGTCTCTTTGCAGGTTTGCAACTATGGCAGTATTTGGAGTGAACTCCAAACTAAGTTCCATTTCCCTCCCAGGACAACCAAATGGAAAAAGAGGACTGTTAGATCCACTACCTTTCATAGTTATGTGGCTCTAGCTTGCATGACCAGCTCTACCTACTGCTATTTTCCTTGCCACTTTACTGTTACAGGTATCTTTTTCAAATAGCCCCTACCATCTCCTTGCAATATAAAAACAACAGAAACACATTAAATAACTAGGGCTGAACTCCAGTAGTGCAATTTATACTGCATATGAATGATAATGTCTTCAGCTCCAGCAATTTTTCAGAAAATAAACATTTTCGATTCCTCGACTTACCCCAAGCTCTCTTTCATCAAGAGGAAGCTGTTGGAGTCCACAGCATGGGGAGAGGTGGGTAGTCTTTAATTTCAGAAAATCATTGCTGCCAGTAAAAACATCCTCCCCCACCACAGTGGCAATTCTCTGAAATTAAAGACTCCCCTTGGTGCCAGAGGCTGGGATAAGAAAATTCTTCCTAGGTAAAGGTAAAGGTTTCCCTTGGTATAAAGCCAGTCATATCTAGGGTTCAGTGCTCATCTCTGTTTCAATGCTGAAGAGCCAGTGTTGTCTGCTTCTGCAGACATTTCCATGGTCATGTGGCAGGCATGACTAGACACCAGAGCACACAGGACGCTGTTTACCTTCCCACCAAAGTGGTCCCTATTTATCCACTTGTAATTTCTTGCTTTTGAACTGCTAGGTTGGCAGGAGCTGGGACAGAGACAGGAGCTGATTCTGTCCTGCAGTACTCGGGAATCAAACTGCTGACCTCCCGCCTTCCAGTCAGCATCTTAGCCACTTGAGCCACAGCAAAACACAATGTCTTAAGAGTTGCCCTCCACATAATAGCTGTCTCTCCCTCAATCTAAGCTTGTGGCCCTCAGCAATCTCCCTCCATGACAATCAAGAAGATATTTTTCTCAATTTTTTCATTTAACAGTCACAATTTTTGTGTGCTTAAAAAAAGGGGGAATCATGTAAATATTCCAAGATATATAAGATAAATAGTTCTCTCAGCCAAAAGTCCTCTAATCTCTCTCAGCGCCAAACCAGCAGCAACCAGCTGGAGCCAAATGTTGCTTGACTTTTGCTTCCTTCCTTTTGCTGGTCCATTCTGAAACAGAGGAAAGGCAGAACAAATTTGTGGGGCAGGGCGTTGCCTGAAGAGACAGTGGGGCAATCCCAACATTTGACAACTGAGACAGCAAAGTAAGGATGGGGAAGTTATGCGGCCTTCCCCCTTTCCCCAAGATTGTTGCCCTCCAGCTTCCACCAGTCCCAATTTCAATTGAGATCATGGAAGATGAGGTTCAACAACATGTGGAGGCCTACATGCTTCCTGGCACAGCTATAGAGACTTAAATTGCTACCAGGCCTAATTCTGAGTAGACATTCAACTGGTGAAGCACCTCCTTCCATGTACGTGGGATAATGTGAATTATTGTTTACCAGTTAGGTATGCTAGCCCACTGTTCAGTCAGTTTAATGGTCTGGTACGGTTGATTGCTTGAAACATGACTTTGTACTGTACACCCTGGTGCCACAGTGGTTAAACTGCTGTAGTGCAGCCAAAACTTTTTGAGTTTGATCCTGACTTGGGTCAAGGTTGACTCAGCCTCCCACCCTATTGAGGTTGGTAAAATGAGTACCCAGCATGTTGAGGGCAAAAGACTAATTAATTCGTGAACCACCCAGAGAGTCCACTAAGCACTATGGGGCTGGTATAAAAGTGTAATTGCTATTGCTAATTGCTACACTCAACAATACAAAAACTCCTAATGAATACTATTTTGTCTGCTTAGTTGCCTTCTCTGATATTATTTGGGTGTTTTCCCCACTAGGCCTCCTCCTGTGGCATCAATAATATTTTAATATTTGCTCAGTCATTCAATTCAGGAATCAATTAATCCCAGATTGTTGCATTCTCCTGTTGTTGTTTCCTTTGATGCACTTTGTTGTTGTGGTTTAGTTTTATTTCTCAAAGCCAGCTTACCACAATTCGTTTCATCCGTCAGCATACTTCCCCCTGCAATTATTTTCACTATGAACTGAAAGTAGCCTCGTTGTGTGGAGGACATGTTGACTGTGAGAGAACTGAAGCATCAGTTTTTGGTCCTGCCTATTCCTCTATCTTTGCCTAGTTTTCATCACTGACAGAATAGTGGAATGAAGTAATACCACCACCCGCTGGCTTTTCAAGAAATAATGGCACAATGACTTCAACACACTTTGTTGCTGTTGTATGTAGTGTAATGCTCCAGGAATGAAACCATAGAAATTTCCATTTTCCAGCTGTTTTAGGCCCTAAAAGATGTCCTGTTGGCTGCTGAGAGACTAATATCGGGGGAAATGAGAAAAACTCATGAATGAGAAGTACTAACTCTTTACTAACACCACTACCAACCTTAGGTTGTTTTAGCTCCCAGCCACTCCATTTACTTCATGCTCAGAATCCTTAACACTCCAACTTGGCTGTTTCAAAACATAGTGTCAACTGAAAATACTCTAAAACAAGGATTTCTTAAAATAAAAAATAATGTAGTCAAGTGAGTTGCTTGAAAGAAAAAGAGATTTATTTACAAAAGAAATTTAGCAGAAGTACAGGCATGTATGATGCCCAAGAAAAAGGAATGGGGAAATTTAATGACAGTCTTTGGCAGTGGTGGGCAGCCAAAAATTTTACTACCACACTGTAGGTGGAGCCAACGTCATGGGCGGATCCAACATCATGACATCATGGGCAGAGCCAACATCATGATGTCATGGACGGAGCCAATGATGTGGGCGGAGCCAAAGTAAAAAAACCCATAAAAATAAGTACACATAAAAAATACAAATTAAATAGACATAAAAATACACACAAAACACATAAAATACACATTAAAATAAATACACATTAAATAGACATAAAAACACATAAAAATACAAAAGAAGAAGGGGGCGGCCAAAAATGAGATGGCTAGATAGTATTGTGGACACAATGGGCACAAAGCTGAGCGGGTTAAGGAGGATGGTGGAGGACAGAAGTGCCTGGCAGACAGTGGTCCATGGGGTCGCAAGGGGTCGGAATCGACTGTACGAGTGAACAAAAAAAAATACATATTAAAATACACCCACACCCAAAGATGAATCACTTACCCTGGGGAGCAGGCTATAGGGAGCTTCAGACTAGCAGCTTCTCTTCCTCCTCCCCGCTTGGGAGGACAGCACATGCGCACCAAGCGCTGTAGGCACGCATGCACACCAACCGCTTGGTGTGCATCCGCAGTGGGGGAACTGGCAAAAAGGTAAGCCCACAAGGTGGTTCCCCCCAAAAGCCACTCCCGGTTCTCTGGAACACTGGGAAAAGTTACTATAATTTCTGGCAAACTGGTGCGAACCTGTTGCTGCCCATCACTGGTCTTCGGTTAACTTTTAGACCCAGGAGCAAACAGGTTACTCTGGTACTCCATGATGCTCCTCTTCTTGCTCATATCCACTATCTGCGGTCAGCGCTGCCCACCATTTACTTCAATGGGATCTTAAGTAATTATACTAGATTTATAATATAACTTTACAATACAATTCTTTTGTAGAGCACAGTTTAGTGACCTAATTCAGACATTCGCTGCAAATACTAGTTCACTCTGGCTTTACGGTCAGTTCTCTGTCTCCTTATTGGTTGATCTTTGCATTGGTGATCTTCAGACATCCTGTTCAGATAAGAATTGATATTTCTGCTTGCTTAAATGCTGACCCAGTTAGGAAACATATTAATGGAGAGATTTGAAGGGGCTTTCCAGATTCGCATTTTGTCTGATTTTTCAAACTTCAGACTATCAAAAATAAGCTTATGTGGTTTTGACTACAGACTGTTTTCTTGTCAGGAAAAGGGTCACTTGGTTTTAAAGGTCAAGCTGTTTCTAGCTGCAGCACATGGATAGGTAAAGGTAAATGTTTCCCTTGCTCGAAAGCCAATCGTATCCGACTCTAGGGGTCAGTGCTCATCTCTGTTTCTAAGCCGAAGAGCCAGCGCTGTCTGCTTCTGCAGACGTTTCCATGGTCATGTGGCAGGCATGACTAGATACCGGAGCGCATGGAACGCTGTTACCTTCCCACCGAAGTGGTCCCTATTTATCTACTTGCAATTTCTTGCTTTCGAACTGCTAGGTTGGCAGGAGCTGGGACAGAGACGGGAGCTCATTATGTCCTGCAGTACTCGGGAATCAAACTGCTCACCTTCCGCCTCCCAGTCAGCATCTTAGTGACTTGAGCCACTATTTGTTAACCTTACTTAGACTTAGATCCCCCCCCTGCATATTGGGCAGCAAGGGATCTCCAATGGTTTTGGTCTTAGGTGAGTACTTTGGCATCTTCCCATGTTATTTTCAGGGTCTTTAAATCTGCCATGAGTTTTAACTTACAGATTTTATAAAATAGACTTCTGTCATCTGACAACAGGTGCTGTTGCACTTCAGTTCCCAGAAGCTACAGCCAGCAAAGGCAATAAACAAGGATCCTGGGAAATGAAGCATAGCAACATCTGCCATTCCAGGCTCAAGAACCACTGCTGAACTGATAGATCAGTGATGGAGAACCTTGGCACTCTAGTTGTTCTTGAGCTTCAATTCCCAGAAGCCCAAGTCCCTGTGAATACACACGAATGGGTTTACTAAACCCATTTGTGTGGATTCACAGGGACTTGGGCTTCTGGGAACTGAAGTTCAAGAACAGCTGGAGTGCCAAGGTTCTCCATAGTAAACCCATTCATGTGGATTCACAGGGACTTGGGCTTCTGGGAATTAAAGTTCAAGAACAGCTGGAGTGCCAAGGTTCTCCATAGTAAACCTATTCGTGTGGATTCACAGGGACTTGGGCTTTTGGGAACTGAAGTTCAAGAACAGCTGGAGTGCCAAGGTTGTCCATAGTAAACCCATTCATGTGGATTCACAGGGACTTGGGCTTCTGGGAATTGAAGTTCATGAACAGCTGGATCACCAAGGTTCACCATCACAGTGATAGATGGACATGTAGTGACAAAATGTCCCAACCTGAATGTCAAGTGGCCTGATTCAGCCTTCAGTCTGGGAGCAATACCTATTCTCTCCTTCTCATCCCTTCACCCCAGGGCACTTACCGTTAATGTTTAATCTTTTAAAAATACTCTTATTTAAATCTCTGTTTGAAGCTTCTGTGGGTGAGTTTGCACCAGCCTGCTAATGTAAGTATCTTCCTGCAGCTCTGAGTAAACACGGGTCCAGCCATTTGGCGTTTATGAGCCTCCTTGGAAAGAGGAAGTTGTTTCGCAGGGAGTTTAGAAACTTGGGAGTTTATTTTTCTCCTCCTGTCAGCCTAGGCACAAGGAACCTTTATAAATAAGTCTTGAAAAGGCTGAAACCCCCAGATCTCTGGACTCCAGGAAATCTCTTTGGGCCTTCTGCTCCCTGTACTCATCTCTCCACAGTAAGTCTCTTTCTCTCTTTCAACTTACTGCCATTTATGTTCAAAGAAATCTCAGGTTTAAAAATGTATATTGGGCTGATCTGGGGTGTTTCAGAGTTTTGTAGTCTCATGGAGTTCCGGTTGTCATTCAAGCGTTTGCTTCTAACAAGAAGTAAAGACTGTTAGGGACATCTGCTTCTAACACCAGCTACCAGTTTTGAGCCTTTCATAGAGGCTTGCTTTGCAGACATGAACATGGGTATCATTTCTTTGTCATGAAAATTCTTCTGCTTCTGTCCTGTTTCTTGTTTTGGTTTTCCTTTGAGATCAAGCCACTCTGAGAAGCTCAGGAGCAGCCTCAAGGTTCCCTCTCCAATCAGGAGATCTGTCTATTTGCTGCGAAGATTTTATAATAGATTTTATAATATGTTTTATGTAAGGTTTTTAGTAGTATGTCAGTTTTTTAATGCAAGGTGAAGTGTAATTGCATTGAGAGCCGCCCAGAGTTGCTTCGGTGAGTGGGTGGCCATACAAATTCATTTAATTAATTAATTAACTGGATTCCCAAATGGGATTTTTAGGTGAAATAATAGGATCATATGTCTGGCACTTTCTAATAGCCAATATAAAAGAGGGCATCTCGGCAGGAGCAGCTTGTCAAACAACATATTTCTGTTGACTTTTACCTGTTGACTATGACCATGACCGGTACAGAAGCCTTGAGTTCCTTTGCATCCAGATACCCTATAAAATGCAGGGTAGAAAGATGCCACCGATTTTAGACCCTATGTCTGTACTTTTTTTTTTTTTTACAATGGCCATACATACAGTAACTTTGCAGGTGAAGCCTACTGGTGAAAGGAACTGTTGCCATGCAGGGAGCAGGTTGCAGGCACCTTGATATGGGAGGAAGCCATGTTTAGTCCACAGTCTCCTAGCAATAAGTTAATTTCCGCCCTTCAGTTTTGGAATCAGCAGTAATCACAGAGGAGGTTCTGAACTGTGGGGTAGTTTCTCATTCCATTTGGCTACTTTCCCTTTATCCTTTCTTTGGCAGGCATTATGCCTTTGAAAACTGTGTGAGAGGTAAAGACTGAACAGGTAACATCCCCTCTCCTGCAACTTATTACAGTGGAACCTCGGTTAACATAATTAATGCCTTATCCGGGATGTTTCTTACAGTGAAAATTACTTTAACTGGATTTTTCCATAGGAATGCATTGAATGCAATTTCCCATAGGAATGCACTGAAAACCAAAATTCATTAACCATACACGGTTTCCCATAGGAATGCATGGAAAACCAATTAATTCATTCTGGGGGGAAAAATTTGTAACCCAAGCCACCATTTTCTATGGATTTCCCTTTGTTATGAGATTTTTATGTTAACCGAGCCGTTTGTTAACCAAGGTCCCACTGCATGTGGTTTTTATTAAGCGAGGGTGATAAATTTAATATGAACTGTTTATATATCTATCATGAGTAAGGCAACTTTTTCTTTTGAAGGCCAAATTTTGTCATGGGTAATATTTCAGAACTGTCTGACAGCAATGGGCCAGGTTAAAGCTAGGGATGGATGCATTCATTGATTAGTGTAATGATTTCAATAGTTTATTGTTTCTCTTGTCTTTGGTGATGTTGTTAGCGTTGCATGAATAGTATCCCCCCCAAGGGATAACAATGTAATATTTAAAATGGTAACAATAAGTGAGCCCATTCTTTACCCCCCCCTTTCCATCCCTTTTCTTTTCGTTCTGCTTTTCTTCCTTTTGCTGTTCCTTCTCTCTACCTCACCTAGATCAAAGATGTTCTCCCATGGGTGAGGAAAAGGCCAGATGCTGGGGTACAGTACTGGCTTCTCCTTTTCTTTTGTAAACAGAGAATGAAGAGCTCCATATATAGGGTGCTTCACGCTTCTTCCTAGAGCTTTAGAAAGCTACTTCTTTTGGACTATAGCCGTGATGGTGAACTTTGGCATTCCAGATGTTCTTGGACTTCAATTCCCAGAAGCCCAAGCCCCCCCCCCCCAGTGAATTCACACGAATGGGTTTACTGCGATTCATTCTGGCTCGCGCCACCCTCGTCGCTCCCAGATGCGTTTTACTTCCTCTTCCAGGAGCGACAAGGGCAGCACAGGCAAGATAAACAGCAGTAAACCCATTCGTGTGGATTCACAGGGGGTTTGGGCTTCTGGGAATTGAAGTCCAAGAACATCTGGAGTGCCAAGGTTTGCCATCATGGGACTATAGTGTCTAGATTCCACCTCATCTCACCCTCCTGACAGGACCTGTGGCAATGCCGGTGGAAAGTTTTGGTTGCTGCAGTCCAAGAAGGTATCTGGCGATGGAGCCAAAGGTTCAGAGTGCACTTCCCCACTGTGCCTCCCAGGAGAGCCAGCTTTGCGAAAGCTGCACTTGCTCAGAAGTGCCTGCAGAAGAAAGGAATGACAAACCACACCTGAGCATTCTCTACCTAAAAAATATCCTGAGAAGGTTCTCCACGTGTAAAAACTAACTTGGTGGCATGCAACTAATTAATGAACTTAATCCATGAAGCCCATTTTTCTGAGCAGTGCGATTTATGTTGAATTTCCATTGGTTCCTCTTCTGCCACCATCGGTGCTTCAGAGAGCAAGCATTATTGAACAGTACATATGCATAGAGCAGGCTGTTCTTTTCACGTGCTGCTCTGCTGTGGCTTGATGTAGGCAGGATTGGTGGTAAAGTTTCAAGACAGCAAGTGCAATTTAGCAATCCATGACAACGCTCTCTTGGACTGTGTGGCCTTGCTAGGAAATTAGTTGCCGACAAGTGCTGTTGGCACTAGCCTCTGGGGCAAACCTGGAGCTGTAACAGCAGAGCCACAGAGGCTTTGAGTCAGGTTTAGCAAGCACTAAAACATTGCCACTAGAAGGGCATATACTGCCCTGTTGGTATTTGACTGCTGGGAGGACATGAGCCTTCTTGTCCTGAATGCATTCTCCAGGGAAAAAGAAATACAAATCAGGCCCGTTCAGTATGGAACCAAAATGGCTGTTTCACATGGAGACTTAAACATTCCTCTCCATTCCAAATGTCCCAATCTCATGTCAGGTGCTTAAATTGGCTAGTTCCAGATCCAGCAGGTAGTGGTTGTATTCTCCTAGTTCTGCACCTAAATGGTTTTGGATAAGGGTTGTCTACATTGAGCAAATCACGTTCTAATACTATAATGTGGGGACGCAACAAGAAACTGCTTCCAGTTTGCTAATCCACTTCCTTCCATCCTGCCCCACAATTGAACCATGAAAACTTTCTGTTCTCTGTTTATCGGAGGCTAGCCTTTTGAAATGGCAAAGAAATATGATGAAACAGCTGTAACCATTTCAGAAAAAGGAGGTTTTTTTACAGCTTCTCAGCTGGTACTTACTGCTCTGCCTTCAATAATGGTTGGATTTGCGAGTCTTAGTATGTGATAATGCTTATCTCGACTGTCTCAAGGCAGCATATTTATTTTGTGCCTCATTTAGGGGTAAACTCTGAAGGGTAAACTCGTTAAGAAATGTATAGTGCCACAATGTTTGTTTGCATCCATCTACTAAGCATTTAAGGGACTGCAGTGGCTCAAGTCACTAAGACGCTGACTGGGAGGTGGAAGGTGAGCAGTTTGATTTCCTAGTACTGCAGGACGGAATGAGCTCCCGTCTCTGTCCCAGCTCCTGCCAACCTAGCAGTTCGAAAGCAAGAAATTGCAAGTAGATAAATAGGGACTGCTTCGGTAGGAAGGTAACAGCATTCCATGCGCTCCGGTGTCTAGTCATGCCTGCCACATGACCATGGAAATGTCTCAGACAGTGCTGGCTGTTCGGCTTAGAAACAGAGAAGAGCACTGACCCCTAGAGTCAGATACAACTGGCTTTCGAGCAAGGGAAACCTTTACCTTAGTAAGCATTTGCAACTCAACAGGGCCAAACCTCACAGTAAATCTGAATATCAACCAAGGATCTTCTGTTATTACCAATTGTAAAAAGCCACATTGATTTGCATACTTATCTGTTTATGCCAGCCAGCCAATGTGTGACTCTGTACCTGATGTGTATAAATTGATGCCATGAAGTCTCACTCTTATGTCTGATGAAGTGGACTTGATCCAGGAAAGCTAACATTAAAATATAGCAGCTAGTCTTTAAAGTGCCACAACATTTTTTGGTTTTTGGTTATTGTTTTGTTTACTCTCTTGATATGCTTGCACAGACTACCAGGGCTACCACTTCAAAAAAAATTCTCAAGGTTTACCTGTGAATAAATATATGTAGTAAATGAGTGAATCTTAAGAAGAGCTAACTACAATAGTAAAATTTGCATCCAGCTTCATAGTATTAATATCCAATAAGTAAATACAGCTAAAACCATTAGCAATCTAAAGACATGAAGCTAAAGAGAGAGCCTGTGAGAATAAACAATTCCTTAGCAATTTCCCCAAAGTCTTCATGATGAGGGATACACACACACACCCCGTGACAATGATATATTTCAAAGGTGTGGATCTACTACTGAGAAATATGGGGCCATTGCTTCCTTCTTGTGCCTGTCTATCAAACATCTCTCAAGCAAGGGCTCTGAAGGATAATAGAAAGATCCAGCCATGTTGATATGGATGGAAGCAGTATCTGATAAGGGGTGTGATTTTGTGGTGTTCGATTGCAACTCCCAGAATCTTCCAGGACTTTCCCAGGCAAAATTCAGGGAAGTGCAACCAAGAAACAAAATTCTACAGATCAGCTGTATTTACCTAAAGTATCTCAGACTTTAAAAACATGGAAGCTGTTCCAGATCTACCAGGGAACCCTAGTACCTCAGTAGGTGATTTCTATAGAGTAGTGGTTCCCAACATGGGGCCCACGCCACACAGGGAGACTTCAATTCCTAGAAGCCTAAGTCAGTACACTGGCTGATTCATGCTTTGGGGAATTGATGGTAGGCTTCTGGGAATTGAAGTCCAAAAACTAAAGGTTAGGAAACACTGCTCTTCTAGAGTCTAATGGAAAGTGAGGCTATTACTCCTATTAAGCCAGGGGTTCTCAACTTTTTCAAGCCAGGGGCCAGGTCATGCTCTCTCAGTCACCTTTGAGGGCTCAATGGCCATTTTGTCCCAACAGCTTCAAAGGGGTAGACATTTTGTTTCTCAAATGCCCTTGGAGGGATGGGGGCCACATGAAATGGTGTTGTTGGCCTGATCTGGCCCACAGGCCTTAGGTTGGGAACCACTGCATTAAGCCAGAATACTTTCTGTAATTAACAGAAGGATAAAGGACAGGAAGTATCTTTAGAAAAACAGGAATAAAAAGACCTAAGAGAATCACCTCTGAAAAGGATAAGTGGGAAAACACTGTGGCTGTTTATGTGCCAATTGACAAGCCACTTTTAAAAACAGATTCCATATAGACTGCATTGTAGTAGTCTAGCCCAAACTGAATTTGGATGGTAGGCTTTTTTTTTAGGGAGCTTGATTTATTAATGACTTCTTGGCAGCCAAGTTATGTTGTTGGTCTTGCTGCTCTGAGTTCTCAATGAGAAGGAGAAAAAGGAGAGAGTAATGGTTGTTACTAGCAGACTGGAAAAATACTGGGAAATACTCTATGGTTCTCTCTTATTGCCAAGTCTGTTATTACACATAGGATTTGTCACTGCCACTTAGAATTAATAGGAGGATTTTTAAAAAAAAATAATAAACCTGAAAATCTCATCAAAGTATTACCTCTAAAAGGCCTTCAAATGACCTTCATTACTTTTACTGTAATACTGGTATTTTAACTACAGCGGGGGGGGGGACTATACTCAATCAATCAATCAATCAATAGTTGCAGGTTATCATGTTACTTAACTAGATACTTCCAAGTTCTGGCCTGTAGAGCACTGTGTTGGGATTTCTCCATCTTAGGCTGCAGCAAATACACAAGCCTAGTCTGTCAGACAAGGGGTCAGCAAACCTGGCTCTCCAGATGTTCTTGGATGTCAATTCCCAGAAGCCCTGATCAACAGATGTACTGACTTGGGCTCCTGGGAATTGAAGCCCAAGAACACCTGGAGAGCCAAATTTGCTGACCACTGGTGAAACTGAAGGTGCATGAAGAGGCCTAACCATGTCTATCCATTAGCAACCTTCAACAGTCTCAGGGATGCGGGGTGAAGGTTGGTGTCTCAGCCAAGTCACTATGAGCGTCTCAAGGGGTGGGGTGAGGACCAAAAGCAGGCAGAAAAAACTTCTCTCTCTCGTTCTCTGCTTCTGCCCCACTCAGCTTGGTACCAAGGAAAGGTAGATTTCTCTTCTCTGATGTGTGGATCTGTTGATGTTCATTTTGAAATTAGAAGGGGAGGGGAGTTTTCCCATCCCTGGCCCCTTGTAGACCATGCACCTTTTCCCATCCAAGCAAGGAGAAGCCACTGTATCTTTAAAGACCTACAAGTGCCTAATTGGAGTTGTTTGGGGCATATGACTTCACTGACAACCACCCACGCATCCTCTCTCAGACTTGAAAAGGGAGCAAAGCAGGTAGAGGCTGGCAGTGGTGAGAAGAGATTTGGATATGTCTGTTTCTGTGGCAACGTCCCAATTAGGCTTAAAAAGAGAGAGGAAGGAATGGGGTTGCGCTTTGATCTCTCTTCCCCAGAGAAAGCTGGGATGTAAATAAGAGTGTGGATCAGTGGGCATAAGCGTGTGTGCACGTGAGAAAGATAGGAAGAATGATATTCAGCAGGCCTCTGGCTTCTGGTGAGTTTGAAAGGATGCCTCTAAACCCACAAAGAATGCTTGGGGTTTCCACTTATCTGCCTCATGGCAGACACCCCCAGTGAGACAGGAACCCTTTTTTGCTCTAAGCACCACACAGCTTATTCCTGGTATCCCCAGTGGCAATGTATGGTTGTGAGAGTTGGACCATAAGGAAAGCTGAGCACAGAAGAACAGATACCTTTGAAATGTGGTGTTGGAGGAGAGTTTTGAGAGTCCCCTGGACAGCGAGGAGAACAAATAGGTTGATCTTGGAAGAATTCAACCCTGACTGGTCCTTAGAAGGTCAAATAGTAAAGATGAAGCTAAAGTACTTTTGACACCAAATAAGAGGAGAGGGTTCACTTGAGAAAGCCTTGATGCTGGGAAAGGTAGAGGGAAAAAGTAGAAGGGGGCAGCTGAAAATGAGATGGAAAGATGGTATTGTAGATGCAATGGGCACAGAGCTGGGCGGGTTGAGGAGGATGGTGGAGGACCGAACAACAACAACAACCACACAGCAGGCACCCCAGGTAGACTCTAAAATAAGCATAAATGGGTTAGATGTTACATACAGTATTTTGTGGTGTCATCATGGAGGTCACTCTTGCTAATCAGAAGTCTACAGTCCTGTCACTTTGTTTAATCCCTCTTCCCCCCGCTTTCTTCTAGGGACGGTGTCAGTGATTAGGAAGCTTAGCTCCCAATCTTTCCACTAGAAGACAGCTCAGCCTGAAACCAGTGCTTCTTCTCAAGATGGAAAGTCTTGCCGGCAACTTCTCCTGCTATGATCCGTCCATTGTTGGCTACCGCTACGTGTCAGTGACCTGGGGAATTGTGGTGACAATCGCAGGCACTGTGGGCAATATTCTGACCTTGCTGGCTTATGCAGCGGACCCTAAGCTGCAAACACGCTTCAACGTCCTCATTATCAACTTGACCTTGGCCGACATCTTGTATTGCACCTTCTTGCAGCCTTTCTCTGTGGATTCTTACCTCCATCTCCACTGGCGGGCCGGTGCAGATTTCTGCCGCGTCTTTGGGATGTTGCTCTTCGTCTCCAATTCAGTTTCCATTTTGACCCTCTGCCTCATCGCCGTCAGCCGGTACCTGCTCATTGCCAACACTGCTCTTTTTGACCGCATCTTCTCCCGCCTTGGAGTGATGCTCATCTGTTTGGCCACCTGGGTTGCCGGGGTTGCCAGTTTCGCACCACTATGGACTGTCTATGTCTTGGTGGCCAAAGTCTGCACCTGCAGCTTCCATCGCATCCGTGGCCGGCCTTATACCACCATCCTCTTGGCCTTCTACTTTGTTGTGGGTCTCAGCTGTGTTGGGGTCTTCTACTTCCTCATCCATCGCAAAGTCAAAAGTGCTGCCCAAGCCCTAGACCAGTACAAGCTCAAGAAGGCCAGCATCAAGGAGGGACACGTAGCTGGTACCAGCTCAGCCACACCAGGACACTACCAAGAGCTAGACAGTGGGGTGGACAGTGCTGGTACATCCCAGCATTCCTGCGAGACTTCAAATTCCAAGTCCCTTGTTCCATCAGCTTCTAACAGCAATGAAAATACTCCTCCAAAACCAGCCCCACCTAAGAAGACCACACCCAAAGATAGCAACTCTGAGTTTCGCCGAGTGACACGCATGTGCTTTGTGGTCTTTCTTTTCTTTGTCATCTGCTACATCCCCTTCTTGCTGGTCAACATTTTTGATGCCAAAAACCGGGCTCCTACCGTCCTGCACATGATCGCTGCCAATCTTACTTGGCTCAATAGCTGTATCAACCCAGTGCTTTATGCTGCTATGAATCGCCAGTTTCGTGAGGCCTACAGAGGTGTGATCTACAAATTTGCTCATAAATTCCACTGGTGTCGCTGAGTCACTGGGAGCTGGACATTCCTGAAAAGGACATTTTCTTCCCCTGAGCCTGGTTTATCCCCGGTGATGGGATGCCACATGAGGCTACATGGCCTTTCCCTGGCCTGACTTTAATGTAGAGATCATCAAGAGGTGTTTCCCCTGCTTTTTACTTCAAGGAATGTTTCCCTTGCATCCAAAAGAAGATGCAGTTACACGTTAAAAAAGTTACACATTCGACACTGGTGAAACTGATTCAGATTTATTTGTTTACACAATGCTTGTGTAATCGTACATTATATCCCCCAATACTAGTTGTCTGAAATGACTTTGAGGGAGTTGTTTATTCTAAACCAATATTTGTGTTGTATTAAATTGTACCGGTTTTGTGTATGTGCCCAACTGAATACACTTATATTTCCCTTCATTATATTTAGAGATCTATTTACTTAGGAACAAGTTCATGTTTCAGTACCACAGGGCATGTGTGATCAGTACATATCTACAAAAATAAAGCAATTTACAAGACTTTATCAATGGAAGCAAACATCAATTCATATTCCATGTCACCATATATCAATTTGGAAAAAATACAGGTTTAAAAAAATTCTCACCTAACCTTGTTGACTACTGACTACCAGTAATTGTGCTTTGTTGAAGCTCGGGAAGTCTTTCTTTTAGATGTGGAATGACAGTAGTGTGGTTGGCCTTACCAAGCTGCAGATATTGCCAATATCCAAATAGGAGTAAGTCTAGGGTTGCCATTATTCTTTCCAACCAAACTGGGACAGCCACATGATGTCATTACTCTTCAAACTGCACATGCGTCAGATGGGGCTGTCAAAGAGGCCACAGCTCTAAGACTCCACAGAATCCCTGCTTTGGATGGGCAGCCGCCATTACCCCCTTGAACTGGAGCTCTTTGGGCTGGTGCTCCAGCGCACCTCTTGCCTGCGGCATTGCTCAAAGTGATCCAAGGGGTTTTTGCAAAAAGTTAATTCACTGCTTCCCTGCCTTTCTTTCAGTTATCCCGCTTGCAAGCATTTCCCCCTCCCCAGCGAGCTTCTCAGGATGCTGTTTTGCCTTCACTGCTTGCAAGCAGGATAATTGAAAGAAAGGCAGGGAGGCAATGAATTAACTCTTTGCAAAAATCCCTTGGGGGGGGGTGATCTTGCTTCCTTTGTTTAAATTTAAAAATCCTGGACTTTTACAAGTTTTTTCTTGAACCAGCTGAGACAATTAGCTTGAATTCCCCCATTCCTAAAGGCCGGATTTTCACCCTTTGTTGCTGCCACTACCACAGTTAGCAGTGCTTCTGCTGTCTCTGTTAGACTCACATGGCTAGAGTCGGCAGCAGAGCAAGAAGGTAGTCATTTTTGCCCTTCTGAAGAAAGCCCTGGTGATTATTAGGGCTTTCCAGAGGATATCCTGATGCCATGGAAAGTTGCTGTTGTCTCCATAAAATTATCTCGCAGGTTGGCAGCTGGAAGCCTCAGCTGTGGACACCACATTTGGGTGTTGACAGTGGCAGGAACCATGAATTGGATAGACAATGTACTCTCTCTTCACTATCACTGGCAGGCTGCCCAGCCCTGATGGTGGACATTCACCCATTGTTTCTTTTGAGCATGAACATAAAAATGCTACGGAATCTGCACTTGATGGCTTTTAGTGATCACAGATCAGTTTTGTAAATGCATATTTATACTTATTGCTTTTATCTGTACTCAGCTACCCAAACTATGCATGAGTTTTATCACTTTGAGCATGAGCATTTCTTCTTAACTTCTATATGTTGTCTTCCTATCCACTCTGAAATCACATGCAAAACTCTCTTCCTTTCCTTTCCAATACCTTGTGGCCTTCTCCTCCCTCATCTCTCTGCATATTTTGTCAGTCTTTTAGCTATTCCGCTCCACCAGCCTCAGCCACCCAAATATCTTCTGCACCTACAACCCATCTCATCCTTCAATGCTACCCCCAGGCCTGGAACAGCCTCCTTCATTATATATGTGATGCTGCCCTCCAAAAGCCATTGTTTCTGTAAAGCTCATGACAGAATGCCTCAAAAACACATTTTCCCCTCCTGAAACAGTTTCTTCAAAGTCCTATGTCTGAACAATCACATTGTGAGTAATGTCAATGTTCATCTCCTGACGATCAACAAGATAATTTGCAGCTTGAATAAATAAGAGAAGTTAATGTCAGGACTAAACAGACTTTCCCCCCTCTTAAGATAGTGCTGCTTCTAATTATTTGCTATAATTTGATGTCGATAGAGTTCCATACCTTCCCCCTTTTAAATCTGCCCTTTCTTTCCCCCACCCTCCATGCTTATCCAGTTCCTCTGTGTTAAATTATATATTTGTTATTTCCCTGGAGCAAGGACTTGCCTTCTTGTATTTTTTTCGAGAGCACACAGATAGATGGAACTACATTTTGCCATGATAATCACAAGGGATGATTTCATATTTTAATTTTCTTTACATTTATTAAGTGTTAAGATTCATATAGTATATTTTCTGTAGGTTTGAGGACAGCTGACTGGATAGGGAAGCACACTGAAGTCAGTTGCATTCCAGTATACATACCACTCACATTCCACACATCAAGAAGTCACTAAGTATTTAGGTTGCTAAGTAGCCATGTCAGTCAGACACCTGTGAGGGAGCTCACAATTGCTTAACAAGGTGTATTCCCAAAGTAACAATTGGTCAATAATCCACCACCTTAGAGAAAGTTGACTTTCACACAGACATCTGGGGACAAGGTGATAACAACACCTGCACAGACACCTGAGAATTTCAGGCTACATCATTCCATGTTTGGGAATTTGGTTACATCATAAATACCTATTTGAGTAAAACAACACCTAGTCAAAACAATGAGGTAATCTCACATGTTTAACATTCTGGAGGAGGAGTGTGAGGACCCCAAAAGCATACTTAAACCCCAGAAATTGAGGGTTCAGACAGCACCCATTTCAGAGTAGGTGGGAGCCTATGTTCCATGGAATCCGGAACATGGAAAAGTAAGAAGGAAGCCAATGGGGGTGGAAAGCCAGAAAGCCCAGCACTTGTCTGTCTGAGTCTTTGTCGAAACCATCTGGGCAAAGGGCTTAGAATCTGACAGGAGAAATGCCAACTTAGAGAGTTAGTTATTTCTTTATTTTATTTAGCTTGTCAATTTAGTGTAGAATAGGTGACTCTGTCACTGAGTCATGATAGTGTATTTAGAGATGAACCTTTAGTTAGATTGATTGCTTTGATCTATATTTTGATATATTTGTGGATGATTACTCTTCTTCAATAAAAAACCTCAAAGATATTGAGAAAGTCTCATCTTTGAACCAGGAGGGAATAATTTTGCGGAGCGGAGAGGAGACATTCTACTTTGGGAGAGATTAGGTCGCCACAGTGATCATGAGGGAGGAGCCCCTGCTTCAATAATCGGCCTGGGAATATTATCTGCTGGGGCGTCCTAGCCTTTGAAGGTAAAAAGCTATCTTCGAGCAGGGCAGCTTCCCAGGGCCAAGTCTGCTCTGTGTATGTGAGGGGGGAAGGTGGCAGTATAACAGACTATTATTCAGCCTTGCTACCATACTTGCTACTACATTCCTGCCTAATGTGCAGAAGTGACATCTTCCCCATTTCTCAGCAAAGGGACCAAGGAGATGGTTCCTTGGGGTAGGTGGGCTGCTGAACCTAGATGGATCACCCCACTTGGGTACCCCAAGTTTGGGGGGCCCTGATACCTGTTGACACCCCTCCCACGGGGCCCTGACACATTTCATATTACATGTATCTTAGATATTATATTCATAACATTGCATGTTACTTTTCATGTGATATTATTCAAACATGCCTGTTTTGTAAGCATATTTTATTACACCATTTCATGTTAAAACTACAACTGAGTGGACAACTCTCTAACTACTGTTTTGTTGTTCAGTTGCACAGTTGATTCTAACCCTTTGTGACCTCATGGACCATTGCACGCCAGGCACCCCATCCTCAACCATCTTCCTCAACCCACCCAACTCTGTGTCCATTGCATCTGTACATAACAATGCATTAGAAGCCATGGGGAGTATCTACTACTGGGTGGAGGAGTCAAGCCAGACAAAAGTAGGACTTTTTTCCTCTGCACTAGAACATGTCATGATCTTTTGCAATATTATAAGAAATTATCAGAGAAAGGTGCACAGGTAGAAACAGAGGGTGGGGGACATTCCCAGTTTACAATGGAGCCACTTTCTAAACCAGGATGGATAAAGATTGATTTCCAGTGTCCCTCAAACTCAAATATTATCTCTCTGTTTCTTTTTGCTTAAAAATCTCATCTGTGTCTTCTGGGGACACAAGACCATTTTTGATATGGCAGGAAGCCCAGCCTTGGTTTTAAGGCCCAAAGGTCAGACATTGTCTGTGAATAAATTTGGTATTTAAGGTGGTTTGTTGGCTCAATGAGGTTTTAAGTGGTTGGATATTACCTGTTACCTGTTTCAGGTGTCAGTTGAGTTGTTTCTAAGTTCTAACATCTTGTTTCTATTAGTATTTTATGATTACTAGTCATCCCCCCTTCCATGCCTTTTTTGACAGAAAGGCAGGATTGATCAACCAACCAACCAACCAACCAACCAATCAATCAATCAGGGAGCTATTCCAGTCCCATGATCACCGAGTTGCCCTTTCTAGATATTTTCCAGCTCTACAATAGAAAAGAAAAGCAAGCACACTTATATATTGCCCCATAGCACTTAGTGCACTATCTGGGTAGTTCACAAGTTAATTAGCATTTTGCCCCCAACATGCTAGGTTCTCATTTTACCAACCTTGGAAGGATGGAAAGCTGAGTCAACCGTGATACCTGGCCAGGATCGAACTCACAACCTTTTAGTTGCAGTACAGCAGTTTAACATCTGTGCTACCAAGGCTTCTAGTACTCTTTGTGGTGTGAAGTAACCTGAGCTTTACCACGTGATCCTGACCAGCCAACATGGCCAATAGTTAGCTGAGCTGACCTCAGGCCAGCTGAAGCACTGCTAAATCCATGCCTCTCCCAGCTCAAAGACATTGGAAATTATCCAGGAGTAGCCTAGATTTGATCTAATTTCATACCAGCACAGTGACTATATCCCTCATGCCTTCTCTCCAAAAAATGTTGTGGCCTCTATTCCTGTGGATCGTATCCTGTGGAGCAGTTCTGCCAGCAATGATTCTGTAGGCAGACCTGTGAAATCAGTTAAGAGAAGAGGGTTCTGTGGACATATGAGGGTATTTCTGCTGGCAGTGGTGTAGCGTGGGGGGCAGTCCGCCCCGGGCAGCACTTCTTAGGGGTGGCAAAATTTCACTTGGGCATATGGGTGTTCTAGGGGAGCGGTAAATTTGGCTTACACCCAAGGCAGTTGAAACCCACGTCCTGGGCCCCTGGTGGCTGAAACCCATGCTACGCCACTGTCTACTGGTTCAAGAGCCTTGTGCCTAATCCTGCCACTCTACAGCAATTACGTCTTTGAGTTAAGACCACACTATTCCACTGCAGGTACCAGTAAGAGAAAGAAGCAGAGATTGTTTGGCATTCTCTCTCTTTTACCTGGGCTGTAGAATGGAGAGTCTTCTGACTATCTCTGGACTACAACACCATCTTTACTGTTAGCTGTGATGGTGGTGCTGATGGGATCGATGGTTCAAGAACATCAGGAGGACTTCTGGTCCTGTTCTATCCATTTATTAATTGTTCCTTTTCTTCCTAAGCTTCTTCTCCACCACCACCCTTTTTGTGCACTTAGTTCTGATAACAATGTCCCCCAAATGGGCAAGAACTAAGCACAGTCATTTTAAAGCTGATCTCTCTTCCAATTTAAAATTCAGTACTGTATAATATATCTGTTGTTCATCTGTTTGGTTTAAAAAAAACCATTGGATGTCATTCTTTGCATGTGAGTATTGCTCGTCTGTTATTATCAGTCTTAAATAAAAGAATAAATAATATTTTAAAACCTGGCTATCTAGACTTCATGTGTTTTTCTTTTGGTCAGTTATGCATTCACTGCGGTTTCTTCTGCTCTCTGTTGAATTGCTCAAGAGTTTGGGTTAGCAACATGTCATTTCCTACTACTTAACTCTAGAGCAATGAAATTTTCCCTTGTTTAAATTTCTTCATCATGAGTGTGCTTGAAAATGGCACATGAGCAAGACTAGAAAAAAGGTTGCTAGGCAGAGTAATGAAAAATAAATCAATTATTTTCATCAGTTCATTCTTGGATACCTTGGAGTTGCCATTCAGTGAGGAGTCCATGCATTGGTAGACATCTCCTGATAGCATTCCACACATGCAAACAGGCCTAAGAAATCAAGCCCATTGGCACAATGTTTTTAATTATTTGAATATCACATCACTCGCTGGCTAGGTAGATCATGACGTGTGCCCTCCGCTTTCACCTGGCCCACGACATCCGATGGAGGAAGCTATGGTGAGTTTTAGTCCCGGCCTAATATCTTTGACAAGTGATGGACAACACTGCCTAGTTAGACTGCTCAAGCCCTCGTGCCTCAACAAGGCTCTTACTCATCAGTCAATATACAGCAGGAGTTCTCAACCTTTTAAAGCAGGGGGCCAGGTCATGCTCCCTCAGACAGCTTTGGAGGCCAGATGACCATTTTGCCCTTCCTCCACACATGACACTTCCTGGTGTGGTGGAGGTGGTGGTGGGCCACATGAAATGGTGCCATGGACCACATCCGGCCCATGGTCCACAGGGTGAGAATCCCTGATATACAGACTAAAAGCTGACTAGTGAAGCTCTTCTTGCATAATGCACTCAGCCTAAATATTGGCCACCAAATTGCCACAATTGAAACAGTTGAAAAACCACATCAATGTAAGCATTTTCTTTCATGTGATAGCAGCAAATGCCTACACTAACCTGTAGCATCTCTGACATTTATATTGGTTGTGTCAGGCCAGCATAAAGACACAATAGGCGTTTGTCCTTTATTTGAATCAGAGGTGCCACCTGCAATGTTATTTTTCAATGGTTCCCCTCCTTTTTCTTTTCTTCTTTCTTAAGTAATGGCTCTAATTTTAAGCTGGACCAATCACTGGATTTGTTTGATTGTTTGTTGCAGTTATGTATTGCACATCAAATTTATGTATTGCACATCGTTCATAATGCAAATTGGATCATAATAAAAGGTAAAGGTGTTTTCCTTCCTTGAAAGCCAGTCGTATCCAACTCTAGAGTTCAGTCCTCATCTCTGTTTCAAAGCCGAAGAGCATAATAAGTAACAATAAAAAACTGAGTAATAATAAGTTATGCAGCAGAGTAAGAAGGATAATTTAAATATATATATTCACAGATCATTTTTTTTTCACACATTGACCTCAAAGAAACATTTGGTTATTGGTGTTATGGTATCTCCCTTCAAGATCTAACTGAATCTTTCTTTGGTGTCAATGTGTGAAAAAATAATCATCTGTGAATAAACATTGACATAGCTCAGCATGCAGACAACTGCCACATGATCAAGATCAAGCAAATGAGTAGGAATCAGGATATAGAGGATTAACAGAAGTCCTTTCATAGCTAGTATTTGTTTATGTATTTTTCATAACATCCAAATGACATTACCTGTACCATACTGTTGCCTTGCTTAATCTAATGTTTTCCCCCATGATTTCCAAATCATTTTCATCCTTCCTGAAGCATCCTTATTTTATTTTAAGATCACTTTGTACTGGAGAACAGATTCAGCACCTTGGAACTCAGTTATCTAAAGATGATTCCTACAAGTAAGAGTCTGTTAGTCTGAAGTTTTTAGTCACTACTTCTTTTTCTTTTGCGTCTAAGTCTTGTAATTCTCAAGAAAGGGTTATGAGACAATGGAATCAGTGGTGGGATTCAGCCGGAATGCCCCGGTACGCCTGTACCGGTAGTAGAAATTCCAGCTGACCTTGGGCCATAGGCCTGCACCTGCCTCCCGTACCAATGGCACAGCATTGCCTACGCTTCCCCCATCCACTTGCCGGAGCCTCTGGTAACTAGGACAAAGAAATGATGTTGAGTTGGCCATGGCCACCCAGTCACATGGCCATGCCCATCCAGTCACATGGCCACACCCAGCAAGTCACATGGCCACCTGGCCACACCCACAGAGTAGATAGTAAAAAAATTTGAATCCCACCACTGAATGGGATCCCTATCACTTTATAACTGTGAAGGGCAAGGAGCCCATATCTGGTGGCATTTTCCTCTCTTGGTAGCCTTCAAAGTTACCACAGTTCGCACGGTCTGGACCTTCGATGACTAAGCTCAGGGCATGACATTCTATACCTGTTCTTATGTTTGAAAAACCAATTAAAGGTGATTGGAACCTCATGAACTTTGTGTCTTTGATTTTTTTTTCCTTTTATGGTAAGGTGTGTCTAGTTTTAGGCTGCAGTGATTCAAAGTTCAAAGCAGTTTTCATACTATTTACTGAAAGAAAACTCATGAATTTATGCCAAAGCCCTTAAAGATGGGATTCTGTCATGTTTGCCAAATGACGGCTAAGCAAGAAACGTCACCGTTGAAAAGGAAAACACAGTTCTTTTAACAGTAGTGGAAGTCAACATATGTAGCTGTTCACACGTAACTTTTGTGCAAAAGCTTGGTGTAGGAGTTGAAATATCAGGTTGGGACTGGGGACACTTAGATTCAAATTCTTATTCCGCCACAAAGCTCACTGAGCAATTCTGGGCCAGTCACTTTCTCCTCACTTTCTCCTCACCAGATTGATGAGGAGGTAGAGATAGAAGGGGTAATTTGTATACATGAGTCCCTTAAACAAAAAGTAATGAGAATGAAAATAAAATAAAAGCTGTTCTGGCCCCGCTTGAAGCCATGTGTGTCCTACCATAAAGACCCATCCCCTAGTCTCTGATTTCATTCTGAGGGAAACACTATTGACTTAACAAGTTTATAGTTTGCTACTTCTAGCCTGGCTCTTCTGCCTTGAACAAGGAACACTACAGACAAATTTGGATGTGGTGGTTGTGGCAATAAGCTAGGCAAAGAGTCCTTCATTGGGCTTCCTTTCTTTTCTTGGCAGGCCTATAAAGATAGCTTGGCAGTAGGGTTCAACCACACCAGTCATAGCTGCAGCAGTCAATCTAGTTTAATTTCCCACAGTGTCCCTACATAACGGGTAGTATAGGGAAATAAAGTGGTAGAGTTGGTCTGGAGTTAAAATGGCCAGATGATAAAGAGGATAGAACATCTAAATCTTTAATACTCGCAATTTCAGATTTGCAACTGGCATAATATGTCCAGCCTGCTGAAATTCTGTCGCGACATTACTTGTTATCATCAGCTGCTACTTGTCTCTGAGTATACATAAATGCCATTGGCATGAATTTGTTTAAGGTGGATCACAGATTGCCATGAAGTGACCCACATATTGTGATCATGGAGCTATCTCCTGCTGCATGTATGAAATGAGACATGCAGGGTTTAACACAAGGACTGCAATGGACTGCTGCAGCCTTGAGGATATTAACAAGGTATGCCTTCACAGACAGTCCATATGGCATGGCCTCTTCCACCTCCATTACTTTTGGGAATCAGAATAGTGAAGTGGTTCCTCCCCTGCTCATTTTGTCATCGGGCCCAGTATGATGGATCCCAGAGGCATTTCCACCACTGAGGGGACCATCACCCCACCTATAGGGGCTCATCTACCTTTAGCCATTGGCCCCTTTAGGGAGTCAGGTTACATACTACCATCCAACACTTGGCGTTGAGTTGCTGGCTGTATGGTCTACTCCATTACCGTAGTGGTGTACTCCATTATTTAAAGGTGTAAGATCCCTGTCCCCTCCCCCAACTTTTCACAGATGGAAATAAGAAGTTTTGAAGTGAGGAGAGCTGGGAAGACTCCCACAGTATATCTTGGCAGCTGGCTGAGAGAGTTTGGCCCCAATGTGGGTTTATGTTTCATCAGTTATATTACTGTATGTCTACCTCCTATTAACAAAGGCTCATAATAGGGCTGGGGATACTAACTTGACAGATTTTCAAAAATACATGAAAAAAACCCCATTCATCCCCAAATTGCTTCATCACACCAAAAGTATAAAAACAAAAAAGAAAACTGTTTGGCTTGATTTTATGCCCTTTGAAAAACATTTTTGAGCTTCAGAAATCGGAAGCTTTTCATGAAATGGAGATGAAGAAGAACATCAGTGATTTACTACATTTCAAGCCAGGATTGAAGAGAGAGAGTGTGTATCCAGGTCATGTTCTCTGCTCAAACCTTTCAGTCTCTTTTTAGCACTCCTTTACCCTCACCTCCTGAAACTGCCATGGCACACTGTCATACATTATGTTTGGATCTGCTGTGTCATTAACAGTTAAATGACAGCCAGATATTACTCAGGGGGTGTCCTTTCCTGGAACCTCAGAGGAAGCTATTATTGGACAGAATAAAGTGGAACTTTATCGGAAAGCTCGAGGTTCAAATATTGTTTAAGTTGTCACCAGCAGAACTAAATTTTGCAAACTGAGTCTCCCCCCACCCCCAATTTTAGGTACAGACCAGTCTTTGGACAATCTGTCCTCCACTGAAAAAGGAGAAGTGTAGAAGATGGGGAAATCCCACTTGCGGTTGGAAGCAGAGGGCTGAAGTCAAGTAATTACAAGCTGGAGTTTCTTTGGTTACCCCTTTCCTCTGCCAACCTGCTATGCAAAGGCATGAACAGGATGTGGGCAGGAAGTGAAGGGAAAGTCCTGGGGTGAGAGTAGGAAAGCTCGTGGCTGGTCATTGACTAGTCAAGACTTACAGCAGGGATTCTCAACTCGCAGCCCCCCACTGGCTCCACCACACCAGGAAGTGCCATGTGGTAGAGGAAGGGCAAAATGGCCCCCAAAGCTGTCTGAGAGAGTGTGACCAGCCCCCCAGCTTTAAAAGATTGAGTACTCCTGACTTACAGCCACCCAGTTTTCAACTGCTTTATATTATCTGTTGTGTTTAACCAGCCCAGCCCATAAGCTTTAATGTTTTATTGGTGGTGGAGGAGAGAGAAGCAAGAAAAATGGATGAATAACCCATTCACTTGCTTTCTCCCTGAGACATTTGTCTACTGGGCAAGCAAAGATTATTTGAATATGTACAAAGTACACATCCACTTGACTGCTAATCCCCCCAAAGTCCCCCTCTACAATTTGTTGAAAGCTTTTGAAATCCAATTCTATATTCTTTCCCACCCACACTTCCAGTTTTCTTCCCTGTCATAACTGATACCTGCAATACTTGCTCAGGAAGCCTGGAAGTTCCCTAAACGGAACGGTGTTCACCTTCCCATTGAAGTGGTACCTATTTATTTATTTGCAATTTGTTCCTTTTGAACTGCTAGGTTGGCAAGAGCTGGACAGATGGGAGCTCATTCTGTCATGCAGTACTTGGGTCTCGAACTGCTGACCATCCAACCTTCCAGTCATCAAGTTCAGCATCGTAACCACTAAGCCACCACAGTCCTCCTAGAACTTTCAAGATCAGCTGTCTGTCTCTTTGTCTGTCTGTCTCTGCGCAGAGCCACATGTTTTGGGCAGGTGAGTTGGGGTAGGAAGTGTTATAAAACCAGATGTGGAGTGTGTGCATGTAGTCTTCTGCCAGCTGCTTATCCTAGTACAGGCCCATGCCAGGCTTGTAGACCAGATACATAGATTTTTGTGAGTAGGATTAGGAAACACGCAGTCTGAAGACTACATACAGGCCCTAGGGACCAGGTGTGGGACCTCAAGATCCACTGGGGCCCCTAGGGCACGCACACATACCATACACCCAAGTTAATAAATTTATTTTAATAGGCTAAGAAAGACCCCTTGTGCTCACTAGGGCAAATTGCTATGTTGTGAGGTGCCTTGTCAACATACACACATGGACACATGCACACAGATTTATAATTTTAAAGAAATATTTTTGGCCACTAGAGGGTGAAAGCCATCTTTACCAATTGAAGAAAAGGTGGTGAAATTGCCAGAGGTGGGTTCAGCCCTTCAAATTCCAGGAATATGTATGTGTGGGCCCTGGACCTCTGATGGTTGCCAAGACCTGTTCTAGAAGAAGAACATTTGACAGAAGTCCCTCAGATGCCCCCCTGCCCCGTGTCAGAAAGAAGGGCTCCTGGTTGAAGAGATATGTTTAACAGAGATTTTACTTCCCCTAATAGTTCCAGTGGTGCCAGTAAATGAACAGGTCCTTTTCAGCTTCTCCAAATAGCAGACAGGAAGCAGCCTCAGTACATGATATCCTGTCACAGTAGGGTGAGGATGTGGGGGAGAGACACTAAGGAATTCCCAAAGTTTTAGCATCTAGACTTGCCCTTGACATCAACTGTGGGCAGTCATGACCCTTCAGATTTTGGAAATAATGAGTCACTCAGTTACCTTAACATGTTACTATATATTTTTTCCATCAGTCAATACATAATTAAGTAATAGTCCAAAAGTAATGGAACAAATGAGAATAAAGTTACTCAAGTAGTGAAACAAGTAACGTTTCCTTATATGGGAGGCATTTTTAATTAAGGGAAAGAAATGGACAGCCAATAGGCAATGCAGTGAATTATGTTTCCTACATGGTAATGGGTAACAACAAACTAAACAGTTAATTGGCTGCTACACATTTCAACGTTGTAAATAACTTGTTGTGCTTTAAAAACTTGCAGTTAAAGATAATCTAAGATAGGAACATTATAACAAGTACTGTTAGTTATATGCCATCAGGTTGGAACTAACTTACAGTGACCCTAATGGGGTTTCAAGAGTACCCTGGACAGCGAGGAGAACAAATAGGTCGATCTTAGAAGAAATCAACCCTGACTGCTCCTTAGAAGGTAAAATAGTAAAGATGAAGATGAAGTACTTGGGACATCAAATGAAAAAAGAGGATTCACTTGAGAAGGCCTTGATGCTAGGAAAGGTAGAGGGGAAAAGAAGATATGAGATGGCTAGATGGTATTGTAGATGCAATGGGCACAAAGCTGGGCTGGTGGAGGAGGAGGACGGAGGTGCCTGGTGGGCAATGGTCCATGGGGTCACAAAGGGTCAGAAATTACTGTGCAACTGAACCACAACAAATTTAAGGAGTAGTTTTCCCAATTCCTATAGCTGGCTGGATAGGTCAATGGTTTAGGTACAGTATCTAGATGTGGAGCCAGAAGTTGGGAGCTCGATTTCCCCCTCTGTGCCTCTAGAGAGAAGAGCAGGGCTGTAGCCGGGGGGGGGGGGGGAGCAGGACTGAAAACCCTCCTGAGCTAACAGCCCTCCCTAGAAAGGGTCACCATGATTCAAAATTGACTTAATGGCACACAGTTATTATTATATCTACCATTTCCATAACCCCAGTGAGTTTCCATGGCTAAGTGGGAATTTGAACACAGGCCTCTTGAGCCCTAGTCCATAATTCTATTTGCTACACTACACCACCCTCAAGAAAAGTCCTAGTGGTGCAGTGGTTTAACTGCTTTACTGCAGCCAAAACATTGTGAGTCCTGACAGGGCTCAAGGTTGACTCATCCTTCCATCCTTCCAAGGTCAGTAGAGTACCCAATAAGTTGGGGCAAAATGCTAATTACTTAGTGAATTGCTGGCCCATCAGGCAACCAGGACTCAGCCCCCAGTATCACGGTGCCCCCCTTGGGTGTCAATCCAAAGAGCCAAGCCGAGCTGCGATGCCCGGAACGATCGAGCAAAGGAGCGGGGCTCCATGTTCCTCTACTTACTTTCTTTCTCCTGTGCTGCCAAAAATTAGATTACAAAAGCAGCTCTACTGACAGCAGATCCACTGTGGCTTAGAGGTTGCAATTTGCCTTGTAAGCAGTAGGTTGTTGGTTCGAATCCTCAGAGGGGAGTCAAATTTAGAAGGCAAGTGGGAACATATATATTTTGTTAGGGTTAGACACCCTCTCACTCCCTGTCCAGTGCTCTTTTAGTTTAGCCAGAACACCCCTGGTAATTTCTATTGCTATATAACAAGTCCTGGGAATGAATTTTTAAATGTCGTTCTCAAACTCTGTTCCCTTCTGTAAGCCTGACGTGATTTGGCGTTAGAGTAGTTCCTTCAATTTCAGAATGTACACAACTTGTGTGCAATGAGATGAAATTGAATGTACAGTACCAGTAAGTTGAAGTTGGATCTCTTTCTCGGTGGCAGTCTGCTGGCTCTGTTGATTTTGTTTCTGCTATGTCAGCATGACAATGTTATAGGATACATGCCTCTATGTTTTTGCTGTAGAATCAATTGTATAGTAACCATTTACCTGAGAGAACCAATACAGAGTATAGTTAGATTCAGAACAGGGGATGCTTGTTCAGATCCTTTCTCAGTCACAAAGTTTTACTAGCTCTCTTCAGCTCAATCTATACTTCACAGCCAAGCTCAACAGGTCATTTTCAAAATAAAATGGGTATTTGGGGACATGTAAAGCAGTCGCGTACATTGCTGGTGCATCTTGTTTGGGACCTTGCTACAGGGTAATAATGCCTCCATCCCAGTACATCTGCCCATCACACCGTGTCTTTGAGATTGAGAGTGCCTACTCTGAGGCAGGCCCCAAAATCCATAATTAAAAAATGGACATTTTTGGCAGTGGCCCCCTCATCATTATTTTATTGTTGTTGATTAAGTGTTGCTACTTTGCATTGTTTACTCTCCATTTACTTGGTATTTTGATACATTTTTATTTCCTAACTTGTGTAAACCACCCAGAGTACCTATCATGCTAGATTGGGCAGAAGAAAAGCTCAACAAATACATAAATATATAAAATCTGTGAAATTGGCACTGCTAGCATAGGCCTCTGTCTGGGCCTGGTATTCGGGGTCTAGGGAGAGAAAGAGGAGAAGTGAGAGAAGTATTCACAAGCCCTTTCTGAAGTTGCATGGGGGACCCCTCACAATGGAGCTGCCAGAAGCTGAATATTGACTTGGGTTGTGTGTAGGTGCCTGGTCTCTCCCTACCCTGCAGTTACCACATTGCAGCACACGACCTTCTTGCTATTGGGGTTTTTTTTTAAATATATACCAGTAGGAATGAGGCTTCCCTGGGGCTCAGAACCAGAACCTGTTCTAAAGTAAAGGGCGAAAGGTCAGCTCTGGAGCATAAGATGACTTCCCTGTCCCAGACAGTGGCTGCTGCCAATGATGGCTTCCTACTTGACATAAGGAGGCAACTGCCTCATGTTGCAGTTACTGGGGGACGGCAGTGGCATCCCCACCCTACCAGTTCCTTCAGGTTTAGGGCAGAATTCAGTGTGCCATAAAATTAGTCCTGTGCCCTTAAACAAAGCTGCTGCCCTTAGATACAAGGGAGGGCCCCATCCTGTTCCCAGTATGGAAGGAGAATTCAACTTGCCAGGCTGTACATGGAATGGAGAGAGCAACCATCTTGTCATTTACCTCAGGTAGCAAATTGTCATGGGCCACCCTTGATTGTGATTGACACCTCCTTCCCCCCAACCCATATTGGACATTTGGGATCACCAGGTCAGAAAGTGTTTATGACTCCAAGCCCAAATCTGCCTCATTTGTAATTAAAGAATACTCGACACTTCTCCTTTGGCAATGTATAAAATTAAGGCCACTCTCCTTTTTCTCCATCGCAACCATAAATTCTCTCAGTCTTTCTCTCCCTACATTCTCATGCTCTGTCCTGCCACTGCACACATTGACAATGCATTGTTGTCTACGATGCTGCTTGTGTCTCACACTCAGTTCCACCACATACTCACAGCCTTTCAGGAGCAGCTTAGTCTTCTTGATTAACCTAGCCTGCAACACAACTGCAAAGTATTGGCTAAAAGACACGTTCCACACTGCAAAAAGCTCACTTTTGGCTCTTAATGGTCACACAGTAAACATAAGATGATCTTGAGGTTTGATGCACTTCTCATAGTCTCTGGAGAACCCAAATGCTGTGGGCAAGCACTGCAGAGAAGTGTTAGCTGTTGAATAGCGAGGAAGTGGTGCCATCTTGTGGCAAAGTTGTTTCAGAGACCCAAGCAAGTTATGATGCTTTTTGGGACCTGACGGGATGAACCCCTTGGGTGACCTGGAGACTTCTCTGGTAGTGTAAACAGCTGTAAGGTGAATATACGAATAATTTTGTGTCAGAAATTATTCTGGGTTGAAAGGATTTTTGCTGGAGAAACTCTGCTTGGGGGATGTCGGAATGAAGCTCCTTTCATGTCCCCAAGAACTTTCCCCACCAAAATGCTCCCTATTTACCTACTTGCAATTTCTTGTTTTTGTTCTGCTAGGTTGGCAGGAGCTAGGACAGAGACAGGTGCTCAAACCGTCATGCAGTACCCAGGTCTCAAACTGCCAACTTTCTGGCCCTCCAGCTATAACACAGTGAGCTTCTTAACCACTGAGCCACCGGAGCCCCAAGGTGAAGATGAGGGAGAGTTTATTTATTTATTTATTTATTTTATTAGTTCAAATTTATATTGCCGCCCACTTGCCGTGGTGACTCAGTTTTTGGTGCTCAAGGGAAAGGGGATGGAGTTTGGGAGCTTTTACAGGCTTCGTAGTCCAAACCTGTAACATTTCCCGTCTATGCAGCATTTGCAATTTTCTTCCTGGAACAGGTTTGTTTATAAGCAGATTTTTTATCAGTTCAAATTACATTTTCCTACTTAACTACTTTATTGGTGAGGAAAGGCTGTAACTGAACTCAGCCACTTTGTGCAGGCATTGACATAACATATGGTTGGAAATTCTACACCCGGCACATTTGTATCAAAGGAGCTACTGGAAGAATGATCACATCTGAATTAGATCTGTTGATGAAGGACCTGTTTTACTTTTTGGAATCAAGTATTTCCTGATGCACCTTATATATTACAGAGATTGGAATAGCAACATTTGGAAAAAGGACTTATGTATTACTTATACTCCGGGCAGCTGGATTGTCCTTATTGCATTAGAATTGTTTTGTCATCACCGGATGAAGGGAAAATATGTTGGATTTGCTCTCTGGTTCCCTTGGGTGGACAACTCCAATCAAGAGCTTTGAAAATTCTCCTGAAAAAGATTTTTTTAAAGCAATAATAGATAACACAACACGTCCGTTTTGAAAAATGCCTGCCAAAATCCTTCTAGAAATGTTAACCTTAAACAAGAAACTCTTGAAAGTAACTAGGTGTTACTTGTTACTTTATAAGTAGCTTTGTAAGTATTTATTACATAACTTAGTTATACTGTACACACATTTCCCCTAAAAGTAAGGATGTTACAAGTGTAACTTAGTTAGATCCACATTGTCTCTAAAAGCAATTAGTTTTAGACAGCTGAATTATTTGTAACTAGTTACTTCCTTCATTCTGATCAATTAGTAGTACTGTATTGATGTCACTGCATGGACATCAGCCCAGTTCATTTTGTTGTTGTTCAGTTGCACAGTCGATTCCGATCCCTTGCCTGCCAGGCACCCCTGCCCTCCACCATCCTCCTCAACCCGATCTGCTCTGTGCCCCACTGTGTCTACAATACCATCTAGCTATTTCATTTTTGGACACCCCCTTCTTCTTTTGCCCTCCACCTTTCCCAGCATCAAGACTTTTTCAAGTGAGTCCTCTCTTCTCATTTGATGTCCGAAGCATTTTAGCTTCATCTTTACTATTTGACCTTCTAAGGACCAGTCAGGTTTGATTTCTTCTAAGATTGACCTATTTGTTCTCCTCTCTGTCCAGGGGACTCTCAAAGCTCTCCTCCAACACCACATCTCAAAGGCATCTATTCTTCTGTGTTCAGCTTTCCTTATGGTCCAGCTCTCACAACCATACATTGCCACAGGGAATACTATTACTTTGACTATGCGAATTTTTGTTTGCAAGGTGATGTCTCTGCTTTTCATTGTGGCTAACTTGCACCTTGGGTGAGACTCTGGCCCAGTCCTTGTCCAAGGTTATGATGGTATTTTATATATACTGTATCTGGTTCTCTGTAAATATCCCATTCTTGTGAATGATGTGAACAAGGCCAGATCATAGACCTGAATCGTTGAGGCAGGATGTAAGAGAAGGAGCATGACCTGGCCCTGGGTCATCTTCTTGGGTTTTTCTTTCTCTTTGCCCATTTCAAATCACTACAAAGGATTGTTGGATTTAACACAAGGGATCTGAAAGTGTACCCATCCATCACATTTAGGCTCTTATTCTGTCCCATGAATGTCTCTGAAACAAAAGAAAATACCATTGTTGCTGAATAATGGTAGTTTGCAGCTCATGTGGCTGTAGGAACCAAAAGGAATATATGCACCAAAAGTAAGAGAGAGTGAAATATTTTATTGTACATATGCATATGGGCTCCTCTCTTGCAGCAAGAGGGGCAAAAGGCATAAACAGACACTGGCTTTTATAGACAAGGCACATGAGAGCCAGCTGAATACACTAACATTCACAATAGACCAAACCTGGTCTTATCTTGTCTTTTGCATACCAACTCAGTCATTTTACTTGTTTCCTGGGATGTACACAAAGATGGAGGGGGACTTTTTTACCCTTAGTTCACTTAAAGTTCAAAATGGCTTTTCTTTGCCTGCATCATGCTTTGGTTTTCTTTTATGCATTTGTCAATGGGCAGTGCATTATCTCTATTGCTGAGGAGTTCAGCTACTGCCTGTAATAACAACTTTACACCTTTGTGTAACAACTGTGTATACCTGACATTGAAAATTAAGAGATGACTCACAATGAGAAGGCGTGGATTGTTTGTTTTGTTATTTGAGAGATGCCATTTGAAATGGCAATCTAAAATACATGCAAGTATTTACAGGGCCATCAAATAAGGGATAAAGTACCTTTGGCCAGACAGGATCTCCAGCAATTTAGGAAGGGATATGTGCTGATGAGATTTACTTGCACTGGTGTCAGATGCCACTTATCCCATTGTGCAAAATGTGTTTCTCTAGTAGCCTCTGAGACAACCTTCTCTGGAAGGAGTTGCTTCTACCCAGGCTTCTGAGTCATAACTTTGACAACTTTCAAAGTCATACCATATAACTGCGGGATTCTTTCCTAGCTTTTTTTTTTAATCAAAGCTACCAGAGATTCACATATGTTTGCTGTCTCCAGAAGGAGTTTTTGGTGGTCTTTGGTGAGGATGACAAAAGGAGCCTCAACTTTCCTCTTTAGTGTAGAGGGATAAAGAAGGTACTGTGGATTGTTTCTATCTCATATGGCTCATGATGGGGCACACTTACCCCTGCAACTGAGGCGTGAGAACCATCTGAGTCCACAACCTGCCATTTTGTTACCCAAAGTGTAGCAACCCCCAGATAATTTGGATTGCCATTCTCGTACATCTTCCCAAGAAGAATGATAGATAGGAAAAGTTACTTTTACGATCCCACTGCCAGCATAACCAACTGACTGTTAGATTTGGGCAGCTGTGGTCCAAAAGAGGAGAAAGCACTGTAACTTTGCCCATTTCTGACCAGCCTAACCAATGATTAAGGTTGACACAAATTATCTGGAGGGCACCCAGTTACCTGGACTAGGTTGAGTTGGCAAATTTTGCCTTTCAACTAGATTTCCACAATCTAATACAGGGGGTTCCCAGCCTAAGGTCTGTGGGCCAGATCTGGCCCATGGCACCATTTTATATGCCCCCCAAGGGCATCCAAGGAACAAAATGGCTGCCCTTTGAAACTGTTGGGACAAAATAGCTGGCCCTCAAACCTGACTGAGAAAACATGCCCTGGCCCCCAGCTTGAAAAGGTTGGGAACCCCTGATCTAATAAGACAACTGCATGTTCTAGGTTAAAGTACAGTAGTCCTCTTTCACCACTAGTCCTCTTTCACTACCACCACCACCACTGTCACAAGATAAGTTTTGGAAAGACAGCATAACCACAGCTGGAGAGGGAGGACTTGCCATCTCTTGCCTGTCAAACTGGATTATAACAGCTGACATTGTTAACTATTTGCTACTTGGCACCACTCACAGAATGGGAGTCGGAAACATGCCAGACCTCTAATCTCTGACATGCATCCAATTCCTACTGCAGCTTAATATTGTGACAACAGTTCTCAAGTGCCCAGATTAGGGTAGCTGTCACCAATACCGAAAGGGTGATGGACAGCTGGAAGAGTTTATATCATGTGGGCTTAATACTAAATATGCTATTGCTCAGTGCTGTAAAAAGTTACTTGTTTGAAGGGCTAGTTTTCTAATCCCACAGATAGCCCAATTCAAGATATCATGTACAGCAGAATATATATGTAAAATCTTCTTCCTTGAGGAAGGGACTGCAGGCCAGTGAGGTACAGGATCAGAAGAAAAGCCATCCAGGTCAGCACTCAGGGTAAGAATCAAAGCTCTGAGCTGATGCTGGGTGAGTCTTCTAATCTGCACCATAATCTTCCAATGGGTTGCTGATTTTTATCAACTTCAACCGATAATTTGTACACCTGCTGGAATCCTATTACATTACTATGCAAAATGTATAACTTTTGGAAGCAAATTGCCATAGATTAAGAACCCTTCACTCTGAGGATTCTTGCCTTGCTGTGGTGAGTGAGCTTGTGTGTTTCAATGAGGCTATGGTCTATGCTGTGTAAGGCCACCTAAGACAGATAGGCCATAGCGGAGAATTAGACTAAACACAATCCATTGGTGAAGGAAGTGGCAACCCATGCCAAGAAAACCCCATGAACAGTATCAAAAGGCTAAACGATATGACGCTGGAATAAAGTACCTTTGGCCAGACAGCCAAATGTCATAGTCTATCATTTCTAGAGGCCAGGACTTGCAGAAGGCTGCAGGCTTAGTAGGTTTGATAGAAAGTTCTGCTAGTATTTCGATGACTAAATTTGAAGTTTAACATCCAGCAGAAATACTGTGAAGAACGTACATTTCACATCCTGTGTCATTTGCAACAGCCAGTCCATCAGAAGAAGAAAACAAGGGGCAGAGACAGAAAATAATATTTGTGAACCTAAGAGATTAAGAGCAGTCTGGCCAGGTTATCCTGCTATGGTAACAGAGTAGACCATATTGCCAGCGACTCAATGCCAAGTATCAGGCAGCAGTTAACTAACCTGACAACCCTGAGGACTAATGACCTTGGGTGCTGAAGTCCACAGGGAAGGGTGATGGTCCCCAAGTAGATTAAATCCCACTTGAATCCATCTTGATGGAGCGCAGCAGCTTCATTAATACTGGCTTGGGGCTGAGGAGGACTTCACATGCCTGAAGTGTCCACAGTTAGCTGCCCAGCTGAAAGGGCTCACTCTGGAACATCACAGCCAAGAAGGAGAGTCATGGCAAGGGATGGGGTTGCCCACCCTGAGTGAGCAGTTTGCCCACCCTCAAACTCCTGGCTGCTTATATATATGATGTATATACAGTATATGATATTATTGCCCATCCTAAAAATATTTGCCCACCATGTAGAATCCTGGCTATGGCCTGCCAGACAGCTCCTGAAATGCTGTGTCTGTGGGAGGGCTTCTATTTTCTCCAGCCCTCCTTGGAGAATAATGTGTGTTTGCCTACACATCTTCTTCCACTATGTTAGAAATTAATGCTTCCCAGCATATCTGAAGAGTGCTTCAATTATTCAGCTGTGAGCTTGATGCCAAGCTCACAGACTTACAAAATGCATTTCTCAAACTACAATACCCATCTAATATGGTTAAAGAACAAATCAACCGGGCTAGACGAATACCCAGGAGCGATCTACTACAAGACAGGCCCAGAAGGGAAAGCAATCGTACACCACTGGTTGTCACCTTCAGCCCTCAACTTAAACCCCTCACATGCATAATGAGGGATCTCCAACCCATCTTAGACAAGAGTGCTTCACTTTCCAAAGCCCTTGGTGACAGACCCCTACTCACTTATAGACAACCCCCCAATCTCAAACAACAATTGACACACAACAGACTACACAGAAGTGGAGCAGATATGGGAACTAGACCCTGCTGCAAATCCAGATGTCAACTATGCCCCCACATTCGCTCTGGAAACAGTATTACTGGATCCAATGGCACCACACACAACATTAAAGGCAGTTTTACTTGTGCTTCTGCCAATGTGATTTATGCCATCTCTTGCCAGAAATGTCCATCCGTGCTTTATGTAGGACAAACAGGACAATCTTTACACAAAAAGATTAATGGACACAAATCAGATATCCAGAATAGCAACATGGAGAAACCTGTCTCAAACTATTTCAATCTAACTGGACACTCTATCCAAGACCTGAAAGTTGCAATTCTGGAACACAGAAATTACAAAACTAGGATTGAAAGGGAGACAGCAGAAATCAAATACATCCATCTGTTAGATACCCATCACAGGGGGCTAAATATTAGTGAAGGGTTTCTGGGACATTATCAAATTTGATACAGAGATTGCTATATGATTTTATATTACAACTTTCCTGCCAATTCTCTTTAGTAAAACAGAAAGAAACCAGGTACAGGAGTTTGTTTCCCCCCCCCCCCCCACATGCAGGTCACAAGTTGATCAGATACCATAGTGGGCTTACTCAGCAACCTTGAGACTGAAAGGGAGTCTTTCAGAGTTTATCTGAATAATCTATTGTTGCTAATGGCTGGGTTATACTGCATTCTTGTGCTTGCTTGCCTCTCATTTTGCTTGACACCAACCCTTCTCCCGTCGACCACCTGTATTTGGTATATAAAGAACATGCCTGTAAGTTTCATTCCTTGTCTGATGAAGTGGACTTGATCCATGAAAGCTAACAATAAAAATATAGCAGTTAGTCTTTAAAGTGCTACTGTGTTTTTAATTTTATTTTGTTTATTTTATTTTGTTTTGTTTTCTGAGACGTCAATTATTCAGTTTTCAAGTGTGTTTATTTCTTTATTTCTTTAAATTTGTTTATCGCCCTCCTCCCCAAGGGGACCCAGGGCGATTCACAACACATCTTCCAAAGGACCACAAGAAGGCCACATACGCCTTCTATGGTATGGAATTCCAAGACATTATCTCCAAATGGGCAAATCACTTTATCTGTTGTCTCTGTATGTAGTTTAAAATTGGTTCTATTCCAATTCTTTCTCTTACAATCTCATTCCTGATTTTATTCCTTCTAGTCACTCCAGCAGCCTTCCTCAAACATCTCATTCATGGTGACCAACTTTCATTTATGTTCTGTTGTAAGTGTCCATGTTTGGCACTGGTAACCTAAGGTGGGGATGAATATGCTTTGTATGAGGCTTTCTTAGAAAAATATCCATCACATAGTGCAATCGAATGTTTTCTTGTTGATCAAAAGCAATCTGCCCCATGATGCTGTTTTTAGAATCTGAATCCAAAGAAACTTTAGCTGTGCAGAACTTAGTTGTGCTCCTCATTGGATTTCTTGCCTAAATTGACCAGGCACCCATTTGCTGGTGCTCTCCTTGGTGCTGAAAATAAATCTGCCAAAAGTGGGATCCTTTCTGACTAGGGCTCATATGGGGATAGTTGTCCCTAGAGGAGAGGTTGTAGTGCAGTGAAATGTGGAGAACCAGACTACACCCCATCAAATCCAAGAGCTAAATAAACTTCATGCCATCAAGTCAATTCCAAGCTGTGGAACCCCTTCTCAGAGTTTTTCCAGGTATGCAATCTTCAACAAGGGTGTACCATTCTCTTCTTCAGAGTGCGTGTGTGCCCTGGGACCATGTAGCTTCCCCAAAGGTAAACAAGCATGAGATTATCTGACAAAGCATGCTATGGACTGGACTTTCTGGCAGTAAGGTCCTTCTAGGCAAATCTCAGAGATGAGATTATGGATCTCTTGAGCACATATGTTGTCCTTGTGCAGAATGGGCAAGCTACAGTCCTAAAGCAGATGATGATGATGATGATGATGATGATGATGATGATGATGATGATGATGATGATGATGATGATGATGATGATGATGATGATGATGATGATGATGATGATGATTGGATTACAACTTCCACCTGTCCTGACTACCATAGCCAATGGAGAAGAACATAGTAGGTTCCAGTCCAACAATAACTGAAGGGTCTCACACTGCCAACTCCTACACTATAGTGTCACTTTAAGATGCCTAATTCATATATATGATATCTCTCTCTCCCTCTCTCTCTCTCCCTCTCTCTCTCTCGTTAACATGACTTCACTGGATCTTGTCAAGAATGGCTTCCTGGAAATTATGTCATTCCAATGGACCTAGTGACAACAGTTATTTCCATAGAAAACACAAAGTGGAAAGCTCTTCTGAAAGTGCGTCATTCTCACATTTTTTGCACCCAAGCAGTAAATCTTCTCAAGGCCTAGTGTGACACCAAATGTAATTCAGAAGAATAGTGCACTTTAGATATTATTTCATCATTGTAATGATTCCACACCATTCCTCACCTTGCTTTGGGACCTCTCCAGCATTCCTTCCAAGGTGGATTGTTCCAAAATCCCCTCTAGAACTCACCCAAAGCTCATGACAAGGAATGTACATTCATCACTCTCTCAGCCACATCCGGCTAAACAAACCTGGGACTTATCTGCGTACAGAGCCCAGCCAAATTAATAGTAGAGAGGTAAAAAGGTCCCAGTGTTGGGGTAAACAACTGAGGCCCTATTGATGAAGCTTGGCTCTTCCCTGTCTATCTCTTCCCATCCAGATCCAGGGAGTGAAACCAAACAGGTGGCCTTTAGCTAGCACCAAAAAGCCACACCTCTACTATATTCTAAAACCTGATAAACTCCATCTTGGAAATTATTAATAACTTGAGGTCTAGTCTATAACAACATAGGTAGGAAAGACTTTTCCAAATGACTGGACTATAAGAAAGTGTATGGATATTAAGAATGAAGGCATAGTTTGAAGAAAGCTCTCCAGCACCTTACACAAAGAATACAGTCTCCCAATCATTTGTGAAGCAGCCACCCACCCACACCCACCCCGGTCTGCAGATTGCAGCAGGTAATGTCAGAATGAGGCAGGTGCCTCAGATAACTCATTTTGGGAGTCATGGAAGGGGAGCAAGTGGAATGTTATTAAATTTCTAATTAAATTTTTAGGCTTAACAGCAGTATAGACTCCACAACCTGCAAAGTACTAGTCCCCCTCTATTCAGCACTAGAGCACTGTGTACATTTTGGACGCCGTATTTTAAGAAGGATGCCAGAAAACTGGAAGAAATTCAGAGGGCAAAAGGGGTGATGAGGGATTGAAAACCAAGCCCTATGATGAAAGACTGAAATAAGTGGATATGTCACATTGTTGGGAGAAAGCTCTTCATGGACAATGCTTTCCTGTAGAATATTTTGACCATGAAATGCAAGACTTGGTTCTTTCTTCCTTATGGAAAAGTATCAATACAGTAATACCTCGGATAACGCTAAAACTTGATTCCACAAGTCTTGGTGTTATCCGATTTTTAGTGTTATCCGATGCATGTTAAAATCCTGTGGGATGGATCGGATAACGTTAAAGCTCCATAGAGATACATTGTAACCACACAGGCTTTAGCGGTTGTTATCCGATCCATCCCATAGGACCTTAACATTATTCGATCCAATTCTCCTCCCCAGATTACTTAACGTTATGCGATTTTAGCGTTAACCAAGGTAAACGTTATCCGAGGTATTACTGTATTATCATATGTGTTTCTCCTAGCATATGCACTTTTAAATCCCTTACCCTTAATGTATACATTTTAATGCCTTTTAATGTAACCACCAACTCTCCACCTTTCAGGAGCAGTACAACTTCTCAATGCTCCCCAACTGCCAGCTAACTCAAGATGTGAGGGAATTTCGCATTCGCCCAAGAACGTTTGTCAACATCTTTTAAAAGGGCACACATTTTTAGTTATGCACATTTATCTGAAAATAGTTTGAGATAGAAAAAAAGAAAAGAGAAGAAAAGAATGTGACACTTTTGGTTTTCTTCTAGTGACAGAAAACCGGAAGATGTGAATTGTGATTTCATTCATAATCTCTCCACAAGAAACTCTTGTGCCAATCAGATGTCAGTGAGCATGCGCACGCGCGCACACACGCATGCATGCATGCACGCACACATGCACACACACACACACCAATTTGATTTTAAGGGGAGCAATTGGAGAATGAGTTATTAACAATTAATGGCCTTTTAGGCTTCCTCCACGTGAACAGGATTTCAGTTTTTGATTAATAAGAATTGTATGTCACAGGGGGTAGGATGGAAAAAATGAGGATTTTAGAGATGCTTAAGTGGAGCATGTCCAAAAAAAAATTGGGAACCACTGATCTAAAGGGTCTCACAGAGCATAAATGGGATAAATCTGCTTTTTATTTAAAAAATCAGTTAATGTAAGTTTTGGAAGAGAAAGCTGTACATTGTGGTCTCTACTCTTAACTCCCTCTGGTGGTTTGTTGTCTTCAGCTGTGGCTGAGAACTACTATCTTGCTACTGAAGCTGCCAGCATATTCCAGTTAACCAGTTCAGTTGAGTTTTATGAGTGGAAAGGAAAAGAGTGCCCATTTGTTCTTCTCTGGGACTGCAGTGGCTCAAGTGGTTAAGATGCTGAACTCGATGACTGGAAGGTCAGAGTTCGATTCCTGAGTACGGCACAATGGATGGAGCTCCCATCTCTGTCCCAGCTCCTGCCAACCTAGCAGTTCAAAAGCATGTACTGTACTGTAATTGCAACTGCTGTACTGTAGATAAATAGGGACCACTTTGGTGGGAAGGTAAACAGTGTTCCGTATGCCTGGCACATGTCCACAGAAACATCTGCAGCCCTGGCTCTTTGGCTATAAACAAAGATGAGCACTGAACCCTAGAGTCAGATACAACTGGCTTTTGAACAAGGGCGACTTTTATCTTTGTTTTTCTTAGGCAGAAAATGTCTCGGTCCAGTCACTTCGTGGTTAGATATTTGGCTGTTTGTCTTCTTTTTAAAAGGAGATATAAGTTAAGATAGTATGATAATTGCATCTTTGAGCAAACGAACAGCAGTATTACCCACACGATAATTGCTTATTTGTGTCTTTTTACTGTAACTGACTGAATTCCAGAGTCAAGCTGGCCACAATCGTGGGAATTATAGTTGAAGAATGAACAAAGCAAACTTTTAAAGACAGTTGTTTCTGGTTCAACTAACAAAGCATTGTGAAACTCTACATTAATACTCTGCAGTGATCTGGGCTCTCCTTTTCCCCACTGTCCAGCTTCTGGGCCTGAGACTTGGTTCTAGTTGGACTCTCAGATTACATCCAGGGAAATAAATCATCACAGCTCAATTACAAAGCCACCAAGCTGCTTTGCCTGAGCAAGTTGGTCCATTCCTGGAATACCCCAGATGCACGTTAGAGGTCCTCATCTGCCTGTCCTAAACTAAGCTAAGCTTCCTCCGTACTGCCAAGTGCTCGCAAAGCTATTCAGTACCTGTTTCTCACCCTCTTCCATATTTTCCCTATGGTCACAGTTGCAATGTGAACTGCAGGAAGTAGGTTGTGACGTGGCGCTGTGACTGCAAGGATTAAGCAACCACAGCTTAGATACTGGTTAGCCACTCAGTATGCGCATACCAAAATGATCTGTTAGGTCTTTCTTCTGTGTTTTTTGCTTAGCAAAGGTTTCTGTTGCTCGACAGCCAGTTGTATCTGACATTTCCGTGGTCATGTGGCAGGCGTGACTAGATACCAGAGTGCATGGAACGCTGTTACCTTCCCACCGAAGTGGTCCCTATATATCTACTTGCAATGTCTTGCTTTTGAACTGCTAGGTTGTCAGGAGCTGGGACAAAGATGGGAGCTCATTCCGTCCTGCAGTACTTGGGAATCGAACTGCTGACCTTCCGCCTCCCAGTCAGCGTCTCAGCCACTTATTACAAGTGAAATAAGATGGCCAGAATCCTGTTGGTGGAGCTGCAGTGTCATAAGACTGATGATGTCATCAGCCACAGATGTTAAATCTTTAATTTAGCACTTCCAACCCTACTTCAGACTGCAGTGGCTCAAGTGGCTCAAGTGACTGGAAGGCAAGAGGTCAGCAGTTTGATTCCTGATTACTGCAGGATGGAATGAGCTCCCATCTTTGTCCCAGCTCCTGCCAACCAGTTCGAAAGCAAGACATTGCAATTAGATAAATAGGGACCACTTCGGTGTGAAGGTAAATAGCATTCCATGTGCTCTGGTGTGTAGTCATGCCTGCCACATGACCACAGAAACATCTGCAGAAGCAGACAGCGCTGGCTCTTTGACTATGAAACAGAGATGAGCACTGAACCCTAGAGTCGGATATGGCTGGATTTCAAGCAAGGGTGACCTTCACCTTTATCCTACTTCTTTTGGGTTCTGAGGCTTCCTGTGGATTCATTTCAACCTCCAGAAACCATTGGGGACACTTAACATCAAAAAAATAATTAATATTAAAGCCATTTTACTGTACCAAGGTTCCCAAAGGCTTCCCCAGGTAAATAGGATAACCTAGACTCAGAAACTGAGGGTGGTGGTGGGAGGAAACTTTAAACTAATTATGAATCATCAGTCTTTAAACCAGCAAAGTTGCATCAGAGGATTCAGCCAATATTTTCCCCAGACCTGTATCTGATATTAGTTTTCGTTAACTCATATTGAGTGGAGGGGAGGAAGAAAGATATGCATTCTGTCCAGTTACCACCTTTGATCCAATAGACTTTGTAGGTTTTCTGATGTTGAAAAACTTACCAATCCTGTTTGGTCAGATTTTGTAATGAGACAAAATAACTAGTGTGATAAATAAATACATAGTGGCTTAGTGGTTAAGACGCTGAGCTTGGAGTCTGGAAAGTTGGGTTTCGATCCCCGAGTGCTGAAAGACAGATTTTGGGGACCTGAAAGGAGCCTCCTTCGGGTGTCCTCTGAGCAGAGTTTCTCCAGCAAACATCCTTTCAATCCAGAGTGTGATTAAAATGAATTAATATGCTTCTTTTTAATTTATGTTGTAAGCCACTTAGAGTTGGGTTTACCTGATTGGGGCGGGATAATAAATTAGAATAAATAAATAAAATAAATAAATATGCACATGATGGGCAACGTTGGCTTCATTAAGACTCTTAAATACAGTTGTTTGAAAGTTTCATTGTGGGAGAAAACATGGAGGCAACCTCAAGTGTGATCTCTTATGTTTGAGATGTCAGTGCTATCTGGAGAGTTAGAACAAGAACAATTATTATGATGCAAAGTGTTTCCAATTTCCAAGATGGACACTAGTGTTTCCAATTTCAAGTCTAAAAAGAAAATCTGGTACCCAGAGTGGTGTGTGACCCAGTAAGATGAGAAGTTCAGTTTGGGGGGAACACACAGTTGCTGCTCAGGTTGTGATGAGATGACAGGAGAGGCATGTGTCTGATAACACTGGAAAGGGTCGCTCTGTAATGAGGGATCTCCCTTAAAATGACCCTCAGGGGAAAGATGGCAGGGAATTACTCCAGCTCAACCCCATAATTAGTGGCCCTATACCTGGACTTCAAAGGTCCAGGTTGAGTACAGACCAGGGTTAGGTTGAAATGCAACCTTCTGTATATTAGGTGATCACCAGGAAATAGATTGTATTGGATCTCTTCAAAAGTCAAAAAAATGTAATCTATCTCTACGTGTGATCACAATTCAGTTGAATACAGTGGTATCTTGGGTTTAGAGTTGCCATATCTCCCGATTTCCTGGGATTTTCCCGGGTTGAAGCAGTCCCGGCTGGTTCAACAAAAAACATGTAAAAATCCTGGAAATAAAGGATTAATTTCATAGAATCGCTATTCCTAGAGAGGGATGACAGAAAGTGAAGAGTTGTCCATTGCAAAATAAGTCCATTCCTGTCTCCTGTTTTTCTCCTTCCGGAGGAAAACGAAAGCTCCATGGGCTGAATTGCTGTTCTGGGCCCTTCCTTAGAACTTTCTTCCAAGGGATCCTCTTGTGGTGTTTGAGGGTGAGGCTACTTCAATGGTGTGTGTGATGGTGAAAATTGTTAAGCAGGACACCATTTCCCCCCAAAACCTAATTGTTATGCAATTTCATTGCTATACAGGACGATTGTTATATGAGGTTCCACTGTATATTCAGTTTTAGTCTCAACAGGGTAGACCAGGGGTTACCAAAGTTTCCCCACCATGGGCCAGACCTGCCCCTGACACTCAGCTGTGGGAGCCAGAGGCATAGTTACTCCCACTGCTTACATTTTCAGCGGCAGTAATGGTGCCATTTTTGTGGCTTCTTGCACAGCCTCCGTTGCTTTCCAGGGCAGCGGGAGGCTTTCTGAAGCATTCTCACTCCATTTGGGGATTTATTTATTTATTTATTTATTTATTTATTTATTTATTTTGCTGGTGCTTCACTGCATTTTGGCAGCTAGAATGCAGCAGTTGGCGACTTCCTGGTTCCGCGCTGGGAATCCAGACACTGACATAAGCGCTGCCCGCCACCGGAAAGCCCCAACTGCCACAGTTTAGCTGCCAAAACACAGTGGAGAAACAGTAAAAAAATCCCAAAATGGAGCAAAAATGCTCTGGAAAGCCTCCCGCTGCCCCGGGAAGTGGCAGAGGCAGTGCAAGAAGCCACAATAACAACGCAATTGCCGCCGTGGTAAGTAACTATTGGGACCTCCAGTGGTGGCAGCTTCTGGAGGTGCTAGGGTGGCCACTGTGGGCTGTATTAATTAGCTCCATGGACCAGATTAGGCCCATGGGCTGTAGGTTGGGAACCCCTGGAGTAGACCAAGTAAATCTGGGAAATCTAATTTGGCAACAGTCTTGGGAGCGGAAGGTTCTCACAGGTGTTCCTGTGTATTATTACTATACTTACTTCCTCAACGCCATGATGAAAGAAGAGTTCTTTTTTTTTTAAAGGCAACAATGGGAAACAGAATTAAATGTAGTAATAAAGGAAAATAACTGGAATAAGAAGTGGACTCAAAGGATCATGAAAACGCTATCAATAAAGGAAAAGGAACATAACAGCAAACTTTTATGGAGGTGGTACATGACACCGGTCAAACTACATCAAATAAATGAAACAATATCTGATAAGTGTTGGAGGTGCAAAATGGAAAGGGGTTCTTATTTGCATACGTGGTGGGGGTGTCAAGTTATTTTAAAAAATTGGGATGTAATAGAAGCAGAATTAAGAAGTATTTTTAAGATGTCTATCAAACTGACACCGAAACTGCTTTATTAGGTGAAACTGAAGAACTAATAATCAATTGTAACAAAAGAGAGTTGTTGCTTACGTTATTGATAGTAGCTAGACAATTGATAGCAAGACACTGGAAGGATCAATTGGTGACTGATAAAGCTAGATGGTACAAAGAGATATGGCAACTAGTATTAAATGAGAAATTAACTATGGAATTAAATATAAAGAAAGGATGTACATGTAAAAGGAACTTTTGGGAAATTTGGAGTAGCTACATTGCCTACACGTTATTGAATGAGGAAGATATAAAACCAGACCCTGAAACTAGGAAATTTTGGAGAAATTGAAGAAATAGATGGAAACTAAAATTACAAATTCCATTGTATAGCACAGGTGTGAATGTTAGTTTAAATTTTGATGTTAGTCTTGTTTGTTGTATTTTGTAATGTTGTCTTTGATACTTATAAATAATTTTAAAAAATGAAATAAGAGTTCTCCAGGACTCAAAAGCTTGCTCCTTTTAAGAGAATGACTATGGTCTAACAAAGGTATTACTCAGCCCTCATTTTAAAATATAGAGTGTGTTCAGGAGCTCTACTGCTACTGCTACTGCTACTGCTACTGCTACTGCTACTGCTGCTGCTGCTACTACTACTACTGCTACTACTGCTGCTACTACTGCTACTACTCCTGCTACTGCTGCTACTGCTGCTACTACTACTACTACTGCTACTACTGCTACTACTGCTGCTACTACTACTGCTACTGCTAGTACTGCTACTGCTAGTACTGCTGCTACTACTGCTACTACTACTGCTACTACTACTGCTACTACTACTACTGCTACTACTACTGCTGCTGCTGCTGCTGCTGCTGCTACTACTACTACTACTACTACTACTACTACTACTACTACTACTACTACCACCACCACCATCACCGAATGGGGCCACTGACCTCCATCCAAAAACACTGTACTGAAAGTGCCAGGTCTGGCCCAGAATGTTTTGTTGATTTTGAGACAGAAGATCCAACCTCCTTCACATATGAAAACTCACCAGGAACCATTTCCTAGCATTTATGACATATACCATCAGAAAATAGCAGCAACTAGCAGGAAATAGCAGTGAGTTGAAAACTCTGGTGATGGAGGTTAAAGAAGAAAGTGCATTAGCAGTACTGAAGTTGAACATTAAGAAGACAGAAATAATGACTGTGGATGAACTAGATAACTTTAATGTTGACAATGAAGAAACTGAAATTGCTAAAGATTTTCTGTACCTCAGTTCCACCATCAAATAAAATGGAAACTAAAGCCAAAAATTTAGAAGAAGTCGGCCAGCTGTGATGGAAGTAGGAAAGCTTCTCAAGTCTAAATACATGTGGCCAAGATCATGTGGTATTTCCTATTCTTGTGTAAGGCTAGGAAAGCTGTACAGTGAAGAAAGCTGATGGTGTGGGGATGAAATGTGGAGAGCTTGATGGATTAAGACAAGTGGTTTCTTGATCAAAGCAAGTCTGAACTCTCTGTAGAAAGAAAAATGATTAAACTGAGACCATGGACCTTTGAGAATATAACCATAGGACAAAATGCACTGGAAAAGCAATAGTGCTGGAAAAGTTGAAGGCCACAGGAAAAGAGGAAAGTGAAAATTAAGTGGATTGATTTGATATAGGATGCCATGGCCTTGAATTTGCAAAAGGTGAGCAGGGCTGTAAATGATAGGGCATTTTGGAGATCACGCTTCATAGGATCTCCATAGGTTAGAGGTGATTTAACAGCACATAACAGAAGCAGTAACAACACCTTTTAATAGAATGTACAGTATTACACTTTATATTAGCATCCTGCATTCAGCTAGGAAATGGGCAAATTGTCATTTTGACGGGACCATTTGTCATGAGAGTCTGACTAAGTCACCTCAGCTGAAAACCAGTTTGTTTCTGCACTTTTTCTACCCAGAAGTGGGGAAGGGGTTCTGGAGCTGAACCTCATCATGCTTTGCTTTGGGCTTCTGACATTCTGTGCAGAAGGGTTTTGCTGCAGCCACTCAAGTGTCATAGTTGGGGGCTGGGGCTCAATTCTGCTATCAAAACTGGACTTAATTTTTGGAACACAAATTAGCATAAGCTTGGCAAGTTGATAATTACGCATGTTTTAACCTTGTGACCTGCCTAAATTTCAGAATTTCCCTACAGCTTTTGTATACTGCATTTTTCTTCAGCTATATTACAAAGGGTCATTTCCTCAGTGGCAAGCCCAGACTCCTTGGTGGTGCTACCAGGAGGAGACAATGGTAGAGGAAGCCAGGAGTAAGGCATGGAAGGCCAGTTGCAGGTGAAAGCAGGAGTCAGAGGGGGTAAGACCATGGTAGACAGACCATGGTACGTGATCCACGGTAGGTAGGAGGGAAACAATTCATGTAAAGAAGAACACTGAAATATGTTTCTAAAACATTTTAAAATAAACAAATGCGACTCTTGTCTCCCCACCCCCACCCCACCCCAATAATTATTTCTATAGCAACTCACATTTCAATTTTTTGGAGCAGTAGCCATGTTAGTCTGTGGTTCAGGCATATCAGAAAACAAAATAAAATAAAAAAACATACAAAACACTGTAGCACTTTAAAGACTAACTGCTATATTTTTATTGTTAGCTTTTGTGGATCAAGTCCACGAAATAAAAACCATCCCTGTAAGTTTCACTCTTTGTCTGAAGAAGTGGACTTGATCCACGAAAGCTAACAATAAAAATATAGCAGTTAGTCTTTAAAGCGCTACAGTGTTTTTTATTTTATTTTATTTTATTTTGCTTTCTGATATCACATTTCAATGTTCACTTATCCAGCTCTGCAGTTCACTAGCCTCTCCATGAACCAACCACATTTGTACCTAAACATTTCAAAAATCTACCTGAAGTGTGCTTCTGGATGCATACGTTTGAAACACCACGTGTGTCTCTTTAAGAGTGTCTTTCTTTCTTTCTTTTTTAAGAAATGTGTACAAAAAGCCATTATTTAATAAGATCAAAACACACACAAAGGCCCAAACAATTGCACACATTTTTTTAAAAAAAATGTATTCATAAACCATGCATGGGGGGGGGGAGGGGAAGTGTTCAAAGGATTCATGACATTTTTTAAAAAAAATTGTGACAAAAATTCTGACAATTTTTTAAAAGCAACTCAATGTGGAAATAGGATCAAAATGAGCCTAAGTCTAAAATTGGTTTCCAAACTTTGATGAGGACTGGAGCAAAATAGAGACTGATTACCCAGGGTGTCACGCTTTTAAAAACTCAAGGAAAAACTGGAATAATAGCAAATGTGGAAAGTGGTGGTGGCAGTGAACAGAATAAAATCAGAGCCAAACTGATCAAAAGCCCTCAGGGGCTACAACATCAAGCCTCTTCTTCTGTTAAGCACTGAAGAGTTCACCAAGCAACCTCTATGACACAGTTTTGAAGAATGTTTAGAAAATTAATCCTCATTGTGCCTCCAGGGATTTGGGCCGTAATAAGGAGGTATAAAAGAAATCAACTCCGACTGCTCCTTGGAAGATCAATATTGAAGATGAAGCTAAAGTACTTTGAACATCAAATGAGAAGAGAGGATTCACTTGAGAAAGCTTTGATGCTGGGAAAGGTAGTGGGCAAAAGAAGAAAAGGGCGGTAAAAAATAAGATGGCTAGATGGTATTGTTGACTCAATGGGCAGAGAACTGGGTGGGTTGAGGAGGAGGGCGGAGGATAGGGGTGCCTGGCATGTGGTAGTCCATGAGGCTGCAAAGGGTTGGACTCAAATGTGCAACTGAAAAGCAACAACAAGGAGGTATAGGACTGCAGCTTACATCACTACTGACAACTCTGCGGCCGTCAGAGCAAAATGGTTCTGGAAAACATGCTGCGTTATTTCTAATAAAATACAGGCAGCAACATCATCCTTATGGATACCTTAGGGGCCCCAATATGGCATCACCAGAAGGGCAAATGGCAATCATTGGCCCAAGATGGAGTGAGTGAACATCTTATCACAGTACGTAAAAGCTTCTAGAGTGACTGCAGAAGTGTACTTAGAATGAGTCAAGGAATATTGGAACTCTTTGTAGTAACATCTGGAATGAAGCAGGAATGTGTACTATCACCACTATTATTTATTACCCTTTAGAAATCTAAGCAAAAACAAAAAAAATCTAAGCTCATGAATGGAAACAACATCAACAAATTGCTTTTTTGCAGATGATCAGGAATTAATAAGGACTTACAGCAGGGGGTTCTCAAACTTTTCAAGCTGAGGGCCAGGTCACAATCCCTCAGACAGCTTCGGGGGCTGGATGGCCATTTTGCCCTGCCTGCCACACATGGCACTTATGGGTATAGCAGAGGCAGTGGGGGGTCACATGAAATGGTGTCATGGGCCGCATCCGGCCCCCAGGCTGTAGGTTGAGAACCCCTGACTTACAACAACATCTTACATCCATGAACCAAGAATGCAAGATGAACAATATGAGAATCAATAAAGAGAAGGCTGAGGTAATGGCAATTGGAAGGAAACAGCATACTTAAAATATCGAAATAGAGAGAACAAATATAAAACAAGTGGGAGAGATCAATTACCTAGGAAGAACATTTACTGTAGATGACAAAATGGATGAATAGAATAACATGTAGTTCAGTATGGCAAACCAAATAACAGGACAGTTAATTCCACTCTTACAACACAAGGCAATATTGACCAGCAAAAAAGAAACACCTCATATAAAGCATATTCATCCCCACCTTATGTTACCAATGCCAAACATGGACACTTCCAACAAAATATAAACAAAAGTTAGTCACTATGGAAATGCCTGAGGAAGGCTGTTGGAGTGACTAGAAGGGATAAAACCAGGAACAATTTGGAATAGAACCAAACTTAAATTACACACAGAGGCAACAAATAAATTGGTTTTCCCATTTGGAGAGAATGTCTTGGAATTCTTTACCCAACAAGGCATATGTGGAAAAAGGAGAAGGACAAAGACCACGAGGCAGACACAGAGGAAGGTGGAGAGACAACATCAAAGACACATTACAAGAACACCAAATAACACTGGTGGAGGATGACAGAAGTGTATCTCCATCAACACATGAAGGCGGGGGAGGAGGAAGAGAAGGAGGAGAAGGAGAATGAAACTGAAAAGAGATATTATAAAGAAAGTGAATTTGAAAATATTTGGGGAGAATTTATTGAATATACCTTGGGAAAATCTAAAGGCATTAAGCTCAGAAATGAACATATGAAGTTTTGGAGATAAGTGAGAAGATAGTCTTAATATGGTATGTGCAGTTGGTTTGAGTAACTGCTTTGGAAAAGTACTGACGTCCCCTGGGTGATGGGTATACACTGTATTTTTATTATGTTCTCTTTATTTGTATTTTTTTAAGAATAAAAATAAAATTTAAAAAAGGGGGGAGGAGGAGAAGGAGGAGGTATTAATTTGCAGGAAAACTGTATAAACTAATTTCCACAGATAGATGCGAAGTTATGACATGTTTTCTGTAACTTAAACAGGAATATCATGTACAGTCAAACCTCGCATAAAGAGTGCCTCGCTTAAAGAGTAACTTGCTTAAAGAGCAGAATTTTCTCTTGAATGTTCACTTCACTTAACAAATAAAACCAACCAAAAACTCGCTTAACAAATAAATCGGGGTTCGCAATCCCCCCCACCAGTAGTCACAATTGGTCACTTACAATGGTGTTTTACTTAAAGAGCAAACTCGCTTAAAGAGCAATCCTGTGGAACACATTATGCTCTTTAAGTGAGGTACAACTGTATTTTGGGGGAAGACTGTGACCAGTGTGCCTGTTCAGTTCTCTATACATGAGCTCACCATTGATATAAGGGCAAGCTGAGGGCTCCTCTCTGCTCTCTTGCAGGCCAGAGGTGGTGGAGTATACTTTAATTAGCTGGAATGATGATATCACCAACCATGTCCTTCATTGACTCTCCCTTTCCCTAGAAATTGTTTATAGTAGGAATGAAGAGGGTACTCAGCAGCAATGGTTTGGTATGACTATGAAATGGTCTGGCCAGGAAAACACAATTAAGACCGATTAGATTTACAAAAGACATGTTCCCAAGTGAGATGAATCCTACTAGCCTCAATTATCCCATGGGGTTATTTAAAGTGGGGGAAGGGGCTGAAGGATGATATTGTGTAACTACATATACGCGTTCTGCACTACACTCTGTAGAATGCAGGTTTTCAGATGTACAGTACATCCAAATGCATCAGCAGCTTGTGACTTGAGTGGTGGGAGGGATTTTCCCTTTCCAAATGTGCCTCCCCACTGGGATTTATTGGCAACAACACAGCATGCTATGCCTAAGCAGCATCTGCCTTCACACATATCCAGTGGAAGCCTATGCATACTTTGGCAAGCAATAAGCTCTTGGAATCTTGCTTTCCCACAAGTCTGTCCTTCACTAGACCTGAGGGAGGAAGTCTGAGATGGGAAATAGATGTTATTCTTTTCTCTGCCAGCTCTCCCACCTCCTCCTTTTCCAGGATAAAATGTGAAAAACAAAAGAAGATACACAAAATGTAAAATTTATGTTGAAGTTTATGCTGTCTTAACTTGGTTCTATCCACCCATCCACCTAATGTGGTTATTGCTAGACTTAGGCATTTAAAAACAAGAGCAATCCAAAGTGTAAAGTATAGCAGCTGGAAATATGAAACAAGTATTGATTATTTAGGTAAACTGGATGACTGAAAACAAGCTTCCATAGCCTAACACCCTAGGACAGTGATGGTGCACCTTGGCACTCCAGCTGTTCTTGAACTTCAATTCCCAGAAGCTCTGATCAGCAGGAGTGCTGAGTTAGGCTACTGGGAATCGAAGTCCAAGAACACCTGGAGTGCCAAGGTTCACCATCACTGCCCTAGGGTCCTAACATATCACCAAGTGGATAGGGTACACAGAAATAGCCTCCTCAAAGTTTGTGGCATTTTTAAACCACAATCGGGTATATCCAGGTAATGGCAACCTTGTGTGGTTGGCGATTCTTTCACACACTAGGTCAGGTAAAAGGAACTGTGGAATGAACTCACTAAAAAGGTGTCTTCATTTTGGCAATTTCACGTCTGGCCTAGACACCCAAGAAGATGATCAAGGTGGATAATGCCATATTGAGTTGCACTGTTTAAAAAACCTGTGCTGAAATTGTGTTTTTAAAAATCTAATTTCAAGACACGTGTGTTGAATCAGTGTGCATGTGACATGTCCATCTTGCAAATTGGTTCTCTTATGCAGTACATCGATGCATGAGTTTACACTGGCCTTGTGTCAACATACCTTTAAAAACATTTTTCATTAAAAAATTATTTGAAGTGACTTTGAATAAATTTAAGAACATCTGGCACCAGTAGAGATGGGCTGTATCTGATTGGCAAAGTCACCGCTGATTGGCAGCATCTCTTCTCCAACCATATCAGAAAACAAAACAAAATAAACAAAATGAAATGAAAAACAAAACAAAACAAAACACTGTAGCATTTCAAAGGCTAACCAATTGGTGAAGTCCCAAATGATTGGATGGATGGATGTGTGATGGCCAGTCAGCTAGAGCTCATTTTGCCAATCAACTGATTGGAGAAGACAAACTCCTGGAGCTTCTGAGGTTTCCTCTGTCAAGGTGCTTGAAAATGGAAATGCTGGTAAATAGCAACACATGCAGACACACATCAAAATTGATGCATTTTCAAGAATTGGTGCAAAATAAGTAACTCCCAGCAGGTGCTTTAAAATACTGTACTGTAATTTGAATTTCAGGCAAACAATGTGCACCTAGCTGTGTGTTGTAGGATCTTCAATCTTTAAATAAATTTAACCCATAGCAATTCCCACACAAATGCATTTCTTTTAAAGCATGCAACCAAACCCTGACTCACACACCTGTGTTGTTACAGATAGCCTGAGGATTCCTGCACCCACCTATCATTGTTACTGAACTTACCTCCACTGGAGAAGAGCTGGACCTCCTGACTGCATGTTAAACTCAGTGATGGGATGTAACAAGTTCGCACCAGTTCGCCAGAACCGGTAGTAAATTTTCCCGTGTCCTGGAGAACCAGTAGCAGCTTTTGGGGGGAACCACCTTCAGGGCTTACCTTTTCACTGGTTTCCCCACTGTGCATGCGCGCCAAGCACTTGGTGTGCATGCATGCCTACAGTGCTTGGCGTGTATGCACAGCCTCCTTGCTGTCCTCCCAAGCGGGGAGGAGGAAGAGAAGCTGCTAGCCTAAAGCTCCCTATAGCCTGCTCCCCAGGGTAAGTGACTCACCTTTGGATGTGGTGTGTCTGTGTGTATTTTAATGTGTATTTAATACCTTTACCTATAATGACTTACTACCACAGTTCCTAAAAAGGCCTGGTTTGGGGTTTTTAAGCAAAGTCTTGGAGTTACCTCATCAATAAGCTACACCTGTGCTGTTCCAATTGCTGTTCCAATTGGAGAACCCTTAAGGAGGTACAGCTGTTTTACATTTACATTGAGGCATATTATCCTAGATAACTGGTTAGGCAAAGACTTAGTACCTAACTTCTTTAACTGCTGAAAAGTTGAAAAGTTCCAAAATGAAGCCATCTTGTGGTGAGTTCATTCTGTAGTTCCTTCCATCTGACCTAGTGTGAGAAAGATTAGCCAGAATAAACTTTAAGCTCTGGTTTAAAAGCTCTGGTTGATTTGTGTTTGGGGTGGGTGGGTATATTTTAATGTATTTTTTATTTATTTATTTATTTATTTATTTAATTTATTTAATTTATTTATGGGTTTGTGTTGTGGGTGGGTGGGTTGGTGGGTTGAGGGGTGTGTGTGCTTATTTTTATTTTATTTTATTATTATTATTTATTTTATTTTACTTTGGCACTGCTCACAACATCATGATGTCATGATGTTGGCTCTGCCCACACTGTGATGACATCACGGTGGGGTAGCAAAAATTTTGACATCCCACCACTGGTTAAACTGCAATAATAATGGCTGGAGAGAGCAAGAACTGTACTTCAACACATTTGGAAAGTGTCAGTCTAGGGCAACGATGGCTAACCTTGGCACTCCAGATGTTCTTGGACTCCAATTCCCAGAATCCCTGATCAGCAGGAGTACTAACTTGGGCTTCTGGGGATTGAAGTCCAAGAACACCTGAGTGCCAAGGTTCACCACCACTGGTCTAGGGGAGAAGGAGAGTACCTAACCAATTTGAAGTCCTTCTAGACTCCAATTCTTTCCAACAGGTGACACTGAAGGATGTGCTTTGGAAACAATAGGACAGGACAATTGGTACAGAATTATTTTGAGCCATTTTAAGAAACTACTCAGAGTTGTTAAAATCTTTTTTTTTAAGTGTTCTGTTTGTAGAAATCACAATTCCCCAAATGTTGGTTGGCTTGACAATTGGTTTTGCTCAAAAGTGGCACTAGATGGCAACCTTTCCACTAACAGTAGAAGCCTCTGAAACAACCAAGAGGGAGACTGGGAACTGGGCGGTGCTATGTCTGTTCCATGTCTGGTGAATGAAAGTGCACTGGAATTTCTCTCCAGTTCAGCTGCAGCACCCTTGAACTGACTTATATAATACGTTTTCAGCACCTGAGATGCAGGCCAAGAACATGAGATGGTGCCTCTGACTTTGACAAGGGATCCCCCACCCCCGCCCTTAGAAAAACATTCTTATGTGCAGTCAGGAAGAGCTGGAGATGGAGATATATATAAAACATCTGATATGCTGATGGGTCTCTTTAAACAGCATCTCAAACATTGAGAGAGACTTGGGATACCATGTTTTTGATCAATGTAAAAAAGTAGAATCCCCAATGAGAGTTTTAAAAGAAACACCGGGAATGGGGGAGATATTCTAACTCTGAAAAAAATGCAAATGTATCACACCCAGACAAACCCATGAGCTGGAAAGAGTACATTAAATGCTTGTCTAGGCACACTCTTAGATACTTCTCCCCTTTCTTCTAGAACCACAAAAAGAAAAGGAAAAGCTAGACATGGACACAGTCATCCATAGAATCCCGTGATGGCGAACCTTGGCACTCCAGATGTTCTTGGACTTCAAATCCCAGAAGCCCAAGCACCCTGTGAATCCACACAAATGGGTTTACTGTGATTCACCCGGCCCACACTGCCCTCGTCGCTCCCGGAAGCGGAAATAAAACACACCCATATGGAGGAAGGGTTAACCCAAAAGAGCATTAACCGTATGGGCATGTTTTACTTCTGCTTCTGGGATTGATGAGGGCAGCGTGGGCTAGATGAATCACAGTAAACCCATTTGTGTGGATTCACAGGGTGCTTGGGCTTCTGGGAATTGAAGTCCAAGAACATCTGGAGTGCCAAGGTTCACCATCACGGATAGGATCCCTTCCACCTCTCAAGTTCTATGATCTATGGTTAAAGGAGGGTTGTAATGGAATCAAGGGCATTAGGGAACATAGAATGAGTACAGTGATCTAGACTCAAGTTTGTTTTTCCTTGTCTACAAGGAAATGCAAAAACAATTTAGGCATTTTTAGTGAGAATAAAAAGACTGAATATTTATGAAATTATGAGAAAGAGACAGACGAGAAATAGTTTCACTAGTATTTGTTGTCATCCAGTTATCTCAACTGACAATAGATTCAAGGTAGAGGTTGGCTTGATTCACCGGGTCATTTGTTAATTCCTCTTTGCATTGAGTCTTCAATTTTTTTATAACAGACATCCCAAAGGAACCAAATCTGTTGAATGTTTGTGACCTTGAAAGCCTGATCAAAGCTGCATTTGTCCAAACTATAGTTTTCAGACTGTTGACAGTCACAGCTGCCTACATTGGAGCAATTAAACCTAGCTGTCTCTAAATTCCTCATAATAGTGGGATAATGTGCGCAAGTTGTCCCTTACAAACACAGTATCCAAAATTTTAGCATCAACTCCAGCTTGTGGCATTTGCTTTGAAAATGACATTAAAATATTGACATGATTGTATAAACACTTACAGCTTGTTTTCAAAACCTGTTGCACAGCATTCTTCCTCCTTTAATATTCACAGATGAGAAACTGAGGCTGAAGAATTTTAGCTAAAGAATAGCTGCCTTGGATTCCACTTAGGATAAAAGTAAGGCAAAATATTTTTTAATAAATAAATTAGAATTTGTTTCAAACCACTTCAAAGAATGTATAAGGAGGGATCTAGATTCTAAGATGGTATTGAGGAGGATGGTGGAGGACAGATGTGCCTGGAGGGCGGTGGTCCATGGGGGCACAAAGGGTCGGAATCAACTGTGCAACTGAACAACAACAATAAGATTCTGAAGCATATATGTGCACACGTGTGTACATATGCATGTGAATGAACACAACTACTCAGGATTTGTTTTGTTAGTACCTGGAAGAAACATTTTTTATATCTACCTCTGCAGTCTGTTCTGACTGTTTCCCCTCCAGCTCTTGCAGACTGCAGCATAAGGATAAAGGAAAGGGAACAGTTTGGAGGGTAGGTTGGTGAGGTAAATAGCATCATCATCTCTTTATGAGAAAGCTTTGACATTTTGACCCAGTGAACTTTGGCTCCAGTACCTTACTGAATAGGATTAAAATCTCATTGGAACCTGTAGACCAGGCAAAAGGTTAGCCCAATGTTCTAATCTGCTGCCCCCCACCTACCCACCCAATCTTCTGGTACATGGGGAGTACCCAATGCCTAATAGTGGCTACATCTTCATCAAAGTTATTAACCTACCAATTTGGACCAAAAGTACCATATATACTCAACTATAAGTCATCCCGAATATAAGTCGAGGTAGCTAATTTGAACTTTTAAACTAGGAAAATAGATTGACATGAGTATAAGTTAGGGTGGAAAATGCAGCAGCTGCTAGTGAGTTTCAATAATTAAAATACATGAAAATACAGTAGAATAAATTGATTCAGACATTTGGGTGGATATGTTTTTGAGTTTTTATGGTAGTGTTAGTGCTTTTTTTTTTTAAACTGTATGTTTGAATTTGCACTAGCACAGTTTTGGGACCCTTAGGGTTGTTGACCTAAGTATAAGTCAAGTCCCCTTTTTGGACCTCATTTTTGGGGCTAAAAAACTATTATACTCAAGTATATACAGTAAACATTCAGAGGTCAATGAAAGAACCTTAATGTTCCTGATGCCTGAGCTCTGCTGATTAACAAAGCAACCGGAATGGCCAAAAAGCTAGTAAGGAGGATAAGACCAAGACAGGAAGAACCACGGAGACCAGAAGCAGGTTGCTCTTGTGGTTTTGTTTTGGTTTTTTGTAAGAAAGGGGCAGGGAAAACAGCAGGAGATGGAGCTGCTTGAGGCAGGAAGAAGCGGGTGGATCTGAGGGAAAAGGCCTTGAAGGTGAGAGCAGTGAACAAGCAGGTTGCAAGAGGGACTTGCAAAAAGAATTTGGGGGCCACAGTGTGGCTCGTGGACCTTCAGGATGGGGACCCTTGTCCAATCCTTGTTGCATAGAAAATAGGACGATCCCCGAGGAAAAGGTGCAGTCTCAGGTGAGCATTAGAGGAATGTCTTTCCTTGCTAAGATCTGCCCAGGTGGCGGCAGGAGAAAGAAAAAAGAGAGAGTGAAGAGAGAGAGAGAAAGAGTGAAAGCAATCAAGAAAAGGAGCACCCTCTCCCCCTGCCAGGCAGACCACCATGCTCATTATTTATTCCTGTAATGGCTGCGGTGCCATCTGCTTGGCTCACATTAGCAATGCACGGCAAAGGCATATTTCACCGGCAGTGTCAGAACAGTGGTGCCAAGCGCCCCGCGGGCCATGAATCGTGCAGATGTGCTGCTCTCCATCATCACAAGCTGAGAGCAAACGACACTGCTCTAGAACCCCCCCTCCCTGTTTTCCCTCTCAGCATTGTCCTGCTACCCCAAAGAAATCCCTCCCCACAAATCCAGGGAATTCACTGACACTGCAAGATACTCACCTTGTGCTCTGAGGGGGGAGAACAAAGATTCAAAGGACACACGTGCAAGCCAGCGTCCTTCACAGCAAGATCACTGTGATGTAAACAAGAACTTGTGATTTGGGGATAGAAAAGGAGTAGCCCATCTCCATTTACGGGCCAAAGGTCCAGCAAAAACAGACCGATTTGAAGGAGTACAGTGGTACCTTGCTTAAAGAGCATAATGTGTTCCACAGGATTGCTCTTTAAGCAAGTTTGCTCTTTAAATGAAACTCCATTGTAAGTGACCAATTGTGACTTCTGGCGGGGGGATTGTAAACCCTGATTTAGTTGTTAAGTAAGTTTTTGGTTGGTTTTAGTTGTTAAGTGAAGCGACCATTTGGAGAAAAGTCTGCTCTTTAAGCGAGTTACTCTCTAAGCAAGGCACTCTTTATGCGAGGTTTGACTGTAGTTAGTATCTTGGACCAACAATTTGAGAATCCAGATTCAAATCCCTCACTGGGCCCTGAAAGTCTATCGATGACCTTCAGGCCATCAATCTTTCTTTCAGTCTGGGCCTATCTCACAGGGATGATGTTGTATGAATAAAGTGAGGAGAAGGAGTCATGCCACTTTTGCTCTCATTAAAAAAGAGAACGGATTTGAAATGTAGCTAGTACACAGCAAACAATAAACAAAATGTAGAGAATTCAGTTCTATGATGGGAGCCATCCACAGCCTAACGATTTTGTCCATGTCTAGGCTTTGTGGTGTGTGTGTCTGTCTGTCTGTCTGTGTGTCTGTGTCTGTGTGACTGTCTGTGTCTGTGTGTGAGAGAGAGTGAAAGTGGGAGTGAGAGTGAGAATGAGAGTGAGAAACTATGTATTAACTTGGCTAAAGCAGATTACAGAGATACAACATGGCATCACTTGATACAGTTGTACCTCACTTAAAGAGCATAATGTGTTCCACATGATTGCTCTTTAAGCAAGTTTACTCTTTAAGCAGAACACCTTTGTAAGTGACCAATTGTAGGGGGGCATTGCAAACCCGGATTTATTTCTTAAGTGAGTTTTTGGTTGGTTTTATTTGTTAAGCGAAGCGAACATTCAGAGAAAATTCTGCTCTTTAAGCGAGTTACTCTTTAAGCGAGGAGCTCTTTATGCGAGGTTTCACTGAATAGCCATTTAGAATCAGAATCTAGAGAAAGAGTGTTTTAATAGAGAGGAATCAAAGACAAATGGATAGAACAATCATATGAAGGAAAAGAGAAAGAAAGAATATTTGAATACAGTCATACCTTGCATAACAAATTTAATTCGTTCTGCGAGGCTGCTCGCTATGCGAGTTTTTTGCTATGCGAGTTAGACTCGCATAACTAATTTTTCACTATGCAAGTTTCCCCCATAGAAACGCTCGTTATGCGAGTTTTTCCATAGGCAAAAGTCCAAATCGCATAGCGAAAAAATCATTATGCGAGTTGGACCGCTTAGCAAAAAACTTGCTTTTTATGAGAGTTTTTCGCTAAGCGAAACGCTCGTTACACGAGGTTTGACTGTATTTATTCAAAATATTTATATCCTTTTCTTTACCAGAAGAGAGGGTAATTTCCATAGGTTTAGGTTGCCTCACACACTCTCTCTTTATCTCTCTTATTTATTTATTTATTTATTTATTTATTTATTTATTTATATTTATATCGCCGCCCACGCACCATGGCAACTCAGGGCGGCTTACAATCAGCAAAACAACACAGCACAAAAAAAATTAATACATTTTTCTAAATCATTAATAGATTTTTCTCTCCCCTCCGGCTATTGGTGGGTGCTCAGAGTATCTTGAAAAGTTGTGAGAATTATATAACCATGGTTCAAATGTAGCTCCCCCTGGGCCTCTGCAATGTCAAATGGCAATTGGGATCTTGGTCACCACCTCCTTCTTACACTGTCTCTTACACAGACTTGGAGATTGGGAGGGCCTTCCCTGCCTTTTCATCCCCTCATCCCCAACATATTTTTCTTTGCTGATAACCTCCCCTTTGTGCTGTCTGGTAGCCAAACTTTTTTAGATGTGTGGGCAGCAACCCTAATATTTCCAGTACATGCTGAAATACTTCACAATAAAGGTGTTTAAAGTTCTGTCCCTTGGAATGGTCGAAGTCACAATGTTTTAACCTTCTGTGATTGAATTCATAAAAAGCGCTTCATTAAGAGATATATATTGCCTCAACAAACATTCTAAGAACTAGGGTTAAGGAATATACAGACTATCCTAATGTTTAAAGGTTACTGGAATCAATCCAAATATTACACTTATATAATATAATAAAATAAAGCAGCCGTGAAGCTTTAATCACTCCTGGTCTCAGCACCACTTTATTTCACTCTCTTCCTTCACATGGTACAGATCTCTCCCCATCTTTAGGCACTGGCTGGGTAGGGTTTTGTTCCTTAACAAAGTTGGCAGCAATTGAACAGACCTATGCTATATGCCTTGTCTTATAGTAACCAAGACCCCTGGGGAGATGGGAATGGCAACTGAAGAAACTAAGTAGATGACAACACCATCAAACAACTCAGGATATGTTCCTCTTATACTATGAGGGAATACAAAGGTTTGTTGTCATTTTTTGCTGCCATGCATGATGCAAAGGCAGAATTGAATTCATCTGTGGCCTTTTTAATCTAAAGTTGCTATTGTTTTAGTGCCACTGGAAGGCTTCTACATTTTTCATGTTGGTATGTTTTGATAGGGTGGTTACCATGCAGATATGCTATAAGGTATGGGAGCAGTGGTGGGTTGTTGCCAGTTCACACCGGTTCACCCGAACCGGTAGCAACAGTCCTGGGTGGTTCTCCCGGGGGGGGGGTGTTTAGTAACCACCCGGGATTGTTGTTTTGTTTTTGTTTTTTTGAAGCGTCCAGGTCGGACACCTCACCGACCAAAAAAAAAATTCAAAATTGGAGCCAAAATGGCTCCCGGGAACTGCACATGTGTCAAACCTCCATTTGATGTATACGCACTTCTTTTTTTTACTACGCATGCATCAAATGGAGGTTTGACACATACACAGTTCCAGACAGCCATTTTGGCTGCTGGGAAAGGAAGGGCACAGACAGTGCCTGAAGAAGTGGCGGTGGTGGCAGCCTTTCCTCACCAGGCCACACACACCACACCACCAGGCCACCGCGCCATTGCAGTGGTTTGCCGCAGCAGCAGTTTGCTGCCACGCTGCCATGCTGCCGTGCCACCACCTCTGCTGCTCCCCGATGAGTCGAGCCAGGGTAAGTGACCCAAGGTTTGTGTTTGGGGTGGGTGAGTGGGTGTTTGGGTGGGTGGGTGTATTTTTATGTAATTTTTAATTAATTAATTAATTTATTAATTAATTAAATTTATTTATTTATGGGTTTGTGTTGTGGGTGGATGGGTGGGTTGAGAGGGGTGTGTGTGTGAGAGACTTATTTATTTATTTATTTATTTATTTATTTATTTATTTATTTATTTATTTATTTATTTTAGTTTTCTTTGGCTCTGCCCACAACGTTATGATGTCATGATGTTGGCTCCGTCCATGAGATCATGACAGCATGACGTTGGCTCCGCCCACACTGTGATGACATCACTGTGTGGTAGCAAAAATTTTGACAACCCACCACTGTATGGGAGGTGTGTGTCTGTAAGCAGAATTTTGGTGATATTAGCTCTTGGGCATGATGTTCAGGACTGTGATAACACGACACTGCAGCATATCCTTTTATCCGGCCATACTCCTTTTTCCTTTAAATTTAATATACAGTGGCACCTCACTTAAAGAGCATAATGCGTTTCACACATACAGTAAAATCTCACATAAAGAGCACCTCGCTTAGAGAGTAACTCACTTAAAGAGCAGAATTTTCTCTGAATGGTCGCCTTGCTTAACAAATAAAACCAACCAAAAATTCGCTTAACAAATAAATTAGGGTTTTCAATCCGCCCCACCAGAAGTCACAATTGGTCACTTACAATGGTGTTTCACTTAAAGAGCAAACTCGCATAATGCATTCCACGGGATTATAACACCATATTGCCTTATCACTAAGTCTTTGTTCTAGATAGGGTGATATGGTGCCATAATGCTATTCTTGTCTATTTAATTAAAAATGAGCAAGGGCTGGGCAAAGGAAAGATAGGCAAAGGCAGGATCACTGGAATAAAAGAAAGGAGAGCTGCAAGTTGGATTCGGATGCCAATTGCATCTCTGGTGTGGACACTCAACTTTGGATTCAATCCGCAAGCCCAATGTGAGCATTCACTACACTTTCAATTGTAGTTGACACTATGGATCAGACTGCAGCAGAGATGAGTCTCTCCAATTTGGCTTTCCAATGTAATCTTGGGGATTAAGAGATTTGCATATGACGTGACACAGAATTTGGAAAAGTTACCTTTTTGGACTAGAATCCCAAGGACAGTAGTGGCTGGGAAATTCTGGGACCTGCAGTCCAAAAAGATAACTTTCCAAAGCTCTGCCCATCACATCAGGAGGATAAAGCTGTTGCAGCATTATATTGTTTGTATAAGTACAGTGTTCTGAGGAATTCTTGTCTCCAGCAACTGAATGAAACGAAAGCAAGCCCAAGCACCGCTGCTCCAGTTTTTGCTTGGCATCTGCAGTTTTCTAAATGCAGCCCATTATGACAATAAGACATAGCTGTACTTTTGTTTTGTCTTCCAGGTGGGTTTGCATCGATAAACCATTGTAGTGGGGAATGGAATGATTCATTGATGCTCCTGAGAGGGTTACAGATGTGTAATAGAGATGAATATGAGCACATCATTTCAAAGTCTTCCAGATGGTTGTAAAACTAGAGTTATAAGTAAAGTCTCTGCCAATTGGTTGACTGCTTATCACCTACCCATGGGCTGCCCATTACTTGGGACAGACGTTCGCTGCCGCTTCTGGATGCACCAATCATGTTGTTGTTGCGTTTCTTCTTCCGTGTGGTAACGACTTTGAAAACATGCATTTACATGATTGTGACATTGGAAACTTGCTTCCCCAGAATTTTTCTTGGATGTACCCCAGCTGTTCCAGTCACAAAAGATGTTCACAGTTATCAGAGGAAGGAAATAAGAAGATATCGGAAGCCAACAGAAGGAAAGCAGAATTCAGTTTGCATGGGAACTTCTTGGAATTTAAAAAGCATGAACTTACATCAGGTCTACACCAAATTTGTAACAACAAGGGCCTCAGCTTGATGATCCATAGGCTCCCCTCCAGTTCTGCAGTTCTAAGATGATGATGATGACAACAATGACAATGGGTTTTTTTTTCTTTCATGTCCAAAAACTTGCAAAATGAAGCCAACTTCTTGGCTTTGTGGTTGGCCAAAATTAAATCATCGTTGGTATATGAAGAAGAAGAAGAAGAAGAAGAAGAAGAAGAAGAAGAAGAAGAAGAAGAAGAAGAAGAAGAAGAAGAAGAAGAAGAAGAAGAAGAAGAAGAAGAAGAAGAAGAAGAAGAAGAAGAACATCAACATCAACATCAACATCAACATCAACATCAACATCAACATCAACATCAGCTATCTGGATAGGAAGATGCTAAGGGAAGCAGTGGCAAGATGTTGGAGGACACAGCTACCCTGCTACTGTCAGATGCAGTGGAGAATAGTGTTATGCTAGTGCAAGGCCAGTCCTATCATTAGGTAGAGTGAAGTAGGTTGTGCAGGCAGCTAAGGTCTCCAGATGACAGACAACTCTCAGGAAATTGTTGTGCTTTCCTGATGCCTTTTTTACAGTCTTTTCTCTTCTCCAAAGCAACTAATGGATGTAGTATTAGCATCAGCATCAGTATTAAAGGACTGCAGTGACTCAAGTGGTTAAGATGTTGACAGGAAGGCAGCAGGTCAGCAGTTCAATAGTCAAGCACTGCGCGACGGAATGAGCCCCTGTCTCTGTCCCAGCTCCTGCCAACCTAGCAGTACAAAAGTGAGAAACTGCAAGTAGATAAACAGGGACCACTTTGGTAGGAAGGTAAACAGTGTTCCGTGCACTCCGGTATCTAGGCATTCCTGCCACACAGTGGTGGGATGTCAAAAATTTTACTACCCCATCGTGATGTCATCACAGTGTGGGCGGAGCCAACATCATGATGTGGGCGGGGCCAAAGGAAAAATATAATAATAATAATAATAAAATAAAAGTAAGCACACACACACACCCCTCAACCCACCCACACACCCACACACCACACAAACCCTTAAATAAATTAAATAAATAAATACAATAAAAATACTGTACGTTAAAATCCACCCAAACACCCCAAACACAAATCAAACAGAGCTTTTAAACCAGAGCTTAAAGGTGGGTTTCTCACACTAGGTCAGATGGAAGGAACTACAGAATGAACTCGCCACAAGATGGCTTCATTTTGGCACTTTTCAACTTTTCAACAGTTAAAGAAGTTAGGTACTAAGTCTTTGCCTAACCAGTTCTCTAGGATAATATGCCTAATGTAAATTTAAAACAGCTGTACCTCCTTAAGGGTTCTCCAACTGGAACAACAATTGGAACAGCACAGGTGTAGCTTATTGATGAAACTTTGCTTAAAAACCCCAAGCCAAGCCTGCCAGGCACCAGGCCTTTTTAGGAACTGTGGTAGTACGTCAATAGGTAAAGGTTTTAAATACGCATTAAAATACACACAGACACACCACATCCAAAGGTGAGCCACTTACCCTAGGGAGCAGGCTGTAGGGAGCTTCAGGCTAGCAGCTTCTCTTCCTACTCCCCACTTGGGAGGACAGCAAGGAGGCCGTGCATATGCGCCAAGCACTGTAGGCATGCATGCACACCACGTGCTTGCCGTGCATGCGCAGTGGGGGAAACCAGTGAAAAGGTAAGCCCCGAAGGTGGTTCCCCCCAAAAGCTGCCAGCAGTTCTCCGGGATAGTGGGAAAAGTTACTACCGTTTCTGGCGAACCGGTGCAAACCTGTTACATCCCATCACTGCTGCCACATGTCCACAGAAACATCTGCAGACACAGACAGTGCTGGCTCTTCGGCTATAAAACAGAGATGAGCACTGTACTCTAGAGTCGGATATGACTGGCTTTTGAGCAAGGGTGACTTTTACCTTTACCTATTAGTAAAAATAAAAATAAAAATCTGCCCCACACTCATTAAAGACAAACAGTAATTGAACTCTCTGTGTAGCTCAGAGCCAGCTTTCTACTTCTCTTCCTATCCATTCGTCTCTCTTGCCTTCATCATGCCTGGTTTCAGATGTCATTAAGACTTTCTCAGTTGATCTTTCCACACTCTCAATTTCACTCCAGGAAACTCAATTTACAACCACAGAAGACCAGACAAGCTAAATCGCAGGCTTTGAAAGTAGAGAAATTCCCAACTCCCCCCAGACTCCTGGGCAGGAAAGCTTTTGAGCATGACTGCTAAAAGTCCTATGAAAACAGTGATTGGAGGTCAAAGAGGCAATTTGAGAAGGCAGGAGGAGAAGTCAAATCTCTGAAATTTATCAGTGAAGTCTGATGGTCATGAAAGCAAACCTTAAGATGCAGGGCTGACTTGTAGGACTTTTGCATGTTGCGAACAGTGGTGGTCAATGCCAGTTCACATGGCCAACTTAGAACTTGGGGTGGTGGGAAGATGGAATTGTGGAGTGCCAACTAAGTTACTCACACATCCTGGAGCAGCAGCCAAACATTTTGTAGATTTTTTTAAAAAATTAAAAGTTTAATTTTGTAAAAAAAAAAAAAAGGTTTGAAATTATTATTTTTAGTTATAGATACCTTCTTTTTCAGGGCAAAGGTACACATCATCTCAGTTTGCTTTTGGTTTTTTGAAGTGGAAAACAAAGGGTTCAAAGCATCAAGGCTTTCTCATTTGATGTCCAAAGTACTTTAGCTTCATCTTTACTATTTGACATTCTAGGGAGCAGTCAGGGTTGATTTCTTCTAAGATTGACCTATTTGTTCTTGCTGTCCAGGGTACTCTCAAAACTCTCCTCCAACACCACATCTCAAAGGCCTCTATTCTTCTGCGCTCAGCTTTCCTAATGGTCCAGCTCTCACAACCATACATTGCCACAGGGAATACCATTGCTTTGACTATGCGAATTTTTGTTTGCAATGTGATGTCTCTACTTTTCACTATGCTCCCCAGGTTTCTCATCGCTTGCCTCCCAAGAATCAGTCGCCTTTTTATTTCGTGGCTGCAATCTCCATCTGCAGTGAGCTTTGATCCTAAGAAAGTAAAATCTGTCACTGCTTCTACTTCTTCCCCATCTATATGACTGATCAATTATACTTGCAAATGAATTCGTCCATACCTTCCAATGACCAATCACAAAACAAAGCAAGCTTTTTTATAAATCTAGTGAGTTAACAAGCTTATTGTGAAAACCAGATCTTGTCGACACTTAAGAAATTCCCTCATATCATGATAGCTATTTGTAACATACAATTAATACCTGTTGGGGGGTTTTCATTGATTGCCCAAAAAAGAGTTTCTTAAACACAAATTATTCATGTTTACAAACAGTGATGTACAAATGTGTTTTGTTTCTTCTGTGTTCTCCTCTTCAATTACCTTTGAAATTGTTTCTCCTGCATAGGTCTGATAAATGACTTTTCTGAAATAGATTGATTCTCTGTTACTTTACCTCTGGGTTTTTTTCTGTTTTTTAGCTGCTTTTAATGGTTTTTAAGATTTTTGGAGTGCCAGAACTAATGCACAAAAATTACAAAAGGAAAAAAAAGAAGGAATCACCCACAAATGAAAAGAAATATGAACATTTTCACTGTGCAGATCTCTTTTCCTTGTCTGCCACAGGAAAGCTGTGGTTTTCTAGCTGTTGGTTTTGAAAGGAGGAAACGGAAAGGAGACATCATTTTTACCCGCTCTTCCACACATGTTCAACAATACTCACACAACTGATTTTAAGGTTTAACCCACATGCAAGAAATAAGCAAATTGAAAGATAAATCAAGCAGCAATAGTTATACAAACATGTTTCACCAGAGCTCCACCCCCACCCCCACCCCCACCCCACCCCGCAAAGTGTGCATAGTCTTTTTGACTCCAGAATCTGCACACCTCTATCTTCCAGTGTCTTGCAAACATTCGTGGAAAGGCTACACACAAGGGTGTTGGGTGCTGGGCCACAGCAAGTAGAATAATTACAGCATAGTGGAGAGGGAGGGGTACATGTTAAAACATTTCAGAAATACTGATTTAATTGCTGTAGAACAGGTGTTGTTATGGGGCCAAGGTGGTCTTAATTTAAAAAGTGCCTGTCAGCAAGATTCAGCAGAAGGCAGGCCTCTTTGAGACTTGACAATGATTCAATTCTCATTTGTTCAACCACAGCAGCAGAAAGAGTCACCTAAATGGTATAGCTGGGATAAAGAAAGCTTGGGATAAACAGGAGTCAGGTTTGGGCAGGAGAGGATTGTGGCTAATGCCAGTACTCAGACTCCTATGCTTCGACTGCTTTCCTCCAAAGGTGGCATCTTTTGGCATTCTGCTGCAGATGGCAGATTACTTCGGGATTCAGTGGGGAGAAATGCCAAAGTAGATCCTGCAAGTCTGAAATCTAAGTCTCCGTGGCCTTGAGGAGAACTTTGAGTGAGGGAGTGGGAAAGAACTGTGATGCGGACATTGTCAGGTAGTGTCCAATTTACAGGGATCCTCACAGGATTTTCTAAATGCGAAGTACGCAGAGTTGACTATAACCTTCTCTCCTCCTATGCAGCTTGCACAGGTGGCAAAGCACATAACCATATCATCCACTTACATAGATGGGCAATTTTGGAAAACTGGCAGATGACATTTGTGTGTGTGTAAATTTATTTGTTTATTAGGGCTGCAGTGGCTCAGTGGCTAAGAAGCTCACCTTGTTAGCTGGAAGGCTGCCAAGTCGGCAGTTTAAGACCCAGGTACTGCATGATGGATTGAGTGCCCGTCTTTGTCCCAGCTCTTGGGAACATGAAAGGAGACTCACATATCTCCTTTCCATAAGGCTCTGAGGTCCAAAAAAAGGCTTTCCTGGGTCTCACCTATGAACTACATGATTTCCACCTCTGACTTAGATCAATTCACTTAGTACTAACTCGTTGCCCAGAAATGGCCTCCTGTAGCTTCTGAATCTTTCTCGGCTATACCTTAAAACCCCAATGACTGATGCAAGGATCATCAGGCATCCAAAGCAATCTGCTCCAGGCACCAGAATTTGCAACAAATAATGTAAATAGCGTTAAAATATTCAATAGAACTAGAGTTGACATAATTCTCTCACAAAACCGGGACAGAAGTATACTTGACAAAAATGGGCACGTTATCTACTAAACAGCCTTTTAAAAAACCAACATAATATAATGACAGCTATAAAATACTCTCACATTAAATATATCAATACATAAATGAATTTATTTACAACAGTTAATTCTTACTGTAAGATGATCTGTTGTACTTCTGAGAAGTCACATCGCGGTCATTTCTTAACATCCTCAGTTCCAGGAAACACACTGGTCACACTTATTGGGCAGTGGTGTGAGGTGAGGATGTTAAGATTTGTCTCCAGGTATACTCCAACTCTAATGTGGCAGGAAATAATGTGTTTTATGGTGAGAGTTCAAATTTATTTTAATGGTGTGTTATAATACACAGTCAGTAAGCTTTAAAAATCTGGGACTTTGACATGATTTTCATTGAGCTGGTCGGTAGAGTTTTTCTGACCTTGATTCTGGGACAGTCCTGGTTTTCCAAGATGTATGGCAACCCTAAATAGAACACTGTCCACAAGTCCCCATCCCATGTTTGCTCTTCCTTCTTCCTCTTCAGCACCAAATGTTGGTTGAAAAGCTTACTCAGGCTAAAACTCTGAATCTGTGTGTTTCAGAGAAACAAGTTAAGCAATGTTAGATCTTGCAGGATTATGTTCTGCTAGCAAATGAGCACAACTTTTGAATCTTTGAAGAGCCCTTTAAGAGGTTCGTCCAGTCCAAGATATCTGTCCAGAAATATATAAGTAGGTGTTTCTTAGATATTTCTAAGAAAACTCCCCAAGGTGTGTGGGATTGACTGCATATTGAAAACCTTGATGTTGTTTTATGTGCAAGGCATGAGATTTAAAACCCAGCCAGGCCCAACATTGCTGTTTATGCATATTTTTAAAAAAGAAAAACTGCTCCCATGAAATATTCACCAGAGTTGCAGAGAGAGTGCAGTGGTCAAGAGACATCAAGGCTGATTTAAATGTTCCAGCTGGCATTTGGGTGTTTGTGAAGAGTAGGACCTCCTATCCCTCACATCATAACATATGGGTGATATCATATTTAAATTAAGTTAGTGGTTCCTGCACGAGCTATTTTAAAACACATCACGGCAGCATACACTCTGGTGACACCTTCTGAATACAAAGAGATTTAACACTAGACTAATTGGAAAAGGAGCCAAGCCATGTAGAATCCAGTAAAGATTCTAGCTTTTGTATTCTAGCTTGACCCAGAGTACATGACTCTTCTCCTCCTTGGGATTTATCTTCACAAGAACCCTGGAGGGAAACTATGCTGGGGGTTTGGGGTGTGAACTTTACAGGAGCTGTCCAGAGTGCTGACCTTACTTGGACAACAGCATAGAATCAGTGCCATCCACTTTCGTTGCTGTGACACAGAATGAGAGTGGCAAGAATGACCAACACAAGGGCTTCCTATGGCATTCATTACTTGATGGATCTTGAATTTGAATGTCCCAAATCCCAGTAAGGTAAAGGTCTTCCTTGATCGAAAGCCAATCATATCTGACTCTAGGGTTCAGTGCTCATTTCTGTTTATATCCAAAGAATCAGCACGGTCTGCATCCACAGACATTTCCATGGACATGTGGTACACATGCCTCAACACCGGAGTGTATTGAATGCTGTTTACCTTCCCACTTAAGTGGTCCCTGTTTATCTACTTGCAATTTCTTGCTTTCGAACTGCTAGCTTGGCAGGAGCTGAGACACAGACAGGAGCTCAATCCATCCTGCAATACCCGTGAATCGAACTCTGACCTTCCAGTCAGTGAGTTTAGAATCTTAACCACTTGAGCCACCACAGTCCCTCAAATCCCAGTACTGACCCTCTTAACCATGACAAGGCCTGACCTGTAACCCTAACTCAAGAACAAATCTGAGAAAAACTAAAGCCTCTTCTACCCACCCTCCCCATTTGCAAAAAGGGAGCTAATTATAACAACATACGGGGTTGTAATTGAGGGTTACAGAGATGACATGCATCTTATGTTTCAAACAGTTTAAAGTACGATAGCAGTGCTCAAACCTTCCTCTTTTGTCTTAATTGCAGCCTGACAGAAATTTCACAGCTAGAGATAGCAAGTTGGGGGAAGCTTTGTTCATTTAATGCTTATGGGTGGTAGAAGCTCTCAAGGCCCAGGCACAAGACTTATTGAGGTAGCCATAGGTGGCACTGTTGCAAATGTTTATATTTTATTTTCACCAGGCTCCTTTCCAACACTGTATTTTTCTGTTTTTATCTTGCCTGTCACTAAGACAAAAGAGTTTCTCACTTGATATGTTGTTGTTGTTGTTGTTGCATGATTTCTACCTCTGACTTGGGTGGAAATCATTCATGGAAGGTGGAAGAAATCTTGCAGTATAAACGGGAACAGCTCAGACCATAGTTCCTGATAGAGCCACAAATCAAAACTGCAGCGCCAGTAAAAAGTATAGCACGTGTTGAAAACTAGAAGAAATACTGGCGGCTGGATTCTTTTTCATAAACGTAGAAGAATCCATGCCAATGAAAACCTTGCAAGCCGAACGCAAGTAGGGGGGAAATCTAGTGTGAGAGTTTCTGAAAGGTGGTCCCTTTTAAAAGGAAGCGAAGGAGAAAATTATCTAAACTGGAAGTAGATAAGTGAAAGATATCCGGATACATACATGTAGATTTTCCATCTGTTCTCAATATGTCGATGACTGTTTTCAAAACCTCAGTGAAAACAACCAATGAGCTACTGGTTTGGTTTTACCAAAACAGATTCTAGACCTTGATGAATAGCAGTTCCAATCAGTTCTAGGTGACATAGTTAGTGGCAAAGGATGATGGGAGCTGTCGCCAGGCCTGTGCTGGGCCAGTGGGGTAATGCCAGGTGGGCCCCAGGCCCCTAGCACAAATGGCGCCCTAGGCTTGGATTGAAAAAAACCCAGCCTGCTGCTTCTCCTCTTGCAGCCACTGGAAAAGGCAAGAGAGCAATGGCAAGGCAGCTTCTTGGGTGCTCCTGCTGGGTGCATGCTTGTGCTCATGCTGAGTGAGGCGGGGGCATCATCAAGGCTGGAAGAGTTCCAGGACCTGCTCTTTGGGCTCTAACAGGCGTTCAGTGGCTCCCCCTGAAATAGGAATGACATGTACAGCAGTTCCTGCAGTGGAACTGCTGAATGATTTGAGTCACCCTCCACACCCTGGGTTTTCCTCTCAACGGAGACCATGGGTGCCCACCTGCACTCCCAAAGTGTCCTGAAATGGTGGCTTCTCCAGGAAAGCAGGCAGAGAGACTCAGAGGCAGCCTCTGAGACCCCTCAACAGGTCAACAACATGGTGGAGGCTGTGCTCCCTCCCTCCCTCCCTCCTCGGGACTCCAAGTACCCGAGACAAGAGGCGGTGGATGCCAGCAGTGAAGGCACAGCACTGAGTCTGGGCACCAACGCTCCCCCAGGCGAAGCAGCAATTCATGCCATAGGGCAGGGATCAGCAAACTTGGCTCTCCAGATGTTCTTGGACTTCAATTCCCAGAAGTCCTGATCAGCAGGCATACTGACTTGGGCTTCTGGTAATTGAAGTCCAAGAACACCTGGAGAGCCAAGTTTGCAGATCCCTGCCATAGGGGAAGGAGTTGCTTTAGGCACCTGAAAAAGATGGGGACCCACCCATGGGGCTGGCCATCTGCACTGCGCTACACTGCATTGCGCTGTGCTCTGTTGGCGGTGTCTGGGTCTACCCTGGCCCCACCATGTTAAGATTATCTTCGAGCCCCTATTTACGGGAAGAAAATTTAAAAACCCTAATGGGTAATCGATCTGTCTGTTACCTGCATTATTATAAAACTGGCAGTAACTAACTGAGGCTTGACACAGTTTTGGCTAAGTCCAGTTGTTTCTCTGTACTAAAGGGCCAGTGGAGTGACTAAGATTTGCTAAAGGAACTATTAGGTTCCGTCCCACTTTTCTTGTGTCCCACTGCTGTTTGATCGCATATATGTTATGATTAACTACGGGATTCAGCCATTAGCCACTGCTTCCCTACTTTGCTCTCTGTAAGCACTTGTGCATGCACACCAGAAAGAGGGAGAGAGGAGAAAAGAGCTCTCTCTCTCTCTCTCTCTGTGTGTGTGTGTGTGTGTGTGTGTGTGTGTGTGTGTGTGTGTGTGTGTGTGTGTGTGTGTGTGTGTGTGTAACGTGGCAGGAGCAAAATCCACCTGGTTCACCAGCCAACCGCCTTCCCCCCGGTTCGTGTTGATAGACACTCCTCAAAGATAGGCGCCTTCATCACTCCATCCTGTGCCCATGCAGGCTACCCAGCACAGGCCTGGCTATCACCTGATACACCTCGAAAAACACCATCATCCCCTTCTACAGAAAGGCAGATTTAAAACTTTTAAAACTAATTCTGAATACATTGTACTTTTGGTCCCCAACTTTTTTTTTAACTGAGAAGCACAATTTTAAAGGCACATGTACATATTTGCACAAGCCGTTTGGTGTTGAAATATGAAGTTGTTCCTCTGTAAATGAATTTCTAAATACACTGAGGGCAAATATACACCAATCCACCCCGCAAGTGCATGTGTGCACACATGCATGCATACATACACACACAATTGGTACAATTTAACATGATACAACTACCAGGTTAAAACAAACAACCCCCTCAAGATTGTTTCAGTTAGCCTCCATTTGGGGCATATATTGTGAGGTGACATGTGTGTCAGTGGAGTGTCAATTCCAATGCAAATGTGTCACTTTTGAGCATGCAAATGCACCTTCAATAAGAGGTGGAACAATTTCCATATCCTACCTACCACGCTTGTGCTACCTCTAAAAAGAAAAAATTTAATACATTCTTAACCTTCCCCTTCTCCACCCTGATTCTTACCCTTCATCAGATTCCACCACTAATATACTCCCTGAACCCCCAGTGTTTGATCCTCCTACAGAGCCCATCTCATCTTCCCTTCTTTCTCCCCTTTCTATCCCACCAGACTCTAACAACGCTTTTCTCACACCAAGCCACTCCTGTGTTCCCACTTTGATCAAACCAATTAAACTCAAATATTCCAATGGATTGGTTTTGGCATCGATTGTATGCATCTTCTTGTCATATAGGTGGAACAATTTCCAGATTCGCAGTTCTTATTACCTATCCTCCAAATTCTTTGCCTTGTCTGCAGTTTATTCAACTGTCTGCCCTTCGCACAAACTCAAATATAGTTTCGTTAATCAACCTGCTAACCTGAAATAAAGGGCTGGGATGCCTTGGTAGCGAGAAGGCACCTGTATTCTCCAAAATAACGTTCCAAGGCTCAGCATTAAATTGAGCATCAGTTTTATTCCTAAAATATGACTATTTTTTAAAAACGTAAAACTATTTTATGCCCACTTTCAAAACTGTTCAGCGTCCCATGTGATGGGAAGTTTTCTTTAAAATGGGAATGGCCGTTGTGGTCATCAATAGATATATTAACCCAGCAGCAACATAAAAACCCCCAGCCAGCCATAATCACAGTCATATAGAACCATGGAGGATTGATTGCAGTTCTCCATGCCCAGGGCTTTCCTAAGCAGATGGGCTCTTTGCAGAACTGTCTTTAAACAACCCCCCCCCCAAAAAAAAAGGCAGAACAGGGTAATTGAGAAAGGATGAAGGCAATACAAAGCAAGGGTTCCTATGGCTTCAAACACAAGATAAAAAGAGCAGGACTTTCATCCGGGAAACCTTGTATTGCAGCGTACAGCTCACGGACAACTAAACATTAGTAAAGGTAACATTGCCCTTGCTCAAAAGCCAGTCATATCCAACTCTAGGGTTCAATGCTGATCTCTGTTTATAGCCAAAGAGCCAGTGCTGTCTGTATATACAGACATTTCCATGGACACATGGCAGGCATGTGGTCCCTGTTGATCTACTTGCAATGTCTTGTTTTCAAATGGCTAGGTTGGCAGGAGCTGGGACAGAGATGGGAGCTCACTCTGTCATGCAGAACCCGGGAATCAAACTCCGACCTCTCCAGTCAGCGAGTTCAGTGTCTTAACCACTTGAGGCACTACAGGTATATAATAAAAAGGCCCCAGCAGCTGGTTTTTGCTTTGGGATTTTTTAAAGGAAAAAATCTACCAAGGACAGGGAAGGCCAGACCTACCATCAGCTAAAATGAGGTACAGTGGTACCTCAAATTACACTTGGTTCAAGTTACAAAACTTTCACAATATGAATGAAAAAATTGAAAATAATGGCTTGAGTTACAAATTTTTCCTGAACAGGTGAATTGGTTTTCAGTGCATTCCTATGGGAAACCATGTTTCAAGTTATGAATTTTGGTTTTCAATGCATTCCTATGGGAAATTCAAGTTACAAATTTTTCATAACATGAAAAATGCCTTGGAACGCATTAAATTTGTAACTCAAGGTACCACTGTATTTCTCTCAAGTACAAATAGCAGGGGCCAGACAGTAAGACATTAGAAGAGAGAACATTGTTATGTGCCACACAATCCACTCGGCAGTACTGTAAGCTAGCCCGTTGCTCCCGAGTGCATTGTAAGATCCTATCCCACTCCAGTTAGGGTTGAAGTCAAATTGAGTGGTAGGGTGGACAGCTTCTAGTCCCACCACTCAGATGTGGGACATTTTGCTCTTTGACTTGAGGAGCAAAATGACTTGGGTCAGCCCTGGTGGAAGTAATAGTAAAGAAACAACCCACAAGGGTCATTTTGGTTATCAAAAGAAACCAGAGCAAAGCCATCAAAATTAACTCTAGTAGGTAGCTGGGCTCATTATAGAAGAATGGCCACAAAAACAGGGGTATGAAATCTACACAAGTTCTACTCTGGTCAAGCCAGACCCCAGCAAGACCTCTTCAGAGGAAACAACAGAGGTACCCACGGAGAACCCCAGTTATGCGAGGAAAACCTGCTATAGTTCTGAAGAAGTTTAAGGTGCCTTGGGCACAAAACATACTCTCTCCTTCTGTTTATACCATAATTTCCTCAACACCCACAAAAGGGCCTGAAATTGGAGATGTGTTCTAAAATAGCAATTTCCAATGGGCTTTGGAAATAAATAAATAGAATGGAATAAGAAAGAGATGGTTATTATAATGGCAACAGTTTTGAGATTGATTGTTGTTACAAAATGGAAAGGAGATTGTGAATTTGAGCTAAATCAGGAGCTCTCAACTTTTTAAAACTGGGACACTCCCGCTCAGACAGCTTCAGGGGCCAGACAGCCATTTAGCCCTTCCTCCACCACATGGCACTTCCTGGTGTGGGGGAGGTGGGGGAGGCACATTAAATGGTGCCACAGGCTGCATCCAGCCCACAGGCCGCAGGTTGAGAATGTCTGAGCTAGATGATTGGTATAAAGAGATATGGTATTTTGTAGTCCTCATTTTATTGTAAAAGTAAGTTTAAAAATAACAGTAACATTGCAAAAAGAGTGAGTTTACCTCTTGCTAACTCACGTGGAGCCAAAAGGAACAGAGCAGCTTTGTGATTAGGGGATGACAACATGTGACAACAGCCCTGGTAGAGCAGTGGTTAAACTGCTGTACTGCAGCCAAAACCTTGTGAGTTCAATCCTGATCAGGGCTTAAGGATGACTCAGCCTTCCATCCTTCTGAGGTCATTAAAATGAGGACCGGGGGGGGGGGGTTCTAATTCACTTGCAAACCGCTCAGAGAGTCCACTAAACGCTATGGGGTGCTATATTGCTATTGATATCCCTTTGGAAACATATTTCTAAAGATGCCATAATTGCATTGAGCAAAGCCTGCTGCTTCCTTCTGATAAACAACCTCCTTATAAAAGCAAGATACATTAGAACTCTATACAGTATAGTGATTTTAATCCGTTCCACAGAGCAGATCGCTATGCGGTTTTCATCATTGAACGATCTTCCCTATGGGAAAATCCATACAACGATTTTTCCTATGGGAAAAACCATACAATGATGTTTGGCACTAAATGGTTTTTCCCATTGAAAAATCATTGTACAGATTTTCCCATAGGAATGACCGCTATGAGGAATGGCTTTCCCCCTCCAAGCCTCATCGCTATGTGATTTCATCGCTGTATGGGGCGATCGCTATATGGGGTTGTACTGTAACTTGAAACTCGAAAAGCTGTCAAAGGTGCTAAGAGGATAACCACACATCTTTTTTTGGTTGAAGTCAGCTTTGTTTCGAATTGTGAAGCTCCCCATGTTGTCTCTTCCATCTTCTAGTTATGCCCTTTTCACTGTAAAGAGTAATGAATTACAAATATCTGTGTGACAAGTTATGTCAAACTGCTGATAGAAATAACTCCATGTGATTGTTAGTGAAGGCCAGGCGAGTGTAATTTAAAGACCTGGAAGAACAGGAAGACAAGTCTCTTAGCCCATCTCACAAATCAGTGGCTGGAGTTGAATTCATAGATGCTATTCTGTACAACACAGACAGGTCTGTAAGAGAGCAAGGCTGACCTTCGATAAACTGGTAGCTGGGCAGCTGGGCTGACTGTAGCCAAACAGTCTTCCTCTGCTGTGCAGTTTACTCCCTGTTTCTACACCCTGGCAGGATTTTCCTTGGTATCATCACATCGGTTGCCATTTCTGCCACTCAGCATTAGCCCAGCTGCCAGTCCCTCTAAGGAGAAGGGGAGGGGCTGGTCTGTGATGTGCACAGGCAGGCCTACAGTAAATCACTTGGCATGAGCCGGAATGAATTTTCACATGAGTCATATTTACATTGAATGGGAGGCCTGATTTATCGCCAGTGGAGCAATTACCAGGCACACTACAGCTGTGGAGCACATCTGGGTGGGGTCACAAAGAAGATCCATCAGATCTTGTCAGGCAGCACAAGCTAAGCAAGAAAGGGGGCTTGAATCTGAATCAGGCCTGGGCAGTGCTTTTTTCAGAAGCCACCCTTGGGTGCCATGAATCACACTCACATTGTGAGCTTGTAGACACCGGTTCCTTTTGTGGCCGCTGCAGAACAGAGAATGTATGAGCATGTGGAGAGTGTCATCATCATGTTACTGGGTTATCAAAGTCAAGCGTCATCACTAGGGCTTTCAAGAAGGGCAGGATGGGGTTTGGGTGCTAGATTTTCCTTATCAGAAGTTGTTCTTTTTCAGGGCTGGCTCAGGGCCAAGGTCAAAACGCCTGTGATTTGAATGGCCTGTAGGAAACTGACAAGGTTAGCGCCAAATGCTCACTCCAAGGACCTGCTCTGAAATAAAGAAATAAGTCTGGTGCATTGTTGTGAACGCCTGAATCTGGCTGCCATATTAGTTTTTCACATTGACTCCAGCACAGGGACTGAAAATTTAGCAGGAAAGGGTTAACAATTTCATTATCTGTTAGTGAGTTGAGTAACCCTCTCAGGAGGACCTTACTAACAGCCAGATAGTATGCAAAGTTTCACATCTTTGCCTGAATGTAGCATCACTCAAAGATTTCATGGGAAGTCAAATTGATAGCTGCCACCTGCAGCTACTTGGTTGTCTGGTTGCTGCTCACCACTCCTGGAGGGTGTTTTCACTCTTCTTCTTCTTCTTCTTCTTCTTCTTCTTCTTCTTCTTCTTCTTCTTCTTCTTCTTCTTCTTCTTCTTCTTCTTCTTCTTCTTCTTCTTCTTCTTCTTCTTCTTCTTCTTCTTCTTCAGTGACATATCCGTTCTGGATATTGGCTACCATTGTGGCAATAGTCTTCCTGTTCTTAACTCCATAGAACAGTTCTTCTGAGGACATACCACACCAGTCTCTCAGTTTCTTCAGCCATGAAGTCCATCTACATCCAGGGCCTCTCTTCCCAGGGATCTTTCCTTGCAGAGCGAGTTGTGGTATTCTATATGGTTATTGTATTATAGTATCTCATTGGTTCATTCTGTCAGTAATGTGGTTAAAAGGAAGACTGCAGCCACAGTTAACTCATTACTCTTTCACTACTCTTGCTCTCTGTTTGCTGTTCACTGTTTGATGGAGATTTGTCTTTTGGTTTCCTTAGTGCTTTGAAACCTGTACTGGACTGTTTTTCCCCTGTGGTTGACAAAGACTGGTAAGAAGAAAGGATTATTCTGCTTTAACCCTGAAACTACGTTGTGACTATCTCCTATTACTACTTATGACTTGGAAGGAATTTGGACTCTGATTTTGCTACAAGTAAAACAGTTTGTACAATGCAATGTATCTGTCTTGTTACTGTGTTATTCATTGTACTCTCAAACTTCCACTGACACACCCTTGCAACACAAGGGTTTACTCTATATCTTAACAACCTCTACATTAGTCACATGGTTAACTCATGATATCCTTAGCAGCCATCTGTAGATCCACATTTCAAAAGCTTTGATTCTCTTTTCAGATACTTTAGTCAATGTCCAAGTTTTGACTCCATATAGCAGTGGTGTCGAACCTACAGCACACATGCCAGAGGGGACACTCAGAGCCCTCTCGGTGGGCACACAGCTGTCACCCCAGCACAGAGTTCACCCCGCCCCTCTGGGAGCCCAATGGGAGTGCTTCCTCCCTCCACTCAGCACAGAGTTCACCTTGCCTCTATGCCCAACAGTTCATTATACTGTACTATCAATTTAAAACAGTTTAAAACATTTGCTTAAAATATTAACACTAGTTTATTTTAAGAAGAGAACCAGGATGCTAGATAAAATGATACACCTAATTTGTAAAGATCTATCTGAAACAGAAACACTGAGATCTTTGCTTCCCATGCAAACAATTTCTCCCAGCAATTTCTTTCTTCCACTCTCTGAATATACAGTGGGAGGATATGCAGCTAAGAGAAGGGTTTGCAAACAGAAGCACAACTACTGTGAGAAAGTTCAAAGTCAAACTCCTGATCACCACATTATTGATCATGTGTAATCAAGCAACTTCCAATTTGTGGTGACGTCAGTAGAGTTCTCAATGTCTGTAAGATGTTAAAGGAGTGGTTTACTATTGCTGATCACCAGTGAGTTGCCATGATCAGACGGGGATCTGAACCCAGATCTCTTGAGGGTTGTGACTGCACAGGTGTGCCAAATTGAAATGATTCAAGTTTACTGTGGCTTGATGTGCACTCTATTTGATGTTTCTTTTCAAAATAGGTGATCACTGTGGGTTGTTTCAGTACAAGTGTCTACTCTGGACCCTCAACCTAATGTGGCTTCATCTGTGCCACTGCCCACTGTTCCTCTTCCTTTGATTCCACTCCCTGCCGATCTCGAACTCTCCTTTTATGGTCCACTGTAAGGTCATTGGGCTGTTTATAGCATTGCAGGGAGCTAAGAAAGAGAGAAGTGTGCCAAAGTACAAACCTATACGTACGCGTCATAGAAACATAATAGTCTGCTGAAGTTCATCACAATTGTTTCAATTTCATATTGAATTTTTTTGCCTATGCAGAGGTAATCTAGCACTGAAGTAGTATATCAATGTAGTGATGAGATGACCTAGTGCCAAATCAGTAATTTTTGTTAAATACTTTGAGATGACTAGAGAGAAAGGTTGCTGGATGCATGTTCCTGCTGTACAAAACATCTCACCCAGCCTTGTGCATCACCAAAATACCATCCAGTCATGCTCCCCCCATCATGGTTACACATGCTCTGGTCACCTCCAGACTTGATTATTGTAATGCGCTCTACATGGGGCTGCCCCTGGTGACCATTCGGAGACTACAGCTGGTCTAAAATGCGGCGGCCCAGGTAGTGATGGGGCGCGGGCGATATGCTCGTGCAGCACCACTGCTCCGGGAGCTGCACTGGTTGCCAGTATGTCTCCGGGTGCAATTCAAGGTGCTGGTTATTACCTTTAAAGCCCTATATGGTAGTGGGCCAGGATACCTAAGAGACCGCGTCACCCTAAGAACGTCTGTCCGTCCCACCAGGGCGGACCGGAGGGGCTCTCTTGTTATTCCATCAGCTAGGGGGGCTCGCCTCACTAGCACTAGGAGGAGGGCCTTCTCTGTGTTCGCCCCGGCCCTCTGGAACCTTCTCCCTACGGAACTGCGCCTACAGGCAGAGCTCTTACCTTTTCGAAAGGGCTTAAAGACCTGGCTGGCGGAGCATGTGTGGGGACCCAGTAACACGGGATCCCATACAGGCTGGTTGATTTGAGGGGTAGCCACCACCACCCCTGCCCCAGGTTTTATCCGTTACGCTGTTTTAATCTTTTCTTATGAATTCTTTCTTATGAATTCTTGAGGTTTTAAACATTATTATTTTTATTGGATTGGTCTGTGTTTTTAGCTACGCTGTAAGCCGCCCAGAGTCGGGTTTACCCGATTGGGGCGTGATAGCAAACGTGAATAAATAAATAAATCATTGTTTTTGGAGATCTAAACCAGGAGTTCTCAACCTTCTTAAGTCGAGGACCAGGTCATGCTCCCCTTAGACAGCTTCAGGGTCTGGAAAGCTATTTTGCCCTTCCTCCACCACATGGTACTTCCGGGGGCACATGAAGTGATGCCACACAGGCCACATCCAGCCTGCAAGACACAGGTTGATAATCCCTGATCTAAACAGATCACACAGGCATGAGTTTGTTCAAATCATTCCAGCTTGCAGTGGCTCAGTGGTTAAGAAGCTTGCCTTGTTAGCTGGAAGGCCAGCAAATCGGCAGTTCAAGACCCAGGTGCCGCATGACAGATTGATTGCCTGTCTCTGTCCCAGCTCTTAGGGACATGAAAGGAACCTCATTTAGGCATCACTTGAGCAATAATCCTTTCAACCCAGAATAATTTCTGATACTAAATTATATTATTATACATTCCAGCTTGGAAAATGTAGATGCCCCCAGCAGCAGAGGAGGCTTCTACTTTGCTCCCTCTCTGCTGGGAATAAAAAGGACCAGACTGCCCTTTGCATTAGGGGTGTGTGTGTGTGAATTTATCTGTTTTACACCCACAGCAAACCCCATAGTACTTGACCTTGTAGTTTTAGCCCTAGTGCAGTACTCTGAACACTGTACCATGCTGGATAAGCCTGTTCCTAATTACCCCTCCTCCATTTTCAAATTTCCCCTTTCCACCTGATGTTACAATGGTGAAGCAAACCTGTGTTTTCTGTCTCATTATTTCCACAGGGCTGGTTTGAACATGCATCTGCATTAATCAGTAACAAAGAACTCCCGTCAATTGTTGCTTGAAAAGTACTCAGCACAAAAGAATTGTGACTACAGACTGATACACATGCAAGTCAGCTCTCAGTGTTGCCATGATTGAGGGATGAGCATGGATGGATGCAGCAGCTCAGCTGCATTCTCTTTTGCAATGACATATTTGACAAGTAAAAATCCAGCAGAGTATATCTCTGATAATGTGGCTGCCACTCTGTCTCAGCGATTAGGAGATGCTGTACATTTAGACAAAAGAGTGATCTAGCATGCTCTGTTTATCCTGATTTAAAGCTCTGTTGTAAAAGCATGAATTGTCCCTGCCATCCCTGTTATATAGGCGCCTTCTACAGCAGGTGTCAAGGGCGGGTTATGTTACAAGCTGAGTGGAGAGTCTCCATCTGATATTTTTGGTTGAGTCCTGCTCCAGTGCATGGGCCACTTGCAAACAAATGTCGCGGTCCTCAAACAAAATGCATACTTTAGCAATGAGATATGTCAGAGGGGACAACTGATCTTGAAGGAAATCAGCCCTGACTGCTCCTTGGAAGGACAAATATTGAAAATGAAGCTAAAGTACAGTGGTACCTCACTTAAAGAGCATAATGTGTTCCACGGGATTGCTCTTTAAGTGAGTTTGCACTTTAAGTGAAACACCATTGTAAGTGACCAATTGTGACTTCTGGTGGGGCAGATTGCAAACCCCAATTTAGTTGTTAAGCAAGTTTGTGGTTGGTTTTAATTGTTAAGTGAGCCGACCATTCAGAGAAAATTCTGCTCTTTAAGCAAGTTAGTCTCTAAGCAAGGTGCTCTTTATGTGAAGTTATACTGTACTTTGGACACCAAATGAGAGGACTCACTTGAGAAGACCTTGATACTGGGAAAGATTGAAGACAAAAGGAGAAGGGGGCGGCAGAGGTTGAGATGGCTAGATGGAATTGTTGATGCAATGGGTGTAGAGCTGAGCAGGCTGTGGAGGATGGTGGAAGCTAGGGATCTACAACTTTTATCAGCCCTGATAACTGCGCATGCTGTTTGGGGCTATTGGGGGTCCCAAAACACCTCATTACCCAAGGCACCCTACCCTTGAACAATGGTCCCTTCTTCCTTATGAACAAATCTAAAGTTGCAGCCATATTCTTCATTTACCTGGAACTAAATTCCATTAAGATATAATGGAGCATACATCTAAGTAGAAGCTGCAATTAAATTGCCAGCCTTTGGTGATAAAAATCTCAAGTCCCCAACACAGCCTGGCATTTTTTTCAGCAATTTTAGTACCCTGTATATTCCAGAAAGCCAAATATACAGAAATTTCTGTATTGCACATTTGCAAATGTAAAAATATGACTAGACAATAACTTATTTTACTAATAAATGTTTTAAACTTGCTGCAAATATTCATAAAATTTCATATGGAAATCAAGCTAAATAATATAAAAAGGACTTGGAAGCTGAAGATGATAGTATAACCATATTTACAAAATTAAAGAACAAGTGGGACCTTGTTGGTATGGTTTTTATTAATCAACTGAAGGTAAAGAATTAAGAATGTGTGCGCAAGATAGGTTTTTAGAAAAGTGCAGAAGGATGCTGTACTTCTCATCCTTGACAACCCAGTTTTGTGCAGTTTTCTTAGGGTACAGCAACATTAGCTGCAGGGAATGAAGTGGTATGGGCTGCTTGGGAATGATCAGACTTGATTAGAATGATCTAATCAATCCTGACCTTTTAAACTGAAATGGCATGAGCCATTTAATTTTTAAACTACATTTTAAAAAAATCTCTTCTTTCTTTTGACACCAAAGATTTTTAAATATCTAACATATTGCAACAGGGAGTCTCAAACAAAAAAAATCACTTCCCCCGTCCTCTGCTCAACAGGGGAAGTGATTAATTTGCCAGCATTCAAAAGTAGCTTGCTAACTGAGCTACTTCACAATATTGGCAGATTGACACTGGAATGACATCAAGAAACCAGTGTTTATTTGAACTTATTCTAATTGTTCCAAATAAACAGTAGGTTCCATATTAGGGACAGGTTGGAATGCTCTAACAAAAACATGATGTAGTCAACATGGTTAGAACTATCCCAACCGTTACAGCAGGTGGTTACAGAGCATGAGAAAATTCCAGTGCAGTTGACCACTTAGTTCCTTAGGAGGTATCATGGCTGGATTGGATGGTAAGAGTCAGAGATCAATACACCTGAACAGGGGCGTATATGTTCCCACTCGCCTTCTAATTTCAACTCCCATCTGGGGTTTCGAACCAATAACCTCTTGCTTACAAGGAAAATTGCAACTTCTAAGCCATGACGGCTCCACTGTCAATTTAGCTGCTTTTGTAATCTTATCTTTGGCAGCACAGGAGGAGGAAGGCAGATAGAGAAACACAGAGCACCCCTCCTTTGCTCGATCATTCGGGGCATCACAGCTTGGCTTGGCTCTTTGGATTGGCACCCAAGGGGAGCACCATAGTACTGGGGTGCCGGGGGGGTGCCCCGGGCTGAGTCCCCATTGCCCAATGGGCCAGCCTACCACTGCACCTGAAGGTTACTTGATTGAGGAAAGCTTATCAATGTCTGAAGTGGTAACCATGTTAGTCTCTGTAAGCATATCAGAGAGTAAACAAAACAGCAAAAAATAAAAAATAAGTTGTGGCACCTTAAAGACTAATTCCTATATTTAAATGTGAGCTTTCGTGGACCAAATCCACTTCATCAGACATAAAGTGGATTTGGTCCACAAAAGCTCACATTTAAATACAACAGTTAATCTTTAAAGTGGCACAACATTTTTGCCTTTGTGTGTGTGTGTGTTTTTGCTTGCTCTTTGAATGTCTGTTGAACTTTGGACACATTGATCATATCTGATTCTGGCTGCTAAGCAGGACCAGGCTGGACAGTACTTGAGTGGTATTCTACCAGGGAATACTAGAGATCCCAAGAAGAGCTAGGAAAAAAACATGTCTGAAATCTTGGTGCACTTATCTACCCAACTACTTGTTGCCAGTCTGAGTTGACAACAGTGAAGCAAGAAAGACCAAGAATCTGACTATGATGGAGCTTCCTATATTCTAGTGCAGGGCTGCCCAAACTACAGCCCATGGGCCAGATCCAGCCCCTGACACCAATTCATCTGCCCCCAGCCACTGCTCCCCTCTGTTGTAGCACAAAGCTATAGTGATGGGGTGTTAGCGTTATGATCATGCCTCACCCCTACTGTGGGAGCTGCATTGGCTGCTGGTGTGTCTCCGGGTGCAATTCAAGGTGCTGGTAATGACCTTTAAAGCCCTTCCTGGTAGTGGACTGGGATACTTAAGAGACCGTGTTACCCCAAGATCATCTGTTCGTCCTACCAGAGCAGACCAGAGGAGTTCCCTAGTGGTTCCATCTGCCAGAGAGGCTTGTCTCTCTGGCACTAGAAGGAGGGCCTTCTCCGTTCCTGCTCTGGCCCTGTGGAACCTCTTGCAGACCAAACTGCATCTTCAAGCAGAGCTGCCTACCTTCAGAAAGTGCCTAACAACCTGGGTAGTGCAGTGGGTGTGGGGTGTTGCCAGTATGGTAGCCCCCACCCCCTGACTTATATAAGACCGTCCAGGTTTTAGTAGTTTTTAAAGTTTTAAGTGTTTGACTTTGTATGATGGGATTGTTTCATACTTTGAACCTTTTGATATCAAATGTGAACCACCCAGAGTCGCTTCGGCAAGGGAGGCGGATACATTCATTCATTCATTCATTCATTCATTTGATTTGTATACCATCCTACTCGGTACAACCGACTCAGAGCGGTTTACAGAAACCATACATAAAATACAATCAAAAGTAATATAACATAATCAGAGGTCATACAGTATAATACAATAAATATTACAATGCAGTACAGCAGTGCAATAAAACAAACCACACTGCAAAATAAGGTTACAAAATACAGTGCAATGAAACAAAACCACACTGCATATCATCATAACACAATACAGTTAATACAATCAATATATCTAAACATCAGGGGGAAAGAAAAAAGAAGCAATGCAATACAATATTACAAATTGTATTTGGCTGTCGGTGTGTCTCCGGGTGCAATTCAAGGTGCTGGTAATGACCTTTACCAGCAAATGGAAATGCAAATGCAAATTTTTATTTATTTATTTATTTATTGACAGTATATATATTGCCACCTCCCTCGCCAAAGCAACTCCGGGCAGTTCACAGTTGATATCAAAAGGTTCTAAGTATAAAACAACCCCATCGTGTGTGTGTGGTGGTGGGGAACTAGGCTAATGTGCATCTCTTCTTGCCCAAATTACTTCTCTGCTATTAACAACATGTGTCCTTCACCTCCAAATGTTCAGCTCTGCAGCTCTCCACTTGAGTTCTGTCTCCTCCATACACACCCTTTAAAAGCAATGACAAGAGCATTTCAGCTAAATGAAAATCCAGTGTTTCAACATCTACTGAGGCTGGGACTCACAGATAAGTGGGAAGTATCATCCTCTTCCCCACTTTTCCTTCTGGCACTAGCTCCTGTAGAAGTCCTTGAATGTTTGTGGACCCTCCCTGCCTGCCTGCCTCTTCAAATTTATGAGAAAAACTAGAGATGTTGTTCTTGTGTGGTGTGTATGCTGGGGGGGGGGGGATGAGATCAAGGAGGTCAAGAGGTGGCTGGTTACAGGGCTGGGGGGTGGGGGGAGCAAAAGAGGAGGGCAAATGTCCCAGTCCTCTGGGAACTGGGCAGCCCATGCAGTCATGCAACCTTTGCCCCTCTCCTTTCTCACATTCCCCTGGCAGAGAGACTGCAAGGAGCCTGGCTCCCTGCCCTAGGACCAGAGCAAATTAAAGGCTTGCAGTGATGTCATTCCCTGGGGAACACAGGATCATTAGCTCATGCATCTTATCAGATGAGTCCTCACCATCCTTTTGTTCTGGTCTTTAACTTTAGCCTGGCCTTGCTCAGGTGGGGGGGGGGGCAAGGCCTAATTCTACCAGCATCAGGAGCACTAAGCAAATAAACACCCCAGTCTTGAGAAAAGGAAACTGGGAGGGATTAGCCTTAGGTAAAGGTTTCCCTTGCTCGAAAGCCAGTCGTAGCCGACTCTAGGATTCAGTGCTCATCTCTGTTTCAAAGCCAAAGAGCCAGCGCTGTCTGCTTCTGCAGACATTTCCATGGTCATGTGGCAGGCATGACTAGACCTAGCACTCTTCAAATACCTGAAAGATAATCATAAAGACAAATGGGAAGAACCTGTTCTCCATCATCCCAGAGTGCAGGATGCACAATAACAAGCTGAAATTACAGGAAGCCAGGCATAGGTTGAATATTAGGAAACACTCCTTAACTGTTAGAGCAGTATGACAGTGGAACCAACTGCTTCAAGAGGCGGTGAGCACTCCAACACTGGAAGCATTTGAGAGATGGATCTGCTTTGTCAGATCTGCTTTGATTCAGATTCCTACATTGAACAGCAGGGTTAGAACAGATGGCCTAAAACAGGGATTCTCAACCTGTGGCCCATAGGCCAGATGCGGCCCATGGTGACATTTCCTGTGGGCCCCCACCGCCTCCACCACACCCGGAAGTGCCATGTAGTGGAGGAAGAGCACAGTGGTTGTCCAGCCCCTGAAGCTGTCTGAGGGAGCATGACCTGGGCCATATTTAAAGTTTTAAATATTAAGTTTTTAGGATGACGATATTTGATCTGTAAGCCGCTCAGAGTCAGGCTTGCCCGATTGGAGCGGGGTAGCAAATATGAACAATAAATAAATAAATAAATAAATAGGTTGATAACTCCTAGCCCAAAAGGTCCCAACTCAGTGATTCTATGAATCATGACAGATTTTTGAAGCTAAGCAGAGTCCAGCTTGATCAGCTGTCAAATGGGAGATCACCAGAAAACATAAGGGATCTCCAGAGAAGTCTAAGAAAGAGGCTGGCTAGAAAAATCTGGAAAGCTGCTGTCAGTCTGGGTTGAAGAACACAGGCCTAAATGGGACAATATAAGGCAACTGTATGCACTGCTGTGTTCCTTAAGAAATACTCAATGCACACTGGCAATCTCTCCTCATCTTGTGTCTCTGCACACTCAGAGTGCTTCCAGTCTCATCAGCCCATAGTTAATACCTCAGAAGAGATAAGTGTGGTTTTTTTTTAAGCAGGGTTTTTCAAGTCTCTGAAAGAGACATAGCTTCTCATCAAGGGCAAGTCCAGCAGATCATTTCCAATCTCTTCACCCACCTCCTGTTGTCTTCTTCTGTGAAAGGGTCAGCTCTTTTTGTGGCCCAAAACAACTGTCAGAACTCCAAAATCCAACTTTTTTACAGCTTTTCTTTGCCTTGCCGTCAAGAGCCCTGTAACACCCCACCCTACTCCAAAGCCACCACATCTCAACCCTCTCACGGTGGGGATGGAAGGTGGCACTCCTGCCCATCACCCCAGGATACTGTGGTGTTTTTTTAATGTCACCTGAGAAAGAGGGACTTCTTGTTAAGCTCCTTGGAGGGGGGAGAGAACCACGGGGAAGAGAGGGGGCTTATAAATAAAGTACTTTATGGGGTTCAGAGAGAAAAGCGCGCCCTGAGGACAGCATCACCGATGCGCCGGTTCCCTCTCCCCTTTTATGGCTTAATTAAAGGCTGCCCTATAAATCTTGCTGAGGCAGCCAAGCTCTCCCCCACCCCACCTCACTTCCACACACATATCCCTTAGCCGCCGCCTCCAGCCCAGCAGGGTCTGTGGATATTAATGAAGCGCAGGAGTCTGTGGGGAGTAGCCTATGTTTCTGTTCCTCAGGAATGGAAGGCAGTGACCGGGGGGGGGGGGGGAGCAGGGCCTTAGCCAGGATTCTAGATGGGGGGGAGGCTAATATTTTTTCAGGAGTGGCGACAGGCTCTCTCTCTCTCTCTCTCTCTCTCTCTCTCTCTCTCTCTCGCACACACACACACACACACACACACACACACACCATTGGAACTTTGCCCTGGGTTAGGTGGGCTATTGGCTTAGGGGGGCTGACCCCCCAGCTATGTCCCTGAGAGGGAGTGGGTTCCCTTTATTTTTAAAGCCTCCCCCCAAGCCTGCTCCAAGTCCCGTGTCACTTTTGTTTGTATCACTCTCGTTTTATTTTGCTGTCCAGGAAGAGGCAAAATACCCCAGGGGCAGAAAATGTCTCAGGAGGTTTGGGCACCCCTGTCCTAAAGCAATCTTGTCACTCCAGACATGGGTGGACTAAAACTCCCATGATGCCTCACATTTGGTAATTATACCTCCATCTAATGGGAGTTGCAGTATAAACAACACATGCTCCTCTTTAATTACTTTAAATTGTTTTAAATAAGTTAGAGTAAAGACAGTTTTCATAGTGTGCTTTGTTTTGATCTACCAATCTCCACTAGTGCTATGAACAAATTTATCTTGGAGACTTCAATATTTTTAAAATATATCATATGAGTTTAGGTAAAATTGGCTAGAAAGAGAGCAGAGACCACTGATGTTCAAAATGTGCTGTTTAATCAAGCTAGCTGGAAAGTATTACTTCTAGTTGCCTCAGGGCCAGACTATGTTGACAAATACAGTAATACGGGAAATGCTCCAGGACTGAGGTGGTCTGATTTGCATTTTTTTTCCTTACTCCCCCTGGACCCCTTTCACTAGGTCTTCCATTTTTATGGGAAGAAATAATAAAACATTAATGGCAAACCTTTTAGAGACCCAAACCCCACTTATTCATCGCAAAGTGCCAGACACCAACATGGGAGGAAGGAAACGTTCCCATTGGGCTGCTGGGCAAAGGGGTGGGGTGAACTCTGTGCTGTGGGAGGGAGGAAGTGCTCCTATTGGGCTACTGGGCAAAGGGGTGGGACAAACTGTGCTGCAGTGACTGCATGGGTTCCCACAGACAGGGCTCCAAGTGCTACCTGTGACATGTGTGCCATAGGTTCACCACCACTGTCCTAAAGGTTTCCTATTATAGCACTAGGACAATTTTGCAGCGCAATTCTCAGTTTTAAAAAAATCAGAATATATGTAGAAATGTCTCTGCCAAGATCAAGTGTGTTAAGAAAATGCATGCTTTGACAGAAAGTAAACTTAGGAGTCTGTGGGTGAAATCCTTTTGTTGGTATCTTACACAGTGCAAAGATGATGATGTCATTAACAGCAGCAATATCTCAGAAATTAAACATTTCTAACTTCTGTCCTAAAGCTTCCAAGACCTTATGTAACCCCATTCATCGACAGAAGCCCATGGAAACCTTGGGACAGGATGGACAAGTCTTTAATTAATTAACTTAAAACTGATGTGGACTGACAATGGTTCAACTTCAGCTGGACCTTGGGGCAGATATGCAGAGCCTTAGATATTAACCACCTACCTCCCAAATGACCACTCTCTGAAGGGAAGAGAATAGTGCAGTGGTAGTCAGACATGGCATCAGGATCAGAGAAACCAGCATGAATTTGGCAGTGCCCAAGAGCTGGGCTGCATCATCATCTTTTCCTCTCTTCTTCTTGTTCTTCAGGTGCCATATCTATTCCAGATATCATCATGGTTTTAGGGTTCAACATCTCGTTCCTTGCCCTGGCTCTCTCTCACATTCATCTGGATCCACCCCAATTCGGTTACCAAGGTGATCCTTTGAACTTCCAGGACTGCAGAGCCTAAAGAATTAACCCGTCAGAAACTGCCTTTTCTCCCGGCAGACACTTGCCCTAGTTCCAGCAAGCACCAGAGTAAACACTTAATTAAAGTGACTCTGAACAAAAAGAAAGAGAGTGATAATATTTACGATGGTAGCTTCGAGGCATCTTCGTGGCATTCACTCTATGTTCCACCCTTTTTTAAAGAATCTGACTTGGTAACAAAAAAAAATGTTGGCTTATTGTAAGTTTACCAGTACTGTACAGTCAATTTCTTGGGTTACTAATCAAAACAAGAATAGCAACACTTCCCTCCATGATCTGTCTGATTTATCAGCTAGTTCATGATGGGCAACAAGAAGACTAAGAAATGCCAGCAATGCCAACAACTGTTGCGTTGTCCAGATTTTCTAGCTCCCTCCTAAGTCAAAGAACCATTTCACTGGGAAAATGTGAAATCACACACTTGGAAATTTTGAGGTAGCAAGATTTTCCTCATAAAACAAGGTGTATCCTACTTAAAGCAAACTTATTTTGCTAAAAACAAGAATTTTAGGAAACTCAAGAGTTGCTTCCTGGTCACTTCCAACTTCAGAGGTTTACAATTCAACCAATGAGAGTTGGAATTCATTTTCTGGAATGTACCCACCCTGGATCCAACTCAGAAGTTTCACCCTACTGTTTGATATTTTTCTTGGTAGATTTTCTGGTTATCTGGAGGGGGGGAGTCTTATGACTATGCAGGCACTATTGTTTGTAATGGTTGATTGATTGATTGATTGATCAATTGACTGATTGATAGATTAGTTGCATTTATATCCTATGTTTATATCCTATGTATGACACAATGTCCTCTCCACCCCCACTCAAAAATTATCCTTTTAACATAGTCCTGAACTTTAACCATTACACACTCTTGCTTTTTATTTTATAACATTCTGCTTTCCAGTATATTTTGATATCTGCCCTTTCCAGTCAGCTAATATTGCAATCTACAGGTATGTGAATGTACGTGTATGTGTGTATTGTATTTGTAAATCTTGAAGTGAATAAATACTGAAGTAAAATAGTTTTTGCAATATTTTGCTTGTTACATTGTAAATAAGGATTCAATAATTTGCTTGTTCTTCTCCTCCTTCTCCTTCTCCTTCTCCTTCTCCTTCTCCTTCTCCTTCTCATTATTATTATTATTATTATTATTATTATTATTATTATTATTATTATTATTATTATTATTATTATTATTATTATTATTATTATTATTATTATGTGTAGGTCACACTTTAAACTGCCAAAATAAAGCCACTTTTTGGTGAATTCTCTTTTGGCATGATTTATTCCTCCATCTTCTATCCTACTCCATCACACACCCATGATGGTTGCTCCATTTCCCCCTAAAAACTCATTCATTACTCACAAATGATTAAAAAGAGAAAGTCTGTCTCCTCTTCCCCCTCAAAAATAAAATTCTAGACAGTGCCACACGTGACTCTTTAAGTCTCTACTAACACGTGTGCATAAAAGGCAGTTTTAAATGCATCTGTGTGTGTGTCCCCCCCCCTTAAATTATATGATCATAAAGGAAGTTTAATTTGAAATCCCATTTCATCCAGCAAGCTTTGGCAGAGGGAAGTCTAACATGATAAGCCACAGACAAGGAGCCTGTGGCATTCCTGTGCTTCTCTCACTGGCCCTATTTACTACTGCTGCCAAAACAGGAGTGCCAAGATCAACAGTGCTGCTGCCAGCAGCCATCCAAAATGAAGAGAAATAATAATTATATAGACCTGAAGCTCCAATGCAGTCCCTTCTCCACCGGTCCTTGAAGCCTCCCATTCCAACAGGTTCATTCTGTCCAAAGGACCTTTCAACCTTCTACCTGCTATTCCTCCCACCCATGGATGTTATAAACACAGGGAATGGTTTTAATTTCAGTCTTTTCTCTCTGTATAGGGACCTCCCTTTAGCTAATATGAACAGCCACCGGATACCTACCTTAATAGCTGTATTCTCTTTTTCCAGTGACCGGGGGGGGGGGGGTTTACACAAAAAGAGCCTCCTTGAAGATTGTGGCATTTTTTAACCACAACCCAGCGTTTGCGTACCCTGATAAAAGCAACCTTGTATTGCCAGCTAATCTTTCCCACACTAGGTCAGGCGAAAGGAACTGCAGAATGAACTCTCCAAAAAGTGCCTTTATTTTGGCTGTTTCATGTCTGGCCTAGACAAGAACAAAGAAGAAGAAGTGACCGTCAGGATCAGAGGCCAAATCTTTTCCTTTATTCTCATATTTTTTTCCCAGGCTTTCTCAACCTTGGCCCTCCAGCTGTTCTTGAACTTCAATTCCCAGAAGCCGCAATCAGCAGGAGCACTGATTTGGGCTTCTGTGAATTGAAGTCCAAGAACAGCTGGAGGGCCAAGGTTGAGGAAAGCTGTTCTTTTCTATCTGCTGATGAAATTGACAGGGGAGAAAAGAGCTATTTGTAAGCGTTTCCCCTCCCTTCCTTTAAATACTGTTTTTGAAGCTCTCAGCCTTATTCTGGAACCTCCATTTATTCAGTAGACAGAAGATGAACCAGCGCCCTAAAAACCAGCAGTTGCAATGAGTCACCTTTTTAAATAGGTTATGAATACAGACACCACAGACACAATTCTAGAGCATCAATGACACCTATGGATGGTTGACCAAACTGTAGGTTTTATCTGTGTACATTTAATAAGTACCAATGAGAGTGCATTTGCCTCCCTCCCACCACCCCCATGGACACCCATGGCTACAGGAGCATCATTCCCAAATAATACTATATACAGTAGTGCCAATTTTTCTAAATTAGAAGAGGACTTCCTGATACATCTGGCTTTATTTTGGTGGCCAGTACAGTCCTGAGGGAGATTATTGACTGAAACTGCCTATCTGTGTTTAAAGGTATGCTTATGTGTATTAATCTGCCAAGTAAGTACTGTAGAGCTATTTGTGGACCCTGACTTGAGGACCCAAACTGCCACTTGCACCCAAATTAGGACTACTTTATTTCAAAACTTGGGTGGGCGGGGCCAGCCAGAATTTCTGCTACCGGTTCTGGCAAACTGGTGCGAACCTGCTGAATCTCACCACTGGTTGCTAGCAAAAGTACACTTTCACAAGATGGTTCTTGCTGGGGATGCAACATTTTTATTTCTTTGATTTCTCACCCCCAGAATTCTCCTGGACTCTCTCAGCAAAATACTAGAGTGAGAAGGGGGAAAATACAGAACGTGCAAAAGAGACGTATCCATATCTTTGGATAGGCTACGTTCAATGTACTTCTGCTTCAAAGAGGAAGGAAATGGCCCCAGTGTTCACTGAGAGCCTATTGCTTCCTGGAAGTCACAGCAATGTTCCATGAGAAATGCACATCTCAATACTACCCATTAGGATCTATAGACAGGGCATCTCATGGCATTACAGTATATCAATGTAACGCAAAACTTATTTTAGTTAGGGATGCAGCAGTCATTTCTCTTCATACCAGGGGTGTGTGGCTACACTAAAAGGGTGCTGGACAGGGAGGGAGGGGTGGTGCCTATGGGGGTGCTGCATGATGTCATGGATTGTAGCCACCAGGTGACATACTTCTGCCCACTTCTGGAGGGCGCCAGTCACTGGGGTGCACCAGGACTTGCCCCTGTGTCCCAAATGGCCAGCATGGGCCTGCTTAATACCTATATCTTCCCAAAGCTGAGACTATATGGTCAAAGACTGCAACATTTGCTCTGCTTATAAGATGGGTGAATTTGAAGTAATTTTATTGACCACATGATGCAAAGACAGGTTCAAATCAGTCCAGCCCTTTTTCTCTCCCAAAGTAGCTTTCTTCCTCTGCCAATGAGGGACTTCTACCTTTTCAATGTAAACAGGCTTTCCCCCATGAATTGTGGTACATTTTTGTAAAGGTGGGTGGATGTGTCTGTAGGTGGTGTTTCAGGGAGTTGGGGAATGGTTTTCAGGACCAGGGGAACACATCCTGGCATTCTTTCCTCTCCTTCGATCATCCTCTGATTTTTATTACTTTTAAGTGTCTTACATATATCAGATTAGCGCTAGATCACCAAACTACTTTATCACTGGATCATCATGATTATCTCCCAGATTTATGCCCTCACAAAGGGAATAGCAGAGTAGGGACCAGAGGAAGAAAGGAAGCTTTTGAGCTGGAATGTAAATCACATTATATACACTATGAACAGTGAATTCCTGAATCAATCTGCAGTCCCTGTGTGAGCACTGACTGCTACTTCAAATGTAATACAGGCTGTGAATCAAATCAGAGAGATTCAGCTTTCCAAAGTAGTCTCAGTTCAAGATATGTTTTTCCCCAACTTTTTTTTACTGTACATCTGTATGCTACCATTGCACACAGTTGCTATTCACAGTTGCTTTAAAAAATTAACCACCTATCCAAAAGTGAAATGATTCTCTGTACAAAAGTTATTTAGTTACCATCATCAAACCTAACACAAGAACTACTGTAGGTTTTTTTATAAATTAAAGATGTGCTATTGTTTTTCAAGTGGCAATGCAAACGAGTGAGAAGAAAGAAGTAAAGGTGTCCAGTTTCTCAAGAAATATCCAGCAGAATTCTGGAAGACTTGGGGGTGGAGGTGGGGAATCATTCACACAATTAATTATGACCAGTGGTGGGATTCAAATTTTTTTTACTACCTACTCTGTGGGTGTGGTATGGTGGGAGTGGCCAGGGTGAAAGCCCTGCATTACGCCCAAATTAGGGCTACTTTATTACTAAACTTGGTGGGTGGTGCCAGCCAGAATTTCTGCTACTGGTTCTGGTGAACTGGTGCAAACCTGCTGAATCCCACCACTGATTATGACCCAATGTAAGATGAAGCACAGCAAAAACAACAAAGGAGCACAGAGAGCTGAACAAGATTTTTCAGGCTGAATTAACTCAGGATTAGTAATAAGTTCATCTAATTATTTTAAATTCATGTCAGATGCACTACCAGCATATATTAACATATAAAGCTAAAATTAACACATCTAAAAATAAAATAGAATTAAAAAGGGCTAGATGGCATTTCCCCAATATTGGGCCACATCAACAGCATTTCCTCTTGAACGTGAGGTCCTCCTCAGTGCACGTTGAGGGGCATTGTGTGCATTGTATCATATGGGAAATAGTTTGTACTACTCTGCATTCACACAGGTTGTCATATACAGGAAAACCCAGCTACGTAATCTACTTTTTGTATTGGACTTGGTTTTAGGCATCCTGTGACCAATCTTGCTGTTTCATTTAGGACTACATTCATCTGCCCTGCACGCTTTATTCTGCACCACATTGGACTAGCATACTCTCCTACAGAGTAACATAAAGCTAGCGCATAAATTCTTAATCTGTGTGGTTGGGCATCCCAACTTGTGCCTGTTATTTTCCTCAGAATATTGTTTCTGGCAAAAGCCTTCTGTTTGGTTTTAAGGCAGTTGATCTTAAAAGTGAGAGTTCGATCCAAGGTAACTCCCATGTATTTGGGGGTGACGCAATGTTCAAGCCTGGTGCCATTTCAAGTAACCTGCTGGCTTCATGATGCCTCATGGTTTTTCAAATGAAAATTACAGAGTTGAGTTTTAGGTAGTTTGCCTTCTAGTGGGATAAACCATGTGACCAGCCCGCTCAACCATGTGACCAGCCCACGGCCCCAAAAGTTCAGCCACCCCTGATTTAGACAGTGAGAAAAGAACTGGTATCTTTGATGCAAAGAAAGTTGAACAAATGCTACACATGAATGAGCCATAAATCTTTGAGACTTGTTCTTTCCCAATGTTTTAACTAAGTTCAGATTTCCTTGGTGTAGACTTGCCAGCATTTTTTTTAAAAAAGGTACAGGCTTTCCTGAAAATCACATTCTTTTCTCTGCCATGGAAAATCTGCCTCTTACTATCAAAGCAAATAGGGATTTCATGCTCATACTCAAGACTGAGGGATACTATACTCTGCATTTGCTCAGAACACATGCACTCTCTCTAAATTATTACCCTTCCTGTCTCCAGAGTTGAGATCTGGAATAAAAACAGATTTAACTACATGGTATGTAACCTGTTCTTTGGTGTGTTTTGGGGACAGGTTGGTCCGATCACATGCAGATGTGCTCTGTTCATGGATCGGGTCAATTAGTCCCAATCCGAGCCATTTTGAGACCCCGTTAGGGGTGTTCCTAAATTGCCGCACTTTATTGTAACCTGTTCCCAGCATATGTGCTTGCTGGGAAGGTAATAAAATGGAAGAAAGCAGGCAGAACCCCTGATTTTCTACAGCTCAGCTGCCGTCAATCATCTAGGAAGGGGCTGCTACAGTCATAACTCCGCCCAGCTACAGATGATCAGTGGCAGTGTGGTTGCAAAGATAGGAGAAGGAACATAAAAGTCATTTAGTGCTCTCCCCCCTCCCCCCAAGGGACCCAGGCAAACTCAACACCGATTGCATCAATAGGGCATGTTGACAATGAGTCTTTATTGCAAATATGTGTGTGCTTGCTCCCTCGCTTACATGTATGCATTATAAAAAGCCCTAGCTTTGGCTTTCTGAAAGGACATAATCCTCCATTTTCTGCTTCTGTTGGCAAGGCAACCTAAGTTTTTATAACCAGGGTAGCCAGGTGATTGTAAAAACTGCCAACTTGCTCACCGGTGAGACCATTAACTTCATTGCCAGCATCCCCTAGGCATTTTAGCAGTGCACCATTAATTTCTACAATACGGGATACAAGCTGCAGGGCTTGCCATCCCATAAAAAGGGTAGTAAAGGAAACACCCCAGAGTATATTGTAAACCACACCACATTTGTGGTGTGTGCTTCAGCTCTTGCTCACTCGCTCTCACTCTGTCTTCTTTATTTTTTACTTTTCTCCTTTTTTTGTGGCCATAGCGCTGAAAGACACTCATTAGCACATGCCTAGGGAAAATGCAGACCTGTACTGGGAGAGTGGCTAGAGGAACTGGGGAGGTTATTTTTCACTCAAGTAACATCAGTGTGCCTCTTACTTGCCTTTGCCTAGATCTCAGGAGTGGGAAGCAGTAGCACTGAGTTCTTTTCACTAGACAGGAATCAATCCAAAGCAATCTGGGTTGCCTTTCCACTCTCAAGAAAGCAGGCATCGAAAGAGAATGGCTGCCTAGCTTTCCTGCTTCTCAGTTTTCCACACATAAAACACTTCTCCTTAAGCTAAGCAACATCAAAGGTGAACTCCAATATTCTGGAAGATTCCTTTGTCAAGGCCTAGGACAGTGATGGCGAACCTTGGCACTCCAGCTGTTCTTGGACTTCAATTCCCAGAAGCCCTGATCAGTAGGAGTGCTGACTTGGGCTTCTGGGAATTGAACTCCAGGAACACCTGGAGTGCCAAGGTTCACCATCACAGCCCTAGAAGGACTTTATACTTAGACAAAGCAACTTTGAGGAACAGCCTAGGAGAGGACTTACAGTTTTCCACTGTGGCAGTCTCCCATGAAACTCCCTGTATAGTCCCAGTGGTATGGCTGGCAAAGAGGGATGAGTGAGACAGCCAGTATGGGATTCAAGGAGAGAGACCTAGAGGAAAAGTACTGTATATACTCGAATATAGGTCTAGTTTTTTAGCCCCCAAAACGAGGTCTAAAAATGGAACTCGACTTATACTTGGGTCAACATAAACATTCAAAAAAATAACCACACAAATGTCTAAATTAATTAATTTTACTGTATTTTCATGTGCAGTAGAACCTCACATAACAAAAAAACTCCATTCTATGGAGCTCTTCACTATGCGGGTTTTTCCGATATGCAAAGCTAATGGGAGATGCCCCAGATAACGAACAAAAAATGTTTGTTATCCGAAATTCCCATTGACCCGGTATACCTTGGTTACCAAAACCCCCCGCATAACAAAAAAAAAAATTGTTATGCGGTGTATCGCCATTGCATAACAAACACTTCGTTATGCGATTTTTTCGTTATACGAAGTGTTCGTTATGCGAGGTATTACTGTATTTTAATTACTGAAACTCACTAGCAGCAGCTGTATTTTCCACCCCGACTTATACTCGGGTCAATCTATTTTGCTAGTTTTAGAGGTCCAAATTAGATACCTCGACTTATATTCAGGATGACTAATAGTCGAGTATATACAGTAGTAGAAAAGTGGCATTCAACTCTTTCCAAATACTGATTGCCCTCTTCTGATGCTGTTTTTCCCCTAAATATAGGTTTTTGGTGTCGGCAAAGTGCACATCTTCTGTTCCTCACTCAGGGGTAAGCAGTTACCTTAAATTCAATTTCTAATTCCAGTTGGAACAGAGCTATTGCACCAATCACTGAGTGTTGAGTTGACTTTTGTGTCAGTCTCACTACTACTCTAGAGGTGATATCCAGTTAGATTCAGGCCAGAACTGGCAGTTTGAGAACTCTTTTTATTTTGCAGGTTTACATATTGCATACCTCCCCTATCTATAGCAGGACTGAGCATACGGGAGAGGTAAATTATACCTTCTCATCCATTTGGTTTTAAGGATATAATGACCTGTTGTTAATTTTGCATCAGAGCCCATGTTCCCTATATGTTAACACAATTCATGCAGGATACATTGTTACCTAATTACTTTGTACTCTTCTCCCATCTTAAGGAGAAGATGATTATACAAACAATCCCAGGTTGTTTTTATTTCTGAAAGGTAGAATTGACTGTTTCCTACAGAAAAATGCAGGAAATGAAGAAAGATCCAAAAGAACAGCCCTAAGGAGAAGTAACATGTATAGAAAACAACAGCAATAATAGTGAGCTGTCTAGTCAAGGCTTATGAATTATGGTGACCTTTTCCAAGGCTTTCTAGTTAGAGACTATTCCAAAGTAGTTTACCATCCCGAGCATGTGCAACTTGTCCATACAAGCTGGTTCTTCTCCCAGGAGGCACAGCTACTGAGTTAATTATCATGCCATCTATTAGGTCAGAAATTGAATCCTCTGAGACCAATAGGGTTTATCTCAAATAAATTGACACAAGGCTTATGGTGGTTCGTGATCTAAAACACTGAAAGAATTGTGTGTTAATACTTAAACTAGCCTCTTCCAAAGTAGCCTTTCTATGTTGGGATACATTTTCTCATTCAAGATGGGTCACTAATGGGAGTCTACCACATTAGTGTTGTGCTGGTGACATTGGAAAGGCTGTTTCACCATGGATCACGAATAGGTTTGCTCATGGAGCTGGAAAGGGGCCCTTGAGTCCAACCACCTGCTCAATGCAGGAATCCAAAGCAAAGCATATCTGACAGACGGCTGTCCAATTTCTCTTACATGCTTCAAGCATTGGAGGTAATTGTACTGCTCTGCTAAGAATTTTTTTCTGATGTTCTGCTCAAAACTGGCTTCTTGAAACTTGAGCCCATTATTTCATGGGATGATCAAGAATAGATCCTACCCCTTCTATATAATAAGCTTAAAATTACAGTACAGTACTTGAAAAATGCATTCATAACTTCACTGAGTGTCCTTTTCTCAATGATAAACATGACCTGTCCCATCCCCACCCCACATTTTTTCAGCTTGGTTTCCAGTCCCCTGGTCATCCTTGTTGCCCTCCTCTGAACTTTTTCTTTTTTAAAGTGTGGTGTCCAGAATTGGACACAGTACTCAAGGTGAGGCCTAACCAGTGATGATTAGAGGACTAGAACTTAATGGAATTTGGAGACTATACATCTGTTAAGACAGCCTAAATATTCTTCTTCTTCTTCTTCTTCTTCTTCTTCTTCTTCTTCTTCTTCTTCTTCTTCTTCTTCTTCTTCTTCTTCTTCTTCTTCTTCTTCTTGCAGTCACATCACTCATGTTCAGCTCATGTTCACTCATGTTCAGCTACAATAATTCCAAGATCCTTCTTGTAATTGTGTATTTGATTTTTGAAATAAGGGTTTTCCTTATTTAAAAGCATAAATGCTAGAATGCCTAAATTTTATTCTGCTGTTTTCAGCCCAGTGCTCAAACCTATCAAGAGTTTTTTTAAAAAATTGTCTTCCACCCTCATTTAAGTCATTTTTAAAATACATTTTATTCTACAATAACAAATTACAAATATAAACAAACATATTCAACCAATATAATAAAAACCACCTACAAGAATAAAAAAATACCCTTGCTCGAAAGCCGGTCATATCTGACTCTACGGTTCAGTGCTCATCTCAGTTTTAAAGCCAAAGAGCCAGTGCTGTCTGCTTCTGCAGACATTTCCATACTCAAGTGGCAGGCATGACTAGACACCGGAGCACACAGAATGCTGCTTACCTTCCCAGTGAAGTGGTCCCTATTTATCTACTTGCAATGTCTTCCTTTCAAACTGCTAGGTTGGCAGGAGCTAAGACAAAGATTCCCATCTCCTGACCTTCCACCTCCCAGTCAGCATCTTAGCCACTTATTACAGGTGAGATAAGATGACCGGAATCCTGCTGGTGGAGCTGCAGGGTCATCAGCCACAGATGTTAAATCTTTAATTTAGCGCTTCCTACCTTACTTCAGACTGCAGTGGCTCAAGTGGCTAAGATGCTGACTGGAAGGTGAGAGGTCAGCAGTTTGGTGGGAAGGCAAACAGTGATTTGCTGAAGTCTAGATGTATTATGTCTACAGTATTCCCACCATCTACAGAGAGGTTACCTGATCAAAAATGAGACAAGATTGTTCTGGTAGGATTTATCTTTGAAAAGTCTGTGATGGCTTCTGTTTATTGTTGTTGTTTTCAAGGTGCTTGCAGAGTGACTGATTTATAATTTGCTCCAGAATTTTCTCTGGGACTGATGGTAGCAATGATGTTAGCTGTCCTTCAAACATCCAACACTTCAACCATCCTCCATGATTTCAAGAAAACAATACAGTGGTCCTGAGAGATCTGAACTTGTTCAGACAAGGTATTCCTTGATTATTTGTTCATCAGTCTCAAGCTACAATCCTGCACCCTCCATTTGTACTTCACATTTCCCTCAGGGATGATAGACTGCCTTTTGGGAGAACACCAAACCAAAGGAGGAATCAAGCACTTCTGCTTTTTTGTGTATGATCTGTTATTATTTCTTCATCCCCTACAGTGAATCTAAGACAATGTAGGTAAAATGGCCTCCAGCTGACTGATCTTTTCCTCCTGGTTATTAGCTGATCTTCCCTGCTCATGTGTTCCAAGGAGTAAGTTTAATCATAAGTATGGTATGGCTTTCTTTTCTATAATGCTGCTCAGTGGTGAAGAACATGAGGATTGTGAGCTCTACTTTAGGCAAGCGATGAGGGTCATGTAGCTCTCTGGATGTCATTAGACTGTAACACCTGTAAAAACCCTTGTCATTAGCTATGCCAGCTAGGAGCTGTGGTCCAAAAACATCTAGATTGGCCACACATCCCCCAACCATGCTTTGGGTAGGAGCAAGATTGCCTCCAGTGTGAGATGCTGTAAGAGCCAGCAAAGTCCTGCAAAGGCTTTGAGAGCTGTAGGTGCCCTACCTATTGCTCCAATGGCCTGCTGGCAGATACAACGCCATTGCCAATGCTGATATGGGGTTGTTCAAATACCACGTGACCATTTTAAAGGGGAGGGAGTTGACCAAAAGTCATGGAAAGTCATGGGGGGAGGGGGTTCAGCATGAAGTCATGTGACTCCAAAATTATCATTGTTTTTTGCATCCATCTGGCCATAGATCTATCTTCAAACCACATGAATTGGGGGGTCAGTCAAAGGTCACAGAAAGTCACAGAGGAGAGGGGTAAAAAGTGGCCTATTTTAGGTCACGTGGTATTTGAAAGAACCCTATAAGTTTCCACTTCTCATCCAGTTAGTTTCTGTACAGGACTAGGCATGGAGGGTGCCATTTGATCTGGGATTGGGATTCTGTGATGGGTCAAAATGGTACCACTGACTCGTCTGACTCATAAAGGACTACTTAATAGGACTGCACTGCTTTGAGAATGTTGCATGGTTACTGATGGTCCTGCACTGCAATGCATGCAGTTCCATAGCCTTGAGACACCATACATTTCACAACCTAGTCACATAGAAAGCTTACAATGCTGGGTAGACTGGGCTGGAAGCAGGCCTCATTGGCTCAGCTTCTGCCTAAACCCAAGCCAAATTTGGGCAGAGGAACCTGTATTGGGGGGGGGGGGTATGCATACAGATAGACCCCCAACCCTACCGTGAGGAGATGGGAATGAGAGCAGTGGCTGTCTTTTTCCATGGGCTGGGGGACCAGGATGTTTAACTCCTCTTCCTGAACCTCTGTAGGCAGCCGCTCTGTTCCAGATGGCTCAGCTTGCATCCTGCAAGATTAAGGGGAAAGAGCTGTACAAAAGGCCAGAGGAAAGGAGGTGGTGGTGGGGAGATGAGAGAGGACTGGGGAGCTTCCAACTCATTTAACCAAAAGCCTCTGCAAAATGTTTCCCCAGTCAGGGACACGACCCCTCCAACCCTCTGTCCTTCATTCCTGCCATAAATCCGTCCCATTTATGGGCCTCTGTCTGGCCAGGCTGCCAGGGATAGAGTTCATACCCCCTTGGGAAGTGACTGGGCAGCCAGCAGGGGAGGGAGAACCTGACAAAGCTCAGGGGCCAGGCTGGGGCAAAAGGGGTTGGGGGGGATTAGTGGGAGAATGAAGCTGCCCTGGCCAAAGAGGAACAATCTTCATAATTGAGGTGAGGGTGGGAGCCCAGACAAAAGAATGTATTAATAAAGTTAGATCCAATACCAGTCCACTTGCCCAATAAAGACCTGGGGGGGGGGGGCGCAGCTGGTATTTGACTAGCCAAATAGCTTCTTACAGGGATATCCTTGTGGAATATTTCAATGAAGAAATAGTCCACAACTTGCCATAGCTTGCCTTCCAATAGCGAAATCCGTACTCCTACTTCACTGTCACTGTCTTCCTTCCTTTTGGTGAAAATATTAAAGGAGATGAAGCAGGCTGGGGATCTATTAAATCAAGATTACTTACAGTGCAAAGATTTCTCATATAGACATGCATACAAGTATTCTGTTCCAAAAGCAGCAGTGGGTGATCTTGATCTTTAGGTCTCTGGAAAGTCTGGTCAGGAGGAACTACGCAGAAAGAAGGGGGGAAAGGCAAAACGAGGTGGGGGTAATCACTCTGAGAAAGGAACCGATTTTGTTCAGACTGGCACTTAACCAAGCAATGCTCACATCTTTGAGTGTGAACTCAGTTCACAGCAAGAACTCCCATCTAAGGAAATGCAGAATTTTTTCCAGATTTTAATGATCACTTCAGCAGAATCCTGTCATCTTCTAGTCTAGACCCGTGATGGTGAACCTTGGCACTCCAGATGTTCTTGGACTTCAATTCCCAGAAGCCCCCATGAATCTACATGAATGGGTTTACTGCAATTCATCTGGCCCACACCACCCACGTCGCTCCTGGAGGCTTCTGGAAATTGAAGTCCAAGAACATCTGGAGTGCCAAGGTACACCATCACGGGTCTAGACTGTAAAGCAGGGCCCGACTGCATGGCCTGTGTTTTGGCATGGTCACAGATAGGTCTATGCCTCTGGAGAAGTGGGGTTCACCACACACTACTACTAGGGTTGAATAAAAAGAGATGGGGAAAGATCATGAGATATCAGGAGCTGAGAACTGAATTATAGTTTTTCTGGGAGAAAGGAACAACAGATACCAATAGTGATAGGAGCACTAGGAGCCATCCCAAAAGAGACCATACAAATCTGCAATTGGCATAGATTAAGATGACGATAGAACAGTTGCAGAGAGTAGAACTGTTAGGTACCAGCCACATTATCAGACAATACCTCTCTTAGGTAAAGGCTAGGACCCAAGCAGTGGGGGTTCCAAAACCCCAGTCTGCTGATCATCTACTAGATCTATCATCATAATAGTCTTCATTGTCCGTCATGTGCTGCCAAGTCAATTCTGACTTATGGCTACCCTTTCAAGGTAAGGAAGATGCAGAAGTGGTTTATCCTTCCCTTTTTCTGAGGACACCCTGAGGCTGTGCAGCTTGCCCAAAGTCACACAGTCTGACTGGTCTCCCAGGTGGCACTATGGGGAAATGAACTTCCAACCTCTAGCTCCATAGCTAGATACCTAAACCCTTGAGCTATCCAGCTGACCTTCATCACACAAAAACATATGCCAAAGAAAACTTCTCGGTAGTTAAGGAGTCACACAAGATTCCATTAGTTGGACTCTGGACTAATGTGACTTCCCCTCTGGAAATGTTTGGTTGTGTTGATGGAAGATGAGGGAAGTTGGATTCTGATCATAGTCGGAAAGCTGGATGTTATACGCTTCTATTTTAAAGTATTCTTCGGCAATATAGTCAATGCTGCAAGATTATAGGAGCTACAGTTCAAGAATGTCTGGAAGACTACATTTTCTCTATCCATGATTTAAAGCAGTGACAAGGGCAGCGCAGGCTGGATGAATTGGCATCAGGGGCCAGATCTGGCCCATAGGCCGTGGTTTGGGCACCCTTTGTTTAAGCAGAGAAAATGGAAGCCTAAAATCTATCTCATCCTGTTGCAAAACATATCTGTTGCAAAACAAGTTGCAAGGCACATTTTACTTCTGCTTCTGGTGGGAGGAACCACATGACCGGCCCGCAGACTCACGCCACTAGCCCATGACCTGTAAAGTTTGGGCACCCCTGATTTAAAGAGACACACAACATTACTAGAAGGGAGGAGAAAGGGCTTTGCATTTTACTGTTCATGACACAGCTGTAATCCAATAGATTCCCCATATTTGATCTAATGGTGGTCTGATTTTTATTTTACTGAATATTTCTTTCTAGATTGACTTGTCCAAAAGAAATCTAAACAGCCATGCTTCTTTCTTCCTTTATTTTTTTCCACTGTTCTTTTCTCTTTCTTTTCCTCCCCCTCCCTTTTTTTTTTTTTTTTTTTTTTGCACTTAGGGTGGCCAATTTTGCAGCTTTTAATGACATCTTTGATAAGTAACAATTATCTGTTAAAGCACTTTGCTGGCATGGAGATAAATGGGATCACCTACTTATTGTTGCAGATGAATTGGCTATTAAAAGGCTTAGCTAAAAGGCTGGTTTCCAAGTTGCTCTGGTTGCATTCAGCGGAGAAAGAAATGGCGGATTTAAAAAAAAGAGTCTAAATGTTCTTGATATCTTGACTACATAGTTGCCTGCAACCCTGCACATTTCAGTCAATGCAATTAGTAGATTAATCAACACAGTGATTAGCTGACTAGATGGTGGAGCTCAATATTAATCTTGAAGGCAGTATTTTAATAATTTGTGCTGCCGGGATTTAAGTGCATGTACTTACTCTTAGAGACAGTTTTGTCTCTGCTGTGCATACTTACTGCAAAAAAGAATAGCAGAGGCAGTCAAAACAAGGGACACTGTTCCCAATAAAGAGGAGTTGCTCCTGCATATCAAATGTCCAGTGATCACTTTTCTTCAACATCTGGAAAATGGCACCAAGTAAAGAAGGTTTGGGTAAAACACAAAGGTATTTAAATGTAATCAATCTGTTACAAAACAGATTCTTCCCAAGTTACATAACAAGGAGTACCCCTGCTAACGTCCAACTTGTGTTGCCAGCTAATCTTTCTCACACTAGGCCAGGTGAAAGGAACTGAAGAATGAAGTCATCAAAAGGTGCCTTCATTTTGTCAATTTAAAGTCTGGCCTAGACATGAAAGAAGAACTGATGTAAGTTTAAGACACCCTGTCACAAAACACATTGTTTCATTAACAGGGATGTCAACTTGTTTCACATGTGTGGAGCAGCATACTTTGTTGCAGAGACACTCAGAACCAAAGCTGACACATTGTGGATGGTGAAATGTCCCATGTATAGTTTGTCAGTTTCCTAATGATATTGTTTCTCCTCCTAACTTTACCTTGATATTCGGGCAGTGGCACTTAAAAGAGAAGGACCTGTCAAGTGCTACAGATTATCCTGTTTTCTTCCCATGTGGAGTGCAGAGGGACATTATTGGCAAAAGATAGTGTAAGTCACATAAGCAGAAGAACAAGTAAAAGTACTATTGATGATGTGTGTGTTACATTGACTCACACAGTTTTCAAGCTGTGCTCCAACCAATTACCACCCCTTTCTCCTGAGGCCAAGTATAAATTGTTTCCATGTAGTCTCCCTCTTAACGTCTGAGGAACTGGACTTGCTACATGAAAAAAATATAGTATATTAGAGAGTAAAATATAGTATATTAAAGAGTAAACAAAAAAGACAAAAAAGTTGTGGCACCTTAAAGACTCGTAGTTTGTCTTTAAGGTGGCACAACATTTTTGAGTTTTGTTTTCACTTTTGTTTTGTTTCTTGTCTGATCTGCCTGCACAGACAAACAAAGCTACTGCTTCCAAAACTAGAGCTATTGAAAACAGGGATATTTTACTTGATCCTGTCTCACAGCAGCGTTCACTAACCAGGTAGCCGGCAAGCGTGCTCCAAAATGGGCACTCGGTTGGCAAAAGTGGGCTCACCCTCTTAGCCACTATGTTAGCCTTAGGCACATCAAAATTACTTTCATACTGAAAAGCATGACTCATAATGTATAGGCTCAATTTTATTGTCCTGTGGAGGAAATGCCACTGGAAACCATCATACTGGTCCCAATGGCAAAATGAGTGGAGGAGGAACTCTGATTACCAGCAGTAATGGAAGCGGGAGAGGCCATGCCAGATGGACTGGCTGTGAAGGTGCACTTTGTCCATATCCTCAAGGCCGTGGCAGTCTATTGCAGCCCCGGTGTTAAATCTTGCATGTCTCAGTTCATATGTACCACAGGAGATGGCTCTGAGATCATAGTGTGTGAGTCACTTCATGGCAAGGTGGGATCCACCTTAAACAAATTCACACCAGTGGCATTTTTCCTGATTGCTTTGGAGGGCGAAAGCAGCCCAGAAAGAGCTGGCCTCCCAGTGCACTAGGACAAGAAAAAAAACGTATACTCAAATTGAGTTGCAGCCGCCACCGATGACAGAAACATTTTCAAACCATTCTGTTTCTTCCTTCCAATTCCTCTCTTTCTATTGCAACACTGGATTTTGACTATTGATTCTTGAATCTGAATCTCAACAGAAGCACTTCCTTGTGGAAAGACATCTAGAGCACATTTCTTGTGTGTTAGCTAGCAGTGGAGGGAAATTAAAAGCAACTGTACAGAAAGACCAATAGATTGAATCTACATAAATGACAAATCATTTCTCTCCAAGGAAAATATAAGAAGTTCTTAAATCCTCTGCAACAGGTTTTTAACCAAATGTTTCAGACTATAGTTGCCAGCATTCCTGGTTATTGGTCACGCTGGTTGTGACTGAGGAGCTTGTTGTCCAAGACATCTGCAAGGTTAAGGAAGGTCAGGTTTCTGTTTGTTTGCTTGCTTGCTTGCTTGCTATCTAACAAATGACTACTTTGATGGTTTACAATACAGCCTACAATAAAATACATGCACAGAAAGCAAAGGCAAATTCAGTAGAAATTCATTAGAAAAGCACAATAAAATTGGTAAACTAGCACAAACAAGAATGCAAATGGCTGTAACAGACAGCTACAACTAAGGCTTTCGTTTTATCCCCAATGTCGGGGAGGACCCAGGCAAAAGGAATTTTCAACAAGCCAAACAAGAAACACAGATCCTGTTGAATCCTTGATTTAAATATGGATGGATCCAATACACACCCTCCACCCAGAATTGCTTGCAGTAGTACATCTATCTCTGGAATTCCACAGAGGACAAAAAAGCAGCTGAAGATGGTTTTTAGGTTAATTTGCTTTTTTAAAAAACCAGCTAGTATGGAAAAGGGTTAAGCATTTCTGGTCTTACCACTGCTTTGATGGAAAGTAAAGTGGAGTGGCATCAACCTCTCTGTTGTGAGACAAGATCCCACTTTGGGACAAACAATGTGTCTCAAACCAATTCCACCTGGAATTCCACCTGGATATTCTCTGGCTCAAGCCCCAGGGAAATGAATGAATGTCCAAATTGGATACAGTCCTATCAAAGTCCCAGAGTCTTCTGGGACAGAGTCCCGGTCAAAGCATCTCATCATTGAGCTAAATAATTCTCACATCAGAGGGTTTCACAAGAAAAATGCAATTACAATGGAGGTGGATCTAATTACTGTACTGGAAAGGTATGAATCCTTTCACCACCCCCACTCCACAAACCAGCAATGGTTTTGTAAGCAGGAGCGGAATTAAATTTTCCTCCCAAACATCAGACTTGAAAGACTTTCATTTGCTTTTTAACCCAGTGCCCAAGGTCCATCAACAAGAGGCAGATGGGAAACTGGAACCCAGGAAGGCATGCTTATGCTTCAAAATCAGTGAAAGTGTGACTCTGAGGATATGCTCAGTCCTGGAATGGGTGATCAGCACAAGCACCAACTATTTGTGTCCTTCTACACAGAAATTCAGTCTTCATTTTCTCTCTGAGAGTGCTTTCTTCAGCAACCTTATTTGGGGAATAGGAGATGATGTGATTTCTCATTTGTTACTATGGTATATCAGACAAGTGAGATTTGGGAAGCTTTGCAAATCTAACATAGATCGCTTTGGTGATCTTCTGTCCACAGCAGTCCAGAATGTGAACTACATGTGTTAGTTCACTTAATGATTTGTCCTACAGACACACATGCTGTTATACTTATGGCCAGTGGTGGGCATCAGCAGGTTCACACCAGTTTGCCAGAACCGGTAGCAGAAATTCTGGCTGGCCCCACCCATCCAAATTTTGAAATACAGTAGTCCTAATCTGGGTGCAACACAGGGCTTTCCCCCTGGCCACACCCACCACTTCATGCCCACAGTGTGGTAGTAAAAAAATTTTGGAGTCCACCACTGCTTATGCCAGCATGCAGCTACTCAGCTGTTGAGTTTAAATGGAAATGGGGATGTGGATTCTCACAAAATCCCCCACAGGACTTTCTTCTGCACATTTACAGGTCATGATATTCCCACCTGTGCAGTGACATTCAAGGCAGAGCATTGTGTGTGGCCCATTCCCACCTTTACCCTACAGTGGAGCAACAAAGCACCTTCATAGGCTAATGACACGCAGCACAAACAATTCGATAGGGCTTCAGAGATACATTTTTGTGTTGCTCGTGAGAATTATTAGACTGTACTGTTACAGTCTCACAGAAAACCAAAACCATAAGGTTTTGCAGTTGTTTCTGTCCTTTTCACAGTAGTGATCTCTGTCTTCATGATTTATTGCACACTAAAGCACTGACAATATATATTAAACTTAAGCAGTCCATCCCTTCCCAATGGTTTCCAGATAGACAAGAATAGACTGTGCGTGTGAGTGCATGCGTGCGTGCATGCGTGCGTGTGTGCAGGCTAGATCTGTCAACAAATCAAAGCTTCAATTAGTCCTGACTTTAACCAACAAAACTAATCAATTAGCTGTGTGTGCATGAGAATGAGAAAAAGAGAGAAGAAAGAACCAGATGGTCCACCTGGCACATTGTGCATGGTGGAGCAAGACTGATTATTAAATCAGTGTCTGAAGCACTGGCGTGTCCATCCATTAGTTAGACCAGGGGTGGCCAACCTACAACCCACAGGCCAGACCTAGCCCATGGCACAATTTCATGTGGCCCACACCACTGTCGCTACTGGAAATAGAAGTGGATGTGTTTACAACAGCCATAAAATGTGCCCACGTATGCATAAATGTAGCTACATGTGCCATAAATGCACCTGTGGCTGTCATAAACGCATTTACAACAGCTGTGGACACATTTTACAGCAGCATTTATGGAGGGAGGAACCACGGGACTGGCCCACTTAGGTGTCCAGAGGGCATGGTCTGGCCTGCAGCACAAAAAGATTGAGAACTCCTGATTTAGACTCTGAACCCCAAGCTATTTCCTCAGAAGAAGTTAGCAACTCCTGTATTAATTTCACATATACAGGTAGCTGGTGAACTGCACAGTCCATCCTGTGCTCACTCTATTTTTTACACCATCTCTGATGTTGCTTTGTTGTTGTCCTTTGGTATTGTATTGTTGCTTTCCTTTGCAGATTTTAAATATATATTCCAAATACCTGTAAAACTTGTTTAATGAGGCAGTGATGCTTTTATGATATCACTTTTAATATTTTGAGGGAAATGATTGCTTCTCTGGTCTTAGACTTGGGCTTTCTCTATTGACTTATAAAATGTTATCGGTTACAGATGGTGCTATGTAATATGCAGCTGTTCGGTCTTCCCAGCCAATGACTCTTTCTTCAACAATATTTCATTTTCTTTCCCCAATTCCATTCTTCTGCCCTCCCTCAACTTCCAGTAAGTCTTGGGTGGCCCTGGAGCAGGTCCCTTCTTCACTGGAAAATGAGCAGGAGATGTCCCTTCAGGACTCCCTCCACCCTAGATATTTTTGGTGATTTGGAATCCCCCAACAGAGCCCCAGACCTTCTTCTTTTTCAGTTCACTATTAGGAGGAACTATTCAGGGGCCATCCAGATATGGCATTTGTTCCACAGAATATAACTGACTGGTTCCTGGATGTTCTGGTTTTTCTTGATAACCAGACAATGTCCCTCTTCCCACCACCATCATGCTTGTAAGAATTGAACGAGCAGAAACTAAGCAGGGTGTTTGGGGATGGGGTGAGGTTGGCCAACTTCTTGGATACTTCTTTTAATTTTCTCAACACCCGCCTCTTTTTCATAAATTCCACACCTCAGTTACTTTTCTTATTCAATGACTAATCGCAGCAAGAACTCTGTCAAGGCCAGTTCCATGCCCAGATGAGAAAGAAGGAGGGTTGGGCATCAGGTTAGCACCCCAACCCTGTAAAACTTTATTGCTGAAGAAGCAATGACGAGCCTAGTTACCCAACAGGCTATAGCGGCAGAGACAGGCGCCGTGCAGCGCAAGACGAAGGAATGGCAACATGCAAGATGGCTTTAGGTTTAGAACTCAATCCAATGTTAGTCCTCCTCGGCTTTATGAAAAAAGTGTCCAATGTTTCTATTTGTCTTCTTAACAGTTGTGTTGCCATTAGTTGTGCTAATGAATATGGAGCTACGGAAACAAATATAAAAAGGCCAAAAAAGGAAGGGGGAGGAAGGGAATTCTGTACTGAGTGATGACATTGGCTCATGCAGACTCTTACTCCTGCTTCTCATTATTGTCTGCTGTCAGAGAGGGGGGCAAAGAAATATAGTGTATGATGATGTCATGTGACATGGTTTCATAACCATTCCAGTGACCAAGAAAGGTTGTTGGCTTTGCTAATCCTCACATCTTGGTTTGCTGTGGAGCAGGGGAAAAGACCAGCTCCCTGATCTCCTTCCTCAGGATGCAACTCTTTGGTCAAAACATGTGCAGCACATTTTACCGTAACCTTCAGTGATGCCCTGAATGGATATTATCAAATGTATATTTGACTTTCAGCCATAGCAATTACACATATACAGTCTCACAGTGCTTAGAGCACTCTCTGGGCAGCTCAGATGATTAGTATTTTTGCTTCCAACACGCAAGGTATTCATCTTCTTGACCTCGGAAGGATGGAAGGCTGAGCCAACCTGGGGCCTGACAGGATCAAACTTCCATCGTGAGCAGAGTTTTAATGGCCATATTGCAGCTTAAACATGAGAGTTGTATTTGTTTTTTACCGAAGCAAAAATTTTGTGGGATGTATTTTGGTATAGATCTAATCTTATGTGCCCTGGGATCTGACAGAAAGTGTCTCCACACTGAAATGTTTGAATGTGGTACACACACCCAGACTATGTGCTAGCCTGCAATCTAACTGTTATGTGTTGTTAGAACAAGCCCGGGATCCTTCTGTAGCCACATTACATATAAGACTGAATTGCAATGACCATCTAAGCAGAGGCAGATGAGAGACAAGGACCAACCAGTTTACAAAGTGGTGTGCTCAGAGCCTCAAGAGGAAAATCATAGGGCAGTGATAGTGAACCTTAGCACTCCAGATGTTTTTGAATTTCAATTCCCAGAAACCCTGATCAACAGGAGTGCTGACTTAGGCTTCTGGTAATTGAAGTCCAAGAAAACCTGGAGTGCAAAGCTTTGCCATCACTTCAGAGGTGGGCATCAGCAGGTTTGCCCCAGTTCACCAGAATCGGCAGCAGAAATTCTGCCTGGCCCCGCCCATCCAAGTTTTGAAATAAAGTAGTCCTAATTCGGGTGCAACGCAGGACTTTCCCCCTGGCCACACCCACCATACCATGCCCACAGTGGGGTAGTAAAATTTTTTGGACCTCACCACTGCATCACTGTCATAGGGAAACAATTAACACCTGTTTTTTCTGGAGTAACAATAGCATAGTTACCTACTGAGTAATAAAGAATAAAGTATCCTGGCTTTTGGAGATCCTAATACATAGGGAATGGGTGCCTATCCATGGCAGGACAACCATTGCAAGTTGACTGGGAAAATTCCAGGAGTTGTGGTTCCAAAAAGACACAAATACACAGCACTAATATGGAGCAACTCACATTGTCCTTTCCGTAATAAATACAGTTTTGTGGAATATCTTTTTCTCATATGGCCTGTGCTTATAGAGTTTCAGTCACACAGCTAAGGTTGAACAGATCTATGGATACTCTCCACCACTTAGATATATGTGGCTTGATTCTGAAGTCTGTGCTCATCATCACCATTGAACTGCAGAGCTGGAAGGAACCTTATGGATTACTGAGTCCAACCCCTGTCAAGAGGCACAGTGGGGAATTGAATTGTTCAGGACTGAGCGATTCATCAGTTCTATCATCCTTCTGTGTAAATGAATGGTATTTGAAATGACTTAACTTGAGCTGGATTATGTCCCTGCTACGTGGAATGATCAATCACAGTGCACAAAGCCTATCCATAATGTCTCCTAGCTAGGCAGCGTCACCTACTTTTTCACCCTATCCCTTGACATATCTCTCTTGTTTGTATATTTGACAAAATATTATGCATCCCTTCTTGTGATAACAATTCCATATTTCTGTTTAAGCAGTGTGCTTTCCATGCATGGTCCTTCCATCTGGGATTGGAAAACTGGTTGATGTCAGGGCCATTGAGACCAGACCAGTCATCAGTAGGAGCATAGCCTGGGGTCCCTGTCTCTTTAAAAGCAGCTCTGGAAAGGGAAGTGCTGATGTAAGAAGATTAAAGATTCATCCTGATGGGGATGGATGTTAATGGAAGCATTTCACTAAGTGGCTGATGCTGAGCTTGGCCCAGAGGGCAGCGACATGGTGTATCCGTCACCATAACAGCCTTGCCTGCCGGTTTGTAAATCAAGCCACTCTCCTGGCTACAGGCCTCCTACTAGATCAGAAATCACCTTCTGCACCTAAAAGAGGCACCATCTCTAGCATGCGTGATGGGAAAGGGGGGAAGAGAAATTGTCCTGCAATAGCAACACGCTACCCTCTATGCTTTCTCATTCTGCAGCTCAGTTGATTGCTCCATTGGTACGTGCACCATTGTCACTCTGTAGAAAACTGACAGGCTAATTGTTTCCCTGTGACAATTTGCAACCCCTTAGTTCTTTCTAAAAAGGGGACTGCAGTGGCTTAGTGGTTAAGACGCTGAACTCAATGACTGGAAAGTCAGCAGGTCAGCTGTTCAGGACCCGAGTGCTTCACGACAGAGTAAGGTCCCATCGTTTGTCCCAGTTCCTGCCAACCTAACAGTTTGAAAGCAAGAAATTTCAAGTAGATAAATCGGCAGTCTTTTAGTGTTTTAGGAATTTTAAGGGTTTTTATACGGAATTGTGGGGATTTTATGAATTTATATTGAATTGCTGCACGCTGCCCAGAGTCGCCCGTCGATTGGACGGCTATACAAGCCGCACCAAATAAATAAATAAAATACTGCTTTGGCAGGAAAGGTAATAGCGCTCTGTGCACTCCAGTGTGTAGTCATGCCTGCCACATGACCACGGAATCATCTGCAGACGCAGACACAGTGGTGGGCTCAAAAAAAAATTACTACCACACTGTGGGCATGGTATGGTGGGCATGGCCAGGGGGGAAGCCCTGTGTTACACCCAAATTAGGACTACAGTGGTACCTCACTTAAAGAGCACAATGTGTTCCATGGAATTGCTCTTTAAGCAAGTTTGCTCTTTAAAGCAAAACACCATTGTAAATGACCAACTGTGACTTCAGGGGGGGGGGGGATTGCGAACCCCTATTTACTTGTTAAGCGAGTTTTGGTTGGTTTTATTTGTTAAGTGAGGTGACCATTCAGAGAAAATTCTGCTCTTTAAGGGAGTTATTCTTTAAGTGAGGCACTCTTTATGCAAAGTTTTACTGTACTTTATTTCAAAACTTGGGTGGGCGGGATCAGCCGGAATTTCTGCTACCGGTTCTGACAAACTGGTGCAAACCTGCTGATGCCCACCAATGCGCAGACAGCACTGGCACTTTGGCTGTAAAAATGGAGATGAGTACCTCCTCCTAGGGTTGAATACAACTGGCTGGCTTTCGAGCAAGTCAGTCTTGCTTTATCTTTTCTTTCTAAAGTTTCTGAATGCTCTATTTTGGGCAAATTTTATTTGAAGGCTCCTCCATTAGAGGCATTTGTTTTGATACCTACTGTTATTTTCTACTTCCTTTTTTAAAACCAGTAATTTCTATAGGATGTCCTTACATATTCCTTCTCCCTTTGCCCCTTTGTCTCTCTGCTGAAACCTCCTAACCCCTCTTCCTGCACTGCTGTCATCACTGCTTCGGGATCCCCCTTTTCCTGTCTTCTTTCTCCATCTCTGCCCACAGTGGACATTTCTCACCTTCCAGATCCTTGCCCTGCCACCTACTCTTGAAATTTTGCCTCACATTGCCATTTCTGATACCACCTATTTTATCCTCCACACCCTCCTTCCCGCCCAGTGTTTTAGAAGTGTAAAGTCATGCACATCTTTGCATATTAGTGTTAGATTATTTCCTTAAAAGAATTTAGAAGGGGAGGGGCATGCAAATTTTGTACCAGAATTTTGGTTTTTGTGTTCAGTTTTAACTCACCAGTGACACCTTCCCTGAAGATAAGATTAACTAGTTTTTCTTCCTCATAAGCTTTTGTGTGTCTAAGCATATTTCTTTACATGAATGGACTGGTCCTGTCACTTCCAGTATGAATTGACACATCTAGATGGTGCTTATTAGGAATAAAACTAGTTAGCTTATACAGGCTACACAACTATTCCTAATAAAAATGGTTGCAATAGACCAGGGGTCGGCCAACTTGGCTCTCCAGGTGTTCTTGGACTTCAGTTCCCAGAAGCCCCTCAGTAGACCTGTTGATCAGGGCTTCTGAGAATTGAAGTCAAAGAACATCTGGAGAGCCAAGTTTGCTGACCCCTGCAATAGACTAACACAGCTACCTGCTACATTGCCTTATTCTCTGAAGTCTTTTAATAGTTTAGGCCATTTTGTAACTGGCAACAGGCCCAATTCAAGGTGTTTTCTTGCATGAGGGGAAGAAGAAAATGCTCTGTACATGCCATGTACAGAAATGAACCAGAAGAGCAACTGAATCTAAGATTGTAGAACAGGGGTTCCCAACCTTTTTGACCATGCACCTGACAGCTGAGTGTGCCTGACTACACCCCTGTAAACAGAACCAGACACATTTTATGGCTGATGTAAACGTGTCTGCTTCCACTTCTGGGCAGGGGTGTGCAGGGCACCATGGGTAGATGCTGGACAGGGAGTGGTGGGTGCACCTATTTGGAGATTGGGGTTGGGGGGGAATCCCATAAGTTGCTATTGGCACCCCAGGGTGCCAGAGATGAGGGTGGGTGAGACAAAGCCCGATTGCCCGATATACCAGCACGTGCTTCCGGGTGCAGTGGTGACAGCGGTGGGCCACATGAAATGGTGCTGCAGGCCATAGGTTGGGAAACCCTGGAGTAATAGATGTAGTTGTTCGATTTCCCTTTAACTACTAAGGGCTTTTCTTCTCTGGAATTCAGGAATTTTGAAGTTTGGTGCAATACTTAGCATTTTTTCCCCATGGAAACCACTAGAACTCTAAGACCCTCACCAAAGCATGAAACTAGGATGCCATAGGATGCAGCCATGACATAAAACTGTTGCTATGTAGTAGAGGAAAATTCTTGTTTCAACAAACAAGGATAGAAATGTGATCCAGTAGCGTGGGGGGGGGAGCACCCCGGGTGGCACTTTTTGGGTGTTCTTGAACTACAATTCCCAGAAGCCCTAGTGGCAGTGGGCACCAGCGTCCTTGGCCTCACCCAGGGGATGGCAAATTTGGCTTATGCCCCTGGCGGCTGAATCTTACTGGTGTGATAACAATACAACAGTACATCAAATACAAACAAATAGTTATCCTTTTGTAACTTTTTTGTATTGTTATTCTTTTGTCAGAAAATTATAAATAATTTTTTTAAAAAAAAATCTTACTGGTGTGATCCTTACACAATACAAATGTAAGAGGAAAGCGATACCTTTGTTGGATCACTAAAAAAAAGGCAAATGTGATTTAAGCTTTAATGATTCAAGTCCACCTCTTTAGGCATGCACCAATTTCTTGTACAGTAAAACAATCAATTAGAGTCCCAAAAAAATATGGCAAAGGTATAGAAAAGGGCAACCCAAAGAACCTTCCATCAGGAAACTGGAGTTAAATTTTAGGTTACTCACTAGGTGACTCTGTGGCCACCACTTTTGCCATCAAAATTCAGAAGCAGCTGACGTGGTTCTCTGTGTTGCGTGATGGGATCACTGAGTCCTTGGAGACCACACGGAAGAGGGTCTTTTCCCTTCTAGAAGAAACAAAGACCTGTTCTGGTCTTCTCTTTAAATGCCATTGGGGGGGGGGAGACTCCAGAAAGAAGCACAGGGGGCACTATAGTTTAGGGTAGGGGTTTTCAACTTTTTTAAGCCGGAGACTGGGTCACACTTCCTCAGACAGCTTCGGGGGCCGGGGGGCCATTTTGCCCTTCCTCCACCACATGACACTTCCACATGAAATGATGCCATGGGCCTCATCCAGCCCACAGGCCGCAGCTTGAGAAACTCTTGTTTAGGGTGTTGGACTACGGAGACCCAAGTTGAAATCCTTGTTCAGCAACAAAGCCCACTGGTTTAGTTACTCCCTGACATCCTAAATCACAGCACAGCTTTGTCATTGTGAAAGGAAGATGAGGCAAGATGCCTGTGTGAGTTCTTTTCCTTCATAGGACAGGTTAGACAGGAATGTTAAAAACAGCAACCTAAATTATTTGTGTCCAATCTCCTTTGCCAGCTTGTAACTGGAGCTCTTTCCCCTCAGAAAAGTTATCTTTTTGGTGTACTCTGAGATTCTCCCAGGTCCCAGTCATAAAATTACTAGCTATAGCTGTGAAGTACATACAGTACTGCCTTCTGCATCAATCCACGCAGTTATTTCTCACAAGGAGAAAATGTCACACAACATTTGAAGCACAGCAGAGGCAGATTTTGGAAATAATTTGCTAAAGATTAAATTATTACACCAACAATAACACCACCCATATTGGTTAACCATTTTAACAGTTTTGAAAGTAATTGCTGAAGTAGTAATTTGATGTTTCATGGCATCTTAAACTACTATTTTGGGTACTTTAATTAGGAGGCTGCTTACATTTTGTGACCATTTTCATTCGTTTTCACGGATTGTTTAACATGGGAAATAACATGTCACTAATGTGTTGTTAACAATTAATGTAACAGTTAAGTTTCAAAAACTTTCACAAAAACAATTAACGTTAATGAATTAAATTCTTAATTAATAATAATTAATTAGATTTAATGTTTCCAAGCCAACTGGCTTGCATTGTTTGCCCAGCTTTAAACTCAACAGTGCTGAGAGGTATGGATCTATGTTTTTGCTCCGCTATAAAGGTTTTTGGCACCCCATCTGTTCTCCCTCTAAAGGTAAATTGCACACTGTAATCATGTCACCTCTGTTGACAAGCTGAAAGGATTGCAGTCCTGAGGCCCCATTGCTGTATGGCTTTTTCCAAGCTCTCAAATCATCCCTTGAACGTCTCCCTACGTGCACTTCTGATTTTTCCGACATCCGTTTCAGAGAACGTATGAGTGCCAAAGCTTGATACGGCAGCCAACAATGTTTCAGCAATGCTATCATATTTTCCAGTGTTTTCTTACCACCCGGCTATAAATCCATCCAAGATTCACATATTAAGCCCCACAAAGGAAAGGGGAACTTGGGGTCAGAGGTTTTAAGTCTCAAAATTGTGGGCATCCTTCCCTCAGCTCTCTTGCTGTATCTAAGGAGCCTAGGGGCCTCACCAGATGATGGAGGGAAATCGACAAATTTGTTTTCAATCAGAGCTCAGCCTTGCAATCTGTACTTTTCCACATTTGTGTGATGGCGGTTTCTATCATCCTTTATCATTCACTCTCTGGTTAGAGGGGTTGATGGTCAAACAAGGTCTACAGAGCCACAAGTGGCCCACCGTTCGCTCCATGTGTAAGAGTGGTAGCTCTAAGGTCAGTGGAGCAATATATAATCCACATGTAATTCACAGAAGGAGAGTTTTGGTGGCCCAGGAAAGGGGAAAGAAAAAGACAGCCAAGGAGATCTGTTTTTATCTGACTCATGCTTTTAACAGCAGTGAGAAACTAGGTACGAAGCTTTCCTTGCAGCCAGGACTAAAAGAAGAGGCTTCAGCCTCTTGGTTTCCTCATTAGGTAAAGCTCTCCCTTACTTGAAAGCCAGTAATATCTGACTCTAGGGGTCAGTGCTCATTTCTGTTTATAGCCCATGAGCCAGCTCTGTCTTCACTTCTGTGGCCATGTGGCAGGCATGACTAGACACCGGAGCACACAGAACACTGTTCCCTTTCCTGCCGAAGCGGTACCTGTTTATCTACTTGCAATTTCTCACTTTCGAACTGCTAGGTTGGCAGGCGATGAGCACTCGCTCCATCACTGCAGCACTCAGATCTCGAACTGTTGATCTGCTGACCTTCCATTCGTCAAGTTCAGTATCCTAACCACTAAGCCACTACAGTCTCCCAGTTTCTTTATTTGAGTGCTGGTGAAGGCATAGGTATGGAACAAGTAAACGTACAGGGCTCTCACAGGGACAACTGTAGTGTGGGGGCTGTTTTCTTAATATTGTGAAAGGGGAAAAGAGACTAAGGTTCCAGAATCACTGCAGCTATAACTTGAGCAACAATTAGAAAAGGCAACATTAGCCACTCCTCAGGGATTTTTCCCTGTAGCAGATTTTACTTTCTTAGGATTCAAAATCAGTGCAGATGGGGATTGCAGCCATGAAATAAAAAGGTGACTGATTCTTGGGAGACAAGCTATGAGAAACCTGGGGAACATAGTGAAAAGTAGAGACATCACAAAAATTTGTATAGTCAAAGCAATGGTATTCCTGGTAGCAATGTATGGTTGTGAGAGCTGGACCATTAGGAAAGCTGAGCGCAGAAGAATAGATGCCTTTGAGATGTGGTGTTGGAGGAGAGTTTTGAGAGTCCCCTAGACAGCGAGGAGAACAAATAGGTCAATCTTAGAAGAAATCAACCCTGACTGCGCCCTAGAATGTCAAAAAGTAAATATGAAGCTGAAGGACTTTGGACATCAAGTGAGAAGAGAGGATTCGCTTGAGAAAGCCTTGATGCTGGGAAAGGTGGAGGACAAAAAAAGAAGGGATGGCCAAAAATGAGATGACTAGATGGTATTGTAGACGCAATGGGCACAGAGCTGGGCAGGCTGAGGAGGAGGATGGAAGACAGAAGTGCTTGGCAGGCAATGGTCCATGGGGTCGCAAAGGGTTGGAATCGACTGTGCCACTGAACAACAAAAGCAGAAGAAAAGTCATTTTGAATGTTAAGTAAACTAAAGGATAAAAGGTCCCCCATGCCTCTGTATATGTGTTAAGAGTCATTCAAGCCCTGACCTACCTTCACCTTGCCTTTCGGCATTTCTTTATGTTAGTCCCCATTGACCCCTGTTTCTAGATGACAGGAGATATTTCTTAATAGCCCAGTCATCACGGAAATGGCCCAGAGATGGTCTAGCCATCAAACTGGCTTAAGTCTGTGAAAGAGGGGCAGAGCTCAGGGTGAGGTAACAATAGAGTGTATGATTTCTAGACTTACCTTTTCTTCTAATCCAGGGGTTCCCAACCTTTTCAAGCCAGGGTCTGGGTCACACACTCTCTCAGTCAGCTTTGAGGGCCAGATGGCCATTTTGCCCTGCCTGCACGATTGGGGGGGGGAGGTTGGCCACTTTGTCCCAATAGCTTCAAAGAGAGTGGCCATTTTGTTTCTCAAATTCCCTTGGAGGGGTGGGCACCATATGAAATGGTGCTGTGGGCCAGATGTGGCCCACAGGCCCTCAGTTGGGAACCCCCGTTCTAGTCTATAAAACTGCCTGTGCTCCTGAACTGCTTGTTTTTCTTTTTCTCTACCCATCACTGGAGAGAAGAGGGCCTTTTTCCAAAATATTTTAAAAAATAAAGTCTTTCTCTCTCCCCTACATTTGGTGCATGTGTGCCTTTTGTTGCCCACAGCCACCCCGAGCTGCACTGTGCCCATTTTCAGCAACATCCGGCTTGGGTAAGTCTCCCACCTGCTAAGTACTATACCACTATTTATTAAGCTGCTGTGAGAGGATCAGATGTAGGCCTAAAATGATGAAAGACTTCAGCGTGACTATGTGTCATTTTGGTGGCTGAAAAGCTAGCTGCAAAAGCCAGTCATCATCAGTGTTCTAAAAGGAGTTTTAAGCATTGCCTTGATTCCCCCTTACTGGTGAAACAGAAAATGGGGAAAGTGTATCCCTGCAGTGCAGAAGGAGACCCAAACACTAGCTTTAGCTTTTTAAAATGATCAGAGGAAAGGAGAGGGAGAAAAGCAAACATTTTCCCTACCACACTGTGGGCGGAGCCTATCTCATGAGCAGAGCCTACATCATGGGTGGAGCCTATGTCATGGATGATCTAGTCATGCCTGCCATATGGCCATGTATACATCTGCAAACACAGGCAGCACTGGCTCTTTGGCTGTAAATGGAGATAAGCACTGCACCCTAGAGTCAGATATGACTGGCTTTTGAGCAAGGGAGACCTTGAACCACTTGCAGGGACAAAACCTGATGGGGCAGGGCAGGGAGGTGGTTGTGGCCACCCAATTTCGCTTTCCCCCCACACCCAGAGTCAACCCAATTTTGCCACCCCCCTGGCCAGAGGCCACCCAATTTCGCTACACCCCCTCCCAGCGTGGGTGCGAACCTGTTGCTGCCCACCACTGAAAAAAAGCCTAACTAACTAAAGGGGTACCTGATGAGTTCAAATGGCAACTTATTTACTATATAACATTTGGGTTTTTATTTTAAGAACTTTGTGGAGTTTGGTGCAACAAAAATATCTGCAGCTTCTTTTACAATACAGTTGTACCTCTCTTAAAGAGCATTATGCGTTCCACAGGATTGCTCTTTAAGCGAGTTTGCTCTTTAAGTGAAACACCATTGTAAGTGGCCAATTTTTAGGGGGGGGGGGGGTTGCGGACCCTGATTTATTTGTTAAGCGAGTTTTTGGTTGGTTTTAGTTGTTAAGGGAAACAAACATTCAGAGAAAATTATGGTCTTTAAGCGAGTTACTCTTTAAGCAAGGTTTGACTATAAATGTTAATTTTTGTTATGTTTCCATCAAGTCACATCCAAGTTATGGCAACCTTAATGGGGTTTCTGAGGCATGTGGGATATATAAGGAGTGTGTTTTTACCAATGACAGCCCTAAAGAGTTTCCATGGCTAAGCAGGGACTTGAATGGAGGTTTCTTGAATTAGAGTTCATCACTCTATTCATCATCCCATACAGTTTCTCAAACAGTAAATAAATGCAAAAAAATACATTCTGAATAGTCCCAAAATTATGCCCCAGATGGGGGCACGTCTTGAAAATAAGTAATTACAAGTAACAGTTAGCTATAACTATTTACTTTTCTAGTAACAGATAATGGAATTAGTAGTTACTTTTATTTGTAACAAGTAACTTCAAAATTATTTAGGTACAACCTAAAACATTTACTTTCAGAAATTAATTTTAAGTAGCACAAAATGCATTTGAGAGGCATTTTGAAGGGGAAATGTTTTGGCCATTCTTTCATCAATCCGAAGTGGTAAGGGAAGTATACTTTGGTTTTACTGGCTGTATTTTTATAAATATTTCCAAGGCGCAATATCAGAATTGGCCTTAGAAGGTCAGAGGAAATGGACTTGATCCATGAAAGTTAAGTTAAAATATAGCAATTCGTCTTTAAGATGCCAAAATATTGTTATCTTCTTTACTGGCTTTTGTTTTTATTTCTTGTCTGACACAGAAGAATGAGAGAACATTTCCCTGCAATGCATTAAGTGCTCACAATGCAATGAATTACCTCTGAAATTAGAGCAATGATAGCCTTAATGCAAAAAAATGTAATAGTTCCAGGTGTTCCGAGGAATTGTGTGCTATATCTGTGTAGATATATCTGAGTAATCTGTAGTAGATTTGTAAGCACATCTGATTCCCAGATGTTTAAGAGCCAAAATGGGATCCTTTCTGCTAAGCCTAAATCATATTGCCAAAACGAGTTCCTGGAGAAGCAGACATTTGCTGTGTTGCAGCAAAAGCCAATGCACTTTGGCATCATAAAGATTAATATATTATTATGACACAAGCTTTGATAGACTACAGTGCACTTCAATAGAATTTAGACTGAAGAAACTTTGGGGTAGGTGGAAATGGATTCCAGGGTGGAGTAGAGGCAAATTTTTTATTCAAGTGTTTAAAACAAATTATTGGCCTCACACATTTTGCACCAGAGTTTGGTCGATGTCTCTGAAAATGGAGTCTGAATTACAGATGGCATGAAGCAGACTGTGCTCTGTAGTCAGAAATGGTTCTTGAAAAACTGAAACCATGCTAAGCAACTTTTGAAGAGGGAACAGTGCATTCCACAAATGTCTCTTCCTACCCTCAGAAATCTCCATGGATGGAGCCCTGCCTGCAAACAAGGTAGCTCATATTTTTATCAAGGTCATACATTTTGTGGAGAACAGGGATTCTCAAACTGCAGCCCACAGCAGCAATTCATGTGGCCTCCACTGCTTCCGCCACACTAGGAAGTGCCATGTGGTGGAGGAAGGGCAAAATGGCCATCCTGACCCCACAAAGCTGTCTGAGAAAGCATGACCCGGCCCTCAGCTTTAAAAGGTTGCAAATGCTATGACAATGCTATGACTGACTCTGTAGCCGGCACAAATCAATGCTCCAACACTCTGCCATACCAGCTTTCAGAACCAAGGCCTCCCTGGGACTTCTAGCAGAACCAGAACCATTTTAAAATGAAGAAATTCATTTCTAAAGTGCAAAAGCTGTTTTTCAGAGTAAGCTAGCTGAAGAGCCACACCCTTTCTTATCTAGATTCTAACAGATTTTTCTAACAGAAGAAAGAAACAGAGGCTTGACCACTTGTTTACAAATTAACCCTTTCGGAAGAGCTAAGGGCAAGCCTGAGATGAAATAGATAAGATGAAACCAGTGGCGCAGGGCAGGCTTAGGCACCCAGGGTCCCAGGCCAAACTTGCCACCCCCAGGCTCTCCCCCTTCACCTACGATAGGTAGGAAAGTCCTACCTTCAGGGGTTTTGCCGGGCTAGGAGGTGGGGCAGCTGCGCGCCTGGGACCCCTACTGTGCGGGTGAGGCCCAGGGTCTGTGGTGGTGTGGCACGGGCCCAGTGGGGAGCCCACTATCGGGGTCCCAGGCACGCGGCTGCCCCACCTCCGAGCCCGGCGGTGGCAGCTCATCTGCCTTCAGCAGCAGCGGCATCCGGGAAGCAAGACCCTGCCCAGGCATGGGCTGTGCAGAAGAGGAGACTAATAAATGTACTGTGCATGAATTTTACTGATAACATAAAATTATAAATGATTGTGATATTCTCTTTGTCTGTCTGTGAGCAGCCCTGCCCTATCAGGCAGGCGGTTTTCACCCTCTCTTTTCTTCAGCCGAAAATAAAGAGACTTGTAACAGTTTCTGATTTTTCTGTCCCTTAATAGGGAAAGCAAAGGGACAGGAAGTAAAGACCGGCACAACAAAGTGATGTTAGCAGAGGGAAAGTTTGATTTTTGTGTGTAAATCCTGGGACCTCAGCTCCAACTATAATCAGCTGGGACCAGGACCCACTGGTTCATCATGAAGATGCCTGTGGGTCTGTAGTTATTTGTTCAATACTGCTGCATCAAAAGCCCAGAATTGAATGTATATACAGTAAAACCTCAGATAACACTAAAACCTGGTTCCACAAGTCTTGGTGTTATACGATTTTTAGTGTTATCTGATGCATGTTAAAATCCTATGGGATCCATAGAGATACATTGCAACCACACAGGCTTTAGCGGTTGTTATCGGAAGCATCCCATAGGATCTTAATGTTATCCGATGCAATTCTTCCCCCCAGAATCCTTAATGTTATGCGATTTTCGTGTTATTCGATACTAATGTTATATGAGGTATTACTGGTACTTACCTCTGTCATGTCACTTGGAACAAGGCCACAAGTGGAGAAGTAGTGAGCAATCTGTTCGTGGCACAATCTTTTGTGGCACTCTATATCTGCAAGCCATTTTAACTAGTTACTGTATATACTCGAGTATAAGTCTAGTTTTTCAGTCCTAAAAATGAGGTCAGCAATGTGGACTCGGCTTATACTCAGGTCACTGAGTGTGATGGAAAAAGGTGGCTGCGGCTAATAGCCTTCACCACCCACTTCTCCTGTCCTGTCATCGGTGCATCTCAATCAACATGGAGAAAAGTCCTTTCTGCTGCATCTTATTTTCATGTACCGTATTTTGATTATTGAAATTCACTAAGCAGCTGCTGCATTTGCCACCCTCAACTTATATTCAGGTCAATCTCTTTTCCTGGTTTCTCGGGTCAAAATTAGTTACCTCGGCTTATATTTGGATCAACTTATACTTAAGTATATACAGGTAATTCAGGTTTTTCTCAAATTTTGAGCCCTTTCCCCTGGATCTTCTCCACCTTGTCCTCCTTTCCACAATCAGTTGTCCCAGAAGCAGTTTTGTTGGGCTCTCAACTCTTGCCTGCTCTTCTTCTCTGGTATCAGAAGCGTCCAACTCTGTGACTCACGCCTGTGATCACACGGGCAAGAGCTGAAATCACAAGAGCTGAAATCCTGAGGGATGGTGTGCTGCTGAGCTGGCAACGGTATCTGTGTCCAGAACCAAAAGTCACTTATGCCAATTATACAATCCAAGCTAACTCCAAGCAATAGTTGCCTTTCATGTATCACTGGGAAGAGGAGAAGACTCAAAATGGAAAGTTCAGGACATGAAGTTTGGTCCTGAGTGGTTCCTTCAGCCAGCAATGCCTCTTAGCCTCCCTATTTAGATCATCTGGTTTCTATCACCTTCCCATCTCACAGACGAACTTTGTGGCTGGGCTGAGGTGGAGAAAGTGAAACCTGCTGCCCAGGGCTTTGATCTCCGAATTAGTTTTATATGGAGAGATATTTTCCCTTTCCCCCGACATCCAATGTGCAGCTGCTTTATGGGCACATGGAGAAAAATCAATATTCTATCAAAGTAATCCTGCTTTTATGGCAGGCTTTCTAGCTGTGGCTGCTATTCATCTGAGACTCTAAACACTAACTAAATCTAGTGGACACTGTTCACCAGCCCTTTCAGGGGTCAATTTGCTCCAGCAGAATTGATTAGGCTCTCAAGCATGTTGCGTTTTTATTATTGCATTGTATTTTACTTTATTGTATTTATTTATTTTTCTTTTGTACTGCCATTGTGTTTTCAGGGGAGATATTATTTATCATCCACTTACCATATTATTTATCTATGGCTGTTGCTTGTGCTGCTGCTACGCCTACTAGCATTACAATACTGAGAGTGGGACTATTGACCAGGATGGTACGACAGGTACTACTATTGTGCTAATAATATACCAGTAGTAATGTCATTAAAACCATACAGGCTTCAAAGCTGTGTTCCAAAAAATCTTCCACCGCTAAGAACTCGTAAGGGTTTATTTGCACAATTGTGTGAGTTCCCAGTGCAATTGTGTGAACAATTGTGTGAACTCCTAGTGAGTTCAATGCTTTAAAAGTAAAGACACTTAACGTTCAACATGGCTTTTCTTCAGCTACAAAAGGGATGAATCTACAAGTTAATGTTGCCCTTGTACTGCTGGCATCCCTACTCTCCAACACTATGTCCACATAACTGTGGTTCATATAGGTTAGCATCTAGGTGAACTGGTCTGATGTGCTTCAGGGAACACAAGGCATTAGAGCAGGAGTGCCCAAACTACAGCCTGGAGGTCAGATACGGCTCCTGATGCCAATTCATCCAGCCCACAAAGCCCTTGTCGTTCCTGGAAGCAGAAGCAAAAGGCACCCGTACGGGCGTGTTTTACTTCCACTTCCAGGAGCGACGAGGGCTTCACGGGCTGGATGAATTGGCGTCAGGGGCCGCACCTGGCCCCCGGGCCTTAGTGACCAGCTCCCTGAACCACATGATTGGCCCATGGCCCAAAAAGTTTGGGCACCCCTGGACTAAAGCATCTAAAAAGAAAACTGAATCTTTTGAAATATGGATCTACAGATGGCTGTTGAGGATATCATGGGTTGACCATGTGGCTAATGTAGAAGTAATGCACTGGGTGGATAAAGAACAAGAACTGTTTAAGACTATTAAGCAAAGAAAGCTTCAATACCTTGGACATATCATGAGGAACAACATGAAGTATAGATTATTCTAATTCATTATGCAAGGGAAGATCCCTGGGAAGAGAGGCCCTGGATATAGACAGACTTCATGGCTGAAGTACCTGAGAGACTGGTGTGGAATGTCGTTGGAAGAATTGTTCTGAGGAGTTAAGAACAGGAAGACTATCACCATGATGATAGCCAATTCGGAATGGATACAGCACTTGAAACTAGGCAGTGTTTCTGATGCTGTTGGGGTGTTCGTAGGAAGTATAGCTGATCTCAGAAGGTGCAGCTGGAAAAATACTTTGCAGTTGAAAACTGACGGATGGAGAAAGGGGGGGGGGGAGATGGATGTGTTTATTAGGCCATGTGACATAATTTATATAGGGGCTAGAAAGTGACTGGTCTCCATACTTATAAAAGCCCAAACTGTATCCCACTGAGATAAAATGGATGAAAAGCACTCAAGCTAGTCTCAAGAAGACAGCTATATGCACTCTGGCATGGGAGTAATTACCATTGAACTCAACAGAGATTACAACTGAGTAGACACAGCTAGGATTGCAGTGTAACTCCTACTAAAAGAAGTATTTTGAGGGCTGAAAGGCCAATACATTTGGCTTTACCCAGTGGCTTAACTGAGAAAGGAGCCACTCACAGTGAATGACATAATAAGCTCTGTTCTTCCCCTACACAACTCAGCTTTTTCCTTCTATTTGCTATTTCTGGCACAAGGGTTTTGTCTTACCTCTGGACTCTTAGCTCTTTTCTTAATAGCATGAAAGCCCAACGGCCCTCATCCATCTCCCAAATGGGGCCAAGAGTCTCATTGTTTGGGTAAACAGGTTTTTTAACACAACAATTTTTTATTAATACAACAAGGATGTGAAGACAACTCCAAACACAACAATTATGACAGTAGGTTCTTCTCTCCTCCCCAATTCTATGTCCAACTGTGGGTATGCCTTTTGTCACTGTACATCACTGTGGGTCTTGTGAAGTCCACTATAGTAGATAGTGCCCTGGCAGCAGATGGGAAAACATCTGGATGTCTCATTTGGCCCAGCATCCTTCTGTTACATGCTGAGTGTGTCTACTACTTTCTCTGGCCTGGGTCTTCCTCCTCTGATCGTGTCAATGTTTCTCTCCTCAGTGAGGAAGCTTTTCTGCCTTCTTCTACTGTGCCTGTCTCTCAGCTTCTGCAGTCAGGGCCCTTAGCTGGACCAACTCATTCAGCCACCCTCTTTGAAAACACAGATCCACCCCAGAGGAAGCAGTGGACCCTCTCAGGACCCTCTGGCTTTTGCTCATAAGCAAGGACAAACAGTCTAAGCCTCTTCCGGCTTTTCCGGGGGGGGGGGAGGTGCCACCCCTCCTCCCTCCTAGACCCCATAGTACTCCTTTTCTCTCCACCTCCGCTTCTCGAAGCTTCCAGAAACTTCTCTCTCCATAGGAAAGGCCTCAGTCCCTTCAGTATCCTTCTCCCAGTCATACAGAAAACATGAGATCTGGAACTCCAGACTGGGGGCTGGGAAGAGAGGAAAAGGTGAAGTTCACCCTTGCTCAAAAGCCAGTTGTATCCGACTCTAAGGTTCAGTGCTCATCTCTGTTTATAGCTGAAGAGCCAGTGCTGTCTGCGTCTGTAGATGTTTCCGTGGACATGTGACAGACACACCTAGACACATGGAACTCTGTTTACCTTCCCACCGAAGTGGTCCCTATTTATCCACTTGCAATTTCTTGCTTTCGAACTGCTAGATTGGCAGGGGCTGGGACAAAGACGGGAGCTCATTCCATTGTGCAGTTATCGGGTATCAAACTGCTGACTTGCCACCTTACAGCCAGTGTCTTAACTACTTGAGCCACTGGCCGCTAATTCCATGGTTCACCTGTTTTTATTTAATTGACTTACCCTTCCCTCCTCCATTCCCACAGTGACCTCCAAAATTCCACATTCCTCACTTGAGAAGTGTAAAAATCAATGATGTGAAATATGAACATTTGTATCATCCATGATTCTTCAGGAATTTGGCTTTCTCTGGTGGGTTTTGCAGTCTGGTGTAGCCACAACCATCCTGTCATTTCCAGGGAGGTTTGTGCTAATCACTTGAAGGAAACAAAAATTTATCGTGAAACTTCCATAGATCACAAAGATACACTAGTACCCCGGATAACGTTATGACTTGGTTCCACAAGTCATGTCATTATCCGGTTTTTAGCGTTGTCCGATGCATGCATGGAACAATGCCAAAAAAAAAAAGCCCTGACGTCAGGGACAAACTGCGCAGTTTGTCCCTGAAGTCAAACTGACCCTAGGCTAGCGATTGCTAGCCTAGGGTCAGCTTGACCTCGGGGACAAACTACGTGGTTTCTCCCTGAAGTCATTGCTCGGCTGGATCGAACACAGCCCTAGAGGCTGTGTTCGAAGCCAAGATCGGCAAATGGAGGGGGGGGGAATGGGTGTCTCCCCCCCTCTATTTGCCGATCTTCTGCTGGGATCAACCAGCGCTTGGAAGGTGAAGAGGAATCAGTGTTCTCACCCATTCCACTTCACTTCGCAAAGGCTGGTTGATCCCAGCAGAAGATTGGCAAATGGAGGGGGGGGGAATGGGAGTCTCCCCACTCCATTTGCTTATCTTATGCTGGGATCAACCAGCGCTTGGAAGATGAAGTGGAATCGATGCCGTTGACAAAGCCTAGCGGCGCTCGAGCTAGCTAGCCCAGACACCACTAGGCTTAGTCCAGCGATCACTGCAACTGAACTAGGGTCGGGGGGAAAGGCAGGCACCTGCCTGCCTTTCCCCCGACCCTAGTTCAGTAGCAGCGATCCATCGCTGGGGGGGTGGATTGGGTAGATGTTCTACCCAATCCAACCCCCCCACACACACACGATTGTACCGGATAACGCTAAAAATCGCGTTATCCGATGCAAGATTTTTCCAAAAATCTTGTAACGTTATGCAGTTTTAGCACTATACGGTACAATCGTTATCCGGGGTATTACTGTACTAATCTTTCTACTCCAAAACCCCTGTAAAGTGTCATGCTTTCTATGGTGCATCTTCACTGATCCCACCTCTACCCAGCTCAGGCTTCGCCTAGATTAGTCACATGAGTCCTAATCAGTGGTGGGCAGCAAAAGGTTCGCAAAAAAAAACCCAGAGGGGGGAGCAAAATTGGGTGGGCTCTGGGCAGGGGGTGGCAAAATTGGGTGGCCACGCCCACCTCCCTGCCCAGCCCCATCAAGTTTTGTCCCTGCAAGTGGTTCAAGGTCTCCCTTGCTCAAAAGCCAGTGGTCATCTCTGTTTACAGACCAAGAGCCAGTGCTGCCTGTGTTTGCAGATGTATACATGACCATATGGCAGGCATGACTAGATCGCCCATGGCGTAGGCTCCGCCCACAACATAGGCTCCACCCATGATGTAGGCTCCGCCTATGTGCGGTAGTGAATTTTTTTGCTGCCCACAACTGGTTCCAATCTCAAATCACACCATGAATAACAAAGCCTGTTTGCACACAATCTCAAAATAAGGATGAGTGATACAGCAGCACAAATGCAGAACTAACCAGCCCTATTTTATTTGGCTCTGTAGTGTCATTGCTAATGAGGACAAGTGAGGGCAATCTAAGCAAATATTTTATAGCATTAGCAAACAACAAACCACTGGAAAAAGGACACGTTATTTGGTGTTGCTGGAAATGTTCATTAAAAACAACAACTATAACTTCTAAGACAGTAATGGCGAACCTTGGCACTCCACATGTTCTTGGACTTCAGTTCCCAGAAGCTCAAGCACCCTGTGAATCCACATGAATGGGTTTACTGCGATTCATCTGGCCCGCATTGCCCTCATCGCTCGCGGAAGCGGAAGTAAAACATGCCCGTACAAGAACGATGAGGGCAGTGTGAGCTGGATGAATCACAGTAAACACATTCATGTGAATTCACAGGGCTTGGGCTTCTGGGAATTCAAGTCCAAGAACATCTGGAGTGCCAAGGTTCACCATCATGGTTCTAAGATGTTTGAGATTTGCCCTCAGTAGAACAAATCATATATGTTTAGGCCTATGAGATTGAGAGAGAGCATTTTAAAAGGTTAATAATAATTATTTTGCATTTCTAAACCACTGTGCTGTTCTGTTGCTCTGTTGGCACAATGGGAAAGAGCTCTCTGGCAGTGGCAGACTGCCACAAATGAAAGCGTTCCTGCAGAAAACGATGAAGTCATGTGCAACTCAAAATCAAGTCAGGAACTCTTTAATTATCATCAGCCCGATGGCTCGTCATTCTTGCTGGACAGTGGTGGGCAGTAACAGGTTCACACACAAGCAAGCATATCAGAGAGTAAACAAAACAAAAAGACAGAAATGTAGTGGCACCTCAAAGACTAACTGATGTATTTTAATGTGAGCTTTTGTGGATCAAGTCCACTGGCTCTTTGGCTATAATCAGAGATGAGCACTGAACCCTAGAGTGGGTAACGACTGACTTTCGAGCAAGGTCAACCTTTACCTAATAACAGAAGAACCCTGATTGGTATTCAAATTTGACATCAGGTTTTGTCCCTGAAAATGGTTCAAGGTCTCCCTTGCTCAAAAGCCAGTCATATCTGACTCTAGGATGCAGTGCTCATCTCCATTTACAGCCAAAGAGCCAGTGCTGCCTGTGTTTGCAGATGTACCGTATACATGGCCATATGGCAGGCATGACTAGATCGCCCACGATGTAGGCTCCGCCCAGACATAGGCTCCACCCATGACATAGGCTCCACCCATAGTGTGGTAGCGAAATTTTTTGCTGCCGGCCACTGCCCATGAAGCTACACAAATGGCATTTTCCAACTTCATTCCACCCAGCAAATCCAGGTCTTTTCCGAAGAGCATCTGTTCAGGAAATGCAGTCAGGAAAATAGCCACACAGGTGAGAAACCAGGCTTTTCAGAAAGCACACCATTCCCCATCAAGCAGAAGAAGGCAAATGGTTTCTTTTTTTAAAAAAACCACAGGCAAGACTAGAGGACATTTGAGGTATATCTCCTCAGAATTAAGTACAGTATTCTATATCCTGCTAGACCTTTGGTTTTTGGACTTCAATTCCCAGAAGCCAAGTCAGTCCATTGGCTGATCAGTGTTTTGGGGAATTGACTTAGGCTTCTGGGGATTGAAGTCCAAAAACCAAAGGCTGGGAAATGCTGTGAGACCCTGGGATTCATATGAATAAAGATTAGAGAATCCTTTCCCAACTGCAAAGAAATACTTTTTTCCTCCCATGAGTCTAGAATTTGGAAGGCAGTGATTTCAGGACAGAGCCTGTGATTTTTAGACTTGAATCCAGAGCTTAAGATCAGCTCAAGGACATCTCCGAGTCCTGAACGCTGTTTCCCACACTGGTTAACAAGACCAGTTGGAAACTTGCAAGCACATCATGAGTGCCACAGCTAACCTTCCTCATTTTTCTTTCTCAACATCCAGCATAGACTACTCCTAAAGATGGAGGCTCCACCTTGCTATTACTGCAAACAATCAATGCAACTGGCTTCTCTTTCACAAAGCCCAGAAATGTTACTTTAAAAAAAAAAAATTAACTCCCACATGGCCAATTTTTTTAAAAGGAACTGCAATCCTAAAAAGGAACTTCCCCACATATTGCTGTCCCTTAGAAAGAGGCCTTCCCTAAAAAGTCCATAGCCCTGAACCATGACAGCTATTTTGGAGTTTTGCGTACGTGCATGTCACTGAAATCCATTTTTTTTCAGGTCTAAGGAAAATATGCTACCACACACAAAGGGGGAATCCATTCACAGGTATGTATTCTCTCTCTCTCTCTCTCTCTCTCTCTCTCTCTCTCTCTCTCTCTCTCTCTCTCTCTCTCTCTCTCTCTCTCTCTCACACACACACACACACACACACACACACTGTGTCTACCTTCCCACACCTTTGCACATTTTCTCACGCACATTCTGCGGCAGACCCCCAGCACCTCCTACTGCACTCTAATCCAAGCAGCCCATAAATTTACGCACGACAAAGGCACATTCCTGAACCGCTAGCTGCCCACCCCACCCCATCTCTCCCCCCAACTCAGGCCCCTGGCTCCACTGAGTCGCCTGCACCAACATTGCAGGAGAGAAGGGATGTTTTTCTCCCCGGCGCTGGCATCCAGAGAGATTCCTCCATAAATCTCTCCTGCTTTGTTGCATCCCCTCCGCCCCCCACCCCTTTTCCCACCGCAAGCTGTTTCCATTCATTCTAACCTGGTAATTTCATCTTCATGTGCCGCATTAGAAAAAAGGGAAAGGGGCGCGGGGGATGGAGGAGAGCCCTGGTGAGGAAGAAAAGAAAAATCTGGAGGAGAGAGAAATGAGTTGGCTTCTTCCCTTCCCTCCCATTTCAAGGGTCTCCAGTTTCCTGGTCAGAATAATAATCAAGAGGCTTCAAGGCATGCCACCACTGCTCAAGGACATCCTGTCCAGATGGGAGGCAACTTGAAGCTGAACCTCACTTTTTAACTCAAGACGCAGGGCTAGATTTCCCACTTGAGATAAGGACACAGGAGCCAGCCTAGCCCTGTCCTCCTTGCTTCGAATCCCAGTTCAGTGGCTCTGTGCCGCACCCTAGCTGGTTTGAGTACCACTCTGAGTCCTGGAGCCCCCTTGTCACCCCAATCAAAAAGTTAAACCAAACAACATAGCAGATCAGGGATTGCCAACCTTTTGAAGTCGAGGGCCAGGTCATGCTCCCTCAATCCATTGGCGGGCCGGACTCGTGGTCCAGCCACCACCACTGGAACCGGCCATGGACTCATTTACTTGTAAGCTTGTATACCAGGTCTGCAGTCATACAAACCGTTGTACTGTACTGAGGTACTCACAAGTTGGCAGTGCCATGCTTCTAAATGTACAGTCTAGGTCAGTTCCACGGTTGCCGGCAAAGGAGTGCTTGTTCACATGACTTGAACTGGAACCATTGCTTGAGGTTAGCAGGACGGACAAACAATCGTTCTAGATCACTTAATGCAGACTTCAACAAGACCGCATAGGATTTTGGGAAATTTGGATTACAGTGTATTTTTGGATTTTGCTTTGCTTGTGCCACAATCTATTTGGTATGGCTTTGGGGACAGCAACCACATAACATGAATTCCCTCTTGCCTCTGATCTACATCATGAACTTTCTGTGGTGTAATCATCAAGGAGCTCAATTGCAGACAAGGCCTCAGGGGCTCTTCTAAAAATAATAAATACAGTACTGCTTATACAGTAATTGTATCCTGTCCCAGGGTCTTTGCTAGCATTGCTACTAGAAACCAACAGAAAGGAGGCGTACTCTCTTTGGTCAGAAACAGATGTCAGAAATAGTCTTTGATTATAGCTGAAATCATGGTAATGTTGCAGAGAGCTAATTGAGGTGGCCTTTTTCATATGTGTGCAATCATATGTGTTAAAGGTCCGTCATGAAACCAAGCAAGCTCACTGGCATATTCCTGTCACTGAGAAACACCCAAATCTTGATCACACATCCACACAAGCTCCTTGGCAAAATACCAAGAGTCAAAGGGAAGAGTAGCAGCCCAGAGGTAAAGCAGGGGCTCCCCAAATAGAGGGACTCGGGTGCAGTTCCTGGCCTCTCCACCACATGGTGCTTGTGAAGACTCCTGCTCTGGATAGCTCCGCAGTCAGTCATGGTCCAAGCGGCCGCCCCTGCTTAGTTTTGACCACCATCTAGTGGTGCCATCAGTCTGACTTGGTACAAGGCTGCCTCTGACATTCCTATAACAAGTGATACAAAGTATGGTTGGGAAACCTATGGCTCTCCATTAGTAAAAGTAAAGGTCATATCCAGCTCTTGGGTGTGGTGCTAATCTCTGTTTACAGCCAAAGATCCAGCGCTATCTGTGTCTGCAGACGTTTCCATAGTCATGTGGCAGCCATAACTAGATACCGGAGCACATGAGGCACTGTTACCTTTCCTTCCAAAGAGGTACCTATTTATCTACTTGCAATTTCTTGCTTTCGAACTGCTAGGTTGGCAGTAGATGGTCCTCCTTTAACTCTGCCCATTAGCCACATCTGCTATGGGTGATGGGAGTTGGAATCCAACATCTTGAGGCCCACAGCTTCACATTTCCTGCAATTCCAGGTCTCTGTAATCAGCTTTGCTAGGACCTTGATCTATTATACTGTTGATACATTAAGGCCTTCATCTAGTACAGGGGTAAGCAACCAACAGCCCACGGCACCACCATAGTCTTTAAGGTGGTAACTTTTCTATTGTGCTCTATAGAACCCCAAATGTGCAGAACTTTGATTACTTTGTGACTTCCATTTTTGTGTCTCCCCCCCCCCATTTTCTTTTTTTTTTAAGTATTTTTTCTGTAATGAATTTTATTAGATGAGATGTCAGATCTTCTCTGATTCCAATAATCCTGCTTTATATTTGCTAGAAATACACTTTAGAAATGCTCCAAGATCTTTCTGTGCTTAAGGCACAAAGTCCAAATGATACTCCTGATGGTAGTAAAGACAGAATATTAAACAAAACAATTGGCCATTTATTTCCCTTTAATAGCACAGCTCATTCAATTTCTCGCCTGAAGCTGTCTGCTTCACCCTTCCTAGTGGAAGGGCCCTACCCTATGGCACTGTAAATATCTTGTTTTTGAGAACAAGATGTGTATTTATTTATTTATTTGAACCCATTCCTTGTTTTCTCTGCTGGTAGTTTTTAGCCTTGCCAGCAAACCATCTGACTAAAAAAGTAGGAGGAGGAAGATTTTCTGCAGAAAGCCATGAGAAATGTATTTGTTACAATGTGTTTCTCCAGAAGCAGGATTATTATTTTTTAAGCTACAACAAACACTATACAGCTTTTAATATCAGTCTTGCTTGTAAGGCAGGATGGGGCACGTACCTCAGATGCAAGCCTGCAAGAGGGGTCATGCCATCCCCTTCTTCCACTCTGAAGAAAGTTGCTGGTCATTTTCTAGTTGCAACAAATGCTACAAAACAGAAACAACAACTAGCCAGATTCTCCAGAGGAGCACATTGTGCAGGGCAGGGATTCTCAACCTGTGACCCGCAGGCCAGATGCAGCCCATGGCACCATTTCATGTGGCCCCCTACTGCCTGCACCACACCAAGAGATGCCATGTGGTGGAGGAGGGGAAAATGGCCATCCGGCCCCCTAAACTGTCTGAGGGAGCGTGACCCGGCACCCGGCTTTAAAAGGTTGAGAATTCCTGGTGTAGGGCTTGCCAGGCCAATAGCCTTGCACAAGGGTGGGTGGTGGTTGTCCTTCCACAATAGCACAGGCCACCCCACCGGCAATGTCTCATACTGTGGAAGGTGCCCCTCCGAGCAGGGAACTCGGAAGGAGGGAAAGCCTGAAGGGAGGAGCACAGGAAGATCGCAGCCATTGTAGCACAAGCATTCTGTGTCTTCTCATCTGAATGGCATTGCTCACCTTAAACCCACCTCAGACTCGGTTAGACGCTTACAATGGATTACTTAAAACAGCCTCTGTTTGCATATGGGAAACAAAAATGTACCTCAAGAACTAGGAGGTCCACCAGCAGTCCACAGGTTCAGCAGTTTAGTCCATATCCACCTGGAGAAGCTCACCTACCATGCATAATTTTAAGGTATCCTCACCTTGCCCCTTCTGTTACTCTCCTTTCCACTCACCTGAACATTCTCATTTTCCTCATGGGGAGTGGCTTCAGCCACTTGATCCAGAAAAAACTGTCTTGCAGTGTACCATTTTCAACTCTGCAGTAACTTCTTAAGATGGGGCGACCAGGATTATACACATTTCAGTAACTGTATGGTGCAGGTTGCAATATAACTTTAAATCTGTGGAGTATGGTATCAATGATCTCATACTCTGTTCTTTTTCCTGATGACCTCTAACCTAGATTGTATCATCTGATGCTTTCCTTGAGGTATCCATCACAACTACAAAATCCTCTTTTCCCATATTTCTCTTTACAACTTACACACACACACACACACACATGCGTGCGTGCGTGCGTGTGTCAGTTACCAATTGATTTAAAGATTGGAAATTATATAGCATGCAGCCAAAATCTATTTATTTTGCTGTCAAGTAGTTTATCTGAAACCGCTGGCTGGGAGTGGTTTATTTTATGCTGATACAGTACTTGAATTGGTATAAAATGCCTTGATTTTGGCTGGCAGTGGAGACAGGCTCAAACTGATGGGGAGGCCATAGAAAATTAATTCACAGCATCTCCACTGCTGCAAGCTGGTCTGTGACATCTCCCCATACCATTCAGCTGATCATAGGGAGTCATTGCAGATATTTGCTGAGGCAGCAAAGATGCCATAGAATCATTGGGGGGCGGGATAGGTTTAAAACCCTGCTTTCAGGTCATGTGGTGTTTGAGTCAGTGTACATGTCCATATTAGGGACTGTGATTACATAGCAGTTATGACTCTGAACTTGATGTCTGGAAGTTTGGCAGTCAGCAGTTTGAGACCCGAGTGCTGCATGATGGAGTGAGTTCTTGTCTTTTCTTCCAGCTCCTGCCCCGCCTAGCAGTTTGAAAGCAAGAAATTGCAAGTATATAAATAGGTATCACTCCCGTCTGTGCCAGCATCTAGTCATGCCTGCCACATGACCATGGAAATGTCTACAGAGACAGACAGCAATTGCAAAGCGTATTTTAAAGAAAGAAAACAATAATGTGATGGCTTATCAATTTAGAGAGCAGATATAACAATAAAAAATAAACAGGGACTGCAGCGGCTTAAATGGCTAAGGTGCTGATGGGAAGGTGGCAGGTCAGCAGGTCGAATCCTGAGTACTGCAGGACGGAATGAGCTCCCGTCTTTGTCCCAGCTCCTGCCAACCTAGCAGTTCGAAAGTAAGAAATTGCAAGTAGATAAATAGGGACCACTTCGGTGGGAAGGCAAATAGTGTAACGTGCGCTCCGGTGTCTAGTCATGCCTGCCACATGACCATGGAAACATCTGCAGAAGCAGACGCCACCAACATATTGGCAAGTTTTTGCGGCCATAAACATTCTGACCAGAATCCTGTTCCACAAGGCAATGGTGTAAGGGGAAATTAGCCATAGTGCATTTGTTCTTCTTCGTTCATTTGCACAGCACAAGTGAGCACAACCAGACCAGCCAGGGATATGGAAAACATGTTTCCATAAATGCTCTTAAGAATGCAGACTACCAGTATATCATCTAGGTTTTGGCCACTGCTTTTCAAAATGAGTGTTGTTTTTTAAATGCATTCTGGTTCATTTGGCTCATATTTCTGCTCTCCCCAAAATGGCAAGGATAAGTCGGAGGTGATTTCTCCCCTGACAGGACTGGGCTGGAGCTTTTCTATGACCTTCCCTACTCCTGGGAAGTAAAGGGCAAATCGTGGAATCCATTCCAGGTTTCCTTCTTGTTCCTTTTCAGCCAAGATGGACTGACACTCCCTCAGTGCCAGCCTGGTCTTGCATCCTAATGAGGATGCTGTGAGGCAGTGACTTCAGTCCCCTTAGCCTCCAATATTTGAGAAATTCTTGAAACAAAATTTCTGAGTTGCCAACCAGCCGAAGGTTAACAACAATGGCAAAGAGAGCTGGTGGCCATTAAGTGTTCCAAGCAGGACTGTCCATACTTCACATTTGCCCCATCACCTACCCAACCAAGAAAAACAGGCCGCCAACATATAGAGAGTACACCTGTTTCTATTGTGTGGGAAGGAGCCATGGCCAGTCTAGTCATTGTTAAGACAGCTGCTTCAGGCAGCACCCCTACCGTTTGTCACCTGAGCCAACGCCTGTGGCTGCTGTTTAGCTTCTTTCTCTAGCAGCTGCTGCCAGCCAGGTCATTTCTTTTGGCTACTCCTCCCCATACTGCCTTGGCCAGAAGGGTCTACAGAGCCCAGCATTTTTCACACAACTTGCTAAGAAGCAGCTGTGTTGTAGAGGTGGGGGTGGGTGACTTCAGGAAAGAAGGGTGGCCAAAAGCGGGCAAATCAAACTCATTTTTAACTTTCAGTGATCTAAAGCAGGGGTGCCCAAGCTACAGCCCAGGGGCCGGATCCAGCCCCCGATGCCAATTCATCCAGCCTGCAAAGCCCTCATCACTCCCAGAAGTAGAAGTAAAACCAGCCCCCTGAACCACATGACTGGCCTGTGGCCCAAAAAGTTTCAGCACCCGTGATCTAAAGGGTAAAAATTCCCCCTCCTCATGCCCTTGTGTATGTGTCAGAAAGCAGGTAAGAGAACTGAGTTGCTATGTAAAAGACAAGATAAAGCTATTTGCACGATTGTGAATTGTGTGTATTCAGCTGTTTGTATTGAGCTTGGTCTATAAAAGGCCTTTGTCTGTTTATATATTTGCCCCCATTACTGCAAGAGGAGTCCATATGCATACGCAGAATAAAGCCTTTCTTTCTCGCTCTCTTACTTTTGGTGCATGTATTCTTTTTGGTACTCACAGCCGCATGAGCTGCAATTTGCCCATTTTTGGTAACAGAAAGATCTGCTCTAACTACTTCCTTCTTCCTTCCCACTCCCCTTTAGGATGGCAAATGGGTTTGGGGAATGAGCGAGAACCACCGTTCTTTTCCTGCCGTAGAAAACAGGAGGTTTTGTAATAATAATGGGGTGGGAGAAAAACACCTGTTTTCTCCTGAGGGTTAATCCTAACTGCAGCCCCTCTTCCTCTTCTATACAACTCAAGAGAATTGAGGCAAAGGACTGAACAGAAGAAACATGGAAGACAATGGCACTGGGATAGCAATATCTTGGATGGGACAAAGAAGTACAGTTGTACCTCGCTTAAAGAGCATAATGCGTTCCACATAATTTCTCTTTAAGTGAGGTTGCTCTTTAAGTGAAACACCATTGTAAGTGACCAATTGTGGGGGGGATTGTGAACCCTGATTTATTTGTTAAGCGAGTTTTTGGTTGGTTTTATTTGTTAAGCGAAGCGAACATTCAGGGGAAATTCTGCTCTTTAAGCAAGTTACTCTTTATGCAAGGCACTCTTTATGCGAGGTTTGACTATATATTTCTTCCTTAAGACTATTCCATAACCCAGGACTTCTCTGCTTTGTACAGAGCAAGTAGATGCGTTTGTTTTGTACCCTTCTACATATCAAGAACAAAAGACTCAGAATCTTGAAATTTGGGACCAGGAAGGTAGGTAAAGGTCACCCTTGCTTGAAAGCCAGTCATATCCAACTCTAGGGTTCAGTGCTCATCTCTGTTTATAGCCAAAGAGCCAGTGCTGTCTGCATCTGCAAATGTTTCTGTGGAAATGTGACAGGCATGACTAGACACCGGAGTGCGCAGAACGCTGTTTTCCTTCCGACCGAAGTGGTCCCTATTGATCTACTTGCAATGTCTTGCTTTCAAACTGCTAGGTTGGCAGGAGCTGAGACAGAAACTGGGGCTCACTCTGTCATGCAGTACAGTACCTGGGAATTGAACTCCGATCTTCCAGTCAGCGAGTTCAGTGTCTTAACCACTTGAGCCACTGCAGTCCCCATGGGACCAGGAAGGATGATGACCCAAAATCTGAGCTCCTGCTGCACCACAAAACTGGGATGATTCTACCTTTGGAATTTCTTATTCCACCCTGAATTCTGGAACCCCAAACAGATCATTAGAGGGTTCAGTCTCAGCTACTGGAAAACTGTAAGGTGGTCATTTATCCATCAATAAAAGAAAATGAAATGCCACCAGAGAAGATGATAGCAGGGGGATACAGGTGTCATGGATGGGAAATCTGCCCTATAAAACACATTTATACAACTATTTCCTGAATGTCATGTCAGCAGCTTAATGGGAGCCCTAGTCAGCTTACAAACCTATTGTTGGAAAAGGCACAACTGTTCTGGATTGGTCAGGGAAAGAACTTGTGTCACTCAGCAAGAAGTAGCATCTTCTCTTCCCTTTAAGGTTGGTGGATGGCTACCGTTTGCCTTTCCCCTCTGTCTGTTTCAACCTAGGAAGACCAGGCTACAAAGGCTCATTGGTTGCCCAGGCCAGGATAGCTCATCTGCTGTGAGAAGGAGGCCCAGACATCTTTGAAACAGCAAACTTCAGGGGACATGGCTAGCCTAACTGAACTCAGAGGGTTTTGGGGGGAGCTTCTCCAGCATCTGGAATAGGCACTAGACCTGCTAAGGCACCACTGGTTTTCTGTCTTTATCTGAAAGAATAGCTCACTAGGGTGCTAGCTAGTCCAAAATCATGAATTAGCACAACAGCTTTGTACAGAAACTTGTACTGCTAATTTATAGGCGTAGGTGCAAATTCCAATACAAATTTAGAAATTAGATTGTGATCTATATAGACATACAATATATTTTACCATAGTTGAATCTGAAACTGGATTTGGACTAGAATACCCTTCAGATACAAGATGTCTTCAAACAGCAGTCTGTCCTGTATAAAGGAGGACACATATTGTCTTACTGAGGATATGTCTTGACTAGTAAAAGTCCTACATTTATGGCCATTTTGTCAGGTTTGGAATCAATTCAAATACCAAGGAACATAGCAATTATGCTTATATACCATCTCATAGCACGTAGGACACACTCTGGGCGAATCACAAGGTAATTGGCATTTTTGCTCACAACATGCTGGGTACTCATTTTACTGACCTCAGAAGGATGGAGGGCTGAGTCAACCTTGATCCCTGTCAGGCTCAAACTTGCAGCGTGAGCTGCAGTCCAGCAGTTTAAGCGCTACACCACAAGGGCTCTTTGAACAGCTGGGGTGTGCATTATTTTGCCAAAGAGCAGTTTATTTTAAAACATCTGGCAGAGGTCATTTTTATACTGATTCTAAAATCATTGTATTCTTTGGTGCATGCATGAGTCAGTACATATTGTGTCTCTTACCGCATAAAAGTTTGCAGGATTCCCTGCAGCATCAAAATGTTTTTCCCCATTCACCCTGAGCCTTATTGCTATAGGGCTACAACAGCTCAGCTATCAGCTGTCATAACAAAGAACTGTTTTAACTTTATAACAGTAACATCTATTTTTTAAAATTGTTACCATTTGTCAGGCGTGGAGCATTGGCAACAGGCTATGCTCAAATGGATCTGCAGCAGAGGTGAGACAAAAGCAGTGGCTGCAGGGTAGAAGATGTCCCTCTCACTTTGGAATGGAGGCCGACAGCAGCAGGGATAAGTCAAAAGAAAAAGGGAGAAAAACTCTACAGGAGATGGGAGGGGAATTCAGGAAAGTGCTGGTTTTTTTAAAAAAGCCATTAGACCAGGGTTTCTCAAAGGATGTGTAAATGTGGACAAGCACCACATGACCATCACCTGCCTTTATAAAAAAATGGAACCCAATTTTTTTTATAGTCAAGATGCAACCTCAGTTGACTTGAGATATGGAAACTAGTTGGGATGTAAGACAGAAATGGGAACATGTGGCTTTCCAGATGTTGTTGGATTGCAGCTCCTCTCATCCCTCACCAGAGGCTATATTAGCCAGGGCTATTGATGTCTGCAGGCCAACAACATCTGGAGGACACATGCCCTATATCCCTTGCCATGAGGTCACAGTGAACCCCCACCCTCCCATGTGACCACATCCCTGGTTCTTTGTGAAGAAGGATTACTCTGAGCCAAACAGTACAGCTGTTAGCTATTTCCAGAAGGGCAACTTGACTTTTTCAGCAACCACAACAAAAAGGTGGCTGTCAGCACTTACAGTTGTGCTCATGTTTGACTTTTTCTATCATACACCTCCACATGCATCCTAATCCTGAAAGAAAGTTCTGAGCCGCCGCCACCCCACCCCAAGGGAAGGGTTTGTTCTTCTATCCCAGGGGTGCCCAAACTTTGCAGGCTGCAGGCTGGTCATGTAGTTGAGCAGGCCAGTCATGTGGCTCCTCCCACCGGAAGCGGAAGCAAAACACCCCCGCGCATGCACAAAATGTTGCCATAAATGCACCCATGGCTGTTGTAAACAGATTTATGACAGCCATGTATCATTTATGGCAGTGTTTTGCACATGTGTGGGGGTGTGACCAGCCCGCTCAACCACGTGACTGGCCCACTGCCCACAAAGTTTGGGCATCCCTGGGCTAGAAGAACAAACCTTTCCCCTTTTTTGGGGGGGGGGGACTTCTGCTTCTGGGAGTGGTGGGGGTGCAGCTAAATTGGCACCATGGGCTGGATCCAGCCCATGGGCCAGAGTTTGAGCACCCTTGTCCTAGCCTTTGTCTCTTGTTGGGGCATCCCAAAGGCAGAAAGGAATGCCTACAATACCAGGAGGTGGACATTCCAAGAATAAATTGGAGTGTTGGCTGGGGCAGAAGAATGTGGGGAGTTATTTGCTCCCAAAGTTGTCCCAGGAGAAAACGGCAGCCATTTAATGAGGCACAACTCAGTTGCAGGTGGCTACAGTTCAAAACAACATGAAGATATTGTTGGCAGAGCTTTTTCCATCGAGCCCACGTTGGCCTCTTTTGCTGGTGTCCTCTCTGCTCAAACAATTTATGTTGGGACAGCCAATGTCTGCAAAGCCTTTAAACAAGAGACGACAGTGAGACAAATGTCTACGTCAAGAGTAGGTAATGCATCCACTGTAGTAATGCTTTCAACACTATGAAATATCTGTTGTTTCATCTCCACCTTGTGCTCTATTCTACCTTCCTGCTCTTTTATTCTTATGGAGAGACTGGGGAAATAGGTTTTTTTTTTACTGTTAAGGGCAGCGTTCCTCAGGAACAATTCACTGGTGAGAGAAACATGCCAGTGTTGGTAAGGGCCAAAATAACCAGACAGCAGAGCCAAATACCATTGAGTTCCCCCCCCCCCCCCAATCTTCTCCCTTTATGGAGACTTAGACACCAGCAAAATTTAGGACCTCTAAATTGAAATTTGCTTTTGTTGTTGTTACATGCCGTGAAATCACTCCTGACTTACACTGACCCTAAAAACAAGTGGTCTCCAAAATGTCCTCTCCTCAACAGCCCTGCTTAGCGCTTGATTACTCATGGCTGTGGCTTCCTTTAGGGACAATCTCAGTTTTGTCATTTCAAAAAATGTATAAAATACTTTGCAGTTGAAAATGTCTCATTCCAGTCCACTTTAGTTCATTGACACCAAGCACTGCAATATTTAAATTCCATTCCTTGTATTATGATTTGCAGTTTGTTTTCAATTCTTATTTTCTGTGTTCTAATTGCATGTGCTCTGCAGCACTGGACTTTCCTTTCACCTCCGTGCATATCAACCATTAGGTGTCCTTTTGACCAAAATCTAGTTGTGTCATTAGTGAAAGTGCTAGTCATACTTGTCCTTTGGTTTTCCCAAGTGGCTGACTAAGTGTAAGGCAATACTTTTGACACCTTTTAATTATTATTATTTTGCAATGATTCTACAATTTCCATCTCAGTTTGCTAGCAGCCTACCTGCCAGTACAATGCCTTCCATGTTTGTTGAAAGCTTTGGATACTTTTGCTTCTTCCCTAGTTTATGATATTTTATTTTAAAAAAAATCTATGCCTAATGAAGAGTTCTTCTTCAAATGCCATATCCATTCCGAATATTCGCTATCATCATGGCAAAAGTCTTCCTGTTCTTAACTTCATGGAAACATTTCTTCCGAGGACATTCCATACCAGTCTCTCGGATTCTTCAGCCATGAGGTTCATCTCCAATCAGGGCCTCTCCTCCTAAAGATCTTCAGTTACATAATGAGTTGGAGTATTCTATACTTCATGTCATTCCTCATGATAGGCCCAAGGTATTGGAGCTTACTTTCTTTAATACTTTTAACAACAGCTTTTGTTCTTCATTCATCCAGCACAACACTTCTAAGAGTCTGTCCAGGTTATCCTGCTATGGTAATAGAGTAGACCATACTGCCAGAGACTCAATGCCAAGTGTCAGGCGGTGCTTAACTAACCTGACAACCCTGAGGACTAACGGCCTTGGGTGCCGAGGTCCACAGTGAAGGGTAATGGTCCTCAAGTGGGTTAAATCCAGTGTTGGGATTCCGCAGGTTCACCCCAGTTCGCCAGAATCAATAGCAGAAATTCCGGCTGGCCTCATTCATCCAGTAGTCCTAATTCGGGTGCAATGGAGGGCTTTCCCCCTGGCCACACCCACCATACCACGCCCACAGAGTAGGTAGTAATTTTTTTTAATCCCACCACTGATTACATCCCACTTGAATCCATTGTGATGATGGAGGGCAGTAGCTTCATCAATACTGTCCTGGGGCTGAGAAGGACTTTGCGAGCCAAAAGGGCTCGGGACCAGAAAGTGACTCGCGGAGCTGGATCAATGGTACAGGTGTCATGCTACGATGCAAAAGGCAGATGAAACACCACTGCATTATATTCGCAGGACAGTCTTCATGGCTGATTTCGCCAATATTCGGAATCGGATAACAAAAAGAATACTTCTACATCCTGCACATGGTCAGCCCAAGATATCCTTAGCAGCCATCCGCAAATCCACAATTTAAAAGCTTCGGGTTTCTTTTCAGATGTTTTAGCATCAGTAATGAAGATTTCTGCAGAACTCAAAAGCTCGCCTTTGCTGGCAGCCCAAAAAGGGACTTTATAGCTATGCCAGACGTTTATGCACACACCCTCCCCTGAACATACATTTAGGTTGAACTGGATGGAAAGCAAGTGGTCCGCATTAAGAAGCAAAGTTCAGTTTCCAGCTAAGGAGTTCTAAGAGCTGCAGCTTCTGCCTAAATCTCTGGCCAGAGGCTGATAGCCATGCTGGACTATGGTTTAGATACCAAAAGGGAGGGAGGCGCATCATTGGCTCCGTTTAAACGCTCCAGTTTCAATGGCTAATTGAGAATTGGAGTTGATATTTGATATTTTCGTATTTTGATTTTATTCATTCTTCCCCACATCGGGAGAAAGACGGGGGGGGGGGGTTGCAAATCGGGGAGAAGAAGAAAAACAGGAATGGGGAAAGGAGGAGCCTCCAACTCCTACTCCCCCCCCCCCCAGAGACATTCCACGCGGCAGCGGCAACCCGACCCCCACCTCCACCCAGCCCGGGTCATAAATTATTCTCTCCCCCCTTCTTTCCTGCGAAACGCAGAGACCGGCCAATCGCACATCGCACATCAATAACCCTGTCAAGAGGCAGCCAATGACGTGCGACCCTAAATCAGACCTGTCTACCCATCCGGCCAATGGGAACAGCTGGGTCGTAAATCTGTTAAAAGAAGGGAAAGAGAAAAGGGGGGGGGGAGGAGATATGGTCAAAAATCGATTGGCGCTCAGAGCTTCTGGACCCGGAGGGGGAGCGTGGGAGGATACCCGAGAGTGCGCAGGCGCAAGAATAAATCAGAATAAACTAGGAATAAAGAGATTGGGAGATTTCCCCCTTTATGTCCCCGGTAGGCTCTGGGAACGGTGGAGGCGCTTCTCCCAGGCTGGGGCCCCTTTCTCTAGCGCAGGGGTGCCCAAACTACCGCCTGGGGGCCGGATCTGGTCCTAATGCCAATTCATCTGCCCTCGTAGCTCCTGGAAGTGGAAATAAAATGTGTCCATATGGGATCTGGCCCCCAGGGCCGTAGTTTGGGCACTCCTGCTCTTGGGGTAGGAAAGAAGATGCCTGATTTTTCCCAGTCCTCTGAAGAGCAGAACTGGGAATCTTCTCGTGCAAAGCCCTGACCGCTGAGCAGCAGCCTTCCGCTTGCAAGTGTATAAACTGTTGTCAAGAAAGGGGTTTGCAGGGACTGGCTGGTGGTAGGCTGGCACATGTGCCAAAGTGCTCCTTGAAATGGGGGTCCCTGTAACTCCCTGGGCACTTCTAAGATCCCGTTGCAAGTCTAGGTAAAGGTCTCCCTTGCTGGAAAGCCAGTCATGTCTTACACTACGCTTTGGTGCTCATCTCCGTTTACAACCAAAGAGCCAGCGCTGTCTGCCTCTGCAGATGTTTCTGTGATCACGTGGCAGGCATGGCTAGTCACACGGAACACTGCTACCTTCCCCACCGAAGCAGTACCTATTTATCTACTTGCATTGTCTTGCTTTTGAAATGCTAGGCCAGTGATGACGAACCTTGGCACTCCAGCTGTTCTTGAACTTCAATTCCCAGAAGCCCAAGTCCCTGTGAATCCACATGAATGGGTTTGCTGGCACTCCAGCTGTTCTTGGACTTCAATTCCCAGAAGCCCAAGTCCTTATGATAGGACTTGGGCTTCTGGGAATTGAAGTCCAAGAACAGCTGGGGTGCCAAGGTTCACCATCACCATGTTAGGCTGTTAGAAGCTGGGACAGATGAAGGGAGCTCACTCTGTCATACAGCACTCTAAATGCTGACCTGCCAACCTTCCAGTCGTCAAGTTCAGCGTCTTAACCACTAAGTCACCGTGGGCCCCCACCGTGGTTTAAGAATTTCCCCTCTCTCACTAATTGCTTTTTATTAGCCTTTTCATGCTTCAAGAATTGTGCTGACTGTGCCCACCACCCCATATTCCTAGCAAACACACACAAACAGATTTTACATTTCTCTTAAGACTTAAATAATCCTTTGTGCCTTTCCCCTGCCTACTCCATCACTGGACAGCTACCAGTGACCAATTAACAATATACCGTAGCAAGAGTAGTAAATGCTACGGGCCCCACAGCTCCCCCCCCCCCCCGGCTTGGTTCGAATGAAAATCCTTCCCAGTCCGATATGAAATTCAGTGGAAGATCGGAGGCTATGTGGGCTGGATGAATTGGTGTTGGGGACCAGATCCAGCCCCCAGGCCATAGTGACCAACTCCCTGAACCACATGACTGGCCCATGGCCCGAAAAATTTGGGCACCCCTGGTTTATGAGGTAATTCTTTGCAATGGTGCCCCCTGCAGGTCAAAGCTGCAAGACAACATCAACAATAAGACCTATCATGTTTTCTGTGTGGCCACTTAAGTTGTGATGCAACTTCACAGCAAGTGAATGCAAGTGAATTCACATTTTCCTCATGATGACAAGGTCAACAATGCATATTCCCAGGTTCAATAGCTTTCCTCAATTTGGTGCCCAGCTGTTGTATTTGACTTCATTTCCCATCATTCCTGTGGTAGGAGTTGTTGTCCAATGCAGCTGTAGGTTACCAGGTTGAGCACGACTGTTGTACAGGATTGTATCCTGAAGCAGAGTTAACTGTTGTACAGGACTGTATCCTGAAGCAGAGTTAATGAGCCTATTCTTAATACTACAAGTGCTTTGCAGGACCAGATCATGATCTGCTTAAAACTGAATATTTTTTTTGCAAGAATTCCAGTAGTCTTAATACATTAGGACAGGGGTGCCTAACCTTTTCAGGCTGGTCACATAGTTCAGGGAGCTGGTCACTATGACCTGGGGGCCAGATGTGGCCCTTGTTGCCAATTTATCTAGCCCACAAAGCCCTCGTTGCTCCTGGAAGCAGAAGTAAAACATGCTCTTACGGTCATGTTTTACTTCTGCTTTCAGGAGTAACAAGGGCTTCACAGGCCGGATGAATTGGCATCGGGGGCCCGCATCTGGGCCCCGGGCCATAGTTTGGGCAGCCCTGCATTCGGACATCTGACAAAACCTGGCTGGGGATCTGGGATCAATTAACATGGCACAATCTTGCTGAATTCAAAATTCACATATAGTGGAGAGATGTAGAAAGGATGGCTAATATTGCACTTCCGGTATTTGCAATAGCAATTACACTTATATATACCACCCCATAGTGCTTAGAGCAGGGGGCCCCAACCACCAGGCCATAGACCTGTACTGGACCATGAGCTGCCCTGAGCCAGGCTGCAGTGGTGGGTGGTGCGGGGAGCTCTGATGCCAGCCTTCTGCCCTCAACATGCTCCGCCGGGTCTGCCTGGCAAACAGAGCGAGAGCACAGGTTTCAGACACAGCAGAAAGGCAAGTAGTGGGGGGCCTCCTCCATGTTGCTTAACTACAGTGGGGCTCCACCCGCCTCCTGTATGCAGTGTGATACCTCACTGCCTGAGTCAAACGGTGTGGCTGGCAGGCGGCTGGGCCCCTTCTCCTTGTTTTTGAGCTACAACAGGACTCCTCCCCCTGCCTGTGCGCAATGAGGTTTCACACGGCCCATATTCAAGCAGTGGCTGGCAGACGGGAGAGATTTTTTAAAAAGAGATTTTAGCAAAACTGAAATACTGTACCATATACACTCTGTGAGTATATTTTGAGAATATTTTAGTAAATGATCAAATTACAGCCTGAACAGAAATATATGTATAATTTCTCTGCAGGCTGTAATTTGCTCATTTACTAAAATATACTTATATCAGTAAAACAGGTCATGTTTTGTGTATTTATTTTTGCATTAACATTAGTTACATAGTAATCTAGGTTGGAAAAGGATTAATTATGTAATAAATTATATATTATGCACTTTATCGTATTTATTATGTGCTTGCACCATACAGTCTCACCACCACCCCATGGAAAAATCGTTCAGCATGCATGAAAATGGTCTGTGGTGTAAAAAAGATTGGGGACTCCTGGCTTAGAGCACTCTGGGCAGTTCATAAGGTAACTAGCATTGGGAATATTCCATGGTTATTTAATTGCTATGTTATTTAATTGCTATGTGCTATTTTAGTGTTAAATTGTGTTTTATTATGTAAATTGTATTTTACGGTATTTCCTTCTGTTGAAGTATATTGTGTTGAGGATATGTTTGTAAGCCACCCAGAGTCGCACTTCGTGAGTGGGGCGGCATAGAAATCTATTATTATTATTATTATTATTATTATTATTATTATTATTATTATTATTATTATTATTATTATTATTATTATTATTATTATTATTATTATTATTATTATTATGCCCCCAATACACTGGGTATTTGTTTTGCTGACCTCAGAAGGATGAAAGGCTGAGTCAACCTTGAACCCACTAAGCTCACAGAGTTTTGGCTGCAGTACTGTGGCTTAACCATAGGGCCATGGGCTATATCATCCCGCTTCCTAATGCCAGAACACTTTTCTTTTGGGGTTTTTTTTGCCAAAGCAAAATATATGCAGGCATATGTACTTTGTTTTAATTCAGTGTATTATTATTATTATTATTATTATTATTATTATTATTATTATTATTATTATTATTATTATTATTATTATTATTATTATTATTATTATTATTATTATTATTATTATTATTATTATTATTTCGTGACAGAGACTACTCTGGGTTGAAAGGAATTTTTAGGGGACCCCTGAATGAGGCTCCTTTCATGTCCTCAAGTGCAGCTCTCAGGTATCAAAACCCAACATTCCAGTCTCCAGCTCAGCACCTTAACCACTAAGCCACCAGGGAAGCTGCAAGGCTGCTATAAAATTATCCTAAAGATGTGGGCAGATGCCATTTGTCCCCTTGTATTTTATTTATAGCCAGTCTTTCTTCTGTGAAATTCGAGGCAGGGCACATGGCTTGCCTCCCATCCAAATACCGAGCAGAACCAGACCTGCCAAAATTCAGCAAGGCTCCAAAGAGTGGAAGCATTAGAGTGCCTTCAGATTGTGCCCCAAGATGCTACAGATCATCAGCTCCCCAGACAGTTCTTCTCTCTCATACATCACATGCCAGGTCTCCCACTTGATAAATTATAGACTAGAGCTTCAGAACGCAAAAAGAGAACAATGCCTTTGCGCATTGAAATGAGCTGGCATGAAAAGTGATTCCAAAAGCTGGCTCCACTATTAGACAGAGTGAATCATTTGCCTCAAGGAACAGATAATGGAAATCCAGATATTTTCCTGCCAATTCATCTCATGTTTGTATGTGGGTATGGCAGTGACGCTGGAGAGATTTGGTATCAGGCAATTAAAGATTGTAGGCCAATCTGCACTTGTAATAAATGGGAATTTTCAGGAGCTTTTACAGGAAGCTGCTAAAATTCCTTCATTTACACCAGGAGTTCTCAACCTTTTAAAGCCAGGGGCCATGTCATGCTCCATCAGACAGCTTCGGGGGTCGGATGGCCATTTTGCCCTTCCTCCACCATATGGCACTTCCTGGTATGGTGGAGGCAGGGGGCACATGAAATGGTGGCATGGGCCTCATTTGGCCCATGGGCTGCAGGTTGAGAATCCCTGTTTTACACCAAGCTCAGGATCCTGTCCTTCTGTACCTCTGGCCCACCTGGTGAGTTGCAGTTCTAAAGCAAGAACAGGCACCTGTACCCTCCCAGAGATTGTTGGACTGCTGGTCCTATCAGCTTTGTACAGCACGTTGTAAGGGATGATGGGGAGACACTATCTCAAAACATCTGGGGTGCCACATGCTCCCCATCCCACCCCTGGGCAAAAGGTAAAGGTTATCTATTTTGTATGCCCTAAAATACAGGACTTTTTTTCAAGTTAAGATTCTTCATCTTCATGTACCATATCAGATTCCAAATATTAGCTCTTATCATGGCAATCAGCCATGAAGATTGTCTTGGGAACATTATAATCCAGTGGTTTTCCATTGGCCTTCCACATCACAGCATGACCCCTGTACCACTGATCCAGTTTCACAAGACACTTTCTGGTCCCAAGCCCTTTTGGCACACAAAGTCCTCCTCAACCCCAGGCCCATATTGATGTAGCTGCTGCCCTCCATCAAGAAAGATTCAAGTGGGATTTAATCAGGGGGTGGCCAGGGTGGGCTTTCGGCCCACCCTGAGTTAGCACTTTCCTACCCTGGTACAGTGTGGTTTCCCATACGAATGCATTGAAAAGAGGCTTTGTTGCCCACCCTGGAAAAATATTTGCCCACCCACATCTAGAATTCTGGCTCTGGCCCTGGATTTAATCCACTTGAGGAAACCATCAGCCTTATTAAGACTGCTTAGAACAGGGGTGCTCAACCTATGGCGTGTGAGCCAGACCTGGCCCACAGCTACAAATAATCCAGCCCCCACCCTCGCTCCAGCCGCTGCCACAATTGGCCGCGGACTCATTTACAGCTGTTGTAAACACATTTATGACAGCTGAAAATGTCAGAGAAACAACCAATCCGGGGCCCCTCAACTGTTTGAGGGAGGGTGACCCAGCCTCTGCCTTCAAGAGGTTGAGAACCCCTGGCTTAGAATAATCATCTCATTAGTTGCTCTGGGAAAAAAGAAATGGAATGAAAGCACCAGGGTGTCTAAAAACTGTTTTTTAGAGAGAGAAAGATTGTTTTGGAAGGGCGTCATGACTCATGGTGCCTATCTTTCTTTTTTTTAAAAACCCTTTCCTCCTTATTTTGTTTCCTTCTCGGATCTTGCTGAATATTGAAGCACTAAAAACAGTAGTGCACATTCTGCTTACAAGGAGAAACCGTAGGATGAAAATAAGCAATTGTATATTAAAAACGCTTTCAGCTCTCTTGAAAGCCGGCCTCTTCAAAGAGCTGACACAGCATTTGACTCAAATATACAGGGGAAACTACACTGCCTATCGAAGATGGGTCCAAGTTGTGATGGAAGCTGCGCTATACAAAAGTTGACTGTGTGGCAATGAAAGAAGGGAGGCGGGTGGGAGAAACAGACCGTGCTCTCACTAGCACATCCCACAGTAAAACACAGGAAGCTGCTGTCTGGAAGAATCTTCAAGATTCACTGTTTCACTGTGGCAGGCTCCACCAAAGAGGAGACATCTGGAAAACATAAAGGAGAATTGGGAGGAGGGGAGAGAGAGGGAAGAGTCCAGTTAAGCCACAAGACTGAAGACCGAGATTGTTTTGGGGTTACCTGGCTTAAATCTACTTTAGCTGTGGACTCATTCCATGGCACTCTCAAGTCTTTGGCCAAGGTATACAAAATATTCACCCTGCCTGGCTCAGCAACTCCTAGATCGCTCCCAGGGAGATTTCTGGTCTGAGTAAGTGTGTCTGGTTGGTGGTGTATGTGCGTATGGAAAATATCAGGTATGTCCATCCAGTTGATTCCTGCTATTCAAAGTGTGAAAGTGGAGGCCAGTCCCCAGCAGTGGTTAAGATGCTGATCTTGACGACTGTAAAGTCAACAGGTCAATTTCGTGACCTGTGTGCAGCATGATGGAGTGAGCTCCTGTCTGTGTCCCAGCTCCTGCCAACCTAGGAGTTCAAAAGCAAGAGATTGCTAGTAGAAAAATAGGTACTGCTTTGGTGGGAAAGTAACAGAGTTCTGTGCACCCCGGTGTCTAGTCATGCCTGCCACATGACCGTGATGAGCACCAAACTCTATAGAGTCAGATACAACTGGCTTTCGAGCAAGGGAGACCTTACCCAGTAGTACTGTTCTCAGCGGCTGCATAAATCCCTTGCATTTTGCAATCTTGACCTTGTTTGGTAGAGACTTAGTAAAGAAGTCAACCCATGTTCATTTTCTGTGCAGGTTGCAGCTTCGTACTTCATTAGAACTGAACAATATGTTACCAGCCTATACTAGCCTATATTTGCTTTGGTTTTGCCAGGTTCAGAATACAGTTATACCTCGCTTAAAGAGCATAATGCGTCCCACAGGATTGCTCTTTAAGCGAGTTTCCTCTTTAAGCAAAACACCATTGTAAGTGACCAATTGTGGGGGGGGGGGGATTGCGAACCCAAATGTATTTGTTATGCAAGTTTTTGGTTGGTTTTATTTGTTAAGCGAAGTGAACATTCAGAGAAAATTCTGCTCTTTAAGTGAGTTACTCTTTAAGTGAGACGCTCTTTATGCAAGGTTTGACTGTAGATTATAATACTGTACCGAGGAATACACAATACAGAGTTGTGACGCACACGATCTTGCTGACATTTGGCTTATTTTAAACTACCTAGCAGGGGTCTTTATTTTGTACAAATTCCTAAACTGCAGCATTATGCCCTCATGTTTGTGCCGGCGCATATTGTATATCATGTCTCTTGCCTGTAAAGTTAGCAGAATTCCCCGCTGCCTGAAAATGTTTGTTCACCCTTGATCCTTACGGCTATAGGGGCTAGGGCTGTGACAATTCATTGGTCAGCTGTTATGGCAAAGAACTGTTGTAATGCTATAAAAATAAAATACAATACAAAAATATTGGTACCATGCGTCAGGCACAGAGCTATGGTAACAGGGAATCTGCAACAGAAGTGGAAGTAGAAGCAGTGACTGTGGTAGCGGCAGATTCCCCGCCGCCAATACAGGTTGGTGACAGCAGGGATAAATTAAAAGGGGGGGGGACACTATGAAGCAAAGGGGGAAATTGGGAGGGTGTTTTGTGGTGGCAGCTTGCAGAGTTTAAAAAAGCATTCAAGCAAGGTTTGTCATAGGAGGTGGAAACTAGAGCAAGCATGATATGAGCTGAACCTGTGTTTTTTTATATCAGAACCTCAATTCTTTTTACAGTCCAGAGACAGCTTTAATCTCTTCCACTGCTGCCACCACCACTGTTGCCACGGCAGACCCAAGAGACACAATACACACCAACACATGTGCGGATACACCCTTATTCAAAGAAGAATACAGCAATCCAGAACTTGCTGCAAAATAAATAACCCCCGATGTGGGGTTTGAAATGTCCCACATTTCGACAAAATAATGCATACTTCAGTTGTGTCAGGGTACACATAAAGAGCCTCCTCGAGGTCTGTAGTACTTCTGAACCACAATTGAGCATACTCTGGTAACGGCCAACCTATTGTGCTGGCTAATCTTTCTCACACTAGGCCAGGCAAAAGGAACTGCAGAATGAGCTCACCAAAAATTGGCTTCATTTTGGCAGTTTCACATCTGGCCTATGCATGGAGGAGGAGGAGGAGGAGGAGGAGGAGGAGGAGAAGAAGAAGAAGAAGAAGAAGAAGAAGAAGAAGAAGAAGAAGAAGAAAGTGTGGTGTATCGTGTAATCGTATTTGAATCAATTGTAAGCCCAGCCAAGCCAATGCAAATGGAGGACTTTTTACAAATCAAAATGCACCTAAAACAACATTTCCTGAAGGCCACTGGGAGCATTGGTTCTTTGGGCTGGGGAATAGTATACCGAGTGGTGGGATGTCCAAAAATTTACTACCCCACCGTGATGTCATCACAGTGTGGGCGGAGCTAAATAAAATGTCATGGGCGGGGCCAAATAAAAAAATAAATAAAATAAAATAAAAAATAAGCACACACACTCTTCCACCCACCCACCCACCCACAACACAAACCCGAAAAATTAAATAAATAAATAAATAAATAAAAATACATTAAAATACACCCACACCCCAAACACAAATCAACCAGAGATTTTAAACTAGAGCTTAAAGCTTATTCTGGCTAATCTTTCTCACACTAGGTCAGATGGAAGTAACTACAGAATGAACTCACCCAAGATGGCTTCATTTTGGCACTTTTCAACTTTTCAACAGTTAAAGAAGTTAGGTACTAAGTCTTTGCCTAACCAGTTCTCTAGGATAATATGCTTTAATGTAAATGTAAAACAGCTGTACCTCCTTAAGGGTTCAACAATTGGAACAGCAATTGGAATAGCACAGGTGTAGCTTATTGATGAGGTAACTCCAAGACTTTGCTTAAAAACCCCAAGCCAGGCTGCCAGGCCTTTTTAGGAACTGTGGTAGTACGTCAATATAGGTAAAGGTATTAAATACACATTAAAATCCACACAGACACACCACATCCAAAGATGAGTCACTTACACTGGGGAGCAGGCTATAGGGAGCTTCAGACTAGCAGCTTCTCTTCCTCCTCCCTGCTTGGGAGGACAGCAAGGAGGCCGTGCATATGCGCCAAGCATATGAAAAGGTAAGCCCTGAAGGTAGTTCCCCCCCAAAGCTGCCGCCGGTTCTCCAGGACACTGGGAAAAGTTACTACTAGTTCTGGCGAACTGGTGAGAACCTGTTACATTCCATCACTGAGTATACCACACAAATGGGGTCTATAAGCAGAATAACTGGGACTGGGTGGCAGCACTAAAGAAATATAATCAGCAGCAGTGATAGCAGCAACAGGCTGGTGTTTGCCAGAGCAATTTGGCCCTTGTTGAATTCTCACACCACGGAAGAGATGGTTTCTCCCAGTCTTGGGAAATTGCCCCACCCTTTCCTCTCTTCCTTGTCTTAAAAACTGAAAACCACCTCACATAGCCTTTTCATTTATGAGAAGCAAAATTGGTACTTGGTGTCTGATGAAAACAGGAAAGGTAAAGTAAATGTCACCCTTGCTTGGCAGTAAAAATGAAGCAGTCACCAATTCGGTCCCTTGAAATTTGGTGCTATTTCATGATGCTGAAAATCTGCTGGACACTCCATTCTACCCAGTGGTAGAGCTGGCCCACACTGGATCCATCGAAAGGAACTGCAAAATGAACTCACCAAAAGGTGGCTTCATTTTTGGCAGTTTCACGTCTGGCCTAGACACAGAAGAAGCAGCAGCTTGTTGAGTGCCTTGCCATAAGATGGTTTGATTATTACCAGATTAAATGTGCAGTGACTTAAATGTGCAGTAGCTCAAGTTGCTAAGTTGCTGACTGGGAGTTGGCAAGTCAGCAGTTCGATACCTGAATACTGCATGACGGAATGAGAGCCCATCTTTGTCCCAGCTCCTGCCGACCTAGCAGTTCGAAAGCAAGAAATTGCAAGTAGATAAACAGAGACCGCTTCGATGGGAAGGTAAACAATGCTTTGAAACAGAGATGAACACTGAACCCTAGAGTCAGATACGCCTGCTTCTAAAAGGAAATTAGATGTGTCCAGATAAAAACTTACAATTAATATTGGATTTCAAGGGGATACAGTGGGAGAATACTGTACACCATCTTTTGGGCCCATTTATGGATTTCTCAGAAGTATTCAGTTGTCTCCTGGTGGAAATAGGATCCTGGGCTGAACAGATCATGGTTTAACCTGGCAGGATTCTTCATATGTCTTAATGCCTCTTGCCTCTCGTATCTCAGCCTCGTTTTCACAATCCACAAAATGTGGGTAATAACCGTCCATCTCACCGAGTGACTGTGGAACTGAATGAGATATGGAAATATTGCTTGTCACTAGCCTTGGGGCTGGCTGTCAATTTCAGGTTTGAGAATCCTAAAATAAGCTTCTGTGTTACATGGCAAAGATGGATATGGCCAAGATAGTGTGTATCATCTACACAAATGATCTAAATTCTGCTCCAGGGCAGGAATTTTTATTTTACTTTACTTTATTTTATTGCCAGAGCTCACTCAGCCATAAAACCCATTTTCTGTGGCGTCATCTTAGGACATGCAAAGCAATAATGAAGACGAGCCCCCTTGAGCATCCACAGGTTATGGCTTTCCTTAAATGCTGGGGACCAAATAATATATGATGATAGACGACTTTTGACAGTGAAGGCACAGCATTTTTTTTAAAGTGTAAAATGTGTTGTCTGCACTATCAAGGAGGCTTTTGATAATTAACAACAAGAACAACAAAGGAGGAACGAAGATTGATATTAGTTCCTGCTTTGCTGCAGTTCTAGAGAAGGCATCTCCTTTGGAGTTAATATTTTCTTGGGAGGAAATCACCTTTTGATTCTAAGGAAGGATTATCTACAACAACATTTCCCAAACTATGTTCTGTAGAATTCTGGTGTTCGACAGAAGGTCAACAAGTGTTCTGTTGGGGGGGGGGGGGTATGCAATTCTGGTAAAGTTCATTAGCAAATGTGTAATGTCATGAAGTTTGTTTTGCATCCATCCTTTCAATGTGATGTATCAGCTTGCAAGAGAAGTTTGTTTTGCAACCGTGCACTCCGGTGTCTAGTCATGCCTACCACATGACCATGGAAACATCTGCAGAAACAGACAGCGCTGGCTCTTTGGCTATGAAACAGAGATGAACACTGAACCCTAGTCAGATATGACTAGCTTTTCAGCAAGGGTGACCTTTACCTTTACCCCTGAGTTGGGTTCCCTGACTGGGCGGCATACAAGTGTGAAAATTCAGTTCAGTTCAGTTCAATTCAATTCAATTCAATTCAATTACTTGCCTTGAATGTCAAAATGCAAAGGTAGCAGATCTGGATGGAGCCCAAGTTAAGGATCACATCTGTGAGTGTTGTATGACTGGGCCACTTTTAAACATAAAAGGGACACCTGAGGAAAAGGTGTTAAACCCTCTTCTGACCAAAGGTGTATTTCCCCATAATTTATTCCCCACCTTCCATATCACATTACTGTTTAGAAAAAGAAAAATATGAATGGGAGGGGAACTCACTTGTCAGGAACAAGTGGATGGTATGAAGGGGCTTCAAGGAGACTCAGCAGCCATGGTTTACTCTTCTGATTTGGACTTTCACTCCAGTTTCATACAAAAGTAGAGTCAGATGTTCTTCCAATCCAGAAGATTTACTGCCATTTTGTAAAGATCTATGGTATCTCACTTGAACTTTTGTTGGAATGGATGGCAGAGGGGAGGGCAAACACTTTTGTCAAAAGAGAGCTTGTGATGTTTCTGCGGTCTCTCTTCTGTCTGCGGATTTTCAGTACAACGATAAATGGATTTCGGGAGATAATTAGATTACTAAACTGGGCTGTTAAAGTCCTAAATTATTGGGAAAGAAATAGTAAATGAATGATCATTATGTGTTCTCTTTTGTGAGATGATAAAATAAAAGAGAAACTTGCAAGTCTGTAGTTCTTTTTGGATCTTATAGCCAAAGAAGATGGGGGAAATTTGCCTGCCAGGAAATTGATCAGAACAGCTGGAACCTGCCATTAGGAGTGGAGTTGAAGCAGGTAAAAAGAAAGATATGAAGAATGATCAACATACCATCCTCCTTCCCCCATCCCCATAGACACCCTTACATGTGCTCAGCTATACTTCCCATGGCCTGTGTTAATCCAACACTTCCTTCACGAACCACACCCTCAAAAACATTTTCAACTACCTACAGTTGCTGTGTTGTTGTTGTGTTGTTGTTCAGTCACACAGTTGATTCCGACCCTTCATGACCCCATGGACCACTGCATGCCAGACAACCCTATCCTCCACCATTCTCCTCAACACTCCCAGCTTTGTGCCCATTGCGTCAACAATGCCATCTAGCCGTCTCATTCTATGCCGCCCCCTTCTTCTTTTGCCCTCAACATTTCCAAGCATCAAGGCTTTCTCAAGTGAATCCTTTCTTCTCATTTGATGCCCAAAGTACTTTAACTTCATCTTTAGTATTTGACCTTCTAAGGAGCAGTTAGGGTTGATCAACCTGTTCGTTCTACTTGCTGGCCAGGGTACTCTCAAAATTCTCCTCCAGCACCACATCTCAAAGGTGTCTATTCTTCTGTGTTCTGCTTTGCTTATGGTCCAGCTCTCACACCCATACTTTACCACCGGGAATACCATTGCTTTGACTAAGCAGATTTTTGTTGGCAGGGTGATGCCTCTACTTTTAACTATGTTCCCCAGGTTTCTCATCCGTTGCTTCCCAAGAATCAGTCGCCTTTTAATTTCATGGCTGCAATCACCATCTGCAGTGAGCTTTGATCCTTAGAAAGTAAAATCTGTCACTGCTTCTACTTCTTCCCCATCTATTTTCCAGGGATTGATAGGACCTGTTGCCATGATCTTGGTTTTCTTTATACTGTACTGAGTCTCAAGCCAGCTTTTTCACATTCCTCTTTCAACCTAAGCAGGCGCTTGTTTAGGTCCTCCTCACTTTCTGCCATTAGGGTGGTATCATCTGATCTCAAGTTGTTGATGTGTCTCCCAGCAATTTTGATCCCAAATTGTGATTCCTCCATCCCTGCATTGCGCATGATGTGCTCTGTGTATAAGTTGAATAAGCAGGGTGATAAAATTTAGCCTTGTCTTACTCCTTTTCCTATTCCAAACTACTCTGTCATTCCGTATTCTGTCCTAACTGTTGCTTCTTGATTCATGTACAGGTTTCTCATGAGGCATATAAGGTGTTCTGGTTTTCCATCTATTTAATTATTTGCCACATTTTGTTGTGGTCCACACAGTCAAAGGCCTTGGTGTAGTCAATGAAGCAGAAGTAGACTGGTTTCTGGTATTCCCGTTTTCTCCATGATCCAACATATGTTGGCAATGTGGTCTCTAGTTTCCCTACCTCTTCTGAACTCAGTCTGCACTTCTGGTAGTTCTCTCTCCACATGCTACTGAAGCCTATCCTGTATTATCTTGAGCATGACTTTGCTAGTGTGTGGGATGAGCTGGTATGATTTATGCGCTTTGTTTACAAGTTAGTGTGCGCCCACATGTATGTGAATGGGTGGGTGTATTCGCAGATGTCATTATATGTACAATTTTGATTTCTGTTCACTGTTTATTTATTTATTTGTTGTTATATTATTGTTTTACATGTTTGTTGCAATATATATGTGTTAATAAATAAAAAATATATAATCCCCCCCCCCCAAAAAAAAAAAAAATAGGAGAAGCAAGAGCACCGAGCCCTGAGGCACCCCATATTGAAGGGGCCTAGGGCTGGACCTCTTGCCATCCAACAACACTAACTGGGTCCGGCCCATCAGAAATGAGTGAAACCAGGACCACACAGTGCCCTGGATCCCCAATCCTCGGAGCTATTCCAGAAGTATACTGTGGCCAACGGTATGGAAAACCGCTGAGAGATCAAGAAGAGCAAGGACTGAAAAGGGTCCAGATAATCTGCTTCATCCAGCCTCAGAAACACTGCCGCCAACGCTGCTGCTGACAGACTCCCTCCCTGGCCCGGCTGTCCAGACAGGCTGGGGAAGGAGTGCATTGGTGACAGGGTCTGCAGCAGCTGCTGCTCCCACTTCCCACCGGCCAGACTTTTAACTCACTTTTAACTCACATGTCACTTTATCATTTATAGCCAAATCCCATCGTTCTTTGTACCAATCTTCAAGTCTAAAATTTGTGTACGTTTTCCATTTTTTAGCTATCAATAATCTAGCTGCTGTTACAAAAAATGACTTTGAACATGACAACCATCATTTAGCCCTGCAGATGAGCCCTGCTGGAAGAGGGAAGGTGGCAACCTTATCCATTATCTTTCTTGAAGCTGAACTACCAAACTGCACATTCAGTTGATGTGTGTGTGTTTGTTTGTTTGTTTTACACAATTCATTTCCTTTTTCACATTTTCCCCTTTGTGATTTTTACTGCAACAGTTTTATGATGGCTTTATTGCATTGTTTTAATTTGTTAAGTTGCCTTAAGTGCAGTTGTAGAAAGGCAATATAAAATGTTTAATAAATAAAATAAATCCATCAAAGAAAGCAACAACTGCATTTATTTGACTCAAAATACTCCAGCAGGTCTTTTTTCCATCACAAGAAGGCAATATCCTGCGTCTAGTGGAGTGAGCTGCTGGTATGAGAAAACCTAGAGGTGACAGTCTTAACTGTGGATTGCCCCTAATCACCCTAATTGTTTTATTTAAATGGGGGCAACTCACCCTCCAGCATAGCAATAAGACTCCAAGGTTCTCAGTCAGTTCCAGCTGTCATGTTATGACCAGCTGTCTGACAGGTAGAAATTAACAGATGAAGATCTTTACCAGTAAACTGTTAATTTTTAAAAAATGATTTAGAACCAGATTGAAGGATCAAATGACCTGCCAGATGTTGTTGGGCTGCAAGTCCCATCAGCCTAAGCCAGCATGCCCAATGACCAGGGATGATGGATATGGTAAATAAATAAATTTTGTGCCAGAAATTACTCTAGGTTGAAAGGATTTTTGTTCAGTGGATGCCTGAATGAGGCTCCTTTCATGTCCCCAAGACTCAAGTATCAAAACCCAACCTTCCAGACTCCAAGCCTCAGTGTCTTGACCACTAAGCCACTGTAGTGCTGTGATGGATATGGTAGTTGAATGATATCTGGAGAGTCACAGTTTTTCCTCCCTGATCAACAGAGTGGAAAATCTGATGGTCTTGCAAAAGAGGTACAGAGTCTTCAGAAATACTACCCTTAAAAAAGAAAACAGCAGAAAGGGGGAGGAGTAGAGACTTCTAGTACCAATGGTGTATATTCCCACAATTTATTCCACACCTTCCATATCACATTCTTTTTTAAGAATCCAGAACGGTGATGGTATTCTCTCATTCCAGCTGCAGTCTTTCATAGTGCTACAAGACCCTCTTCCAGTGGGTGTCCTGAGGTCTGAAGAAAGGTTTTTCCAGGATGCCTAGCCCTAGGGAGAGATTTAAGAAATAAGGTGTAGAATTAAAGGGATCTAGTAACTGAACACCATTAGAGTCTGGCCTTTAAGCCTTTGCAGGTTTATTCTACCCTGAGTATTTTCAGGATTTTTAGCATATTATTTTTTTTTCAGAGGCAGCTGCTAAACAGTCATGATTCAAAATAAATCAGTGCAATCTTAAAGGTGCCACAGGCTTGGCTCTTTTTTTTTTTGCCATTCTACTGAAGCAGACGATACTGCTGTGCCTTTGAAATATTAAAATCTATATCCATAAATACAAAACAAGGCACACTCCATAGCAATGGGGGAACAAGGCACCTCTGCAGAGCAGCTTGGCGAGTGGTGGACTATGAGGGGAAAATAGCCACAGAATCAACGTGGGACCCTGGTGGGTTGACTGGCTAGCAGACGACTGTCCATACATCCATCTTCAACTCATCCAAGTGAGCTCTGTGGATCTGTGGTGTGTCCTGGTGTCTGCCCAGTGCCACCACAGCTGCCCTGTTCCCAGCTAGGAGCTCAGCTGGTCACAGACCCTAGAGAGGGGGGCAATCCAGTTTGGTGAATGGCTCTCCCTAGAGATGGAACAAAATGTTGGGATAAAGTCTCCCCTGGGCATTTTCTGGATGTTCGAATGTTTAATGCCTGCATTTGACATCAACTGATATTTGAGAGTTGATTTGTCATTGTTGTTGTTCAGTTGCACAGTCGATTCCGACCCCCTGCAACCACATTTCAAAGGTATCTATTCTTCTGCGCTCTGCTTTCCTTATGGTCCAGCTCTCACAACCATAAATTACCACAGGGAATACCATTGCTTTGACTATGTGGACTTTTGTTTGCAATGTGATGTCTCTACTTTTCACTATGTTCCCCAGGATTCTCATCACTTGCCTCCCAAGAATCAGTCGCCTTTTTATTTCATGGCTGCAATCACCATCTGCAGTGAGATTTGATCCTAAAAAGGTAAAGTCTGTCACTGCTTCTGTTAGACGGTTGATAGGTTGTGGCATACGGCATCTGCAGAACAAGACCAAAGCAAGCAAACTGGGTTTCAACAGGAAGAGCGGGGAAATGCAAAGTTCAGCATGAAGACAGAAAGAAAAGAGATTCACAAGTATAAGGTGGGTGAGAATTGGCAGTAGTGTGTATGAAAGGGATTTAGGGTCCCTAGCAGACCACAGGCTTAATCTTGGTGAACATTGTGACACAACAGGAAATTTAAAAACAAAAACAAGTGCAGCACTTTGTTATGTCAAAAGAAGTCCAGTGTCCACATCAAGGGGAGTGTTACTTTAAAAACCCCGAATCCCATTGATTAAAGGTAGTAAGCCATCCCACTCCTAGGAAAGAAATCAGGTGAAGAGCAAATGATTGTGACAAAAGTTCATATATTGAGAAGTCATTGTATGAACCGGTGACAATGGACTTTTCCCTAAGAATGGGTTTTGTTTTTAATTCATCAAAAATCATGCTATTCGGTTACAGAAGTAATAGCACCGCTCCATTCTGCCTTGGTTGGGCCTCACCTGGAATACTGTATCCAGTTCTGGGCACCATAGTTTAAGAGTAATATCAGCAAGCTGGAATGCATCCAGACGAGGATGAACCAGAATGATGAAAAGTCTAGAAACCAGATCCCTATTAGGAAAAGCGGCCCGAAAAGTTTGGGCACCCCTGGTTTAAAGCTAAACAAAACTGTAACTCTTCTCCAGGTTAGGCTGTCACCTCCTGGTAAGAGAGAGGTATAGCAGCCAGGTTGCAAAACAAGGGTAGATCAATTGGAGAGTTCGTCAATGGGATATAGCGATGAAGATTAAAATGACTTTGGAATGCTGCAACCTTCACAACTTCTTGGGAATAAGTCCACTGAAGTCAGTGGGCCTCAACTTTGTGGTAAAAAAATATAGGATCGGAAAGTGAAAATCCATCTGTGAGGTAACAGAAATGCATGGGAGCAGCAAACATGAAAACATCCTCCGTGTGCTTAAAGATCTGCACATTTCTTATATCATGAGCATTTCTGCCTTTAAGATGTCTGGAAGCAGAAGAGCAGAATCAGTTTTGGGAAGTGGTGGATGGGGATGGACATCCTTGTTGAGTTCAACCCTGGAGCACATTTTCAGTTTCAAGTTTCTACAAATCAGAAATATCTTTAGGACTAACTACGGTATGTGAGAAGGAAAGCTGGCTGATTTGCTCAGTGGGTTGGAGTACCAGGGGTGGGGAGTCTGCTTCTCTGCTGCACCCCATGAAGAAAGCTCAGCCCTTGGGGAGGGGAGGAGGGGTTCTAATATTTTAACCATGTAAGGAGATGCCACTGGCTGCAGTTGTTCAATGATTAAGACACTGAGCTTGATGGCTAGAAAGCCAACAGATCAGCAATTCAAGCCCTGAGTTCTGTATGACAGGGTGAGTTCCTGCCGACCTAGCAGTTTGAAAGCAAGAAATTGCAAGTAAATACATAGGTACCGCTTTGGTGGGAAAGGTAACAGTGTTCCATGCACTTCAGCATCAAGCCATGCCTTTTAAATGACCATGAAAATATCTGAAGTGGGTCCTGACCCAGCACGTCAAGGCCAACAGAGGGATTTGTCCTGTATCTGTGAAAGAGCATGACATGGGGGTGGGGTTCCTATCATTATTGTACACACACAGAGAGACACACACCAGAACTTGGTAGGATGAGTGTTGGTTTAGAAAATAAAATAGGCATTATTCCCTTGTTCACTTCCAGGGACAAAGAGACCTTGAAATGGTAATCCTGAAGGCAAGCTCTCATATTCATGCATACAAGTGTGGGATTTCAACCAGAAGGTCAGGACACACAACTGTGCCATCGCCATTGGTGACAAATATATTAAAGGTTTGTTCCTATGAGCCCAACATGTATCTTCTTCTTGTTGTGCTGTATCCGATTCTGAATATTGGTGATCATAATGGCGATCAGCCATGGAGACTGTCCAGCGAGTATAATGCCATGGCCCTTCATCTGCCTTCCTCATTGCAGCGTGACACCCATGCCACTATCCAGCTCCGCAAGTCACTTTCTGTCCTGAGCCCTTTTGGCACGCAAAGTCCTCCTCAGCCCCAGGCTAGGACTGATGAAGCTGCTGCCCTCCATCAAGATGGGGTCAAGTGGGATATAATCCACATGGGGACTATCACCCTTCCCTGTGGACTTTGCCAAAGCTGCTAATCTTCAGGGTTGTCAGGTTAGTTAACCACTGCCTGGTGCTTGGCATTGAGTCGCTGGCAGTATGGTCTACTCCAGTGTTTCCCAAATGCTGGTGTTTAGACTTCAGTTCCCAGAAGCCTAAGCCAGTATATTGACTGATCAGTGCTTTGGGGAATTGACTTAAGGTTCTGGGAATTGAAGTCCAAACACCAGCATTTGGGAAACATTGGTCTACTCTATTACCATAGCAGGATAACCAGTGGTGGGATGTCAAAAATTTTACTACCACACCATGGGCGGAGCCTAATATGTGGGTGGAACCAACTATGTGGGCAGAGCCAATGTCATGGGCGGGACCATGTGACCTGGTGGGCAGGGCCAAAGTTGGTCATGTACACATAAAAATACAAATTACTATACATAGACATAAAAATACATAAAAATACACGTAAAACACATATAATACACATTAAAATAAATACACATTAAATAGACATAAAAACACATAAAAATACAAATTAAATACACATAAAACACATAAAAATACACATACACACACCCAAGGTGAGTCATTTATCCTGGGGAGCAGGCTATAGGAGCTTCAGGCTAGCAGCTTCTCTTCCTCCTCCCCGCTTGGGAAGATAGCAAGGAGGCCGCGCCAAGTGCTGTAGGCGTGCATGTGCAGTGGGGGAACCAGTGAAAATGTAAGCCCTGAAGGTGGTTCCCTCCAAAAGCCGCTACTAGTTCTCCGGGACACTGGGAAAAGTTACTACCGGTTCTGACAGACTGGTGCGAACCTGTAACATCCCATCACTGAGGATAACCTAACCATGCAACAAGTATAGCAAAGACTAGCCACAGTGTTGCCCAGTCTTTGGCATTTGGACTTCAATTCCCAGAAGCCTAAATCAATTCCACAAAGCACTTATCAGCCAATGTACTGACTGAGGCTTCTGGGAATTGAAGTCCACCAGTGTTCCATGGAACATTCTTGCAGAGTTGCATAAGTAGCTTCTTCGGTATGCTGCCCCAAGAACCTGGACCTCAGGTCTCAGAATCTAGATTATATTTCCTGTAGGAGTCACTGTTCTGGCCACAAGTCTTTTCTAGGGGCAGGACATCCCACTACATTGAATCAGCCCATGCATTTCTCAACGGTAGGAATAGCATCACCCCAAAAGTGCCACTGCCAGAACAAAACCTTAAGCAGGACCTCAGAAGGTGAAGAAAAGGAGAAGGTTTGGACACTTTCACATACAGGGGCCCCTCCCCCTGTCCCCATACCAACATATTGTAATGTAATGTAATGTATTTTGTCAGCCGCCCTGAGTCACTAATAAATAAATAAATAAATACAAAAAACAAATGTCTTAGGTATAAGAGCAAACTTTATGCCTCCAATGTTACTTAAGGCCAAAAGGGAACCTTTCCACTCTGTACTGTGTGTCTATATGGCTAAATTCTCTACCCTAAGATGGATAATTATAATTGTTTTGATCAGGAGTACTGCTTATGCCAGGGGTTCCCAGACTTTTCATGCCCCAGGTCTGACCACGCACCCCCATGGACAGCTGAGCAGGCCGATCATATGGCTCCTCCCACCGTAAACACTGTCGTAAAACTCATCTGTGGCTGTTGTAAATGTGTTTATGACAGCCGTGGGTGCATTTATGGCAGTGTTTACAGCAGGCGTGGGCACGTTTACACACGTGCAGGCACATTTTATAGCTGTCATAAATGCGCCCACTTCCACTTCCAGTAGTGGTGTGGACAGCGGCAGGCCACATGAAATGGTGCCATGGGCTGTAGTAATTAGCATTTTGCCCACCAACATGCAGGGTCCTCATTTCACCAACCTCGGAGGGAGCAAGTGCTGAGCCAACCTTGTCCCCATCAGGATCAAACTCACAAACATTTTGGCTGCAGTACAGCAGTTTAGCCACTCCGCCACCAGGCTACATCCTGTACTCTCTGTGTGTGTGCATGGTGCACATTTTGCATCATGGGACTTCATTGGCATTGCATATATATCCTTGCCATTAAATTGTTTTTAATTTTCATTGTGTTCTAATATTGTAATGGATTTCATTCTATTTTAATGTTTGCATCTATCATGCTTTTGTTATAGTTTTTTAAAAGTGCATTATAAGCTACCATTCCTGTCAAGAAAGCAGTGTAGACGTAAATTAAAAAATTAATGGCCAGAATCGTATTACTTACATGTGCTGTTGTAATTGCTTGCGTTCCCCTTCATACACCAACTCACACAGCCGGTGTGCAGTGAGGAATACAAAGCACTGCCTTCTCAACTAGTTGCAAGTGGTATTTAATACAATTGCTCTCAATGGCCAGCATAGATAAGCAGTAGGACTCTAGCCAATAACTCGGGGATTCTCAACCTGCAGCCCATGACACCATTTCATGTGTCGTCATCCCCACCGCCTCCATCACACCCAGAAGTGCCATGTGGTGGAGGAAGGGAAAAATGGCCCACCAGCCCCTGAAGCTGTCTGAGGCAGCATGACCCGGCCCCTGGCAATCCATCTTTCCCGGCTACTTGGCTGATAGAAAAACAGCTCATTTTTGGAGAAGAGACACCTGTTAGATTTCCACTCGTTTATTAACTGTTAAAGGGTTCAGTCCATGGAGTTGCTCCCTCTCAGGTCCCAAGCTACATGACCTCTCTCCGTTGACCATCTGTATGTGGTGGGAGGAGTGAGCAGCAATAGATTGTGTTCTACTGCAATTCCCACCAGCCCTAGGTGGAATAGCCAATGCTGAGGTATCATGAGAATTGTAGTTGAGCAACATCAGGAGGGTGGATTGCAAGCGGCTTAAAAGGTAAAGGTCTCCCTTGCTCGAAAGCCGGTCATATCCAACTCTTGAGATCAGGGCTCATCTCCCTTTACAGCCAAAAGGCCAGTGCTGCCTGCAGACATTTCCGTAGTCATGTGGCAGCCATGACGAGATGCACACAAAACACTGTTACCTTTCCTGCTGAAGCGGTACCTATTTATCTACTTGTAATTTCTTGCTTTTGAACTGGCAGGTTGGCAGGAGCTAGGAGAGACGACGGGCACTCATGCCATTGTGCGGAAAAGGTAACCACTTTCTGTGTGCTCTGATGTCTAGTCATGCCTGCCACATGACCATGGAAACACCTGCAGATGCAGACACCACTGGCTCTTTGGCTGTAAATGGAGATGAGCACTACACCCTAGAGTCAGATAAGACTGGCTTTTGAGGAAAGGAAACCTTTACCTTTATATTCCATATTACAATTGAAGCTGAGTTTTCCATCCCCAGAGGAGGATTTCCTCAGTGATGCAAGCTTGGCCATTTATCTCCCAACAACGGATCACAAAACAAGGCATTGTTCAGGCAAGATAAAGCGTGTCTGCATACACAATTTGAAGAGCATCTCTTCTGACACATCCTACTTTATCTATACTTTGACCATAAGAACACCCGAAGGTAACCCTTCATTGACCTATGGACCATAAGGTGCCATGTTTCTTTATAAGGTGATGTTTAACAGCAGAAAATAATAAATTGGTGTTGCTTGCTTATACTGTAATTAACAGAGCCCACCTCCTGCCACATTCCTCAACCTGTGCCTTTCTCCCATATGTTAGGAGCACACTTGATCTTGTTTGTTATACTCAACAATGCTCCTGCCATGGGTCGCTGTCTAAGCCAGGGAATCTCAACCTGCAGCCAGTGGGCCAAATGCAGCCCATGGCACCATTTCATGTGGCCCACCATTACCTCCACCACACCAGGAAGTGCCATGTGGTGGAGGAAGGGCAAAATGGCTGTCCAGGCCCCAAAGTTGTCTGAGGGAGCATGACCTGGCTTTAAAAGGTTGAAAACTCCTGGTCTAAGCCCTTTGTGTATAAACCCACATGCATACATAAACACACAATGACATAGCCTTGACAGCCTTCCTCTACCCCAGGGGTGGCCAACCTACGGCCCATGGGCTGGACCCGACCCACAGCACCATTTCATGTGGCCCACCACCACCCTCACCGCTACCGGGAGCAGACACATTTACAACAGCTGTAAAATGCAGCCATGCCTGCGTAAACACACCTACACCTGCTGTAAACGCTGTCGTACATACGACAGCTACATACAGATTTTATGGAAGCATTTATGGCAGGAGGCTCAGCTGTCTGGGGGGGCGTGGTCCGGCCTGTGGTGCAAAAAGATTGGGAACCCCTGCTCTACCTCAGTGAAACATCCGTAGTGAACCATGCTGTCTTCAATTACTCATGGCTGTTGCATTTATGACAGCCGATGGTCATTTATGGCAGCATTATGTGCATATGCGGGCGTGTTATGCGCATGCATGTTTTACTTCCGCTTCAGTGGGAGGAGTCACATGACCGGCACACTCAACCATGTGACCAGTCCACAGCCCAAAAAGTCTGGGCACCCCTTAAACCAGGGGTGCCCAAAGTTTTTTGGCCATGGACCAGTCACATGGTTTAGTGGGCCGGTCACATGGTTTAGCGGGCCGGCCATGTGGTTCTTCTCTCTGGAAGGATGTTTTGCAACAGGATGAGATAGATTTTTTTAGGCGACCATTTTCTCTGGGGCACCCCGACCTTAAACAGTAGAAATTCTAGCAGCAGTTAAGAGTGTAGAACTCCAGCTCAAGAGACATGGGTTCAAATCTCTGTTTGGCCATGGAACTCATTCAATCACACACTGTCAGCCCGATTGACCTGGATAATTAGAGGAGGAGGCTCCCTGAGTGAAACTCAGGATGTAAATGTAACTAACAAGTAGTTGCAACATAGTTGTGAAAACCCAAGCTTCTAGGAATAGCTGACATCCAAGAAGATGGGCCTGGCATTTGGAGGGTTATGAGGGTAGGAAAATAAGTTTCTCTTCCTTCCAGTTTATGTTGTTGTTTCGAATACTGCAGGACAGAATGAGATCCTGTCTTTGTCCCAGCTCCTGCCAACCTAGCAGTTTGAAAGCAAGAAATTGCAGGTAGATAAATAGAGACCACTTCGGTGGGAAGGTAAACAGCGTTCCGTGTGCTTCGGTGCCTAGTCATGCCTGCCACATGATCACAGAAACATCTGCAGAAGCAGACAGTGCTGCTTTGAAACAGAGATGAGCACTGAACCCTAGAGTCGGATATGACTGGCTTTCAAGCAAGGGAAACCTTTACCTTTACCCTTTACTAGATTCCTTTCTCAGCTTCAGTGGGGCTGCATTTCCCATCTTCCCTTCCAGTCTTATTTATTTATTTATTTATTTATTTATTATTCAAATTTATTATCCTGCCTCAATTGGGCGAACCCAACTCTAGGCGGCTTACAACAATGCAAAATCCCACAAAAGAAACTAGACAATCCCACTATACCCCCACAAATTTGGTTTGAATTAATCAACAGATTCGACTGTAATTAGCACAATATTAAAAAAGATTTAAAAGTTAAAAGATTAAAAATTTAAAATAGCGAGAAGGGTGGCTGTCCTATCAGATCAGCCACCCAACATGGGACCCCACATTCCTGGAGCCCCATACCTGCCCTGCCAGCCAGGTTTTCAGGCCCTTCCGAAAGGGCAGGAGCTCTGTCTGCAAACGTAACTCAATTGGCAGGCAGTTCCAAAGGGCCGGGGCGGACACAGAGAAGGCCCTCCTCCTAGTGCTAGAGAGATGCGCCTCTCTAGCTGCATCTCTCTAGCACTAGGTTTCTTAGCTTTCTGATCAAATCCCGGTGGCTCCTAACACTGTCATCCCATGTGACCTTACTTGAAAGTCCCGTGGAACAAAAGTGAGCTTTATTCCTGACTTAACATGCATTAATATTTTGCAAAACAAAACAAATATTTCATAAACTGCAGGGATGGGTCAGTAGTTTGGGGAAGGGGCTGGAAATTTTGTTCTTGACAGTGGCTGGGCTTGAAGATCCAAAAAGGTCCCCTTCCAGTTCTGCAATTCGATGATGATGATGATGATGATGATGATGATGATGATGATGATGATTGATGATGATGATGATTTTGCAATGTTTTATGAAGTTTTATGATGTTTTATGATGCTGTGATTTATAATTTATATGATACTGTGATTTATTTACTTTTAGTCTATGGTATTTTATCATGCTGTAAGATGTTTATGTGTTTAAGATGCTCTGTGAGACGCCCAGTCACATTGTCGAGTGGGTGCATACAAATTTAACAACAACAACAACAACAACAACAACAACAACAACAACAATAGAGGTGGTGAAGAAGAAGAAGAAGAAGAAGAAGAAGAAGAAGAAGAAGAAGAAGAAGAAGAAGAAGAAGAAGAAGAAGAAGAAGAAGAAGAAGAAGAAGAAGAAGAAGAAGAAGAAGAAGAAGAAGAAGCGGTGATATTGTCATCATCATCAATTTCATCAGGAAAATAAACACATTTCACCTTGAAGAATTATTTCAAGTATGGCCAGCGTGCCTGACAGGAAAGAGTAGTTTACCATTATCCATGGAGACACGAGGTGGCACTGCTGCTCCATCGATGGGACACGAGTGCCTCTGGTTGCCTTGGCAAATCCTGCAGTGGGTGAAGGGAAGAGGAGGAAAAATATATAGATCCCACTGAGGTCTCAAGATCGTTAGTTACTCTCTGCTTTGTGGCAGCTGAGTGGAGACACTCAGTCCAGCGCAAGGTTTTATGGGTACTTAATTTGGAGAGTTTAGGCTACAAACCTATTTGGAATGCAAAGGCTGAAGCCCCTAAATGTTGGAAGAGGAACTTGTGATTTCACCTAAAAGGGTCTAGAAAGCTTTGCATCCACTACTGAGAAACCATAAAATGTAGAGCAGGTTGGGCTACTTATTTTCTACACACACACACACCTACCTCACTCAACATATACAAGCTGCACAAAATGCCTTCTAACAAATCCATCTGGTGAAGCTTTTCTTGGTATGTGCAGTGGACCAACTTTTATGCCCCACCCCCACCCCTTTTTACATGTTAGCTTTCATCCTTAATTTTATTTATCCAACCTGCAAGGGAGCTAAGATGGAGAGAGATTGTGACTGGCCTAAAGTTATCCAGCCAGTTTATAGTACGGTTTGAACCTGGGTACCAGCAAAAGTGGTTAAGACGCTGACTGGAAGGTGGCAGGTCAGTAGTTCGATACCTAAGTACTGCATGATGGAATGAGCTCCCATCTCTGTCCCAGCTCCTGCCAGCCTAGCAGTTTGAAAGCAAGATATTGCAAGTATATAAACAGGGACCACTTTGGTGGGAAGATAAACAGTGTTCCGTGCATTCTGGTGTTTAGTCATGGACATCACCAAATGGCTAACACCGAAATCAGATTGATTACGTACTTTGCAGGCAAAGATGGAGAAGCTCTCTGCCAGGGGTAGGCAACCTACGGCCTGTGGTGCCAAATAATCCGGCCCAAGACCTTGCTTCAGCCGCCGCCGCTGCCAGAATCAGCTGCGGACTCGTTTATGGCTGTCGTAAACACAAGTATGAAGTGTGAAGTCAAGTGGGCCCTGAAAAGTATTACTAACAACAAAGCTAGTGGGTTTTTATAGTTTTTAATGTGGGATTTATGTATTTTATGTTGTTAGTGTTGCACACCGCCCAGAGTCGCTTGCCAAATGGACAGCTATATAAATTTGACCAATAAAATTAAATAAATATTCCATTTGAGCTATTTAAAGCCCTAAAAGAAGATGCAATTAAAGTGTTTCACTCAATATGCCAGCAGATTTGGAAAACACAGCAGTGGCCACAGGATTGGAAAAGGTCAGTCTACGTTCCAATTCCAAAGAAGGGCAACACCAAACAATGTTTAAATTATCATACAATTGCACTCATCTCACACACTAGCAAGGTCATGCTCAAGATCTTACAAGCTAGGCTTCAGCAGTACATGGATCCAGAACTACCACAAGTACAAGGTGGGTTCCAAAGAGGCAGAGGAACTAGAGACCAAATTGCCAACATTCACTGGATCATGGAGAAAGCAAGGGAGTACCAGAAAAATGTGTACTTCTGTTTCATTGACTACACCAAAGCCTTTGATTGTGTGGATCACAATAATAAGTGGCAAGTCCTTAAAGAGATGGGAGTACTGCGTTCCACAAGATTGCTCTTTAAGCAAGTTTGCTCTTTAAGTGAAACACCATTGTAAGTGACCAATTGTGAATTCTCTTGGAGGCGGGGAGGGACTGAGAACCCTGATTTAGTTGTTAAGTGAGTTTTGGTTGAATTTAGTTGTTAAGTGAGGTGACCATTCAGAGAAAATTCTGCTCTTTAAGCGAGTTAGTCTCTAAGTGAGGTATTCTTTATGTGAGGTTTTACTGTACTTACCAAATGAGAAGAGAGGACTCACTGGAGAGGCCCCTAATGCTGGAAAATATTGAAGGCAAAATGAGATTTTGGTGTCCTTACTCCTTTCCCTTTTGCTGCCTTGGAGCAGACCAGTAGATGCTCCCTCTCAGTTATAAACTTGCCCACATTTGTACAATTTACATTTTGGCGACAGCAGAGGAAGGAGACTGGAAAGCCCAGAGGGGCAGCCAGTAGACGGGAGCTGATCCCATTCCAGTTGTGGGTCAGGATTGACTTGAGAAAGCCTTGATGCTGGGAAAGGTGGAGGGCAAAAGAAGAAGAGGGCGGCCAAAAATCAGATGGCTAGATGGCATTGTAGATGCAATGGGCACAAAGCTGGGCAGGTTGAGGAGGATGGTGGAAGATAAGGGTGCCTGGTGGGCAATGGTCTATAAGATTGCAAAGGGTCAGAATTGACAACAAATTAAGGGTTAAACAAAGGCTTTGGTCACACACAGAGAGAGAGGAAGGGATGTGTGTGTAACTGGAGGAGGGCCTGCTGTTAATGAAGCACAAACAACTTCTGCTAAGAAAACATAAACAAATAAAGACTTTTAAGGGCTCTGTTCTGCTAACTTCTGGAATCAAGGCTCATAACTAGGAGGTTGCAGTGCTGATCGCCAGAGTTTTGAACTCTGGATGAGAGACTTCAAAAGGCAAGGGGAACTGGTGGGTAAATGTGATGATTAGATAAGAGCTTCAGGAGCCTAAGCAATGACTTGCAACAATGAACACGTTGCTGTAAATGTCTGGGTTAGCTTTCCAAGCAACAGCATAGAAAAGCAGCCCTTCCACCTCTGGGATCCCTGATATAAACAACACAGAGTGGATGGCGCCCCCTTAATAGGAGCTATTCCTGTTACTTAAGTGGCTGTTTTTGTCTAAAAGGGACTATTTAAAATGTTGGAACGGCCAGGCAGGTGAGAAGCCTGAGATTTACTTACTGGAAATCTAATGGGGGAAAGGGAACAGACCAGAGTCTAAAAAGAGTAAAGGGGTTTGCTTGTTTCTTTCTTTTCCCTGGCTTCCCCCACTCCCCCATCCCTCAACTCTGCAGTTCCCTTGGGCTGAACAAAAAGAGCTGGATGAAAATACAGAAGAGTTCTGCCAGGGACTTTGGAAGAAAATGTATCCCAGTGGCCTTGTAATCCAGCATTTTCATTCCATAAATCAACACATCCACGTGTGGCTCTCTCTCTCTCTCTCTCACTCACTCACTCACACACACACACACACACACACACACACACACACACACACACACACACACACACACACACACACACACACAAGGAGAACAGACACACTAATTTTAAGCATGTTTAAAAGGTAACTGTAAAGGTCACACTTGTTCAAAAGCCAGTTGTATCCGATTCTAGGGTTCAGTGCTCATCTCTGTTTCATAGCCGAAGAGTTAGTGCTGTCTGCATTCGCAGATCTTCCCATGGACATGGGAGAGGAATGCCTAGACACTGAAGTGCACGGAACACTGTTTACCTTCACACCAAAGTGTTCCCTATTGATCTACAATTGTACCTTGCTTAAAGAGCATAATGTGTTCCACAGGATTGCTCTTTAAGCGAGTTTGCTCTTTAAGCGAAACACCATTGTAAGTGACCAATTGTGACTTCTGGTGTGTGTGTGGGATTGCAAACTTAGTTGTTAAGTGAGATTTTGTTTGTTTTTATTTGGTAAGTGAAGCGACCATTCAGAGAAAATTCTGCTCTTTAAGCTAGTGACTCTTTAAGTGAGGCGCTCTTTATGTGAGGTTTGACTGTACTTGAAGTTTCTTGCTCTCGAACTGCTAGGTTGGCAGGAGCTGGGACAAAGCATGTTTAGAGTTATGCAAACTTAGGACACGACCCTCCTAAATACATTTGTATAGGTTTATTATTTGCAATTATATCGCACCTTTCTTCCAAATAGCTCAAGGTGGCAGACGTGGTTCTCTTCCCTGCTACAATATCATCAAAACAACCATGGACCAAGGTTGTTTTCAGGCTGACAGAGAACCTGAGGCCAAAAGCTGCCTATGTGACACCCCCAGCCCCATGTGACATTTGCAAGCCCACCTTTTGTCCCTGTGTTCTTTGTGTATAAATATATATGGTTTTGAATTGTTTGGGGTTGATCTGTGATCTTAGAGGCAGTCCTGTGGTGGAGTTTTAATTGCATAAAATTTATTGGGCCATATGCAATAAAAACTTTTATCCCCCCCCCCCAGTTCTTTGTTTATTGGTCATGATTCCATCTCAGCCAGAGGGTTTTGAATTAAAGTAATTTAATGATACCAAAACATTTTCTTTTTCAGGTATTTGACTATCATGTGTTTCCAGGGTATTTGCATTCACCCATTGTGTCTTCTCCAGACTTTGGATTTCAGGTATTTCAGGTGAGGGGGCCTCTGCAAAGGGGCACCCCCAGAAATTCAGGTATCACCGCCAACCTAGCAGTTCAAAAGCAAGAAATTGCAACTAGATGGATAGGTACCGCTTTGACAGGAAAGGTAACAGCATTCCATGTGCTCCGATGTCTAGCCATACCTACCACATGACAATGCCTACCACTAGTGCTTTGGGTGGAAACAAAGATGAACACCACCCCCTAGAGTCAGATACAACTGGCTTTTGAGCAAGGGAGACCTTTACCTAGCGATGTTTATTCTGTGACCTGACATGGAAATGTTACTCTTTTTTTGTGGGTAAACTCCTATAATTACATGACCAGAATGCCAAGCTCTGGTTGTAAATAAGTGTTGCATTTCCTGCCATAAGACAAGGAAAGAGGCTTGGAAAATCCAAGAATCCTTTTTACAGTTGGGCAAATATCAATTTCAGGACAGGTGCGATTTTCCAGGTTGGCGAGGAGGAGAAATGCGTGTAGGGAAAAGAAGCTGATGTCCCTTTCTTCTCCAGCTTTGCAGTCCTAGTGAAATCCCCCCACCCCCTTTGTACACCAGCCTGGGCAGCTGCGACCCGCTAGATGCTTTTAAACCACAAGTTCCATCAGTCCTAGCCACTGCTGCTATGGTGATGGGAGCTGTAATCCAATAACATATGGAAGCCCACCTGTTTCCCACTTCTGCTGTATACAGACAGGCATAAGAAGATTTAATCACATACCTTTTCTGCATGAACTCTGCATCTTTTCTCCGCCCAGCACTTATTTTGATCTAGCAATGCAATTCTTTAATGCTTTTATGATTTGGCAGGAGTGCATATTGGGAATGACTTCATAAACAAAAGAGTGATGTCGTAATTTTTATTACAGCATGAACACACATTCTTGCTCTGGGAGCTGATCCAAGCCTCTATATCACAGAAGCCTTTTTTGAGCAGAACAGCAAAGTTTTTCTTTGGTTTGGTCCAGAAAAACACCACATTCGCCCTTTCAAAACTGGGATAGCGCACTGACCAAGTCATATAAAGCATGTGTGAAATCACCTCAATAAGCTAAATAAAGACTGGACCTTCCCTCCACCCCACTTCTGATTGTGAAATTCCCAAAGATATCATCCAAAAAGTAACTTTTCCCATATGATATCACACATATCACACGTCTCCGTCCTCTCCCGTGAATGCTTCCTTGGCTGTGCAGGTGGTCGCCGCACAGTAACATCTGCGGCCGAGATAAGTGGCTGCAGTAGTGCTCAGCCTTGGGACTTGTTCCATCTGCCCCCAGAACCTCGCCCTGCTGGGGCTTTAAGAGACTCTGTGAGGTGGACGGAGAGGCTCGTTACTTGTCGTGGTGCTTTGCTTAGTTTTGTTTCTTTGTGTGAATTTGACTGAGATATGGAAATTTTTAAACTACTGCTTGATATTGATGTTATTGAATTTTTTTTGTTACTGTTTATTGAATTACTTTTACTGTAATGATGTTTATGTGCTGATGTTCTGTGATACTGATACTGACTATTTATTGACTGTTTTCATTTGATATTGACTATTGACTTATTGATATGTTGTGACTGTAACTATACATGTGTGTAAACCGCCCTGAGTTGGCTCTGCCAAGTAGGGCGGTATAGAAATTCAAATATAATAATAATAATAATAATAATAATAATAATAATAATAATAATAATAATAATAATAATAATAATAATAATAATAATAATAATAATAATTCCAAGATCCTGGTCTAAAAGCAGCAACCCCAGATCTAGAAACACTACCCTTTTGTTATGAATGGTTTGTTGGGGTGGCTGGGTGGGCAAGCAAGCATGAAGTCAACCATGATTTTACTTTTTTACATGCTGTCAAATTGCCTCCAGAGTCCAGCTTATATGTACTCTAATAGGCTGTACATGGTTTGTGAAATGATTTCAACAGTTCCATTCCCTGAATGAGTTTTCATGGCCAAGGAAGGCTTTGAACCCTTGTCTTTGGAGTCCTAGTCTATCACTCTATCCAGGGCTGTAGCATGGGGGGCCAGAGTGGGCAAAAACCCTCCTGGGCTAATAGCCCTCCCGAGTCCCAACCCAACCCGTGGTGCCAATGTTATATATGTGAGTGTGACATTGTTGCCCCCCCAATAATTTTTTTGCCCCTCTTGAACCCCCCCCCCCCCTTCAAAATCTATAATCCTGGCTACAGCCCTGACTCTATCCACTACACTACATCAGTGTTTCCCAAATGCTGGTGTTTGGACTTCAATTCCCAGAAGCTTAAGTCAGTTCCCCAAAGCACTGATCAGTCAATATACTGGCTTAGGCTTCTGGGAACTGAAGTCCAAACACCAGCATTTGGGAAACACTGCACTACATCATATTGGTCTTCATGGTCATTCTAGAACAGTGATGGTGAACCTCTGGCACACGTGCCAGAGGTGGCACTTGGAGCCCTTTCTGTGGGCACCCATGCAGTCACCCCAGCACAGAGTTTGTCCCTCCCCTCTGCCCAGCAACCCAATGGAAATGGTCCCTCCCTCTCCCCAGCACATAGTTCATCCCGCCCCTCTGCCCAGAAGCCCAATGGGAACATTTCTTTCCTCCCCTGTTGCTATGTTGGCCCTTTGTGATAAATAAGTAGGTTTTGGGTTGCAGTTTGGGCACTAGGTCTCTAAAAGGTTCACCATCACTGTCCTAGCCTAGAGGGCTCTAACAAGCCATTATCCTCTAGAGCAAGGGTCAGCAAACTTGGCTCTCCAGATGTTCTTGAATTTCAATTCCCAGAAGCCCTGATCAGCAGATGTGCTGACTTGGGCTTCTGGAAATTTATGTTTAAGAACATCTGGAGAGCCAAATTTGCTGACCCCTGCTCTAGAGTCAAGCAGCCACCTGCACTTTGTGGTGCCCGTTGGCTGGACTTTGGTGCAGAAGACCAGGATCATGCTCAGGAGAGTACGCAAAAGAGCCTCCTAAAGTCTGGCTTACCACCTTTAGAAATTAGCAACGCCCTGCCATGTAGACAAGCAAATACAGTACACATTGCCAGAATTCATCATTATGTGGTTGCGTATCACAAGCTGTGGTATCTTTCTCACACAATTCCCTCTTGATTTAATCAGGTTACCACCACAAGAGAGAGTGTTGGGTGCTTACCTAATAGTTACAAATGAGAACTGGGGAAACTAATGAAGGTTAAGTCTATCTTCCAGGTATCAGATGACGTATGAATGGCATTATACTTCATCTGACACCGTGACTATGCCAGCAGGTGTGGGGTACAACTGGTATCACAACCCGGCCCTGCTGTCTTATTTTGTCCTGCTTGGGTGTCCTTCTTTTTAAGGGGATTGGGGAGGTTTTATAAATGTTTTTAGATAGTTTTATAGTACAGTTTTTAGTTTCAATTAGCATTGGGTATAGGTTTTAAAACCATTGGGGAGATACTGCAGCCTCATAGGTCACTCTTTCTCTGACCACAAACTGGCCTCAGTTGAACAAAAGCATAGAAGACAAATTCCACTGCAAATCAGAATGCATGAGGAAGTTTAATCCTATCCCTTGCAGCCTGAATAGGAACAACTACTTTTTAAAATCACTGTAGGCCAGGGGTTTTCAATCTTTTCAAGTCAGGGGCTGGGTCACACTCCCTCAGACAGTTGAGGGACTGCTGTAAACATGTCCGTGGCTCTCGTAAATGTTTTTATGACAGCCATGGCCCCCACCTTCACTCCAGCTGCACCCAGAACTGGCAGCAGACTCGTTTACGTTTGTCGTAAATGTGTTTACGACAGACATAAATGAGTGTACGGCCAATTCTGGCTGCAAGTGGAGCGAGGGTGGGGGCCAGATTATTTGGCACCGTATCTTGCACCTGGCCCATGGGCTGTAGGTTGAGAATCCCAACTGTAGGGAATCAACTCATCACTATAAAAGGTTTCTCTTCCATCCACCTCTTGTTTCTTAACAGCTCCAGTTAAGATGGTTATGCTATGAGACCTGGAGTCAGAACAAATCCTAAAAGGGCTTTTGAAGTAAGTAAGCATGTTCATTAAAGGGTAACTTTTACCATTTCCACTTCCATTGTTACCTAAAAATCACTATCCCTTTTTAATTAAAAAGTTTGTCCACTGGCAGAGCGCCCCAAGAACCACAGAGATTTTAATTTCAGACAAAACAACTTTGGTTTATTGATAAAAATAGTATTTAAGCAATAGAGGGCCCACTGCTGATCAACGACATATATATCTCACCCGTTTTGTCTGCTAGAAAAACCTACCTAATGAGCTTCTCTAAAAATTTGATCATAGAGAGAGCTAAACTTTTTGAGGATGCAAAAGCCTTTATACATTTCTACTAATCTTTAACATCGACTCCTATTATCTATTGCTACAATAAAGTTTATACAATAAAACAAAAAGTTCAGCAGTGGGGTTTCCTTTCATAAATAAATAATTCAACCATTAGTTACAATGGTTTGTTAGCACATCAAATTCAAGATACAAAGACAAGTTATTATGCAAATAATGACATTAGGATAAGATTACAACATCCAGAAAATACTAAAGGGGAAAAAGTGGGGTGACATTTCAATACAGTAATTAATGGCAGTGACGTGGCTGATGGCTTCTTCCAATGAGCATGTTTAGTTTAATGCCAGGAACCAGTTAGAAGTGAGACACATCTGAAGCGAGGACTGTTGTTGACTAATCAATATTGGCGGAGCTCCAAGGGTATTCAGTGTGTGACTCACCCACTAAGATCTTATGCACACACACACACCTAAATTCATCCTGCCTAGCAGGCACAGCTATTATGACAGTGTACATATGTTAAATACAAATTCCAGATGTGACCCCCTTGTTGTTGACTCAGGAAGTCTGCCTTTAGGTCGCCTTCTGATTGTTGTTAATTGTTTCTGGGTGGGAACACCGAGGCAAGCTTAGGCTGAAGAAAATACTTTTAGAATTTTTCTGCTTTAGAAATACAAAAATAGAGCAAGTTAGTTTATAAGGAAGAATCATGTAAGGAAGAACTAATGCTTACCAAAATATTACAGGGCAAGGGAAATATTAAAAAAGAACCTTCATTACCCTTTATTAAAATATGTAAAAAGAGGAATTTAATAACCCCATTCATGATTTGCAGGATGGCAAGAGTTCCAGTAGAGTTGCCCCACCCAGCTATGTTATACTGACTTCTTAAACAATTAGCACTTAGGCCTCAAGGCCAACACTCCCAGGACACTCTGGCTGTAGTGATGAATAGGGCTTCCTGCTTGCCCAAATATGGTATGAAGAGGAAGTCAAGAAACAGTGTGGTGTTTGTGGATGTGTAACCCTAACCTTGAAGTTGATGGCAAATTAAAATAATGAGAGAAGCATATTTCAGTGAAAATAAAAGTATATACAGTATTAAAATATTAATTTCAAAATTGGGGTTACACCTTAATAATTTTCCATGGATGATTGGGTTTTGAGCCCAAACTTTCTGAGTTGCAATTTTACAACACCCCCAGGCCTCATATTGATAGTGTCACCTCACCCTCATACCCCTTGGAAAGAATAAGTACGATGAGTGCTGGTGCTAATGATGCAAGTAGATTAAAAGCAAAAGGGTGTCTAGTGGCTGATGTGCACAGGACTCAAAGGGAAATCTGATGCTGCACAATACATACAATTGGAACATGGCAGCAGTGGCAAACCTCTCATTCGTAGGGTCCCCACAACTCAGAGGCGATTGTATGTTACAAAAGCAATAATCTTGAGCAGTTAAAATTTGCACGCTATGACTGAACTGCTGTCCAGGGGCGTAGCTACCGCCGTATCTGCCATATCAATTATACGGGGCCCTTGGGCCACGGGGGCCCCCAACGTGCGTAAGCAAAAATTAATAAAAACTTCCCAAATTTTAATTATGATGAATAAATATTTCTTTTAATTTTATGCAAAAAATTTTTTGTGAGAAATCTTTACCCTTCCTAAGGGCCCCCAAACAAATTTTTATACGGAGCCCCGCCAAGGCACGCTACGCTTCTGCTGCTGTCCTTCCCTTCACTGACCAAGCCACTGCTCACCAATCCTCTGGGTGCCTCAGGTCCTGCCATGTACCTATAAACGGGTTGACCACTCCAGACAAAGGGAGTTCACTGACGTCTTATGTTCATTAGCAAAAACATTCCAAGGGAAAATTGCCTTCAGTGCCAGAAAATGCTCACAGATTCCAAAGTGAGCAGAATTATTATTCTTCACACACACATATTTTCTCATCCTTTTTTTTTTTTTTTTTGCTTTCCCATCCCTTAGGCTTCAAACCATCTGTCAGTTCAGTGGAATAAACCAGTCTAGACTTCAGGGAGTCACTTATTGACCAAAATACTAAGTTCTGTCTTAATAACCTGTGACAGTAAATAACCCTGCCAAAATGAGATGCCAGATAGGGCTCACAGCAAAGCTGTGCGCACACGCACACGCACACGCACAGTTTGGTGGGGGTAGAAGGGGGGGGGATAGAAGGGTGGTAGAATCTAGGCCTGCTTTTGAGCTTCTTTACCAAGCATCAGAATAGGGGGAATTATAAATATTTGAAAGATATATAGATTGCAACTCGCAACAGAGATTTAGAATAGCTAGCTAGCTTGCTTGCTGCAGAATTCACAGCACAATGTTCAGCATTTAATTTTTTATTATTTATTTATTTACAAAGAGCCTCTCCAGGCAGGAATTAAATCTACGTCCTGCAGAATTTTGAATCAGGCTGGTCTGCAAAGCATCCAGACACATTGGGCTTCTTTGAGACCAAATCAGGAGGTTCCACTTTTGGAGAACACTCACTTTTACTCCACTCTCAGTGAATTGTGGATGCTGGGAATGGGGTAAAAGGCAGGCTTGCAGCTTTGACAGCTGCTTCTGCTGCCCGCATGTCATATGGGTGAAGTGACAAACCAGCCACTTCTGATACTGGCAATCGACAACCAGCATGAAACCTCCTTGCCAGGGTGTGATGTATGTATTGTAATATATAGATTATGTATTATATATAGACACAGCCAGGCTGGTTCCCTTTTGCATTGCCAGGGTCATAGTGTCTACAGTGTAAAAGGGAAATCACAGTCCTCTGTATATGTGTGAGCATGTGTGCACACTATTCCCAATGAAGGACTTACCCATAGCAGTTCCTCCACTGGGCAAATTTGCAAGTATTATGAAGTCCCTGACACGGCACTTCCTGGTATCGTCAAAAGGGAATACTTCCCCTGAAGATCTCTGGATGGTCAGGAAAGTGCAATTTTTAAAATACTTTTAAATACAATGCAGGATTGATCAAATAAACACATTTTTTTAAAAAAAGAATTGCACTCCTTACAAAAATCCAGAGATATTCAGGGGAAGTTTTTAATCCCATTTGGATGGGAGAACACTTACCATATATACTAGAGTATAAGCTGAGTTTTTTAGCCCCAAAAATGAGCCCCCAAAAGTGGACCCAGCTTATACTCAGATCAACAACCATGAGGGTCCCAAGACCACCCCAGATTGAGATGTGCGAATAATTTAATTAATTTTACCATATTTTCAGGTATTATGATTATTGAAACTCACTAGCAGCTGCTGCATTTCCCCACCCTCATACCATCCCTCACTCCCTCAGGACATGGCTGGAGAAACTTGTGGCCCTCTAGATCAGGAGTGCCCAAACTACAGCCCAGGGGGCAGATGTGGCCAATCCATCCAGCCCACGAAACCCTCGTCGCTCCTGGAAGTGGAAGTAAACCGCATCCATATGAGCGTGTTTTACTTCTGCTTCCAGGAGACGAGGGGTTTGTGGGGTGGATTAATTGGCATTTGGGGCTGCGTCTGGCCCCTGGGCTGTAGTGACCAGCTCCCCGAGCCATGCAACCGGCCCACAGTTTGAAAAGTTTGGGCACCCTGTCTCTAGATATTGGAAGGCTTCAGGGCTAAAAAATACTAGCTAGAAGTGAAAGATGATGGGAGTTGTAGTTCAGCAACCGTTGAAGGGCCACCAATTTCCCACCTTACTCTGGTATAATATGGTACATTTTTGCCTTCAACTAGACACAAGAACTGCTACTGGAATATATTAACAGAGTTATGTTTCAATAGCTCTATCTTAAGATATAAAGGGGAGCTTTATTATGCTTCATATGAGTGGATAGGATGAGCTAGGGCAGACCCAAAGAAAAGAAAAAGATTCCCAAGACGTATGAATTTCAGCCAAGGACATTTAAACTAGGTACAAGATCTCAGTATTTTTTCAAGGGCAATGACTGTAAATACACAAACAAATGGCCTATTTGTAAGAAGGAAATAAAAGCAAGTGTGATGCAGTGGTTAGAGTGACAGATTAGGACTTAGTATAGTAAATGTCACCCTTGCTCGAAAACCGGTCATATCCGACTCTAGGGTTCAGTGTTCATCTGTTTATAGCCAAAGACCCAACACTGTCTGTGTCTACAAACATTTCTGTGGACATGTGGCAAGTCGTGCCTCAACACCAGAGTGCACAGAACGCTGTTTACCTTCCCACCAAAGTGGTCCCTATTTATCTACAGTAATACCTCATATAACATTAGTATCGAATAACACGAAAATCGCATAACATCAAGGAATCTGGGGGGAAGAATTGCATCAGATAACATTAAGATCCTATGGGATGCTTCAGATAACAACCGCGAAAGCCTGTGTGGTTACAATGTATCTCTATGGATCCCATAGAGGATCAGATAACACGAAAAATCATATAACACGAAGACTTGTGGAACCAGGTTTTAGTGTTATATGAGGTTTTACTGTATTTGCAATTTCTTGCTTTTGAAGTGCTAGATTGGCAGGAGCTGGGACAGAGAAGGGAGTTCACTCTGTCATGTAGTACCCGGGGATCGAATTCCGACCTTCCAGTCAGCGAGTTCACGTCTTAACCACTTGAGCTAATGCAGTCCCACAGGACTCAGTATGCTTGGGTTCAAATCCCTTTTCAGCCATGGAAGCTCACTGGAGGATTTGCACAGGTAAAATCTCTCCTTAAATACCCCACTTACCTTGTAAATCCTATTATGGTCACCTTAAAGCAGATGACACACAACAATAAACGCAATTCTTTAATGTGGATACAGCTGAAAAATTGCCAAATTGGCATGTTCTGTGGTGAGAAAATGGCACATCTAGTTGAACCATACCTGCAGCCGTTTCTGCAAGTTTAGCCTAGTCCCACCTCACTCACCAGGGATATTTTCTTGGAAGATAAAGACACAATCCTTTATTTGACATTCAGAAACTTCAAGTATTCCCAAGGGCATACAATATGGGGTATACTTTATGAGTGAGCCCTGTCAAGTTAAGAAATATCCATAGATGCTATTTGCTGCACACCTAGCTATGTAACGTCAGTTCCCATACTCTTCTGGCTTGGCAACTGGAGGATTTCCAGCTGACCTGACCGGCATACCTGTCGATGATCAGGTTGCTAGGTTGTATGTGGAGGCAACCTGGGCAGTTGACATGATGGCAGTTGACATGATTGCTCCTAAACGTCCTTTCCACTACAGAGAAATTATGAGTGATGAAGCAGCGTAGAAGGCTAGAGAGCAAGAGGAGACTAGTTCCCTCGGATGAGAACTTGAGACTAGTTAAACAAGCAACCTCAATATATCTGCAACATATAAAGAGGGCTAGAAAGACCTAAAATGTCCAACAAATTCAAGAGGCCTCGACCCAACATGTGGAGCTGTACAGGATAGTCCACGGCCTCAGTGCAGGAGATTACTCAAGTGGACCTCACCACAGCCTTCAGAGTAGTAAAGGTTTTGCTAATCATTTTAGATCTAAAGTTGAGGCCATCCAATAGGACCTGGACTCCACTCTTAACAGAGTAGATCAGGTTGGGATGTCCTACAAACCATCTGGTCTTGATTCTTGGGGTCAGTTTCACTGTCATCACCAAAGAAACAGTGCCACTGAGCAAGTGATATAATGTACATGAGTTTTACAAGGCCATCCCTGGCCCTATGAAATCTTCCGGGACTAAAAGATGCCATTGCATTAAATACCCTGTATGAAAATACTGCCTATACAGTTAAGTTTAGTAGGTTGGGTGCTGGAAGGGGGAAATAATTCCAGCACCTACATCATTAGGTCTGTGATGGATAGAGGTACAGGTGAAGGCAACAGCCCCTGGAAACAGATGAGCTGCCACCTTAATCTTATGAGCAGCTGCAAAATGGAATAAAGGAGGTGAAGAGGACCAGAAGATGAGAAAGAAGGGTCTAAAGGGTGAAGCAGCAGCTATATTTCTGTACTAAAGGGGTGACACTGGGGGTGGGCAGAGGATGCCAGATAAGAAGTGTGTTTCTCCTTACATGCAGGAGGATCACAGTAAGTAAGACACAACTATGAAAATGGCCTCATCTTGCTCACGGGCTCAACTACCAGCACCCAAAACCTTTGGGACAGCAATGAAAGCACAGGAAATCAGATTCATCAAAAAAATGTGGTCATGTTATATTTTGGTCAGTGCGAAACAGACAAGGAAATAAAGGTAACTGGGGACACAGTAGCTCAGTGGGACAAATTCTCTGCGGGCTCTTCATCGCAGTAGGGACCACTTGATCTGTTCCTTTGCCGACTGCAGCACCTACAGAAAGACATCAAGGGTACAGATTGGGAACCAGTCAACAACTTCTCTTATGTACAAGTCCTTATGCCCTTCAGTAGAAAACACCTGAAACCACAGAAGAGAGGGGCCAGTGATCATGCACACATAATAAAGGAAAAAGAGAAATCCAAGTCTTCGTATTAATCCAATTCAAGTTCTATACACTGCATAAGAACAACTAGTGTTTTAGCTGATATGCAGAGTAGGAAAATTCTATGTTGAGTCATATCATAAAACAAAAACACTGTAGCACTTTGAAAACTAACTGCTATATCTTTACTGTTAGCTTTCGTGGATCAAGTCCACGTCTTCAGACAAGGAGTAAAACTTCCAGGCATGGTTTATATACACCAGATATTCACCCATGGCCTAGTGCCATTTAGACTTGGTTCCCTTCAGGCTTAGCCAGAATAGCCACATCAAAGAATGCTGGGAGTTGTGTAATCCAAAAACACTAGGAATGGGGGCACCAAATGAGAGAAGGCTGGACTGGGGAAGTTATAATTTAAATCAGGGATTCTCAACCTGCGACCAGAAGCACCATTTTATGTGGCCCACCTCCACCACACCAGGAAGTGCCATGTGGTGGAGGAAGGGCAAAATGGTCGTTGGACCCCCGAAGCTGTCTGAGGGAGCGTGACCCAGCCCCTGGCATTAAAAAGTTTGAGGACTCCTGTTCTAAATGAAACCCAAGGTTCTTACCATGCCCAGTTTGGGGTCAGATTCTAAATGTCAGGCTTGTGAATACAACTGCAAATATATCTCCTGTTTGGCAGTCCTTGCAATATCCTTCCCTCCCTAAAAGCCTTGAGTAGTATTATCCAGGAAGTGCTGATAGAAAATTGGGAGGCCAAGGTGGAAGGAGGCAGCGAAACACGTAGGGGGAAATATCCAAGCCAGCTAAGATTTAATGAAGGGCACCCAACAAGATAGGGTCAAAAGCATACCTGTGAGACTGTCTGCTCTGTAAGAGGAACATCCTCTCCCTGAAATAGCAAAGGAACAAAAGTAAATTTGCACTGATGCTGCTGTTTCCCCTAAAGAAGGTACCACCATGTTAAGTCTCACAACCACAAGCATTTCCCCCTTGAATTGCCAGTCCCTCCCCAGGTGGTCTAAGGACTGCTCAGAATGGTTCCCACAGTCATTTAGTCAAATCACTTGTCGCAACGTAACACCCTTCTCCTCCTGTGAAAGAAGTTCATGGCTACTGGACAGGCATGTAAAAGGGGGGGGGGGTTGAGATGGGTCACTTACCCGCACAGCAACCCTATGCAGTACCTGCTGGGGATCACTCTCAAGAATCACCCTGCAAGAGAGGAAAGTGCTGTAACTTACTAGATGGGGCTCTAAACCTTGGCACTAACGGGAGGATGGAGGCAGGCAAGCACCAAACCCTACAGTTCAGACCAGTGTTTCCCAACCTTTGGTTTCTGGTCTTAAAATTCCCAGGTGGCCAAGTCAACTCCTCAAAGCACTGATCTGCCAATGTACTGACTTGGCCTTCTGGGAACTGAAGTCCCCTTGTGGGGTGTGCGCCCCACGTTGGGAACCACTGGTTGAGACATTCTGTGCCCGCTTCCCAGCATGTCTATGCCAAACCTTGCTTAAAAGTCTAGGGGATGTTTAGGGCTGGGGTCTGAAAAAGAAGGTGTGTGGGTGATTTCTAGCCTTTCCTGAACTCACCCTCCATCCACAATTTCATCCACTGCCAGGAAGAGGCCTTCCATGTTCTCCATGAGTGCCCGTTTCTCCACGTTCTTCCTGTAAGAGCCACAAAAAAGATGTGTTGGGGATCTGTGCGTGTTTAAACTCCCACAAACAAGCTGCTTGACCCCATTGCACTTCTTTTTTTCTTTTAAAGAGGCAAACTTAAAATTCGATTTTCCCTGGACTTGATTCTTTTGTTTGTATTGCAAGAAGAGCATTATAACAGGGGGGTGGGAGAGCCAAAAAGAGTGCTAAATCAGGACTTCATCGATGCTTGGACGGCTACGGAGTTAACCCATTTGTGTGCATTCAGAGACCACGAAGAAGAAGTAAGTGTGATTCCAATACTTTGCTTATCCAACCCCTGGTATTTGAAAAGCATAAAGCTCTCTTCATTCTAACTACCAAAGTATACCCAGTTTGAAAGGACAGGGTTAAGCCATGATCAGAAAGGAGATTCTTACCTTAGCATCTGACTTAGTGAGTCAAAGAGGCAGTTGAGCACAGCCATTAGCATCAGCTGCAAAGGAAGCACACATCTACCATCAGGGCACAGATGCACACACACAACTTCTACCACAATACTGTTATGCCCTATTATTGCATTGTATTGTTGACTGTATTCTATTTGTCTTGTACACCGCCCTGAGTTGGTTACACCAAGTAGGGCGGTATATAAATCCCAAAAATAAATAAATAAATAAAACTGGGCAAACTGAGTACTGGAGTATTTGAGGGTGAACAGCTATACACAGGCCATAGTTAGGGTATTATCCCCCCCTCAAAAGAACACAATAAACCAGGATTGTTTTGTTCTTAACAATCTGCAGGGCCATAAATATCTCTTCATGGGGAAGGGAGGCATACTCAATGACCTAACTTTATCACAGTATTACAGTGATGACCAACAACACAAGTATGTTTTGTGACAAAGGAAACACTAAAAATTTCTCACAATGGAAAGAAGGGACACAACAGTGTCTGGAGAAGGAAGGCAAGAGAGTTGAATCCACGTACTGTACCTCATTTTCATAAGAGCTGCCGATGACATAGAAATATAGGTCAATGCTACTCTTGTAAACAACTGTCAGCCCCTCCAGGAGTGCAATTTCACCTGGAGAAGAGAGGGAGAAGCAAGTGGACAGAATAAAGGCAATGACACAAGGGAGAAGAGGACAGAAATATATTCCTTGGCTTGAAGAAGAGCATTGCCTGGCAAAGACACCTTTCCCTTCATAGGAAGAAAGGAATTTCACCATGAGTTGTCCCAATACTTTGGGTGAATTTGTTGGGAGATGGAGCATTCCACGGAAAACAACACGTACCTCACCAGTTTACACAACCGGCACCCATCCAACTGGAGGCTTCGTCCATCTATTTGCTTTAGCTCAGCTGCACAAAGGTATATAGCAGGGGTGTCCAAACTACGGCCTGCGGGCCAAATCCAGCCACGGCATGAAATCATCTGGCCTGCACTGCTCTCAGAAGCAGAAGTAAAACACATCCATGCATGTACAAAACACTCCCATAAATGCACCCACAGCTGTCATAAACACATTTGTGGCAGCATTTTGTGCTGCATTTATGGCAGCATTTTGGACATGCATGGGTGTACTTTACTTCCGGGTGACTGGCCCACGACTCAAAAAGTTTGGGTACCCCTGGTATATAAAGTAGCTTCTTCAGCAGCAGGAAGCACATGAGGAATGTGCCACAATGGTTTTTTTTTTTTTTGTCTATGATATGCTTCCTACACCCTGTTTCTCTACAATGACCAGGTTGTTACTTCTGGCCGCAGACAGGCCATGAAAGCAATCACCTTTTTCCTGCTGTAATTTTCCAGCCACTTGCATTCAGAGGCAATATCTCTGGAGATAGAATACAGCTATTAGGATAGTTTTATTCTTCCTCCATGATGAGGTAGCAGATACCTCATCCACATGGCAGCAAATTCCAAATTCAAACTAAATACTATAATGAAGAAGCACTTCCTTTCATCCATCCTCAGACTCCCGACACTCAGTTCTGCTGGAAGCCCAATTCTAGTTTCAAGGGAACAAAGAGGAAACCTACCCTCCATCTGCCATCTCCACAACATAGACAATGTTATAAACCTTGATCATGACCTCCTCCTCCTCTTACTAGCGTTTTAGATAGAAACAGGACCACAAATTAGTTGGCTGGAGATGGATCCAAAGATTCCCAATGGGATCTCACAAAGACAGCCATTTAACCCAAATGCAATTCCAAATGCTCTTCCCATCATACTCCCCGAGAGAACCTACTATCTGTCCGGTGTGTCTTGTTGAAAATATTCTTCTCAAAGGCCTTCTGTTCCTTGACAGTAGGGTAGGTCTCATCATAATACTGCAAGGGAAAAGAAATGCTTTTTAGCTGAGAGGACATAGGATGGAAATGGTCTGTTGGACTCAAATACCACTCTCAAGAGAGCTTTTATGATCACATGTTTATTCACTAGGACTAGGATGAGTAATCCGTGAGCCTCCAAGTCTTCATGGACTGACAACCCTCATTGTTCCTGAAGTCACAATGGTTGGAAAATCTCAAAAACCATCAATTCCTCAATTATGGTTGAACAAATGCCACCAACTATATCTTTAAGATAAGGAGAATGTGCAGCCCTTCAGACGTGCATCTCCTCCCATTCCTTACCAATGGCTATTGCTGGCTATGGATGACAGGGTCTATAGTCCACCAACATAGGGAAGTCTGCATTTTGTTTTACCTTGCCTTATGGTTTCAAGAGGGTAAACACATCCATAATAAATTTCACACCCAAAAACATTAAGTGGCAGACCATTTGCCCTCTCCATTTTGCATGGCTGGCTTAAGAGGCAAAGGCAGGGTCATGGAATGAGGGTATGCTTCAGCCAACCTTGAACCACGTTCTCATTTATATCCTAGTGAATTACACCAGTTTAGATGTGGGCTGTTGGAAAGGAAATACACTTCCTCCACCCCAAGCCAACAAGTTTGAAAATAAGCACGATAACATGAAGGAATGAAGTCTTCAAAAGACACAGATTGTGTAAGTGCAGCAGTGGTGAAGTCAAACAATCCTGTAGCTACAAACCCGCCAAGCCTGGAGACATCTGATAGCAGGTGCTCTGCCCCCACAAAAGGACTCATGAACAAAGCCTAGATCAGGGGCCATCATCTCCTTAGACAGTTCAGGGGCCGGACTGACGGTCCTGCCACTGACTGCTAGGAGCAGAGTGAAGGGCAGCTTCCAAAAGAGCCCTCTTGCCCGGCCAATCCCACCCTCCCCACCTCCTGATTGTCAGCAGTGGTGGGTGGGATCTGCAGGGCAAGAGGCTTCTAAAGGATTCTTCTTTCCTGTCCCCATCCCACCACCAAGGGAGGAGAATGGGATGGGGGAAGGAGAAACGGGCTTAAAGGATCCTTCTTTCCCCCTCACCCCACCATCAAACAAGAAGAGTGGGGTGTGGGTGAAGAAACAGACTTAAAAGATCCTTTTCCCCTCACTCCAACACCAAACGAGGAGAGTGGGGTGGGAAAAAAAGAAATGGCTTAAAGGATCCTTCTTTTCCCATCACCCAACCATGGAGCTTGCAGCAGGGCGGATGTTGTAAGCCTTACAACTTCCGCCCTGCTATGGAGCACTGCCAGAGACTCGCCAAGCCAAGCAGAGGGAACAAGGACTGAGGTGGTGGTGGCAGCAGTTGGAGTGAGGGCCAGATTAGTTGGTGCCATGGCCCAGATCCAGCCCACTGGACGTGGGTTGAGAATCCCTGGCTTAGATAAAGCAGCAGACTTCTCAATTCGGTAGCAATATTAGAATACACAGTCTAAATAACTGTGGGCAATATTGCTTCTACAACATTTGGGTCCTTTATATCAGCACTCGAGAACTCTGGGGGTTTCAGGGGCTACTTTTCTAACCCCCAGGGCCACAGAGACAACCAAAAAATATGGGTAATGAGAAATACATGGGTAGTCAGAAAAAATCCTAGCCTTGAACAAAAGCATTTTAGGGTATTGCATAGTGCCCTGCGACATGGTTGAAATGGGAACTGCTGCTCCTGGAGGCTTGTAAGAGTGGCAATTCATCCCATCTTTCGTGAGGAAAATCATGTTTTTATGTAGATAAAGGCTGCCCTTGCTTGAAAGCCAGTCATATGGCTCTAGGGTTCAGTGCTCATCTCTGTTTATAGCCAAAGACACTGTCATAGTCTGCAGGCATGTTTGTGGTCATGTTGCAGGCATGACTAGATGCTGGAGCGCACAGAACAGTTTCCTTTCCAGTCAAAGCAATACCTATTTATCTACTTGCAATTTCTTGCTTTTAAACTGCTAGGTTGGCAGGAGCTGGGACAGAGACGGAAGCTCATTCAGTCACGCAGCACTCCAGTCTCAAGCTGCTGTCCTGCCAACCTTCCAGTCATCAAGTTCAGCATCTTAACCATTAAGCTACCACAGTCCTGGTGGCTTATGTAGGGACAGGGAAATGTGATGTAGTTAAGGATTGCAAAGGGTGTCTTAGGGATCTGCACAACATCATCTTCTGCTTTAAAACCTTTAATCCTTTTCAAGCCTAAGAAAGTCTACCTTGGCAAACAGACGGTCCCCATCATTGTCCAAGATCAGGATGGCTTTTACTGTGTAGAGAGATGGTTCCTGCAAAGGAAGGCACAACTGAATAGTTCCATCCAATGAATGCCAGATATCCCTCCCTCCAACTGCATCCTGAAACCTAGAGGCATAACTCTTCCAGAAAGGAGGACACAGCCTCCAGTCATAGGCTTTTACATCCAAACGTTACTGTATGAGCAGAGGAGATGAGTCCATATTATGTTAGCACTAAGTCCAAACTCTGGGTCAACATTACTTTAAATTTTGGTTACATAAATAAGTTATGCAAATCAAGCAGGTCTAGTCTATGTTTTTCCTTGGGGGGGGGGGTGGCTAAGCAAAGGACTAAAATCTCTCCCAGCAGTCCTACTCCCGTTCCAAAGCTGTCATGTTGCTACCTGGACAAAGGAAGCTCATTTTCTCATCGCTGTGATGGCCAACCTTGGCACTCCAGGTGTTCTTGGACTTCAATTTCCAGAAGCCCAAGTCAGCCCTCCTGCTGATCAGGGCTTCTGGGAATTGAAGTTGAAGAACAGCTAGAGTGCCATTGTTCGCCATCACTGTAGGGCAGTGGTGGCGAACCTAAGGCATTTGAGCCAGAGGTGGCACTTGGAGCCCTCTCTGTGGGTACCCATGCAGACCCACCTGCACAGAGTTTGCCTTGCCCCTCTGCCCAACAGCCCAATGAGAGCACTTCCCCCCCCCCCAGCACAGAGTTCACCCACCCATCTGCCCTGCAGCCCAATGGGAGAGTTTCCTTCCTCCCCTGTTGCTATGTTGGCACTTTGTGATAAATAAGTGGGGTTTGGGTTGCAGTTTGGGCACTCGGTATCTAAAAGGTTCACCATCACTGCTGTAGGGAATAGAAACATCATGAATATTAAGCTTTTGAATGTGACCGATTTATTTTTTTACTTTTTTTTTTGCCAAGTAACATTCCTTCCTAGTACAATTTCACAACATGCAGGACCCACTGGAGACCATTCTTAATGAATGACCCATTTTCACACCAATCACTCCAAAGCTGTATAATAATAATAATAATAATAATAATAATAATAATAATAATAATAATAATAATAATAATAATAATAATAATAATAATAATAATAATAATAATAATAATAATAATAATAATAATAATAATAATAATATGATGTCAGACATTATTCTGGGTTGAAAGGATTTTCTGCTGGAGAAACTCCACTCAGAATATGCCCGAATGAGGCTCCTTTCATGTCTCCAAGATCTTTTCCTACCGAAGTAGTCCATATTTATCTACTTGCAATTTCTTGCCTTCAGTCTGCTAGGTTGTTAGGGGATCAGACAGAGGCGGGTGCTCAATCCGTCATGTAGTACCCAGGTCTTGAACTGCCGACTTGCTGGCCTTCCAGCTAACAAGGTGAGCTTCTTAACAACTGAGCCACTGCAGCCCCAATTATGACATAATCTTATGTAAAGGACCCATGAGCCATAATTGTTTACTCCTATTCATCAAAATCTGGAGGGCCACCTTGACCACCCCATCAACTCTGAATGCCCCTTCTTCGCCATGAATAAGGAACCCCACAGGATACTTCAATATCATTATTGACAAAGCCCAGGGGGAGGACTATTGGACCAAAATGCTTCAGCAGACCATTTTGGCAGCATGCATCCCATCTGCATCCCAATGCCCCTCATCTTGGCCCACTTTTAGCCGTTTACCACCAGGCGGAGCTCCAGGACTATCTTAAATAAATAAATCTTGGTGAAGCTGCAGCCTTCCTTGAAAATAGGAAAAGCCTGAGGACTTTGGGGAGTACACTGGCCATTTCTCCATTCCTCAACAGACACATATCTCTCCCTCTCACTCATTGTGCAAAAAGAAAATCAGGGACAACAAAGGAATTTGAGGTCATCCTTGTATGAGAAGGATGCACAAACTCCACTGTCTTGTACTGATATTAAAGTTCATCCTTGGCATTTTATCCTTCAGAGACAGAAACATGTACATACAGGTTTTAGAAAAACAACAACACATCATTGGATCCCATGTTGCAGATGAGTCCATGACATTGAGAGATTGATAACTAACACGTGAGGAGACCGGCATGACTTGTCCTGACTACTATTACCATCCTAGAGTTGTAAACAAAGATACAGCTTCCATCACTAGGCCAAAAAGCAGCCCGTGCATACTTGCCACAGGCCTTTTGGGAACCTAATACTGTATTGTAGTTTACTGAGATAATAATTTCATGTCAGAGATTACTCTGGGTTGAAAGGATTTTTGCTGGAGAAACTCCGCTCAGGGGATGCCCAAATGAGGCTCCTTTCATGTCCCCAAGTGCAGCCTTCGGGTATCGAAACCTGACCTTCCAATCTCCAATCTCAGCATCTTAATCACTAAGCCACGGGAGGAGCTGCGTTTACTGAGATTAATTATCTTAACTGGATGTGCTATAAAAAGGAACTCTGATGCTCAGTGATAAGGATTCTCAACCTGCGACCCGTGGTGCTATTTCATGTGGGGGGCCCACCGCCTCCACCAGACCAGAAAGTGCCATGTGGTGGAGGAAGGGCAAATTGGCTGTCTGGTCCCCAAAGCTATCTGAGGTAGTGTAACTCAGCCCCCGGCTTTAAAAGGTTAACTACTCCTGGTGTACATGTTTTATGTGCAAAGGAGCCAGGTTCAGTTCCCACCATTTCAGTTAGAGGTTGAAGAAACTACTGTTCGAATTCTTGAAGAGCTGCTGCTTGTATGGTGCTAAATGACCAATCATCTTGGATTTAGGACAAAAGGCACTAGCTTCCTGTTCCTAAAAGGCCACTAGAGTATGAGAATGAATCAAAAGCTATGCAGCTTCTCCCTGTTAGATGCTGGAAAGCTCTCGAGACAAAGTTCTGTGATGCACTGACTTCCAGGTAGCCACAGCCAGAGTGTATAACAGAACTTCACCTCAAGCGCTGCAACAGCCTTTCTTTAGAAGCAGTAGGCAATCCATCTGTGGAGCAGACCAGTCGATGGATCCATTATGCCACAGAGATGCTAAACCTGGGCCTGTGTCTAGTTGCAATCAGGCAGAGATTATTAACAGAAGTACTGAGTGTATCTGCTGTTAGATGTGAAGGAATAGCTATGCTTGATATAAATGGGAACAGAAGGCTCCTGATACCACTATAACCAAAGGGCAAGTAGCAATACTTCCAAATTTAACCAAATAGGTTCCCGTCTCACCCAACAAAGGGCGTCTTTTTGTGCAGCAACCTACTGCATCCCATGTGACCCATAGTAAATTGGGAATTAGCACCAGCCTCTGCAGCCTGAAATGGTTCAACCCTCAGGGCCATCAACTCATTGTAAAAGGTAATCTAGAAGTGTAACAGTACAGTAAGTCACTGTTTTACCAAGAAGCAGCCCAGATCTGATAAATGTTGTGACATGAAGGGTCTGGGAGTACTCAAAACCACTTAATGCAGAAGTTTTCATATAGTGTTCCTGGGAGTCTCAGAAATAAAAGTTCACCAGGAGTTCCTCAAATGAAAAGATCAAAAATGGCATGAGTTCCTGAAAATTTGCCCTTATCTTCCCAAATCTAAACAGCAGCAGAGAAGCTATTGCCTTCAACTGGGACTTCTGGGAGCTCAGATGCTAAAAGCTCCAGGTGAAATGGGTAATGGCAAATAACTGTAGGACTAGTCAACATTTCCTCACTTCTCTTCTAAAGATCACATCTGCTCCAGGGTGCACTGTCAGCTCTTGCTGACCAATAATGACAACACAACAGGACTGGCCAAGATCCTACCAGATTTCCCAATATCCTCTTCAACAAGTAGCAGATTTGGGGCCAGCAGCATAAGAGCTTTCTGGCAGACAAAGCCAACTGGAGTATGATCCATAAGACCAGAAACTTTGAAAACTCATTGCTGCAAAAGCTTCAATTCTGCAGGTTTTCCCAGCACACACAAATGAGGAAGGGACGGTCAACTTCACAACCTTTTTGTGTCATCTGTTTCTGAATGTGCTAAAGTATAGACAATTTCCCATTTCCCCTGTGTTACCTGTATCCTCATTCTCTCTCACACATACATAAGATAAATTAAGATGGCAAATGCAGTAGCCGGCAGATGTGCAATACAAATTTCTCCTTCCCTTGTATAACATTTTGTCATCCCCAGGTAATGTTTCTCCTTGAAAACCTATGTCTAACCACAGTACGGGGAGTGTACTTCCCCAATAAAGCACTCTGAAACTGTAGACACAATAGGGCAATGCTTCAAAGCTAAGCAGTTAATGGTCCATAGAAATGTCATCAGAACTGATAATTTAATATGGTTAAGTCTAGAATCAGAGGAAGTTGGCGGGAACCTTGAGAATATTTTTATATGAAATAATAGTACCCTTTAAATCAGGGGCAGGGAACCTATGGCCTGTGGGTCGGATCCAGCCCACAGATCAAATAATCCAACCCTCACCGCCACCGCAATTGGCCACGGTCTCATTTATGGCTGGCACAAATGGGGGGGGGGGGAACCACCACTCTAGACCCCTCAACTGTCTGATGAAGCATGACCTGGCCCCCGACTTATTTATTTATTTATTTATTCGGTTTCTGTACCTCCCTACTCGGTAGGACCGACTCAGGGCAGTTCACAACACATGTAAAATTACTTGTTCATACACAATAAATCAATACGCAATGACTAAAAGTGCCTCATGACTATCAATACACAACATAACTATCCGGGGGATGTTGGACGAAGGTCTGGTAAAGGTGACGGTGCGGATTTATCAGCCTGCTGCCTCCTACAGCTGAAGTCCATTCCTCCTCCTGGCAGAGGACGTTAGTCTTATCCTTCTCTGGGCAGGTAGAGCCCAGAGTTAGGAAGTGGAAGTTTCCACCTAAAAACCTTAAAACTGTTAAAATGTAAAATTAAAATCTAAAAAAGATTAAAAACACACCAAATGCTACAACTTACTAATTAAAAGAGTAGAGAGAGAGGGGATCAGATCATCCAGCGGGCTGGGGTTATTATAACTCCCGCACCCCATATCTGCCCCACCAGCCATGTTTTTAGATTCTTCTTAAAAGGCAGCAGCTCCATCTGGAGATGTAGCTCCATTGGCAGGAAGTTCCATAGGGCAGGAGCGGACATAGAGAAGGCCCTCCTTCTAGTCCCAGAGAGATGTGCCTCTCTGGGCGATGGAACAACTAGAGAGCCTCTCCGGTCCACTCTGGTGGGACGGGCAGATGTTCTTGGGGTGAGGCAGTCTCATGGCCCACTACCATGTAGGGTTTTAAAAGTAATAACCAGCACCTTGAATTGCACCCGGAGACATACTGGCAACTTAAAAAGGTTGGCAACCTCTACTTTAATTTTTTTAAAAAAAAAAACCCTTTAAGTGTTATGAATTTGGAATAATAACAGAAAATATTTATTCCATTAGCTCCATGATAAGTTGTAGAGTTGAATACATTTCCAGAAGTTTTGAAACAAAATTTGGAGAATGTGTTAAGAAAAAGCCCGAGTTATTAGGTTAAAATATTGTTTGGAAAAGGTAGTAATAAAGTACTAATAGAAGTATTAGGAATTGAAAGAATCATCATCGTCATATTAGAACTTTAGAGTTGTAAGGTTCAAATCCAGCACAGCAGGGAATCAAGCTCCCAACCTCTGGCTACACAGCTGAAACCATAGAATTATCCAGCAGTCTAATCAATATCTTGATTTAATATTCTTCAACTACTAGAACAATGAACTAAAGATTCAGTAAAGATAAATGATAAATACAGTAAAACACCGGATAACGCTAAAACTTGGTTCCACAAGGCTTGGTGTTGTCCGATCCATGTTAAAATGCTATGGGATGGATCAGATAACGTTAAAGCTCCATAGAGATACATTGTAACCGCACAGGCTTTAGCGGTTGTTATCCGATCCATCCCATAGGACCTTAATGTTATTCGATCCAATTCTCCTCCCCAGATTACTTAACATGCAATTTTAGCGTTATCCGATCCAATCGTTATCCAGTGTTTTACTGTATAGGGATCGTTGCCTTGTCATGGCAAAAGGGGTTTGTGTGATTGGCCCTTATAGATAATAAAAAAGTGAGGAAAGAAGTACTGTGATGAGATACAATCTCAAAAATGACAGAATCTCAGTCTAAATCTAAGGGAAGCTATTCAAAACCACAGTAATCTAAGTCTATGCCTCAATCACTGATGCAGAAGAAGCCAAAGTCAACGGGTTCTATGAAGAGCTGTAACACGTTCTAGAATTGACACACACAAAATATGTTCTCATAGGAGACTGAAATGCCAAAGTAGGAAGTCACACAATGATGTCCCAAGGGGAGGAGGGCAAGTACTTTGGTGGCAATGAGACAGTCCTGGGGAGCCCAACATGGCTCCTCCCTGCCCCTGGCGGCTCTTCCTCCTCTTCTTCTAGGCTCCTGGATGCGCCCAGAGTGCGGGGAGAAGAGGAGGGGCGGGAAGATGGGAGGGCAGGGCCAGCCACTTTTGCTGACAGGTCAGGCTATCCGGTGCGTACTGGCTCATGCTCAACACTGATTCCGACCCTCTGCGACCCTATGGACTACTGCAAAATTCAAGCTTAGAATGAAGAAAGTAGGGAAAGCCATTAGGCCATTCAGCTATGACCTAGATCACAACCCTTATGAATATACAATGGAGGTAGAGGATAGATTTAAGGGATTAGACTTGACAGAGTGCCTGGAGAATTATGGATGGAGATTCATAACATCATAGAAGGGGCAGCAATTAGAACCATTCCAAAGAGAGAGAAATACAAGAAAGTGAAGTGGCTGTCTGATGAGGCTTTACAAATAGCTGAGGAAGAAAGGGAAAGGGAAAGGTGAAAAAGAAAATATTCACCCAACTGAATACAGTACAGATTTCTAGAGAACAGCGAGGAGAGATAAGGAGGCCTTCTTCAATAAACATTACAAAGTACAGGTAATCAAGGAAAACAACAGAAGGACTAAAGATCTTGCTAAGAAAATTGGAGAAATAAAGAGACATTTCGAGCAAAAATGGTCATGATATGATAAAGGACAAAAATGGTAGGGACATAACAGAAGTAGAAGAGAGGAGGAAATGGTGACAAGAATGCACAGAAAAACTATACAAGAAGCACCTTAATGTCCCTGACAATCAATATGTGATCACTGACCTCAAGCCAGATGTCCTAGAGTGCGAAGTCCAGTGCGCCCTAGAATGTATTACTAACAACAAAGCCAGTGGAGATGAATTTATTCCAATTGACCTATTTAATGTCATAAAACAGGGCTAGCCAACCTTTTTACTGCTCAGACGTGACAATGTCCCCGGACAGCTGAATGGCTGTTATAAATACACCCACTTCCATGTTTACGACAGCCGCAGGCATGTTTGCGCATGTTGGTGTAAACACACCCACTTCCACTTCCGTGTACAGTGGCAGCGGGCCAGATGGGATGGCGTCACAGGTTGGGTCTGGCCCCACAGGCCATAGGTTGAGAACCCCTGCCCTAAAAGATTATGCCATTAAAGTGTTACACTCAATATGCCAGCAGATTTGGAAAATGCAACAGTGGCCACAAGATTGGGAAAGGTCAGTTTATATTCCAATGCCAAGGAACGGCAATGTAAAATAATGTTCAAACTATCATACAACTGCGCTCATCTCACACGCTAGCAAGTTCATGATCAAGATCTTACAAGCTAGGCTTCAGCAGTACATATAATGATAACTACCAGAAGAAGAGGCAGGGGACCTAGAGACCAAATTGCCAACATTCACTGGATCATAAAGAAAGCAACAGAGAACCAGAAAAATATCAATTTCTGATTCATTGACTAAACCAAAATCTTTGAATGTGTGAATCTCAATAAACTGTGGCAAGTCCTTAAAGAGATGGGAATACCAGGGCATCTCACCTACCTTCTGAGAAATCTGTATGTGGGTCAAGAAGCAACATTTGGGTCCCAATACGGAACAACTGGTTGGCTTAGAATAGAAAAAGGAGTATGACGAGGCTGTATGTTGTCACCCTGCTTATTTAACTTATATGCAGAGTACATCATGCATAATGCAGAGCTGCAAGAAGTACAGGCTGGGATTAAGATTGCTGGGAGAAATACCAACAACCTGAGATATGCAAATGACACTACCCTAATGGCAGAAAGTGAAGAAGATCTAAAGAACCTCTTCATGAGGGTGAAATAGAAGAGTGCAAAATCTAGCTTGAAACTCAACATTTAAAAAAAAAACCCTAAGATCATGGCACCTGGCCCTATTACTCCCTGGCAAATAGAAGAAATGAAAGTGGTGACAAATTTTACTTTCTTGGGATCCAAGATCACTGCAGATGGTGACTGAAGCCAAGAGTTAAAAAGATACTTACTCCTTGGGAGGCAAACTATGGCAAACCTAAGAAGCGTAATAAAAAGTAGAAATATCACTCTGCTGACAAAAGTCTGCACGGTTTAAGTGATGGTCTTCCCAGTAGCAATCTATGGGCTCTTTCAAATACCATGTGACCTAAAATAGGCCACATTTTGACCCCCTCTATGACTTTCCGTGACCTTTGACTGACCCCCACCCCTAAATAACATGGTTTGAAGATAGATCTATGGCCAGCTGCTAAAAGCAAATGATAATTTTAGAGCCACATGACTTCGCGCCGAACCCCCCCCCTCCCGTGACTTTGAGTCAACCCCCTCCCCCCCTAAAATGGTCATGTGGTATTTGAATGAGCCCTATGGTTGTGAGAGCTGGACCATAAGGAAGGCTGAGTGCAGAAGAGTAGACACCTTTGAACTGTGGTGCTGAAGCACACTTTCAGGAGTCCCCTGGACTGCAAGAAGATCAAATCTGCCAATCCTTTGAAAGAGAAATGTGACTCCACAACAACAACATTAAATCTCCAGATTGTGTAGAGGGAAGCATGTTTTTATTACTCTATTGTTTTTGTGTTATTAAGGGTTGGTGGATTTTTTTTGTAGTTTAGATTTCTTTTCTTTTGGGTTTATATATTTTCATTTCATAAAATTAAAAGGAAATTTAAAAAAAATCATCAGAGGAATATTCAGCCCCTGGTATGAACTGAGTAGAGTGGGTTTTTCCTTATCTTTCTGCCTTATTTCCATTACATGAGAATAGCTGTTCAATGTTACAAGCACTGGGGAAGAATTTAGAAACTTTTTACCTGAGAGAGACAAGCTTCCATTAGAGCAACAGCAAATAAACACACATTTTAAATCCATAATGAGCACTGACTAGAAGGCCAGAAGCAGCATAAATTTCTCTCTGGAGGTTTCCAGTTCAAGCAAAGGGCTGCCTCAAGCAATCAACCATTAAAACAAGACGTTAAGAGTTACTGCACAGTTTATTCTGATCATTTAATTCTGAAGTTTCAATAAATTAAACTTCAATCAATTAAACTAGGTGTGCAACAGCCCAGATGGTCAGTACGATAGAAGCAGCATCGTCATAAAGATTTTATAGCTGCCAAGACCCTGCGGAAGGAGAGAAGCAGCTGAAGAATACAAGACAGCAAGAAATACAGTATGCCAGCACCCATTTTATTTGCAAAAGGCACTTGAAGAGCCACGTGGAGTCTTTTCCGTCAGGTTGCCCGGGGGACTTTATGGCTCACACACAAGAGAGGTCTTTCCTGGAAAGAGAAATCACATTGTTTTAAGGAAAATGCCCGGCCCAAACTGAACCACTTGCTCCATAGTTGCCCAACAAAAAGGGGGGGAGGGTCCCAAGAATGAGTTAATAACAGTGAATGGCCTTTTAGGCTTCCTCCACATGAATAGTTCACTTTTTGAATAATAAGAATTATATGTGGACATCAGAATTTTAGAGATGCATAGGTGGGGCATGAACAAAAAAAAAGGTTGGGGACCACTGCACTCACTCATCTGGGCTGCATCTCATTGGGATCAGAAAGGGTCTCTCTCTTTCAATGCATTAGGGTAGCTTCCCTTTACATGTTGGAGGACAATTCTCTACATCTCCGGTCAGCAACAACTATCTAATTTGAAATGGTTGAAGAATGGATAGTTGCTTTATAATCAGGATTTAACCAATTACACCGTTCAGAGGGAAGGCATTTTCTCTTACTTGACTCTGGAGAAAGCACAGTTTTCAGCTAAATGCACAAATCTGAGACAGAAAGATCTTAGCCCACCTGGTTAAGCCACTGCTCAGAGAGCAGTTTGAAGGAGTGTGTTTTGCAGCCAATCCGATATGGTCAGAACCAAGTCCCAGCAGGTTCAGTAAGATTTACTCCCAAGCAATTTACAAGGATTGCAGTGATACACCTGCACAAGGGTTGTGCAGGGGAAGCAGCTGATGTGGAAAGTTCTATACAGTAATACCTCAGATAACGCTAAAATCGCATAATGTTAAGTAATCTGGGGAGGAGAATTGGATTGAATAACGTTAAGGTCCTATGGGATGGATCGGATAACAACCGCTAAAGCCTATGCGGTTACAATGTATCTCTATGGAGCTTTAACGTTATCCGATCCATCCCATAGGATTTTAACATGCATCGGATAACACTAAAAATCGGATAACACGAAGACTTGTGGAACCAAGTCTTAGCGTTATCCGAGGTATTACTGTACAGTAAAACCTCGCATAAAGAGCACCTCGCTTAGAGACTAACTCACTTAAAGAGCAGACTTTTCTCTGAATGTTCACCTCACTTAAACCAACCAAAAACTCGCTTAACTAAATCAGGTTTCACACACACCACCAGAAGTCACAATGGTCACTTACAAGGGTAGAGGGCAAAAGAAGAAGGGGGCGGCCAAAAATGAGATGGCTAGATGGTATTGTAGACACAATGGACACAGAGCCGAGCAAGTTGAGGAGGATGGTGCCTTGCAGACAGTAGTCCATGGGGTCACAAAGGATCAGAATCGACTGTGCAACTGAACAACAAAATGGTGTTTCGCTGAAAGAGCAAACTCACTTAAAGAGCAACCCCGTGGAATGCATTATGCTCTTTAAGCGTGGTACCACTGTACTGTACTAGACTGTTTTTTAGGGAAAGCAGTCCACATCTAATGTCCTGGCTCATATCTTAATATTTTTCAGGAGCACATGCCATATGTCCAGCAACCAATCTAGCAACTTATTGTGAATATAGTTATGAGTGATTAAACAGGCCTGTGTACTAAGAATGGATGTCCACCTTGCTGTCCTCATGCCTGAAGCTGCCTTCCACAAATCCTCTATAAAATAGAGCTCTGCCCTGTCATGTTTAAAAATATATAACTGAACTGAATGGGTAGTCTAACTGTTGACTCTCACCTGCAATTCTGTCCTGCCTTCTCCTGCTTCTAATGCTAGGTTCCCAGATTCCCAGCTTTGCCTTCTGCTCCATACTTTGCAAAAGGGCATGTATTTTGACAGAGCTACATGAAAATAAAACAATAGGGGAAAAGAGAAGAACCAAATGTTCACAAAAATGACTATGCTCCAAACCTCTTATGTGGTTACACCGAAGTAGCAATAGCAGCAGCACTTTTGAAGGCAAATTGACTGAAGTCAAGGAACCATGGACTGAGCCACACGAACTAGTGAGATACTGTATATAGCAAACGTTATGCATTTCCTTAATTCCAGGTTTTTTTGGGGTGTGTCTTTTTCATTGCCATATTTTTCTCTCCCTGTCCTTTTGTTTTACACCAAAAAGAAAGCTTCTTCTAGGTTTTCCATTCATGCTTGCCCATTTATGTTTTCTAGCTTTATTTATTTAGATTTATATGGCGGTATCTATTGCCATAGTGACTCTGGGTGGCTCACAATTCATAACCCACAATCACAATAAAATGGTCCACTATCATTAATAGCCATTACACTAAAGAAATAAGGACCCAATTAAAAAACCCATTATCAAAACATCCGTAACACTAAATCTGAAAATCTAAAATCCAAAATCTAAGATGGCTCTAAAGAACTCTTACAAACTACTCAAAAAAAGCAAAGACAAAGCAACAGAAAATTATTCTGCTCCATAACTAGGGAACAATATATGCGAAAGAAAAATAATAACCAGCTTATGTGGGTACTAGGTTATATTATCACATTTATCATAATCAGAGACACAGAGACCATCCCTTTAGTTAAACCAGTGGTTCCCAACATGGGGCCCATGCCCCACAGGGGGACTTCAATTCCTAGAACCCAAAGTCAGTACGTTGGCTGATCAGTACTTTAGGGAATTGACTTAGGCTTCCGGGAATTGAAGTCCAAATACCAAAGAACGGGAAGCACTTGAGTTGGACTCTGCAAACTTCTACAAAAGGGAAAAAGCCCCTAAACTCCCACCAAAATACACAATGTTAAGAGAATAAATACAAACTAATTTAACCAAGTAACTTTTTTAAAAAAATAAACCAAACGAGGAAAGCACAAAGGGACGGGGACGCGCGCACACACACACACACACACACACACACACACACACACACACACACACACACACACACACACACACACACACACACACACACACACACACACCTCCCTCTCTCTCTCCCCCCTCACTCCCAAAAATCAAGAAAAGCAATTAAAGGGAGGGGGAATCAAAGCCTTCTCCCAAACTAAAACTACAGTACTGTACAAGACTATAGGGAAATATTATTTTTCTTAGAGGCAGTAGGAAAGTAAAGAAAATATTATTACCAAGGAGACAAGCTGGCACCAGCAGGATGTATGGTATCAGCAAAAAAAAAAAAAGCAAAAAGCAAAGAAACAGGGAGTGGGGGGACCCTTTAAAAATCAAGGAAAGGGGCAAAAAAAAGAGAGGAAAGAATTCAAGATGCAGGGAGTTAGGAATCTAAGACTGAAGGTTCCAGGAGCTCAGCACACAGGAATCTCACAAGAACAATTTCAGCAAAAAGCACTCTTCATTTGAGACCAGACCCTTTCACAGATTCAATATTCCTGCTTACCCCTGGACATTCTGCTTGGCTCTTGCTGGCAGCCCACACAACACTGGAACTTAGAGGTTTACCAAAAAGTTTTAAATTCAATTGTCCAAATTTTCCCAAAGTAGGACTGACATTCACAGGAAACTCTCGCAACCACACATTGCACAAAGTGGTCCACTGCCAGTTTCTGCAGATCCATGGTACTACTGCTCACCCTTACTCCTGGTGCCATTATGGCCTCTTCAACTGTCCTTTAAAGCAGATAAAGAGTGGAAAGAAAAAGGAGGATCACTAACCTCTATATACCTTGCCCTGTCTTTCTCTGCAACTGGTGATAACAATCAAATAGGCTGCACCAACCGAAGTGAAGAGTAAACCCATTGAGATGAAATAACCCCATGGAATGAGAACTGCCAAAAAGCAACTCCATTAATAGACTTGATCCATGTGCTGCACAACTGTGACTGAATGAGTATCTAGATGTAGAGCCTTCTCCAAAAGCAGAGGTGAACAACCTGTGTGTCCCCCACTCCCAATCGTATACCATCATTTGATGGTTACGGCCAAGCACAATTAAAGTACATCTTCTGGAAAGACCCACACAGTGCTTATCCCAGCAAACATATAATGATGATTCCCAAATACTCTTAGAAAGTCATCAATTGCTGGACCCTAAAGATTTTTCCAGTACCAGAACAGGAAATGATAGTCATATCAATGCCATATGCGTTGAAATCATAACTTTTTCTCCAAGCAGAATACTGTGAATATAGAGAAGGGATCACAATACTGTACATACAGAAATTTAAAAAGTCAGAGTTCAAACTAAGTAGAGTAAGAAGGTAGCAATAGTGGAGGTTTTATCAGACAGCTATAACTGATAAATGTTGTTGCTTCTGATAATTAGTATAGCTTTTACCATAAATAGGGTGTATATAAAATTTTGTTCCTCAGGCTACAAAACATTCTGGGCCAAAGTTGCTATTATATTCTGAGGATCTATAAAAGTATAAAGAAGTAAAATCTTTCTGATGGCCAAACAAGATGGATATATACTGACTGAGTCTTCACTGTTCAGAATATAGTGAAGATGATAAGGTTTGGGATCTTACCAAGAGCACTGAGGTTACAACCAAAAGCTGCAAAGAAACTTACAAAGAAAAGAGGTTCCAGATTGAAGATCACTCTCATACAAAAGCAAGCAACAGGATATATCCACACAAACTTTTGAGTTTTCAAACCAGAAGGCTTAAAAGGGATTCTAAAATTTCAGATATAAAATCTTCAGGCACAAAAAGGATTCCAATGAGTTATTTTATTATCTAGATTGTGCACTGAATATACAAACTAAACCCACAATTATGGAAAAGCATATCCCTAATTTAAATCATATGGATATGTAACAAATGAAATGCTACGTCAAACAATCTCTGCACTCTTTATTCAAACCAAGGGTAGCTTCTAAATAAGCTCCCTGGCTGCAGACAGCATTTTTACAAGACCATATCTTCAAAGGCTTAGACCAGAACTTCCTTAATTATGCTGTCTGCCTGCCTGACCCACATAGCTAGAAAGTTCAGCAGGTACCCACTCTAATTTATTTTGGGCAACCAATGAAGCCTATCAGCATATTTTCATGTGGCTTTACTCTTCCCCTGCCTTTTCTGCTTTGTTGCTTTAATATGCTTTTAAAATGCTATTTTATACTGTTTGTTTCAATAGTAGCAAAAGTAACCCTAAGAAACAAATAGTAGGTAAACACGGGAGATAATACTTCCACATCTGCTATCTTGTAGGGGCTGCAGTGGCTCAGTGGTTAAGCTCACCTTGTTAGCTGTAAAGCTTGCAAGTCTGCAGTTCAAGACCCGGATACTGCATGATAGATTGAGTACCTGTCTCAGTCCCAACCCCTGCCAGCCTAGCAGACCAAAAGCAAGAAATTGCAAAAGATAAATAAGGACCACTTTGGTGAGGAAAGTTCTTGGGGACATGAAAGGAGCCTCATTCAGGCAACCCCTGAGCAGAGTTCCTCCAGCAAAAATCCTTTCAACCCAGAATAATTTCTGACACAAAATTATTATTATTATAGTATATCTGCTATCTTGGTCCCCAGTGATTTTCAATTTCCCATATGCTTTTTCATGTTGACTTTTAAGAGGGCCATGGAATTTCTAAATTTGCAGAGGGTCATAGGAGTTACCGTACTTAGGTTTACACAGCACACTGACAAATCCTGTTGGACCTCACATCTGGTGGTGCCATGGTGGTGCAGTGGTTGAACTACTGTACTGCAGTCAAAAGGTTGTAAGTTCGATCCTGACAGGACTCAAAGTTGACTTGGCCTTCCATCTTTCTGAGGTTGGTAAAATAAGTACCTGACATTATTATTATTAGTTCACATTTACATGTTGGGGGCAAAATGCTAATTAACTTATGAACCTCCCAAAGAGTGCACTAAGCGCTATGGGACAGTATACAAGTGTAATTACTATTGCTATCTGCTCTTGGCAACTAAGAATGTCTTCTCAAGCACAGACATTTTCATCATCTGTGGACTGTAGGTTAAGTTCAGTAGTGGTAGGCAAGTTGTCTCACGGAGGATATATCCTCCATTAGCGATCTTCTCACTGGGGCACTGCAGTGTTCCATGTACCAGTGTTTCAAAACCTCCTGGGAAAACAAAATCTTTGTGCTCAAAATAAACACATTTTAAAAGACCACACCTAAAAAGAAAATCTGTCACAGGCAACACGTGTCAGGACGTACCCTGAATCAGTGGCAGATTAATTATAGCCAAAAGCTTGTGCATGCTCTTCTTGGGAATAAGGCTCCCTTTGTAGAAGCCTATACAGTATATTTGCCTGGGAATAAAAGGCTTATTATTATCCCTGCCTTTGAACGGTTAGCAAAATCATTTATTCGTTAGGTCCCTTCTTTAATTATTTTAAAGAGACAATTTCCTTTCTTTTTTAAAGAGGCTTTTAAAGATAACTTACTAACTGTAGAACAGTAGGTTCAACTATGGCCATTTTACTCTTCCTCCACCATATGGCACTTCCTGGTGTGGTGGAAGCGGGGGGGGGCACCTGAAACGGTGCCGTGGGCCGCAGGTTGAGAATCCCTGTCTTAGATGGACAGGGCATGTCTGTCACATGGATGGTTTGAGGCTTCCTCGCCCAATTTTTTATGAGGAACTTCGCTCCAGCACAAGACCTCACGGAGCTCCTTTGAAGCGCTATAAGGACCAGCTGAAACAAACCATTAAGGTGTCAGGTATAAATCCACAAACTTGGGAGGCAGTGGCTGTAGATCGCCCACTTTGGCACCAAATCATCTTTGCTGCTACAGATACAAGTAATACCTCATATAACATTAGTATCGAATAACACTAAAATCGCATAACATTAAGCAATCTGAGGGGGGGAGAATTGCATCGGATAACATTAAGATCCTATGGGATGCATCGGATAACAACCGCTAAAGCCTGTGTGGTTACAATGTATCTCTATGGATCCCATAAGATTTTAACATGCATCGGATAACACTAAAAATCAGATAACACCAAGACTTGTGGAACCAGGTTTTAACGTTATCCGAGGTTTTACTGTAACTACACCGCTAAGCGACAAGCACGGAAGCTCCGTCAAACTCAACCATGCTCTCCACCATCTATTCAGGTGTAATGTGTGTGGTGGCATGTTTCATGCCAAGATCGGCTTATTTGAGTCACCAGAGGCACATCCATCAACGGAGAACATAAATGACTTTCAGGGGGAAATGTATGCTCGGACACGAGTAGCTGCTGACAAATAATAAGATATAAATTACAGTATTGCAGAAGACAGGAGCCTATCTGTGGCCCATTTCAAGGGGACCCCCCTACTGTCAAAACAGACTTAGGCAGATTTTTTTTTTGGGGGGGGTCCCCAACTATCTCCCAGGAAAACAGGATGGCCCTCCTAAGCCTCCAAAGGACCCCTGGGGCTCCTCTTCTCCCTACGTTAACGGAACCTGCCCCCTTTCTGACATATAGGGGACCAACCCAGCCTCCTCCTTACTTCTGGGGCCTGAATCCCAAAGGGAAGCCGTCAGCTGCGAACCAGTGGTTCTATCCCGTCCCATCTCCATGGTGACGGGGGCACACACCCCCTCCTCCTCCCCAGCAATTCGCCCTCTCCCTTCTTCCCTCGCCCCTCGGGGTCCCTACCAGGATCAGCGCCTCCATCTTGGTCGCCCCGCTGCCGACGTGGAGCACCAACCGCCGGCTGGCCTCGATTGGCTGGCGCTGCGCCAATCTTTCCCCGAAGCTCCGCCCTCCACCTTTTCCATCCAGTCCTGATTGGCTGGCTCTCGGCTTAACCTGCCTCCCTACCTCTTTCCCCTGGCCTCCTACTCGGAGGCGGAGCACCTCCTACGGAAGGGCGGGGCTCACCTGTAAAAAAAAAAAAGTCCCCAGCCTTGGCTTGTGATTGGTGAAGGAGGCTGCCCGTCAAGTGGCCGGAGTCCGAGTCCTCGCGAAGGTGAGGCCCGGAAGACGGGCGGCTGTTTCCATGGTGAAGAGGGAAGCCGCTGGGGCGGACGGATTGGGTTAGCCGTTGTCACATGACCGGAAGAGTGAGGCCACTTCCTGCATGGGAAGGGTTAGTTCTTGAGTTGGCTGTTGCTAGGGCTAGGGTATCTCTGAGGACTGTGGAGGTCCACATGTGGACAGATCAATAGAAGAGCACTTCTCTTGGGATTTTTTAAGGGTTTTTATAAAACAAATTAATAATTTAATAAAGGTAAAGGTTTCCTTTGCTCCAAAGCCACTCTAGGGTTCAGTGCACATCTCTTTCAAAGCTGAAGAGCCAGCGCTGTCTGCTTCTGCAGTCGTTTCCGTGGTCATATGGCAGGCATGACTAAACACCGGAATGCTGTTACCTTCCCACTGAAGTAGTCCCTATTTATCTTCTTGCAATTTCTTGGTTTCAAACTGCTAGGTTGGCAGGAGCTGGGACAAAGATGGGAGGTCATTCCGTCCTACAGTGCCCTGGCTGGAATCGAACTGCTGACCTCCCAGTCAGCGTCTTTGCCACATATTAATATAAATATAATACTTTAATATAAATATTAAAAATATTTTAAATACTTTGTCGCCCCTCCTCCTGAGCCCACACCAACAGCTGGGGAAGAAGTAGCCAGGGCAGGTTGAAGACTTCACCGCCCCTCCACCTGAGCCCCCATCAACCTATTGTATTGTAATGTAATGTATTGTTTCTAAGCTGCCCTGAGTCACTACAGCAAGTGGGCGGCAATATAAATTTGAACTAATAAATATGCAGGCATATCAGTTAGTGAAAAATAAAATAAAAGTCTTATGGCACCTTAAAGCTAAAGTACTTTGGATATCAAATGAGAAGAGAGGATTCACTTGAGAAAGCCTTGATGCTGGGAAAGGTGGAGGGCAAAAGAAGAAGGGAGCGGCAGAAAATGAGATGTCTAGATGGCATTGTTGACGCAATGGGCACAGAGCTGGGCGGGTTGAGGAGGATGGTGGAGGACAGAGATGCCTGGAGGGCAATGGTCCATGGGGTCGCAAAGGGTCAGAATCGACTGTGTGACTGAACAACAAACCTTAAAGACTAATATGCTATATCTGGAGTTCTCAACCTCTTGAAGCGTGGGGCTGTGTCACGCTTGCTCAGACAGCTTCAGGGGCCAGACGGCCATTTTGCCCTTCCTCCACCACATGGCACTTCCTGGTATGGTGGGGCGGGGGGACTACAACATGAAATGGCACCGTGGGCCACAGGTTGAGAATCCCTGTGCTATATGCTTATTAGCTGGACTGATAGTCCCCCTCTGTGGAGGAAATGGCACTGGCCTAACAGCAACATGAGCGGAACTTCGATTCCCTACAGTCAGGGAGGTGGAATAAGCCATGCCAGATGGACTGGCTGTGAAGGCACACTTTGTTAATATCCTCAAGGCTGCGGCAGTCCTGGTGTCAAATCCTACATGTCTCATTCTGTATGTGCCACAGAGGATGTTCATAGTGTAGAGGTCTCTTTTTGGCAAGCTGGGATCCACCTTAAACAAATTCACACCAGTGGCATTTTTCCTGCTTCAGGAAAAAATGCATTCTCAGATATGAGTTGTAGCCAATGGCACAGGCTATATGCTGTATTTTAAAAGTGGTAGCTGTGTTAGTCTGGGAGGCATATCAAAGAGTAAACAAAATGAAAAATGTGGCATGTTAAAGACTAAAATACAGGATAACAGAGTAAACAAAACAACAACAAAGACAAAAATTGTTGTGGCATCTTGAAGACTAACTCTTATAGGAGTTAGTCTTTAAGGTGACACAACGGTTTTTGTCTGTTTTGATTACTCTCTGCTATGCTATACTTTTATATATTTAAATATATTACATATTTGCAGTAACTTAGGTTAGGAGTCACTGCAAAACGTCATGGGTAAACCTTAGGCCTCCCTTGCTCAAAAACCAGTCATGTCCAACTTTAGTCTAGGGGCTCCATTTGAAGCCAAAGAACCAGTGCTGTCTGTATCTACAGACATTTCCGTGGTCATGTGGCAGATATGACTAGATGCTGGAGTGCATGGAAATCTGTTATCTTTCCTGCCGGAGAGGTACCTTTTATTTATTTATTTATTAGTTCACATTTATATTGCCGCCCACTCGCCATGGCGACTCAGGGCGGCTTACAGACAATCTAATTATCTAATTGCAATTTCTTGCTTTTGAACTGCTAGGCTGGCAGGAGCTGGCACAGATAAAGGGAGCTCACTGCGTCACGCAGCTCTCGGGTCTCAAAATGCTGACCTTCCAGTCGGCAAGCTCAGCATCTTAACCACTGCCTTAGAATCCAGTAATCTTTCTTGGTTGCAAGTTACACACACAAAAAAAGAGGGGGAATGAAAAAAAGTATATGTGTGCTTTAATGTTTTATCTGTATTTCTCTGTAAATGTGATTTTAAGCTTGTATTTGTGATTTTATCAGTTCTTTGTTTTTATTTTTAATCTTATTGGCCAGCCTGAGTCCTTTTTCTGGGGAAGGGTGGAATATAAATTAAACTGTTTATAGAGTATTATGGGGTTGATGGGTTTTGGAATCGGCCTTATTCCTAATTAGATTGTCTAATTTTTGCCTGGTTTTCTTTTTCTTTTTAAATGTGGTCCGAATTCTTTCTGTCTTTGGTTATTATAAAAACCTGGCTTTAAAAACAGCTTACTCACAAGTTGTAACAAGCATCTCAGAAAACAAAACAAGACAAAACAAAATAAACAAAATAAAGTAAAATAAAAATAAAAAACTAAAAACACAGTAGCACTTTAAAGACTAACTGCTATATTTTCACTGTTAGCTTTCGTGGATCAAGTCCACTTCATCATTAATCACACTATACTTTGATTCTCTACCTACATTTAAAGGTGAGTACTGAGACTGTAAATTATGAATGTTAAGATTGCTCATGAGACACTCCTCGTTTGAACCAATAAGGGTATATAAGCCTCCCATCAAAATTGTGGATGATTCCTTTGTAAACCACTCAGGGACCTTTTGGCTAAAGGGTTGTGGGGGGAAATATTTTCAGTAAACAATAAATAAATTGATGTGTTCTCTCCAGCAATGATAACATCCCCATATGCACAGACATTACCTTCTGCCGTGTGTGATAATGCTATAAACTTTGGTTTGATCTTGTATGCTTATCTTTTTAAAATAATTAGTCCTATGCAGTGAAGACAGACTAAAAAATTTGGCTCCTGGGAAGAAATGTGCCCCATGGCTGAGGTCTCTGCCACAAAGCCACCACCAGAGGGCAGGGAATTAACTTCAAAGGAAAGCCCCAGAAATTGCCTCAATAGATTCCTGGCAGTGAACAACAAAAAACTTTCAATGAAAGCACTTTTTTTCAGTTCATTGTTGATTGCGGGCTCTATGCACTTGCTTGCATTCTCAAGAAATAGGCAAGCTGGAGAAACTTGATTTTTTTTAAAAAAAAATCTCTACCATTGTGTGTACAATGACCCAAACTTATTTCTCCTCTTGTTAATGTTTTAATCTGAATATCATTGCTGCTGTTGGCAGCTCTCTGATGGCTCAATGGGTAAAAGTACTGTGCTTGGAGACTGAAAGGATGGGGTTTGATTCTCTGAGAGCTGCACGATAGGGGACATGAAAGAAGCCTCATATTCGGGTGTCCCCTACAAAAATCCTTTCAACCTAGAGTAATCTCTGGCATGAAAACACACATACTGTATTGCTGTTGCGTTTACAGGAGGGGGAGATACCAACCTTTTCTTAATAGGCAGTTCCATCAGCTGCCCACAGTGTTGGGAGGACTCACTCCCCACCCTGCCCCACCCCACGCACTCTTCTGGCATCAACTCCTGTATTGGATTATTGCTGTTAGTTAGACCTAGGACTTCTTACATCCAAGGTCTAACTAACACATGAGACTGTTGACTTACTGAATGAATATTTTACCCTTTTTGATGCAAATCCACTCAGCAAAGATACCATTAAAGCCAGACAATAAGTAGTGTTAGCTATCTCAGCGCAACAAAGGAAAAAATGGATCAACCTCATAAAAGAAATTGACACAAGCTGCAGCATTCAAAAAGCATGGACACTCCTTAATTGTCTTAATAATGATGTAACCAAATGACTGGTACATGTCAATGTCTCGGCTAACCAAATTGCCCACCAGCTATTACTTAACAGGAAACCAGATTCCAACCCACAGAAAAACAAACAGGATAAGAAGGGATGAGGAATAGAAGACAAGTGATCTGACTACCCCCTTTACCATAGGAGAGCTGGAAGAGGCAATAGGCAGGTGTAAGAATGGTAAAGCAGCTGGCATGGATGAGATTCAGGTTGAGTAGATCCAGTAGTGTAGTGTGGGGGGACAGGGGGGCGACCTGCCCCAGGCGGCACTTTTTTGGGGGGAGGCATTGCGCCTGGGCGCCGTTCCCTCAGTCTGGGTGGGCTGGTGTTGCTTTGCACGGGCGGGGGGATGGAACAGCCCAGCCTCTGGAGATGGGGTATAACAGGGGGTGGCACGTCACTTACAGCTCATCCCCAAGGCAATAGAAACCCCTGCCAAAGTGGATCAGTGCCTTGTAAAAAAATTTCCTTGTGTCCTCTTTGAAATCCATGGTGTTAGGGACCTTGTGGCAATGACTACATTTCCTAGACTCCCTTGGCCCATAGCATTGGATTTCAAAGAGAAGACACAACGAAAAGATTTTACAAGGCACCGATCTACTTTGGCAGGGGTTTCTGCTGCCTTGGGGACGAGCAGATCAAAGCAGGCAGGGAGGATCGAGGCCACCAAAATTACATCAAGAAAGTGCTGATCAGAAAGAGTGGGTCAAAGCAGGATCATCGGAAACACGCCTGCTATTTGATCATCAACCACCAAAGCAGAGACTGAAATCAAGGCATAGTTTCCTCACAACTTCTGCCCCTCCAATAACCAGCCCCCACAGAATGCCTTAGAATTATGGAAGGCAAGCAAGGAGCTATCAGATAACTGGCCAGAACCATGTGACTCTCTATTGCCTGGCCAAGAACAACCATGGCCTATGTGGAAAGCTGTGCATGCAAGGGCTAATTTGAGAAAGTGAGGTTTCCCTGTAGATGACAGCCTCTGTTAATGTGGAGAGGAGCAAACTTTCTCCCATGTGATGCAATGCACATGATGCCCCTCAACGTGCACTGAGGAGGACCTTATGTTGGCAAGAGGAAATGCTGTTGATGTGGCCCAGTACTGGGCAGATGTCATCTAGTCCTTTTAATTCTATTTTGCTTTAGATGTGTTAATTTTAGCTTTGTACAGTATGTTATTATAAGCTGGTGGTACATCTGACATGAATAAAGAAAAGATTGGAAAAGAAAGCACAGAACAAAAGATCAATGTGCACAGCAGTTTACATAGAAATTAAAGAAATAACTGTAGAGATGAAAGGGGGAAATTCTTGTTAATTGCATGCTACCTACACTGAACACAGCCTATTAATGCTGCACTAATTGTATTAAAATAGTGTGGCACTTTCTTCTTTTTAAATTTTCAGTCCTATTTCCATTTCAGAACAGCTAATATGAAATAGTCAAACTTGTCAACAGTTTTAAAATTGTTTTGTTGTCTTTAACTTGTAAGAATTTTTGTAGTTTCAGCACCAAAAAGCCCATAGTTGAGGGAGTCCATTTAAATAGAGAGCTAATGGTAGAGTGACAGCCAGGAAATGGAGAGGTTGGGTTACACACTATCCTTAAACACACCCCAAACCACAATTTTGAAACGAGTCCCAAAGCAATAGATGTGAGAAACTATTGCAGGGGAACAACAAAACAGTGTACGTATTTTGACATCCTAAAACATCAACAGATATATAATTACATATACTTTTGTGGATCAGAACACATCTTATAAATTTGACTCCAGACCACAAAAGTTTGTGCTCTTATGAGTATGTGAGTCGTTAAAATGATATAAGACTTTTTAACTGTTTATCTCCAAAAAGATGTCCAATTGCATTACTTTGATATATGCTTGAATAGAATTTGATTAGGGTAGTGTGGTACAAAGACGAGGGCTCCTACAAGCTTTTGTGTATTACAGAGGAAAGATTTTCAGTATACAGTACAGTATATAGTTTCTCCTGTAGTCTGCGACTCCTGAGATTTCAAGGGGCCCTGTCTGTCCAGGAGCTCTGCCTAATTTTGCTACCTAGTCACTCTAAAACTTAAAATTTCTAACACCACAGGCAGCAGTGCGGTGTCTTAATGGCTAAGACACTGAGCCTGAAGACTGTAAGGTCAGGGTTCACTTCCCAAGTGCTGCACGAGGGATCTTGGGGACATGAAAGGAGCCTCATTCAGGCATCCCCTGAGTGGACTTTCTCCAGCAAAAATCCTTTCAACCCAGAGTAATTTCTGACATGAAATTTATTTATTTATCAGCACAGAAGAAAACAAAATGGAGGAATCTGAAAAGGAAAACAACAAGGTATGTTTGGGAGCAAATTTTGTCTAGATTTTACAAAAGGAATGAATTGATAGAGATGTTCCTTGACAAAATAATTGTTTAAGAATTGTCAGTGTCTTCAATAAAAGGGCATGTTGTAAGAAGGAGTCATTGAGCTAAGGACAAATCAGGACATGGTTTGGCCAACAGTATCATGAGTTGCAAAATGTGAGGCATTTAGTGGGTTACCAGTTGTGAAACATCTTAGGACAATAAGATACTTTCTCCCACTTACTTTGTTGCTGGTATTTCCCTTATTTTCTACAAAAAGGAAAGGCCCATGATTTTAAGATATAACCAGTGATGGGATGTAACAGGTTCGCACCAGCTCGCCAGAACCGGTAGTAACTTTCCCCAGTGTCCCGGAGAACCGGTAGCAGCTTTTTTGGGGTGGGGGTGAGGGTGGGGGGGAGGAAACCACCTTCAGGGCTTACCTTTTCATTGGTTCCCCCATTGCACATGCGCACCAAGCACTACAGTGCTTGGCGCGTATGCATGGCCTCCTTGCTGTCCTCCCAAACAGGGAGGAGGAAGAGAAGCTGGTAGCCTGAAGCTCCCTATACCCTGCTCCCCAGGGTATGTGACTCACCTTTGGATGTGGTGTGTCTGTGTGTATTTTAATGTGTACAGTATTTAATACCTTTACCTATATTGACGTATTACCACAGTTCCTAAAAAGACCTGGCAGACGGCAGGCCTGGCGGCCCTCCTTGGGGTTTTTCAGCAGTCTTCGAGTTATCTCATCAATAAGCTACACCTGTGCTGTTCCAATTGCTGTTCCAATTGGAGAACCCTTAAGGAGGTACAGCTGTTTTACATTTACATTAAGGCATATTGTCCTAGAGAACTGGTACGATGTCTATATCCATCTTGCAACATGGTGCTGCCCAGGCCTTTATACTAACAGGTAAGTGCCGGGTTTGTGTTTGGGGTGGGTGGGTGGGTGGGTTGATTTGTGTTTGGGGTGGGTGGGTGCATTTTAATGTAATTTTTATTTATTTATTTAATTTATTTACGGGTTTGTGTTGTAGATGGGTGGGTGAGTGGGTGGATGGGTTGAGGTGTGTGTGTGTGTGTGTGTGTGTGTGTGTGTGTGTGTGTGTGTGTGTGTCTGCTTATTTTTATTTTATTTTATTATTTTATTATTATTTTTCTTTGGCCCCGCTCATGATGTCATGACATCATGACATTAGCTCCGCCCACACTGTGATGATGTCATGGTGGGGTAGTAAATTTTTTGACAACCCGCCACTTGATATAACAATCTGCATAAAGCATTCTAAGATGTGCTAGAAAGACAATATTGGTGACAACAATTAGAAGTAATTCCAGGGATGTAAGGGGAAACCAATGTTTGGAAAAAGCAAGTACAGTATTGTATATTAAGATGTAACCACTTTCGTTTTGAATTTCCAAGTAATATGACAAATAGGAATAAGATTAGTATAATGAGTAACATTTTACAGTACAGTGGAGTGGTTTGTTTTGCACAGTAAAGCTTATCTGTATTGCAATACATTTTATCTCTCACTTGAATGACATTTCCATCCACACTTGAGATATTGATTCTCCAGTGACAAGGGTCCCTATTGGTCTTTGGATCACTCAATTTGTCCCTTCAATGATTGATAATCCCTTTTTCACTTCCTTCCCAGCCATTTTCGGCAGCTGTCGTTCAGCAGCCATGATGATTGTTTTGTTGTTGCTTAATAAAATAAGTGGCATGGTGAAACAGGGATGCATCTGCCTTACATGGTACACATTCATTTGAATGTCACACCCCACTGCATATGTCCCAGGCTTAGCACCTCTGATAACGCCAAGATAGCTCTATTTGGGTGTGAACTATCTCCATAGCTACCCCAACAGGCTAATGAGCAGTGCGCCAAAATAACTAGCACTAGCAGTGTGCCAGAAAGGGATGAAACCACTACTAAATGGACATGAGACACAGTGCTCTGAATCAAAACACCTGCGGATGCTCTAATTTGAGTTGATCCAAACTGCACCAAAAATGATCCAAAATGCAAGATATATGCTACTGTAGACAAGCTGTCAGATGGCAGAGAAGGCAATATGCTTTGAAACAGAATTAGGCCACTGCTTGATGAAGGATAATCTGCTGGATGTGACAACCTAAGGCCACTTAGCACTGGTGATACCTCACTCTGTCACCAGAAATCTGATGCACTAATCTGTGACAACTTTCTACTTGAATGCTGCCCATTGCAGGAGCAGTTCCCACACTACCACCGACCCCTCCCCTACCACTGTCAGTGATGGTGGCAGGTTTTGACAAGAAAGAGCTCTTGAGACAATTTATAGCTCTGAAATATATTTTCAGCCCCAATTCTTCCTGAAATCTTTTTGTTGTTGTTCAGTCGCACAGTTGATTCCAACCCTTTGTGTCCTCTGGGCACCCAGAGGCACACTGGCAACCAGTGCAGCTCCCATGGCAATGGTGAGAATCCCTGGTGTAGAAGCTGACTATTTAAACAAAGTCACACAGATAATCCATGACATGCTCCTGGCCAAAGTGTTAGCAACATCTATCCAAGGTTCTAGCCAGGCTTCTTTCCTAGTCCTACCTGTCAATGCATGCAGAGACTGAGTCTGGGATTCTCTGTATACAAAGCATCTGTTCTACTACCCACTTTCAACCCCATGTACCACTTACTGTGACTATCCCTAATATTGGCCAAACTATTAAATAGGTGTTATTTTCCTCTATGGTGGGAGCCTATTCTGGGATCAAAATAAATAAATAAATAAATAAATAAATAAATAAAAAGCTACCTGATGTTTGATTTCTGGAAGATTTTCAATTAGAAACTATTTGTTGCTGGTAGAGAAAAATATGACGATAATGTGCATGACCGAGCATCAGCAAGATAACTGTAAATTTTGAAGTACAGGTGCTCATAACAAAAGTCTCAAAAACTATACTTCCAAGGAGAGTACACATGTTTTAATCACTAAAATGTATTTTAATTGATATTATTATGGCTTTGATTACTTATTAATGTCTAATCGATTGCTTTGATCAATTTCACTTGTTTCTAGCCATTTTTTGACAACACCAGCCCTGCCTGATACGTCTAGATGTTCACACAGCTCTATATCAGACATTATCTCTTGGCAAGACATTTCCTTCCTGCACAGCTCAAATAGTGCACAGTTTTCCTTGTGTCCAGAGTGATGCACTTTATGAGGGAATTAGGAGCTGCTCACAATTATAGCAATAGCAATTACACTTATATACCGCCCTATAGCACTTAGTGCACTCTCTGGGCAGTTCACAGAGTAATTAGCATTTTGCTCCCCACATTTTTGTTGTTGTTCAGTCACCCAGTTGGTTCTGATCAGTGGTGGGCTTTTTAAAAAATTACTACCACATTGTGGGCGTGGTATGGTGGGCGTGGCCAGGGGGAAAGCCCTGCGTTGCACCCGAATTAGGACTACAGTAATACCTCGCATAACAAATTTTATTCGTTCTGCGAGGCTACTCGCTACGCAAATTTTTTGCTATGCGAGTCAGACTCGCATAGCGAAAATCCCTATGGAAAAACTCGCACAACGAGCTTTTTAAGGGGAAAAACTTGCATAGTGAAAATGTGAGCGTTTCCATGGGGGAAGTCAGACTCGCATAGCGAAAATATTCGTTATGCGAGTCAGCTCGTTAAGTGAGTTTTTCGCTAAGCGAGTTACTCGCTAAGCGAGGTTTGACTGTACTTTATTTCAAAACTTGGATGGGCGGGGCCAGCCAGAATGTCTGCTACCGGTTCTGGCGAGCTGGTGCGAACCTGATGATGCCCACCACTGATTCCGACCCTTTACGACCCTATGGACCACTGTCCTCCAGGCACTTCTGTCGTCCACCATCCTCCTCAACCCACCCAGCTCTGTGCCCATTGCACCTACAATACCATCTAGCCATCTCATTTTTGGCAGCCCCCTTTTTCTTTTGCCCTCCACCTTTCCCAGCATCAAGGCTTTCTCAGGTAAATCTTATCTTCTCATTTGATGTCTGAAGTACTTTAGCTTCATCTTTACTATTTGACCTTCTAAGGAGCAGTCAGAGTTAATTTCCCTATTTGTTCTCCTCGCTGTCCAGGGGACTCTCAAAACTCTCCTCCAACACCGCATTTCAAAATACTGGGTACTAATTTTGCCAGCCTCAGAAGGATGGAAGGCTGAGTCAACCTTGAATCCTGGTCAGGATTGAACTCACAACCTTTTGGTTGCAGTACGGCAGTTTAACACCTGCACTACCAGGGCTCTTTGCACTCCTTGGTAATTTGAATCCCTGTGTGCTTTTTTAAAAATGAGTTTAAGCTCAAGTAAGCAAAGGTACAATTGCAGCCATAAAGAATTCTCCTTCCTCTGGGAAAAAAGGGTGCTTAAAGTTAAAGATTCGCCACTACCACTACCACCACCACCACAAACCCTTCTCTCCCCTCCAGCACATCTGTCCCATGGGTGTGGGATGGGAGGGTTCAGCTGGGGTCTCTAGGGGACGGTGACTGTTGGTGTGTGTGTGGAAAACACTCTGGGCTCAGGAATAACGGCTGCAGAAGCTGGCCGGTCTGTTGCACAGGAAGTTAGGAAGACGGATGCAATGTGAGGGCTGGCTGATAACCCAACCCAAGGCTCCTTCCTGGCCCCTGCCAGCTGCCTCCTCTCCTCCCTAGCAGGGTTTCATAATATCCGACCAGCGGTGGGGAGGGGGAGGCAGAGGCCCTTACCGGGTGCCTCCACTTTGGCCTTGAGTGTCCTGGCTCAGCGTAGCACCTCACTCAATCAGCCACAAAGAGCAGATCATTTTCCTAATGACTAAACCAACTGGACTTTTTTCTTGCAAAACTATTGGGGTCTGTCAATGATATCCCCAGAAGCCCCTGCCCCATAAGTGTACACACGCACGCACGCACGCACGCACGCGCGCGCGCGCACACACACACACACACACACACACACACACACACACACACACACACACACACACACACACACACACACCAGAAGGAAAGGTCACTAATGAGGGCTTCAACAAGCAAGAGTACAAGACATAGGGAACTGCAACCCTTTTTGTCTCACGGTGGCCTACCTCACAGGGTTGCTGTGAGGGCACATTCTTGGGAGAGAAGGAGAGCCATGGGCTCGTAACTGGAAAGGTGGGATACCAATGTAAATGCCTGAGAAATAATGCACAAACCCTCCTTGTCTGGTGTCTTGAGAAAGACCCTTGATATCCTCTGAATGGATATGTGCCTCAAGTCTACTGGCCCAGATCCACGAAAAACTTTATGGTAAGAACAAACACTCACGTGAGAAAGATCAGCCGGCAACACAAGGTTGCCGTTATCAGGGTATGCCTAATTGTGGTTCAAAATTACCACAATCTTCGAGGGGGCTCTTTCTGTGTACCCCCTTGGATAGACTGAGGGTCAGAGTGCCTAAATACAAGTCCAACATGCTCAAGAGGGGGCTGCTGGCAGACAACAACATGCCATGATAGTGTGGAGAGATACAGAATCTGGCTCATTTGCTAGTCTGCCAAATACTACCAGAAACACGCACTGATGAGGACTCAAGTTTGGCCAAAGACAAAGCCACGAAGGTGGCTTCATTTTGGCAGTCCGGAGTTTGATCGAGACATGAAAGAGTAGGGAAATTATGTTAAGGGATGTCCTTTCATCCCTTAACATAATTCCCCTGCTGCAGCTTCCCCACCTCTGGAATCTCTTAAATGGAGCTGTGGGTGCTCAAAAAACCTCTCCTGGATTGCACATGCCAGAATTCCTTCATTTTACTCAGAGAAGCCTTCAGGGAATATCCAGAAATAGATCCAACCACCTCAGAGGGTTTTGGGTTGTCCATATGGCAAGAGGAGACAGGAGGTACCACAGAAACCACAGTAACTGCCTTCCTGTTGGTGGGCAATGCGGAGAGATGTCACTGCATTCAAGACGGCCAAGCAGGAAAAACAAGACCTAGAAATGAGAGGAAAGACCTCCCAGGCCTTGTTTTCTCCTTTCAACGAGCTTTTTAAGCTCCAGATATTTTGACATAGTATTTCTGTACAGCCATCCATATTGGGGCATCTATATTAAATTCTGCATGTCTCACTTTATGTGTGCCGCAGGGGATGGCTCCAAGATCATAGTGTGTGGGTCACTTCATGGCAAGCTGGGATCCACCTTAAACAAATTCACCCCCATGACATTTTTCCTGCTTCAGGGGGGAAAATACATTCTCGGATAGGAGTAGCAGTCAACAATGATGATTCAGACATACACAAAGCCATAGCCAAGAGGAGGCTGGGGTAGGCGAAAACCATCCTGAGCTAACAGCTGCTCACCCCCCACCCTGTGATGCCAATATTATCTATGGAAGTGTGACATTGCTCCCCCCACCCGAAAACTGTTTTGCCCCTCCTGAACCTCCCCCATCTAGAATCCTGGCTACAGCCCTGGACATACAAACACACATCCCATCACACAGACAAACATACACACAGTGATGGGCTGCTCCCGGTTTGGACTGGTTCATCCAAACCGGTAGCAGCCATCCGGAGGGGATCGCCGGGGGGGGGGGGAGTCTCTGGCCGCCCTCCAGATGTTTCTTCCAGGCAGCCCAAAATGGCTCCTTGGAAGTGCGCATGCGTCAAAACTCCATTTGATGTATGCGCACTGAAAAATAGAAGTGTGCATGCATCAAATGGAGTTTTGATGCATGCACACTTCTGAGCAGCCATTTTGGACTGCCCAGAAAGCACAGCGCCTGGAGGAGCAGCAGTGGCGGCCTTTCCCTGGCGCACCGCCAGACCAGGCTAGGCCGCACCACCAGGCTGCCGCGCCGCCGCTGTGCCTGCCTGCCTGGTGCTCCCTGACCCCAGGATAAGGTAAGTGACGGGTTTGTGCTTAGGGTGGGTGGGTGGGTAAAGGTGTGTGTGTTTTATGTAGTTTGTTTTAATGTGTATTTATGTATTATGTGTATATGTATTTATTTTAATTTATATGTATTTATATGTATTTGTTCTAATTTGTATTTTAATGTGTATTTTTATTTTATTTTATTACTTTGGCTCCACCCACAACATCATGAAATCATGACATTGGCTCCACCCACAATGTCATGACACCATGACATCGGCTCTGCCCACAACATCAGCTCCGCCCACAGTGTGGTAGTAAAATTTTTGACAGCTCGCCACTGCATACACAGCAAGTATTTTTCCTTCACACATGTATAACTGCTTGTCTGTATATGGCTGGTTGTAAGGCGCCTTCAGCCACCACAGGTACTGGCCTGGTTGGTTGAAAGGTTGTGGAAATTGTTGTCGTGAAAGTAAATTTTCCAAGCAGCAACATACTACATATTACCTGCATGTTTTAGCATAGCAAGGTAATATCAGGTCTTCAAATAGGGCAAAGGTTACAACATTGATTTTGATGCCCTCTTGGTTGGCCTGCAGAACTGTTTTTATAGGTGTTTGCAGCTTGGATTTATGATTAAGTTGTAGCAGCATAATTAATCCTCATTCTCTGCAGCAGCACATTTTAGCCATCTAGGGTCATGTTTAGTTGCAGTATTCACACAAAACTAGACTCGGAAGAAGGATTTTTTATGGTATATTTACCTGAAGTGTTACCAAAAGTTTCCCAAAGTTTTGGACAAAATTTATGATTACATTATTATTTTTCATACAATGTGGGTACATTTTTGATCCAGTATTGTACTGATAGAATATATCAGATACTATTTTTTGAGAGCCATGATACAGAAGTGACATACTGTATACCAGTTGTCAGTAGGTTTGTCTTATTTGTGGGGGTACTGATATTATCATTCAGATCAGGAATTATGATATATATAATTGTAACTACAGTACAGTATATCCTTAGCAATAACCCTGCTGTTCATCCTCCATACACTGCAGTTCTACAAGTTCAGAAAATATCCCAGAACTCAATGCAGGATTTTTCTTAACCTATCTGGAAGAAACTTATGATAGGGTCATAACTCACACACAAATGTACACCATAGCTATCAGAGGCGTACATGTCTAGATAGTGCTTCAAATATGGTATCAGTTTGTAGGATAGGCTACAGCTATGATATTCACATGGTGACCAAACTATTACACATCTGCCAACATACATGTTCTTATGTCCACTAAATGGTGTACTTCTGCAGTTTCCTTCATATATTTAGGCTAGGTCAGGACAAAATGGAACTTGATTTCTTGTTGTTGTTCAGTCGCACAGTCGATTCCGACCCTTTGCGACCCCATGGACCATTGCCCTCCAGGCACCCCTGTCCTCCACCATCCTCTTCAACCCGCCCAGCTCTGTGCCCATTGTGTCTAAAATACTATCTAGCCATATCATTTTTGACCACCCCCTTCTTTTGCCTTTCACCTTTCCCAGCATGAAGGCTTTCTCAAGTGAATCCTCTCTTCTCATTTGATGTCCAAAGTACTTTAGCTTCATCTTTACTATTTGACCTTCTAAGGAGCAGTCAGGGTTGATTTCTTCTAAGATCGACCTATTTGTTATCTTAGTAGGCTATGAGAGAAGAGATGTATATTTTATCAAAACACTCAGATTGTATAAAGAAATTGTAGAAAAGCTGTATGTATTCTTTGCATCTCTTTTCCCTAAAAAAGATGGTAGGCTAGATATCTATCTTATGCATGTGTGGCTTTTGAGGGAAGGGATTTGGAAAATGGGGCAAATAATGGTGGTAAGAGCTAAAGTTCCATGCTTTAGTGACAATCCTTGACTGTATCCATACAAGGGATAGAATTCAAATGTGAGTTGACATATTGTCCTCACGTTTCCCAGAAAACTGGGAAAGCAACTAATGTATTTTGTATTTGATTTGTTTTAAATGGAATGGAAGGAAAAGAGTCTGATCACCTTAAAATGGTGAGAAAAGTTATTGAAGATAAAATTATCAAATACAGTATATAGAAAGCATCTTCTTGCTGAAAGAAATGCGGTATCTCCAAAGCAGATTGCTGGCTCACTAATCATGAAGAATTGAGAGTATGTGTTGGGGTGACTTTAATAAATATTTTGTACTTGAACTTTTGGAATGCTTTTAACCAACCCCTCATATTAAAAAAAAATTCTTGAGTAAATATAGTTGTAAAGATGTAAATAAATGCACTCGTTTGATTTTTGGCTATTGCTGGGTTACTAAAGGCTCAGGATTAGGATTTATAAAAACTATGGCAGCTCTGTGACTATTCCAAAACTCTGAGGTTGGTGGTGGTGATAACTAGTAAGTGGCACATGGACTGCTATTAAGCCTTGGTAGCCTTCTATAGTTGGAATACTTCAGCTATCTGCTTCTGAGTACAGTACTGTATATGGAAGAATGTGGTATGAGAAGGAGAGGGCAGTGTTAGAAATTGAGAATGGCGTGTACAACTAGGGTACGTATGTTTGCACCACCAAGGTGACCTAGGCCGAAACTATACTTTCCAGGAAGAAAGAAAAACTGACAAAATCTGCAGTAACTCCTGTCATGTCACTCACCATTAAGCTGTACAAGTGTACAGTATTCAAAATGATGCCTAATACATTTTTTTCTGATCTGATTTATTATTTGTTTTTACAGATACACAGCTGTTTCAGGTGGTAACCAGGTGCCTCTTTTTCCCTACCAAGTGTCTGCCAGCCTCTTCCACACCCTAGCCCCATTTGCTAGCCCTCCATCCTCCTACCTCGACTACATTTTATATCCAGTTCCACTGTTCTGTTGTGTCTTTAAATGCTTTTTCTCTCCTTTGTGCCTCTGTTCACATGCACAGATGTATCATTCCCCCCCTTTAAAAAAAACAAAACAAAAACCCTGTGGTTAAAATCAAACACCCAAAGATTTATGACTACGGAACACAGTGTTTTCTTCCTGTAGGATATCTCTTCCACAGGTTGTGGTTTGTGACAACTGGTCTCCTGATGATATCAGGGAGGGGGAGGGGGTACAGAGGTTCTTAGGAAGAACCACTGAGGGCAAGAACTTAGCCAACCATTTTATTCTTTGTGTAATGTGTCTTTTGACCACATTACCAATGAGGAGGTGCTTCAAAAGAGTGGCTCATGAAAATTGCATAACATTGTTGTACAAAGATGACTCAAAAAGGCAGACCATATTTTCCATATGGAGAAACACAGGATCCCTAAAAATTTTTTGGAATAGTAACCATGTTAGTCTGTGGTTCAGGCATATCAGAAAACAAAATGAAATAAACAAAACAAAACAAAAAACACTGTAGCACTTTAAAGACTAATTGCTATATTTTTATTGTTAGCTTTCGTGGATCAAGTCACTTCTTCAGACAAGGAGTGAAACTTATAGACATGGTTTTTATACACCAAATTCAGGGGTCAAAGGGAGCAGGGTGTGTTCAAGCAAAATGACAGACAAGCAAGCATAAAAATATGGCTTCCTACAGCCATCAGCAACAATAGATTATTCAGATTAGCTCTAAATGTCTCCCTTTGAGACTGAAACCATTGGAGATACCTTGCTGCCCGATATGCTACATAGCATGGGAGTAAGTAAGTAAGTAAGTAAGTAAGTAAGTAAGTAAGTAAGTAAGTAAGTAAGTAAGTAAGTAAGTAAGTAAGTAAGTTTGCATTCATGCATGCATGCATGTAAGGTAGGTGTCTTTTGTGTGTGTATACATGGGTTTCTGCTGGGGTTAGAAAGAGAGTGCTGTCCCCATCCCACATTCATTTATTTATTTTGATGTACATAGGCAGATCCGTAGGCTCAGATACAAAGGGAAGGGCATGGCAATAAATTCCACACACACGTGCCCAAACAGCTTTTTCTAAAAAATTAAAAGGGGTGTACACAAGTCCCTTAACTTACTCTGTCCTCTAATAAGGGGCAAACAGATCAGGACCACCCTTTTCCTTTATGAGATATTCTGACCCCCTCTATTCTCTGACATCTGAGCATTTCCAGATCTCAATTTAAATCAAACATTAAGGTGGGGAGGAGGGGAGGAGTGCAAATGGCTATGAATAGAGGAGCTGTGTTACACTCTTTGCACAATCATTATTCCGCACAATACTGTAACTCACGTAATATTTCACTAATGAACTCAGCTGTACAGAACCAATGCAGACGTTTGTTTAGTATTGTCACTAAATGATACTTCCCAGATGTGTTCTAAGGAATGCTTTAAGGACAGTTCAATCAGGCGTAACACAGGCAATGGCCACCTTATGCCAGCTAATCTTTCTCACCCTGGGTCAGTCGAAAGGAATTACAGAATGTATTCTCCAAAAGGTGGCTTCATTCTGGCAGTTTCATGTCTAACCTAGACATAGGGTTGCTATACATCCCGGAAAACCAGGACTGTCCCAGATTCAAGGTCAGAAAAATTGTCCAGGCCAGTTCAATAAAAATCATGTTAAAGTCCTGGGTTTTTAAAAATTACTGATTTTGTATTATAACACACGATTAAATTCGAACGCTCACCATCAAACAAGCGATTTCCTGCCACATTGCAGTTGGAGTACACCTGGTGACAAATCTTAATGTCCTCACCTCACACCACCACATGATAAGTGTGACCAGTGTGTTTCCTGGAACTGAGGACATTAAGAGTTGGCCATGACATGACTTCTCAGAAGTGCAACAGATCATCTTACACTAAGAATTAACTGTTGTAAATAAATTCATTTATGTATTGATATATTTAATGTGAAAGAGTTTTATAGCTGTCATTATATTATGCTTGTTTTTAAAAAGGCTATTTTGTAGGTAACCCACCCATTTTTGTCAAGTATACTTCTGTCCCGGTTTTGTAGGAGAGAATTATGGCAACCCTAGCCCAGATTTGACTGGCAGCCAGCAAATCTGTTCTAGTAGGGTTGTTATATGCTCCTTGCAACTGCTCCAGTCAGCAGTTTGGCTGCAGTATTTTGAACCAACTGAGGTTTCTGTCCCAGTTTCATGGGAGAGAATTATGGCAATTCTACCTAGACACAGGAGAAGGAGAAGGAGAACCTTTTAAAATAGCTTGGGTTTGTAGTTAGCTCTAGCCTCTGATACCTGGTGTGCATGATGTGCAGGCAACTGTAATTCTAAGCCAAATATGTTTTTGCCCACTGCATTGCCATGTTCTGTTCTGAGCTTACATATGTGTTGTAATAAGGGCACACATCAGCACCACGTCAACAAATATCCCCTTGCAGGACAATACGTTGTGTGACAGTGCACCTATGTCATGCAGTCTTCACTTTTTTTAGCCCCATTATTCTGGCTTCATTTTGTCTATCTGGATACGCATGTAGTACCATCAGACGGGCTTACAGTTTCTCTACCTTTCTTCCTCCTTGCCTGTATGGGCTGTGCTATTCTGCACAGGCTTTGAGTACTGCACATTTAGATAGGAGAGTCTTCTGTGGGCTTTCTTGGAAAGGCAGGGTGCGATGCAAGGCTTGTGGGAGGGAAAGAACCACCCTCACTGGGCTCTGTGGCTTGCCTGCCCCTTGCGGAGGGGCGGCTCCTGTTATGTAATATCAGTAGCTCCCAGAGAGGGAAGGCGGGGCAAGGCAGGGCACAGACTGTACAGCTCTGGACACCTGGAGTGTATGGGGAAGGCAGCAGCCAGTGATGGAGGCACCCTGAAGCCCCATAGCTACTCACCCTGGAAAGGGAAAAGGCTTCTTGTCTCTTGGGAGAATTAGGTGGAGAGTGCCCTTTCTCCTGCACGTCCTGGAGGGAAAGTCCCCCCCCTCCTTCGAGCTGCACACCTGGCTAGGCAGCTAGAAATTCCAGCAGGTAAGGGACCATCCTGTCTTCTCAAAGGGTACCATTGTTCCCATGCCTTTTAGAGAGGGAGGGGTGAATTTATGCCCCTGAATGGGTGGCTAGGAAAGAGGGATGAAGAGGGGCAGGGTCTGACACTGAACAAGTCCTCTTTCCATGGGAGTGTTTGACATTTCAGAGTCAGCCATTTCCCTGACTCATGGGATGAGGCAATGCCCGCAAAACCTTCCCCTGGGAAGTGAATCCTGCGAGTTCCTTGCTCCATTCTGAAGATCCTCATTCCAGGCCCTTTGTTCTTTGCTTAGAAGGTCTTGGGATTCGCTGACTGGAAGGTCGGAGTTTGATACCTGGGTACTGCAGGATGGAGTGAGCTCCTGTCTCTGTGCCAGCTCCTGGCAACCTAGCAGTTCAAAAGAAAGAAATTGAAAGCAGATAAATAGGGACCACTTTGGTAGGAAGGTAGACAGTATTCTGTACACGCCGGTGTTGAGGCATGCCTGCCACATGTCCACAGAAACGGCTGCAGAAGCAGGCAGCACTGGCTCTTTGATTATAAACAGAGATGAGCACTGAACCTTAGAATTGGACACAACTGGCTTTCGAGCATGGGCGACCTTTACCTTTTACTAGAAGGTCTTACACAATTTTAGGGACTTCTTGCAAGTATGTGTGTGTAGGCATGCTCATAATCAGAGGTAATGAACACAATTTTAGGGACTTCTTACAAGTATGTGTGTGTAGGCATGCTCATAATCAGAGGTAATGAACTACTGTATCTTAGTTTTTATAATGATTCTGATCTGGCGTGGAGGCTGCAGGTGTTCCTACAGTATTTCGTTCAGGAACTTTTAGATCAACTTCTTGGCCCTGTGAGGTTTCCCCCCTAGGCAACATGCCTTTAGTTTGGAAAATGTAAGGCCTGAGAGATCTGAACACCAGAATGGGGAGGGGGAGGCCAGTGCTTACACATGTGGACACATGGCTACACACAAACAGAAGTCTCCTGTGTACGCAAAGTTTCTTATGTAGACAGTACAAGTGTTCTCACATGCTGTGAGAGCATAAAGAGACATCACTCTGCAATAGAGAAATGTATGAAGAAGGAAAATTCTGCTTATCATGGCACAGACATTCTTATTCTTAACACACATATGAAGTCTGTTAATGTATGATAAAAAGTAACTGGAACAAAGTAACAGCTGCAAAAGGATGAAGAAAGGAAACATTTTCACCCATAGTCATACCACACCCTCATCTTGTAGACTTAATATTTGGCATTCGTAGCATACATGTTTGTGGGCTTTTTTCATATTACAACGCAATGAATGATTATGAAATTCTGGAGAAAAACATGAACTTTCATATCCCCTGGTATTACATAATGAGTAGCTGCTTATGGCTGGGTGTAGCTGACAGTGTGCTCTAGTATGAGCTAAAGGTAAAGGTTTCCCTTGCTCAAAAGCCAGTCGTATCCGACTCTAGGGTTCAGTGCTCATCTCTGTTTCAAAGCCAAAGAGCCAGTGTCCATCTGCTTCTGCAGACATTTCCATGGCCATGTGGCAGGCATGACTAGACACCGGAGCACACAGAACGCTGTTTCCTTCCCACCAAAGTGGTCCCTATTTATCTACCTGCAATTTCTTGCTTTTGAACTGCTAGGTTGGCAGGAGCTGGGACAATGACAGGAGCTCATTCTGTCCTACAGTACTCGGGAATCAAACTGCTGACCTTCCGCCTCCCAGTCAGCGTCTTAGCAAATTGAGCCATTGCAGTACTCAGGCCCTATTTTGAAATAAAGGCTTAATCCCAGGTGCTGCTTTTGTATTAATGGCTCTGCATGGGAATGTGTGAAAAATGTAAACCCATGTGGTACGGTGGTGGCTAATCCATTTAGTGTATACGTGGGGAACTGAGGTTTAAAATATTGTCCAATTGTAAAGCCCTATTGATAGCCTTGACCAAGTTATTCTGAGTAATGAGTAGAGGAGAACTAATGGAATGTCCATGCAAACATGGTCTAAAAGTGAATACTCACTACAATTTTTAGGTCTGGTAAAGATGTTCTGTTGTTCCTGAAATTATTTCAGAAACCTGCAAAACCTATTTGGCCAGGGGGAAAAAACAGTTGGAGAAAAGAAATATTTTTGCGTATTTCAGTGTGTCTACCACATTAAGTTACAGCTCACTTTCAACCTCTCAGAAATTACCATATATACTCGATTATAAGTCATCCCGAATATAAATCAAGGTACCTAATTTGGATCTCTAAAACTAGGGGAATAGATTGACCAGAGTATATGTCGCGGGTGGAAAATGCAGCAGCTGCTAGTGAGTTTCAGTAATTAAAATACATGAAAATGTGGTAAAATTAATTAATTTAGACATTTGTGTGGGTATGTTTTTGAGTGTTTATGGTAGTGCTAGTGCTTTATTTTTTACTGTATGTTTGAATTTGCACAACCGCGGTTTTGGGACCCTCAGGATCCATTTTGGGACCCTTAGGCTCATTGACCCAACTATAAGCTGAGTCCCCTTTTTGGATCTCATTTTGGGGACTAAAAAACTAGACTTACACTCGAGTATATACAGTATGTCTTATCTCTCTGCACCACTGTTTGCTCCTGTGGTTTGTTATGAAGCTACCACTATCTCTTCTTCTTTCTGGGTTTGCACCCTAAAATACTTTGGATCCTAAGGAATAGCTGGCAATTAAATCCTCTTCTAGGGAAACCCCATTTGTCTCCATCTGCTCTACTATGAGACTGTAGCTCAGGGGGGAATGGGCGGACAGGAGGGGTGGCTCCTCCAAAAGGTCCAAGGCTCTTTCGACTAACTTTCATACCCTTTCCCAGAGACAGGGACTTTACATGCTAGTACTGTACTGTCCTATTATGGAGCTACAGTACATTGCTTCACTTGAGTTATGACCAGAACTGTCACATGGATCTATCTAGTGGCTTTAAAAAAAAAACTGGGGAATCACCTCTCACAGGCAGTTTGGTAGGGCGCTGGTGCACCACAACTGTGTGGGCTGATGTGGGCTCACCTATAGAATCAGCACATTACTGAACCCTGCTGCCATGTTCATAAATAGTTCCCTAAAATTGAGTAAGATTTCATCACACTGAGGCTACACCACAGTGGCGTAAGGAGGGTTTTGGGGCCCGGGGCCCCAACCAAACTTGCTGCCCCCCAGGCTCCCCCCCCTAAGTAGGAAAGTCCTACCTTCGGGGGGGTTTGCCAGGCTAGGAGGCAGGGCAGTCAGGTGCCTGGGACCCCGATGGTGCAGGAGAGGCCCAGGGTCTGGCGCGGTGTGGCACTGCCCCAGTGGGGAGCCCACCACTGGAGTCCCAGGCCCATGGCTGCCCTGCCTCTGAGCCTGGCGGCGGCAGCTCTTCTGCCATCGGCGGCAGCTGCACCTGGGAAACGAGGCCAGTGGTTGCCGCGGCCCAGTGTGCACAGCTGGAGGACCTACCCCCACAAGGCCTGGCTGGTGCTGCTCCATTGCGGGACTGCAAAGACCACTGGTTTCACCCCTTTGGGCACCGCCACTGCCGAAGATAGATAAGCAGCCGCTGCCAGGCTGGGAGGCAGGGCGGCTGCATGCCTGGGACACCAATGGTGCGCTCACCACTGGGCCCATGCCGCACCGCCCCAGCCCCTTGCACGCTCCGTCGGGGGCCTAGGCGGCGTGGCTGCCCTGCCTCCTAGCTCAGAGGTGGCAGCGGCACCCAGGAAGGTCGTTGTGGCCCAGCAGCTAGAGCAGTGCCAGCCAGGTGTTGCGGGGCAGGTCCTTGGGCTGGCCGGCGCTGGGCCGTGGTGACTGCTGACCTCGCTCCCGCCTTCCTGGGCTCCGCTGCCGCCGAAGGCGGACAAGCTGCCGCGTGCCTGGGAGGTGGGCAGCCGCGTGCCTGGGATCCCAATGGTGGGCTCCCCACTGGGGCTGCCCCACCCCAGCCTGGCAGGCCATGTGGAGGGGGCGTCTGAGGAGGAGGGGGCTGGAGAAGGGGGAGGGGTGCCCCCGTCTCCACTGGGTCGTTGGGCCTGCACCCTCCAGCCCGGCGGTGACAAAGGGTCCCAGTGCCTGCCCCGGCCACCAGGAAGTCCATCGCTGCCCCCTGAAAAGTGCCACCTGGGGTGGGCTGCCCCCTCGCCCCCCTCACTACACTTCTGCTACACCAGCTCACTTATGTGAGAAGGGCATTTTGGAGTGACAGTCCTATAATCCAGTGGTCTCCCAACCTTTGGTTTTTGGACTTCAATTCCCAGAAGCCTATGTCAATTCCCAAAAGCACTGCTCAGCCAACATATTGACTTAGGCTTCTGGGAATTGAAGTCCAAAAACCAAAGGCTGGGAGACCACTGCTATAATCCATGGCTAGCAACTAGTGGCCTTCGAGACAAGATCCCTCAGCACTGCCTCTGCAGGCTAGGACACCTGGGAGCTGTAGACTACCACAAGTTGTCCCTTCCTACTCTGGACCTACCTTCTGCATGCACCAGATGTCTCAACAAGCCCCTGCCTACCAGAGCATAGAAGTGATGACCTTGTTTTGTTTTTTGTGGGAGGGACCATAGCTCAGCAGGATAATACAGTATATACCAATGATGGTGAACCTTGGCACTCCAGCTGTTCTTGAACTTCAATTCCCAGAAACTCTGATCAGCAGGAGTGCTGGCTTGGACTTCTGGTAATTGAAGTCCAAGAACACCTCGAGTGCTAAGGTTCGCCATCACTGATATATACGTTGTATATAAAAGGCTGCTGGTTCAATCACTCATATCTCCATGGTATGAACTAGGGAAAAAACCTGTCTGGCACTCTAGAGCAGGGGTTCCCAACCTAAGGCCCACAGGCTGGATGCAGCCTGTGGTGCCATTTCATGTGGCCTCGCACCCCTCCAAGGCATTTGAGCAACAAATGGCCATCCCTTTGAAGTTGTTGGGACAAAATGGCCACCCCCATTGTGCAGGCAGGGCAAAATGGCCGTCCAGCCCTCGAAACTGACTGAGACAGTGTGACCCAGCCCCTGGCTTGAAATGGTTGGGAACTCCTGCTCTAGAGAGTTACTGCTAGTCAGTGTTCATTATCCTGGGTTAGATGGATCATTGGTCTCACACAGTACAGTATAAGGAAGCTGGCTAAACTGCCATGATGGTGAATCTTGGCACTCCAGGTGTTCTTGGACTGCAATTACCAGAAGCCCAAGCCAGCACTCCTGCCAATCAGGGCTTCTGGGACTTGTAGTTCCAGAACAACTGGAGTGCCAAGGTTCACCATCACTGGTATACTGTATCTATACATGGAGGCTGGCTATTGCAAATAGTCATCAGTAGTAGATCTACCACAATGGCATTTGATAAGTTGGTTGATCTGTTGCTTTCTGCCTCATGTTCTGAGCCAGTAAAAACTATTGCAACTTGTGATAATTAGTTTTACTAGTCAATAAGAACATAAGATCTGTCTTGCTTCTTTTAGCCTGCCTTTTCCTACCATGGTAATCCTCATATGATGGTACACTACAGTCCCTATGTTTCACAGACAGAAATGCCCAGTGGTCAAGGATGGTGGCAGCTGTAGTCAAGGGGTGGGTGGAAGAAATAAGGTAGAGAAATTCATTGTTTAGAAACTACTGAACTTGTACTCATATTAATGTTTATTCTTCCCTCCACCACTGGCCTTGAACTGCCTAAAAAAACCTCTGGGTTTCTTCTTCTTCTTGTGCAACATCCCAGCAGAGAGTAAGGAAATTGCAGGGCCAGCCTGTGTTGAAAGATGCATGGAAAAAGTGAAGGGTAAGACATGATAACGAACCACAGAGAGAGGATGAGGGGAAGAAGGGCAGAGGATATTTAGGTTTCAGATCCCTGATGGTTCTCAGAATAGCATATTATCAGTGTCACAGACAGAAAAATATATGGCAGTTATACTGGAAGCCATGCTTGAGTTTTAAACAGCTCAAATGAACAGCTTGAACCACCCCACATTCCTCCTGTGGCAATGTGTAGTAAGCAAGCGTGATGTATTGTCAGTCTACATTGTACAGTATAGTACCAGGCTCTCAGATAGATTGTGCTATTGCCTGCTGACTGAACCTGTGATTTTCTGCATGCAAACCATAGAATCTTTTGGATGAAGCTTCTCTCTGATGTTTGGTTTTATCAGCATTCTATTTTCCCCTAGATAACTTTTGGAACTGCAGTTTTGCACACGGGTATTTCAGGATTTCTCAATGGAAAACATATGGCAAGCTGGCAAAAGAAAAAAAAAAGAAATGTAACATTCTAAGGCTAACAGTTTCAGTTCAGTGTCAGCTTTTGTGGGTCAAAATTCACGTCCTTAGTTGCTGAAGTGCAAATTACATGACTGTTATGTTTATGTGTACCTCCCATGATTAGATGAGGATACATAAAACAGACAAACTAAACTAAATTAAATTTAAAAATTTTTACATTTTTATACCACCGATTTGGGTTATTCCCTACTCTGGGCAGTGTACAAACAGTTAAATAAGTAAAGGTAAAGGTTTTCCATGCTCGAAAACCAGTCCTATTCGACTCTAGGGTTCAATGTTCATCTCTGTTTCAAAGCTGAAGAGCCAGCGCTGTCTGCTTCTGCAGACATTTCCGTGGTCATCTGGCAGGCATGACTAGACATCAGAGAACACAGAATGCTGTTACCTTCCCACGATACAAAACAACAAACAAAAACTAAATAAATACCTCGTGCCATCTGGGGGCAAGCAGGCTCAAATCTACACAACTAACATACAGTCAAACCTCACATATTACCTATAGATGTGATGAGTAAGAGTTTAATTGCAAATATAGTGCAATATTGTGTACAGTCAAACCTCCCATAAAGAGCGTTTCGCTTAAAGAGCAGAATTTTCTCTGAATGTTCGCTTCACTTAACAAATAAAATCAATCAAAGACTCGCTTAACAAATAAATCGGGGCTTGCAATCCCCCCCCACAATTGGTCACTTTCAGTGGTGTTTCGCTTAAAGAGCAAACTCGCTTAAAGAGCAATCCTGAACGCATTATGCTCTTTAAGTGAGGTACATCTGTATTGGGAAGGTGAAATGTTTTTAAAAGCCTCCTTGAAGAGAAAGTTGTGACCTGGCAAAACAGAACAGTGGTTCTTTATCACAGGAGTATCAGACACTAAAGCTGTGAATAATGTCACTTATCGGTCTACAAGGCAATAATAGCACATAGCTGATATGAGTAGCAAACTGTGTGAATCAAAGTACGATTTCATGCTTGTAATGGCTTTGACTGAGATTCAGTCCTTTTAAGTGGGTATCTAAATGTACCTTATCTCAGTCTATCTTTTTCAAGTCTCATTTTGTAGTGTTGTAGGTACTACAATGTTTTTTTATCTTTTTTTATAAGCTTGCACAGGCTAATACAGCTACTTCTTCAAAACTATCGCAAGAATGTGGCAGCTACTTCTGTCACTGAAAACCACTCTCAAGGAGTTAAATACAGTACAGTACTGTACTTCAATTACTATATCCTGGCCAGGTCAATAGGTGTAAGTGAGGTAAACTTGGCTGTCCTAGGAATGGTAGGAAATGTTGTTGGCAAAGTGGGATTTGAGAGCCAGACAGTGGAAACGGACTACATAAACAAGATTTAATACACTTATAAGGGCTTCAATAGACATCAAGTCTTTCCAGCATACTACATATATAAGTAAATCAGCTTTCTGTAATATCTTTTGGGTATAAAACCTCCTTTCGTTGACAGACTCTATTCTCTGTCCCAGAAACATGGCCTAGTAATCTTGTGTCAACCAAATCCAACTGGCCTACAGTTATTGATCTGGTCAAGACCTGCTAATTGAAGTAATTAATTGCTGTGGGTCCACAAAAGCTCCAACTTAAGTAAAACGGCTAGTCTTTAAAATGCTACAGTATTTTGTTTTAGTCCACCACCACCACCCCCTTTTTTTTGCTGACATGCTGAGACAGAATAACATGAGTACTGTTCAGAAATTTTGGCAACCTGCAACCCTGAAGTTTCTCTGAGAGAAACCTTGAATATGAAAACAACATAAGATCCTGTAGAAGCTTAAAAGTCTTTGTAGATTAAATGTGGTATAGGCCTTTATGGGCCAGAGTCCATTGGGCCATCTGAGGAAATAGACTCTGGACTGAGAGCTGTGTGACTCAACACTTGTAGAAGAATATATGGACCACTTTGTTGTGACATCCTAACATCAGCTACCCATCTGGAATTTATTATGATAGTTAAAGAGGCACATTCTTGTGTAGATTTCTCTATTCATCAGTCATTCTGAATGCAGCAGAAGCAGGATTTGGAAAAGCAAAAGGGCATGTTTGAGTTTTGGACTATAACTCCCAGAATACCTCAGGCATGATAGCTGTATCTTGCTAGTACAATTTTCCAGAGCTTTGATTGCAATAACAAAAATATGTAGGATAAATAGATCAGTCCATTTGAGTGTGGCAATGTTGTTTTATAACAGGGGTTCCTAACCTACAGCCTGCAGGCTGGCCCCAGCCCTGACTCATTCCCATCTGGCCTGTTGCTGCTTCTGCTGTTGCTGGAACAGGAAGCAGGTGCGTTTACGTCAGCTGTAAAATGCACCCGCACATGTGCAAATGCGCCCATGGCTGTCGTAAACACGGAAGTGGGCACAGCTGTAAATGTGCCCACTTCTGGGGACGTGGTCTGGCCCACTCAGCTGTCTGGGGGTGTGGTTAGGCCCACAACAGAAAAGGGTTGCCCACCCCTGTTTTAGATGGGCAATTCTACATGTTGTTGTTGTTCAGTCGCACAGCCAATTCTGACCCTTTGCGACCCTATGGACCACTGTCCGCCAGGCACCTCTGTCCTCCACCATCCTCCTCAGCCTGCCCAGCTTAGTGCCCATTGCATCTACAATACCATCTAGACATTTCATTTTTGGCTGCCCCCTTCTTCTTTTGCCCTCCACCTTTCCCAGCATCAAGGCTTTCTCAAGTGAATCATCTCTTCTCATTTGATGTCCAAGTACTTTAGCTTCATCTTTACTATTTGACCTTCTAAGGAGCAGTCAGGATTGGTTTCTTCTAGAATTGACCTATTTGTTCTCCTCGCTGTCCAGGGGACTCTCAAAACTCTCATCCAACACCACATTTCAAAGGCATCTATTCTTCTGCGCTCAGCTTTCCTTATGGTCCAGCTCTCACAACCATACATTGCCACCAGGAATACCATTGCTTTGACTATGTCAATTTTTGTTTGCAAGGTGATGTCGTCTCTACTTGTAACTACGTTCCCCAGGTTTCTCATAGCTTGTCTCCCAAGCATCAGTTGCCTTTTTATTTCATGGCTGCAATCCCCATCTGCAGTGATCTTGGATCCTAAGAAAGTAATGGTATTTTTAAAATTTCTAACTAAAGTGGAAAGGGGGTACAAGCATTTGAAACCCTGGGGTTTTGATCAGTTTTTCTGTTAGGTCATTCAGTTGTCACTTCACATAACATCCCAAAATAAGCCTGAACATACATGCCAATGGGTTTGTTGTAGGAAAGTGTTTTCCAGCTCTAACCATGACACTCACTGTCTAAATAATACACTCACTGTCCTCAATCTAGAAAAGACACAAGTGGAGCTGAGCCAACCACATCACCACACGATTGTTCCTGTACTCGCTGTGTCCATATTCATGATGGGGAGAACTTGGAATTCTTGGAAGAAGAGTAACTAAAAAACTAACAAAGTTAAACTATCAGTGTTTTATCTTTCTTGGTGTATGCTTCCCCTTCTCAGCTTCAATTAGAGATATAAATAGAATTTTTTAACTCACCCTGTTCTGCAAAATGCTAGACTAGATAAAAAGTGTTTTTTTTTTAAACAGAGAGGCATAATTAAGCAAGCATTAACTGTGACTAAATCAGATTGCCAAATGTGGTGCCTTCCAAATGATTGGCATTGTGGTGCCCAATTGCCTCCAGGCAGCGTCGTAAAATTGTTTTGAGTCATGGTTGAAAACTTCTGGAGAGCACCATATTGAGACAGTCAAGGGGTGGTGGTGGAAATGTTACGGCTACAGCTAGACCAGAACTGACACTGAAAACACCTTGCTTCAACAGTTGTATTCTAAGATGGAGCTGTGTGTTCTTAGCAGGCAGCTGAGCAGCAAGCTCTTTACAGAAACACTGGCCTACAGGCTGTAGGTTGCGAACCCCTGCACTGCACAGACATATCTTATTTTGCCCTGCAATATGTATAGGAATGCTGCACATGCATTTTCTGTTTCTATTGATGGCAGCAAGTCCTTGCTTCTCCTCACATAAGCTGCTAACACATTGAGGTCTTAATGTTTTGTACAAACACACATATTATCTTCAAATCTGTAAGAAAAATGGGGCTGATGACCCCTTTGGTGGGGCACTTCCCTTATAAGTGAATACTGTACAATGAATATGTCTGATATCTTTGCAATGCTTTCTTTACAAATGTGTAGCTGAAGCAGGTATTGGGGCAGAGCAGGAAGTATGTAGGCCATAGAAATTCTGCAATTTGGGATTGTTTCTGAATTATATTGTCCACATAGGGGCTTTTGTTCTCATATGTTTTTCACAAATAGAATAGCTAATTCTGTGAGTGGAACTCTCCTTCCATGAAGAGACTAGAGTGGGATGTCTGATTTCTAAGTCCTAAAACTGAAACCAGACAACTCAGAAGAGTAATGATGGCCATCGTTCCACTGACACCTATGTGATGTTTCATGCCACAAGGCAAATAATGTAATATAATCAGGAAGTAGTATAGGGGAATGGCTAAAGCTCTTCATCCTCATACCCATGGTGATAGTTTCTCTTGTTCTAGTGTTTATAAGTATAGAATAAGATAAAGAATCTTTGACTTTCCAGATGTTTTAGCCTACACATCCCACTCACTATGACCAAAAATGAGAGATCGTGGGAATTACAATAAAAAATAAATGGAAGATCAAAGTTTCTGGAGCACTGTTATAGAAGATCTAGCTCAGAAACCTCCCATTTAGAACTTAGAAAAAAGGCAATTGTTAAAATTTACACCCAGATGTCCAGGAGTTGTAATCTAAGGAATTAACTTTTCCCAGCTCACCTCTTCTGTTATGTTTGGTGGGAACAACAGCTTTTTGGGCATGTTGGAATGTGCTCCTCCATGTGTTCTATAGCACACACTGAGAACACAGCAATTGCGGTATCTCCAATCCTTGATAACTCAGGGAATTCAAACCAAGCCAAATTGTTTTGGCAGAAAATTCTACCAGTGCTTCTCCCTCTCCTTGGGTGGTGCTGGTGGTGGTCATAATGATCAAGCAAATAGCTATCAATTGGTTGTCCTTTTATAGCATTTGCCTCAGACAGTTGCTTCACTGTGCCCAGTGATAGTGGGCGGAGTGGCTTAAATGATCCTTTATTGAGTTAACTTTATCAACCAGCATATAGGCACTGTAGCTGAAATAGTCTACACTATATTAAGCTGAAATCACAAAACACCATGCTGTTCTTATGTGTCATCAAGGCACTTCCAAGATTGGTCACACTGTCAATTGGTGTCTTGTAAAAAGTCTTATTATTAGCAGTGGTGGTTGGTCTTGCAAACTAAAGGCCATGGCTTCCATTATTAATTAAATCTGACTCATGTTCAATCTTCCTCTTTCCTCCTTGTTTTCAACTTTTCTCAGAATTTTTGTCTTTTCTGGGGACTCTAGTCTTCTTGTGATATGCCCAAATTATGATAACACGTTTTGAATGAATTGATCTCCCCCCCGTCAACTTTCTCTGCTTTCTAATTTTCACATCCATATATACCATTGAGGAATACCATAGTATGAGTGATTTTGATATCATCTCCAGTGGCATTTATACGTGAGGATTTTTTTCTAGTTCCTTCACAGCTTCCTTTGTAAGCTTCAGCTACCTTCTGATATGTTTCGCTGCAGTCTCCATTCAGACTGATGATTGAACGGAGGTACCAAAAGCTTTATCTACATTCTGATTCTGAATTGTCAACATTAACATTATATAATCCTTCTGTTGTCATGATTTTTGTTCATGACCACTCAATATTCAACTGTAACCCCACTTTTGCACTTTCTTTTTAAATCTTTCTCTATAGTTTGTTCAAGTCACAGCTGCCAGAAGTATGGTATCAATTGCATATAATAAATTACTGATATTTCTTCAACTTATTTTCACTCCATCATCTGAATCTAATCTATTTTTTTGTATTGCAGTATCTTTAAACGTTACCAGCCGTTTTGTCCTTGTGTGTATATCTAGAAATTAGCACATGCACATTTTATGCAAACCTGTAACCTCTCTTGACCTGATTTGGGCAATGTAGAAATAGCTGGCCACCCTAACTTGTGGTGGGTGGGGTGGGAGAAGACATGCATTTTTTTCTAGTATTGCATCATTTTTTCTGCTTTTGCTAATCAGGAGGAGTGGTACCTTCTCCACCCTTAACCACAGGAAATCTTATTCAACAACTCCTCAGGCTTCTGAAATTTCCCCAGGAGGTGCCTACCCACTTCTAAGCACACTTGAGCAACAGTAATTGCTAGCAATTTATTTCTCCAGAATCACAAGATGTCAGACCAAGAATCTGGTTTGTCATTTTCTCCATTTCTGAATGAATTATTCATCATGAAACGAAGAACAATGAACAAAAGCATTTCAATAGCGTCTAATTTTATAATTGAAGATAATAGAACTTTATTTATTTATTTATTTATTTATTTATCACACTTGTTTATCGTCCCCTCACCAAAGTCATCAATAACAATTAAAACCAAATCAAAATTGAAATTAAAACTGATTAAAAGATTAAAAGGTTAAAACTAGAAGTCACAGCTACAAGGGAAGGGAGTCAAATTATCCAACTGGATGGGGTTATTGTTCCATCTATCCCCCAGACCTGACCCGCCAGCCAAGTTTTCACTCCTTTTCTATAGGACAGCAGCTCTGTCTGCATGCGTAGCTCTGTTGGCAGGAGGTTCCATAGGGCCGGGGTGGACACAGAGAAGGCCCTCCTTCTAGTGCCAGAGAGGTGCACCTCTCTGGCCAATGGCACAACCAGAAAGCCTCTCCGGTCCGCTCTGGTGAGTCAGACAGATGTCCTCAGGGCGATATGGTCTCTTAAGTATCCTGACCCACTACCATGTAGGGCTTTAAAGGTGATAACCAGCACCTTGAATTGCACCAGGAGGCACACTGGGAGCCAGTGCAGCTCTCCCAGTAGCGGTGAGGCATGGGCATAACGCCCGCATCCCATCACTGCCTGAGCAGCCGCATTCTGGAACAGCAGTAGCCTCCGAATGGTCACCAAGGGCAGCCCCATGTAGAACGCGTTACAATAATCAAGTCTGGAGGTGACCAAGGCGTGTGTGACTGTGAGCAAGGAGTCCCAGTCTAGGAGTGGGCGTAACTGGTGTAACTTTAAATGGTGCCCTTCACCCTGAGGTGCGATTAGGGGCAGACAAGGACATTTTCCAGTCTGAGGCATCTTTCTAGCCCTTGTTTTGGATCTTCCATTGCCTCATGAATATTACTATTACTATGCAAAAGTAGAAATGTGTGTAGAAATCCAGCTTGCCTTGGTGTAAAGGTGGGAATATCCTTGTGCAGAATTTTTATGATTCTGTTTTTAATGGCACAATATATGCACAGATTGTGGAATAAGCCCAGGTCTAGTAAAGGAAAAGGTCATCCTTGCTTGAAAGCCAGTTATATCTGACTCTAGGGTATAGTGCTCATCTCTGTTTACAGCCAAAGAGCTAGTGTTGTCTGCATCTGCAGATGTTTCCATGGTCACATGGCAAGCATGACTAGACACCAGAGCACATGGAATGCTGCTACCTTCCCACTGAAGCAGTACCTATTTATCTACTTGCAATTTCTTGCTTTCGAACTGCTAGGCTGGCAGGAGCTTGGACAGAGACACGAGCTCACTCCATCACACAGCACTCGGGTCTCAAACTGCTGTCCTGCTGACTTTCCAGTCGAGTTCAGTGTCTTAACCACTAAGCCACTGCAGTCCTTTGCCCAGGTCTATGGCCATGTGTATGTGTATGGCCATACATGACCTTCTCATGTGAAAGTGCCAACTCAAGGGTTCCAGTTTGGGGTAAAGAGGACACAGGCACATATATTTATTCAGAGAGATGATATAAAGACCTCTGTATATTCTTGGACTACTAAACCCCATCCTTCTGACCACACTGGCTAGTCTAATAGATCTTATGGTCTCAAAAATACTTAGCCCTGGACTGGTCCTTGTTCCAGAAATAGAGAAATGAGCAAAATATATTCCAATCCATTCTCCTCAAATTCTCTCTCTTTCTGATTATCTTTTCTACTGTCTATATGCATTAGGCATATGCTCTCCCAGGATGTCTACTGGTGAGGAAATCTGTGGGCACAAAGCTCCTTGCCCCTGAATTTGCCAGTAAAAATAAAAAGGCACCCATCATTTCCTGGGCAAATACTGTGGCTGATAAGAGAACGGTTATCTTTCTCTTGCAGGAACGAAGTGGCCACACTCCCGGCTTCATGAATGTCTGATCCGGGCAGCTGCACAGTGCAGATTCACAGAGCCAGCTCTGAGGTAATGGGGAGGGACAGGAGGAGCTTATCAAAGGGCAGATGGGCAATCCTACCTACACCAATTGTAAAACTTCATTCGCAAGAACTAAATACATTTCGTGCCAGAATTTACTCTGGGTTGAAAGGATTTTTTTTGCTGGAGAAACTCTGCTCATGGGACGCCAAGATCTGTCATGCAGCACTCGGGTATCGAACCCTGACCTTCCAGTCTTCAAGCTCAGCATCTTACCTACTAAGCCACTGCAGTTTCATTCTCAAGAAGTGAGGCAGCAGTGGCTTAGTGGTTAAGAAGCTGGAAGACCAGCAAGTTGGGACCTCAAGACCCAGGTACTGCATGACAGATTCAGTGCCTGTCTCTGTCCCAGCTCCTGCCAACCTAGCAGTTCGAAAGCAAGAAATTGCAAGTAGATAAATAAGGACCACTTTGGTGGGAAAAGGTCTTGTGGGCATGAAAGGAGCCTCATTCGGGCATTCCCCAAGCGGAGTTTCTCCAGCAAAAATCCTTTCAATCCAGAATAATTTCTGACATGAAATTATTATTATTATTATTATTATTATTATTATTATTATTATTATTATGATTATTATGATTATTATGATTATTATGATTATTATGATTATTATGATTATTATGATTATTATTATTATTATTATTATTATTATTATTATTATTATTGTCGGCGTCGAGAAAGGAGAATGCTTCACTTTTCACCATTGACTCTTGCTGTGTTCCTTAAATGTTAATGTTTCAAACTCTGAGCTCCTAGGAATTGATTGCCACATCAGTGTTCCTGTCAGGGAACATGTAGCACAAAATCTTACACTGCAAGGGTTTCTGGATTTAGGGCTATTGAAATGCTCTGAACAGACTGTCTGAGGGAGCATGACCCTGCCCTCAGCATAAAAAGGTTGAGAACTCTTGATTTAGAACATCCAACATTTGTAAGGGCATTGTTGGTCCCAGGCCCACCTGCGCAACGTCCCTTGCTTCTGTTTTACAGGAGAGAAGTTAGTAGCAGTCAGTATTTCTTAAGAAGTTTGTTACATACAACTTTGTGTATCTCATTCGGGCGAGAGTTCCGCATTTTAGTAGAGCTCTTGAACTTGAGCCAGACATCCTAGAGAGTGAAGTCAGAAAGGCCCTAAAAAGCACTGCAAACAACAAAGCCAGTGGAGATGATGGTATCCCAGCTGAATTTTATAAAGCCCTAATAGATGATGGAATCAAATTATTGTATTATTATTATTATTATTATTTATTGAATTTATTACCCCGCCCCACTCGGGAGAACCCGACTCTGGGCGGCTTACATCGTCATAAAACAGAGGTAAAAGATAAAAACATATAAAATCATGAAGTTTAAAAGATTATCTAAAATTATTTGAAGTAAAAACAGTGCAAACTACACGCCAGTATCCCCCTGGTCCAGATCCAAAGTGACACTCCCTAAGTAAGCCACTTAGTATGGGAACCCGTGTTCCCTGGTCCCCAAATATGTCCTGCCAGCCAGGTTTTCAAGCCCTTCCGGAAGGGCAAGAGCTCTGTCTGCAGGCGCAGTTCGATGGGCAGGAGGTTCCAGAGGGTTGGGGCGGACACGGAGAAGGCCCTCCTCCTAGTGCTAGAGAGGCGTGCCTCTCTAGCTGATGGAACAACGAGGGAGCCTCTCCGATCCGCCCTGGTGGGCCGGACAGATGTTCTTGGGGTGACGCGGTCTCTTAGGTATCCTGGCCCACTACCATATAGGGCTTTAAAGGTAATAACCAGCACCTTGAATTGCACCCGGAGACATACTGGCAACCAGTGCAGCTCCCGGAGTAGCGGCGAAGCACGAGCATAACGCCCACACCCCGCCACTACCCGGGCCGCCGCATTTTGCACCAGCTGGAGTCTCCGGATGGTCATCAGGGGCAGCCCCATGTAGAGCGCATTACAGTAATCAAGTCTGGAGGTGACCAAGGCATGTGTGACCATGAGCAAGGAGTCCCGGTCCAGGAGGGGGCGTAACTGGCGTATTACACGAAGTTGTGCAAAAGCCCTCCTGGCCACGGCTGCCACCTGATCTTCGAACAGTAGCCGTGAGTCCAGGAGGACCCCCAGGTTACGCACCGGGTCTGTCTGGGGCAAGGCTGCCCCATCCAGCACCAAAGATGGCAACTCCTGTGTTAACGCAGGCCCCCGTACCCACAGCCACTCAGTCTTACCAGGATTCAGCTGTAGCCCGTTGTCCCCCATCCAGACCTTAACAGCCTTCAGGCACCTGGAAAGGACTTCCACCGCACCACTTGGGTCCCCACGGGCAGAGATGTATAACTGGGTATCATCTGCATATTGATGATACCTAACCCCATGGGAACGGATGATCTCGCCCAGCGGCTTCATATAGATGTTGAATAAGAGAGGAGAAAGTACCTATATGCATACAGACCACTGAATGGTGGTACAAAATTCCAAGTCATTCTTCATAAGTCTCTGCTGCCTTTATTTGAATGGCGATGGGTAGTGGGATTTTTTTCCCGTGGTAGCCGTCCCTTAGACTAATTTGGGGTTGCGTAGAATGGTTATTGAATTGTATTGTTAAAATTGGCGTGGTAACATGGTATCTTCTCTGTGTCGAGGATTATACTTGTTGGATTGATATTGTATAATTTTTATAGTGCATTATTTTAAGTTGTTCTTGTAATTTGATTTAGATATATTGTACTAAATTATATCTATTGTATTACTATGCATTTATTGTATTTGGGGTGTTTACCTGTGATCTTTGTATGAAGTTATTATGATTGTGTAACTGTATATTTTGCATTCCTATAAGCCGTCCAGAGTTGCTGTATGCAAGTGGGGTGGGATATAAGTCTAAATAATAATAATAATAATAATAATAATAATAATAATAATAATAATAATAATAATAATAATAATAATAATAATAATAATAATATGCAATTTCCCAAAAATTGTTATAGATTTGAGTTGTTTTATTGTAAATACTGTGACTGAGTTTAACTTTGAAAGTTGTTAAATCATATTCCTTGCAAAATGCCAACGGATCTGTCAAGCCATAGGGACAAGATAAAAATAGAAAACATCAGGAAATGGCATTCCACATAAATATTATGGATTGGTTCCCGACTAAAATTACATGTACAGTGGAACCTTGGTTAACAAATGGCTCGATTAACATAAAATCATATAATAAAAGGAAATCCATAGAGAATAGTGGCTCGGTTTACGGGTTTCTCCCTGGAATTGATTAATTGGTCTTCGGTGCATTCCAATGGGAAACTGCGTTTCGGTTAATGTATTTTAGTTTTCAATGCATTCCTATGGGAAATTCAGTTAATTTTCACTGTGAGAAATATCCCTGAGAACACATTATTGTAATTACATTAGCTGAGGTTCCATTGTACATTGAAAATAACTTGCCTCGCTACTTGCTTCAGTGGTTTCAGTGGGGCCAAAGTACAGCTAGCTTAGTCCAGATCTGATCCACATTAAAACTTCCAGCTGACAGGGTTCAAGGTTAATCCTGAAGTACAAACCAAAAGAGAAACAGGTTGAAGCTCACAGAGGGGAAAAGACAGCCTGAGAGGGTTTGTTAAGGCCAAACTGAAATAAACGTTATGGGATATAAATAGCAAGATGGAATTCATTTTTGAGACAATGTGAGAGACACTGAATTCAATCGTTTCTTTTTCAAATTGCAGAATTTTGCTGCCACGGCTGATTTTGGAGGGCCCTGGGTGGAGCAGACGTGGGGCAGGATCTGGCCTGACAAAATGCCTCCCTGCCAATCCCAGCAAGGATGGCCTCGGAGTACCTTCTTACCTTTGTACGGCCCACTGGCTGCAGGGGAGCCTGGCTCAGAAGGAGAGATGGAGCTGACCTGGCAAGAGATCCTGTCCATCTCAGAACTGCAGGTAAACATGGGACTGGATGGTGCCCATGGTGCAATTTCATGTGCCCCACCCCACCGAGGGTATTCAAGAAACAAAATGGCCATCCTTTTGAAGCTGTTGGGACAAAATGGCTTGCCCCTATTGTGCAAGCAAGGCAAAATGGTTGTCCGGCTCGCAAAGCTGACTGAGAAAAATAACTGTGTGCTGTCAAATCAATTTTGAGTTATGGCAACCCTTGTCAAGGTTGTCTAGGTAGGAAAGACTCAGAAGTGGCTTACTGTTCCCTTCTTCCTGGGTCATCCTGGGACTGTGAAGCTTGCCCAGGGCCACACAAGCTGTCTGGCTCGTCTAGGATGCACCAACAATTATCTGGCTCCGTAGCCAGGTACCTAACCATTGAGCTATTGAGCCAGCTAACAAGTGAGAACTGCAACAAAATTTTGTATGGTACCCTCGTTACTAGTTGTTCAGTCCGGGAGTCTAGCAAGCCATTTCCTGCAAGGAAACTAGTTTAAAATCCTACGTAGCCAGAAAAGGAGGTAATTCCTCCATGCATTTCTTGAAAATAAGGGAAAGGGATGAGGGATGAGAAGAGGTGATTCGTGTATGGAATGAGTCTAATCAGGGATGGCCACACCTTGTTGTGCCGTGGGCCTGACCATGCCCTCACGACAGCTTAGCGGGCCAGACGACGCCCCCGGAAGCAGATGCATATACGGCTGACATAAATGGACCCACATCTGTGTTTACGTCAGCCATGGGCGTGTTTGCACATGTGTGGGAACATTTTATGGCTGATGTAAATGCACCCGCTTCTCCTTCCGGTTGTGGGGGAGACGGCAACGGGCCGTTTGGAATGGCATCACGGGCCAGGGCCAGCTCACAGGCTGTAGGTTGGGAACCCCTGGTCTAACTTGTGAATAATGAAGAATTTTGCAAAATTTCTGTCCAACCTTTTAATGTTTTATATTATTGGGCTGAAAAGTACTTTTCCAAGTTACTTTTCTATAGAACTTTTTTTTTTTTAGAAATGTAGTAGCCCAAAGCTTTAAACGAAGAAGTGACTTCACTGAAAACTACAAAAGGTCAGCAGGGGTAGGATCACTTTTTAGATCTGTCAATGAAATAATTAACAGTGCTAAGTTTTGCGAAGGAAAAATCAACTTGGGAAACACAAAGGGCTGGACCCAGTGGTGGGTTGTCAAATTTTTTGCTACCCCACCGTGATGTCATTACGTCGTGGGCATAGCCGACGTCATGACATCATTACATTGCGGGCAGAGCCAACATCATGACATTTGGGGTAGAGCCAAAAAATAGAAAAAAAAATAAAATTGCTGCCCAGAACTGTGCATGCATCAAACCTCCATTTGACACATGTGCAGTTCTATTTTTTTTAGTGCGCGTTCGTCAAACCTCTATTTGATGCATGCACACTAAAAAATAGAACTGCGCATGTGTCAAATGGAGGTTTGACGCATGCGCAGGTCCGGGCAGCCATTCTGGCTGCCTGGAAATACATTTCTGGAGGGGGGGGGAGGAGAGGTGATTGAACCAGTCACCTGGGGGCTTACCCCCCCCTCCCCCGAGACCCCTTCCTGATGGGTGCTACTGGTTTGGGCGAACCGGTACGAACCGGTAACATCCCATCACTGGCTGGACCAATCTGAATTAGCTCTTGTGTCATGGAGTCAGCAAAAATACTGCCTTGGTCACCACCTACAGTAGTGCCTGCACTAAATCAGGCAGTTTAGAAATGCTAAAATAAATGCGCATGTTGTTATATGAAAGCAAACTTCAAATTCGCCCGTTCTATAAGAGGAACAAATCCCATAGTATTTGATTGTGTAGTCCAAGGGTTCTCAACCTATAGCTCACGGGACGGACCCAGCCCATGGCGTCATTTCATGTGGCCCATGTCGCCACTGCCACTGGAAGCAGAAGTGGAAACATATGACAGCCACAAATGCACCCACGGCTGTTGTAAATGCATTCACGACAGCTGCAGATGCGTTTTACAACAGTGTTTACGGTGGGGGGAAACACCAGTCCGGCCCACTCAGTTGTCTGAGGAGTGGTGCATCTTGAAAAGGTTGAGAGCCAGAGCCCCTGGTGTAGTCAATCTTAAAGGGGTTCAAGCATATCAGAATAAACAAAACAAAAACCTTGCAGCACTTTGAAGACTGGGCAGTATAGAAATTCAATAAATAAATTTAAATGTTAACTTTCATGGATCAAGTCCACTTTGTGTTACAGGGTTGTGTGTGATGCCTCTGCGCTGCAATTTTAGGCCCTTTTTTGTAGTATTAAGTAACACCCCTGCTGGATTTTTTAGATGATACCTTATGGGTGTTCAGTTTCATTTAATTCACTGGACCTTCCTTCAGTGATGACTAGGGTTAAGACTGTACTGATGAAATACTAAGGGGAAGGAGCTACAAAAGGGCTCTAGTCTACTGGATCAGCTCACTGTACTCTCTGCAGTAACGTGTGGACTAAGTCTCAGCTGAACCGAAGGTGGGGGGAGGCATGTATCTCTTACTTATGGCTGCCTTTTTAATCTTGACTTTGCCAACAACTGCCCCATTCAGCACATGACCCTGCGGAGAAGAGAGGTGGGGGAAAAGAGTATACAATGAAGGATCTGTCTAACGGGATGAATCACACTTTTGTTCTTAAAGGGCATATTTTTAAAACTTCCCTCTCAGCCAGGTAGGCACCTGTGCAGTCCATTTTCATTCCCCTTTCACCCTTGCCCTACCGAAACCATGAATGTTATGTAGCAGGAGGAACAAAAGAGACCTGGGGGCAAGACTGAAGATCACCAGCTCAGAAAAACTCTATTTTAGTCACATAAGAATTACATGCTAAATTGCTAAATGCCAAATGCATGATGTGAGATAACAAATAAAGCTGAAGGGGCTAAATTGATATATCTGGCCTGCAACTCCCTTCTTCCCTCACTGGTAGCTACTAGTTATAGTGGGTGTTGAAATCCATCATCTGAAAAACCACATAATAATAATAATAATAATAATAATAATAATAATAATAATAATAATAATAATAATAATAATAATAATAATAATAATAATAATAATAATAATAATAATAATAATAATAATAATAACAACAATTTCATGTCAGAAATTATTCTGGGTTGAAAGGATTTTTTCTGGAGGAACTCAGCTCAAAGAATGCCTGAATGAGGCTCCTTTAATGTCCCCAAGATCTTTTCCCTACATAAGTGGTCCCTATTTATCTACTTGTAAGTTCTTGCTTTCCATCTGCTAGGTTGGACGAACCACATGAATGAAGCCTCTTGAAATAGAGAGGGTGAATCTCTGCAACTTGATGAGTTAGAACAGAGAAAAAAGTATTTTATTTGGAAGGCAAGTGAGATGTAGTGCATTGGCACTCATGAAGCATTTGGAGTCTTGGAAAACATCCCTTGTGCTATGCCTTCACATGCCTCTGCAGCAGGTAGAGATTCAAGTGTCTCCCACAAGGCGTTCCAAGTTACCTCTTCTAAATTTCTCTCATCCCTACAGGGTTTTAACACGCCAACTGAGAATTGCTACGATCCTGCTGTATGTGGGCATGCACCACAGACAGTGCCACCCCCTGGCTACGTACCGTGCACAGGGATGGTGGGCAGTGTCCTTTCCAGTTTTGATCATCCTGCTTCAACGTATGAGCATCCGTACCCAGAAACTCTGCCAGGCCATTGCACTCTCTACAACTACACAGGAATGCTGGTCTCATCTTCTCTTGAACCTTCAGGACCTGCCAGTTTGGGTGGGTGTAAAGAGGGACCAGGAATGGTGCTGAAGGACTTGACCAGTGGTTTTGGATCCCATGGGTCTTGTAAATCCCAGGAAGACCTGGAATCAGACTCTGGCCTGTCACTGAACTACAGCGATGCAGAATCCTTGGAGGCAGAAGGACTAGAGCGGGCAGAGTACACATCTTTGTACCCCAGGGACCCTGCCTCAGCTTACCCAATGTTGACACCAGTGCCAGAGATGTCCTTCTCTGGATCCTATGCTGAACATGCTTTGGAGAAGGGGAGGAGCCCTCGCAGAGAAGTGGCTGGCAGTAGAGACGAGCGCCGAGCTCTTGCTATGAAAATCCCCTTCCCTGTTAACAAGATCATCAACTTGCCCGTGGATGACTTCAATGAGCTAGTGGCACGTTTTCCCCTGAGCGAGCCTCAACTGGCCTTGATCAGAGACATCCGCCGCCGCGGGAAGAACAAAGTAGCAGCACAAAATTGTCGCAAGCGCAAACTAGAGACACTTGTGCAGCTGGAGCGAGAGCTGGATGAACTGAGCCAGGAACGGCAACGCTTGCTGCAGGATCGTGGTGAATTCAACAGGACACTGGCACTCACCAAGCAGAAGTTGGGGGTGCTTTATCATCAGATCTTCTGTATGTTGAGAGATGAATCAGGCAACACCTACTCGCCCACAGAGTATACACTGCAACTCACTCCCGATGGCAATGTCTGTCTTGTGCCACGCAGCAAACAGCCAGACGATTGTACAGAACTCAGCTCCATAACCCATGATGGGAACTAAGCTAAGCCAACCCAAACCAACCATCATGTCAACAGATGGAGCCCATTGGGTGTTTTAAGGAACATATGAAGCATCTGCCTCAGGTCCTGAGACTACTCAAATTTGAAACTGCAAATTTCTGAACTCGTACATATACTTGAACTGGTGGGATTTATGTTCAGGTCGAGACCTGTCTTGACCGAAGCATAGCCAGAATCAATTGAATTTTTCTATGTATCAAGGAAATTAGGTCCAGGGCCAAGGTAAACACAACGCTGAAGACTAAACCAGTAAATGCTTTTGGTGCCGTCTACAAATTTTGAACTGCAAACTCCCATATGCTTAAATCTTTGTGCAACACAGCAATGCAATGGGACTTCTCACATATTTTTTTTTAAAAAAAAGCTAGTATTTCCACTTGTTTTGCATTTTTAAAAAAATGACATGCCAGCAATGGTATGGCTTATGATCTGACTTTACATTAGCTCCAGGGTACATTTTCTCCAATTTAACACTATTTTGTCACCACTGATTAACAAAATTATAACCAGTTTTGTTTGGGAACACCATTATTGCCGTTTTATGAAAATTTTCATGTCTACCATCTTCCTTGGTAGTACTGTATCTTGTATATGTAGCAGCACTACTTCACAAAATCATGGTTTTCCTCTACCATATTTTAGTATCCATATATAGGCTGCTTTTCTACTCTTAACTTTTAAATTTCACCTCATGAAAATTCGGTGTTGCTTTTTTATGTGCTACAACAGCTGATTTTTTTTCTACTAGCAAGTTGGGGCATAAACTTATTGTAAGATGCTTTCAAATCAGATTATCAAGAAAACAGAAAGCCAAGAATAAAATATTGTAGCTAAGGCTCCTCATTGCTTCTTAAATAATTGTTTTATGGGGCCAGGATGCTAACCAAACATATGATTATTAAAGAAGTGATTCATAAAGACATCAATATGATCACACTCAAAATAGCTAATATAAATGCTACTATCTAAACCGACAGAAGATAATAGCGGATTTCCCCAAGAGAAACTTCGGAAAGACAAATGTAAAAAATAAGGCAGAAGTGATAAATATGGTTAAATAAGCATAGACTCAAAATAGTCAAACTTCTTATATGAATTTAATTCATTTGAGGTTGGTTGTATCTCAAAAAATTCTTATCTTGAATTTCCCATAGGAATGCATTGAAAATTTCCCATAGAAATGCATCAAATTTCTTATCTCAAAAAAATCATATTAAAAATTCTTATCTTGAACCTGATTTTTTCTATTTCTGGATGTATCTTGAGTTTTTCTTAAATTGAGCTATTCTTGTCTCAAGGCTTGACTGTATAGTATCTTTGGCAACTGAGTTTATATCAGCCAAACTACATCTTTCTGATTATTCAGTGTAAACGGGAAAGCATTGGAAGGAGAACATGTTGACTGAAAACAATTATAAAGTCATTTGGAGGTAGCCTATAGCTATTGCATTTCAACTCAGAATAGCCATGATACTGTCCAACTGCTAGAGAGATGATTATGTATTCCTATGGCGAGTGGGCAATGTGGCTAGCTTTTTAGATCCTCTTGGCAGCATACCCACTGTTGTGGTATTATGGAAGCTGAAAATATATGAAAGACACTGGTTACCCATTCACTTTAAAATATCAGTCATCTTCCATTTACACTTTAATAGTGTACTGTATAAAGAAAATTTTAACCAAACTGTTTCATTTTCAATGGGGATCTATTTGTGCTGATTGGTAGAAAAATACTAAGAAGGGAATCTGGCAACTACTACCCATAATTTTTTCTACCTGTGACCCCAAGTTTCCTGACCAAGAAGCAATTAGCTTCTATAGTTCCATCCAGGAATATCAATAAGCTGTTTAACCCTGACAGCTTCCTTTTCAAATCAGTTTTGTTGAGTTCCAGCACTAACTAAAAACATGTTCCATTAAGGTAAAGGTCATCCTTGCTTGAAAGCCAGTCGTAACCGACTCTAGGGTTTAGTGCTCGTTTCATAGCAGAAGAGCCAGAGCTGTCTGCATTTGCAGATGTTTCTGTCGTCATGTGACAGACATGACTAGACACCGGAGCACACGGAACGCTGTTTATCTTCCTACAGAAGTGGTCCCTATTTATCTACTTGCAATTTGCTTTCAAATTGCTAGGTTGGCAGTCTATGTGGCACCGTAGATTCTCTATGGAAATATCCAGCTTACATATCTGCTTTAGATTTAAATTGGTTTCTATCTTCCACACAAGGTTCAAGCCGCTATTTCCAACTTTCAGTTCCTTGTTTAAGAACCTGATGTCATGAAGCTTTCCCACTGTATTAAACAATGACAAATCTGAAAAGGCAACCCACTTTGTACAAAAAAACTTTATTTAATAAATATTGAAAAGCTCTTCACATGAAGTTGACACATTTAGCTACCCAGTAGCCATTTTAACATTTTTTTGTTAGGTTTATGATGCACAAAGGTGAAGACTCCTGCAAAAAAAGAAAACAAAACAGTAAAGGCTACAAATATATTACACCATAATTTTACTCTTATAATAATCGTGTTCCATCAAGTAAATTTTAACTTATGGCAACTCTTTCCAGGGTTTTCTAGGTATAATAGACATAAAAGGACCCTTCCCTTGCCCTACAGTAGGGATTCTCAACCTGTGGTCCACAGGACCATTTCATGTGCCGCACTACCACCTCTACCACACCAGGCAGTGCCATGTGGTGAAGGGCAAAATGGTCGTCCTGCCCCCAAAGCTGTCTGAGGGAGTCTAACCCGGCCCCTGGCTTAAAAAGGTTAAGAACTCCTGTTCAACAGGCATGCAGAGATTGTTCAGCTTGCCCATAACTATACTCCTTCAAGGAGGCAGTGAGGAATCGAATGCTCAACCTCTGGTTCTGCAACCAGACAGCAAAACCACTGAGCTAGTCAGACAGCTTTTATTCATATATGACACTGAAAATTAATTCTTTCTATTATTATTCTAAATGATATATACAGCCTAAATCCTTGTAGTATTCCCTGCCCGTTCAGGTATCTTTATCACATTTGGTGCCACCTTAATATCATAGGACTGGTCAATTTTACCCGTGAAAATGGAGTCCAGAGACATCTTGGTCCTTGAGAATGGAGCTGGGGCATTTAACCAATGGGCCACTCCTCTTCTCCTATAAAAAGGAAGTTGTGTTAAATATCACTAATTGCTAAATATCCATTGCATTAGTTGTTCTACATAAGTGTCCCCAAACCCCTCCCCATATTAATAATCTCCCTTTACAGCAAAACAGCCAGTGCTCTGATACTATGCTAAATTTCACAAGTCCATAAAGGGCAGTGCTTTCATTAAAGATTTCACTCACTGCACTGTCAGTCCTGTGACAGAATATTTTTAAATATACAAAATAATTATGCTCTAACCATTTTAATGCTTGTACTACAGCACTGGACAAGTTTTAAAAACCGAACTGGCATTTACAAGGTAAACTTGGCCTTTGAGAAGTTTAGCAAGGTAACAAAACTGTATAGGACATAAGTAAAATCTGTTCTTACCTACCAGTACAGTAATATAACCTTTCTTTCCTTCTGCGTCTGACTGCTAGTCCTAAGAGCAAGGATCCTTACTCTCGTCTGCCTCCTTCCGGTGGTCACTGAGCACTCCCTTCTGCACCTGGCTTATCTGTCCACTCGACTCAACACACGTGTCTACTCTCAGCTGTAGTAGTAGTAGCGTCTGAGCTGGAAGCCATTCGGAGCTATGCTTGCTAGCCGTTTCTAGTAGCTCAACCATCTGCATGCCTCCTGGATTTGTAAAGCTACTTAGTTTTCAGGTCCTGGTGTGCTCTCCTCTGTTGTGGTTAAGCTACCATGCCAAAAACGAGCATTACTTGGTGAATCCTGAGGTCTTGTCTGCCTCAATAGAACAAGGATCCATCTTGCTACTGCAAACTCAGCCATATAGAAACCAATCAGAACTATTGGTTTTGCATTCTACCATTCACCACTCAAGAACAAGTTTGTAAGCATACACTATTTACATGCACCATTATCATTTTAAAGCAAGAACGGATCGGTTTTGTTTCACAAAACACTAGAATGGAAGTCCCCCGGGGTTTTCTAGGTATAATATATACCTATACCAGGTGCACTCAAGTCTCATAAGCTGGACACACCCCTCCAGTTTTAAATGTACTTCTAGTTACACCAAAGACACAGAGGTGCACTAGAAAATAATTCAGAAGAGAGCCAAAACATGGCATCCAGGAAACTTATTTTGTACAGTTTAACTGTATTGAAGGAGAGTATGCTTGGGACATTTACTTAAGAAAATGAAAAAAAATCTAAAATGCACTTTGGCATTTTGAAATGCAAAAGAAATACTACCTGGTAGATCAAATTGTTGTCTACCCACCAAGAGAGAAATTTAAGAATAGCAAAATTTAAGTGGAGTAATAGCTTCTTCAATGCCACAAAATTAGGGTTACAGGAGCAGGTTCCATTTTCTTTGTAGCCTGCAATCCTATGTCCATCAACTATGTTGCTCAATTATATCAATTATGATTTTTTACTCATTGTGGTTGAGAAAAATACAATTTGTTCTGTGGCATTAACTTGCTTACTTCGTTACCACTAAGGCAAAGTTGTTACTGAAAGAAAGCCATGTGGATCTAGCATTAAGCTTCCCCCTTAGCTGAAACTCCATAATGCTTGGTAATTGTTTAAACCTATCAGATAAGATTGCTATTATTACCACTTTTGGGGAGAAAAACCCAAATTTTGTTGTCCAGCACGGTCTATAGAAGCAAGTAATACAGTAGATGCTTACTTGCCAGGGATCCCTCCCAAGGCATTTACAATGTTGATAACTGGTTGCTGTGTCATTTATGCAGGTGTGGACAGTCTTAATTGGTGTATAATCCAAGAGTCTTGTGGCATCTAAAAAACCTTTACACATTTTATTTGGCAAGTTGTTTTGCACTGCAGCCCACTTAAAACTAGACAGCAAAACTAGTATATTATGAAGTGAGCCACAGTCCACAAATGTTTGCACGAATCACTACTCATCACTCTTTTGAAGTGCCACAAGACTCTTTATTGCTTCCCCCAAAATACGTTAAATATGTCTAAGTCTCTGAAAATATCTTGAATCCAGTACAGAAAGTATCCCTTTGTCCCAACACATTTATCTCTTTTAAGCTATGTCTGCATGCCAACCATGTGGCTATGAACAGTGCATTTTAACTTACAGTAAACTAACTTTACACAGTACATTAAAAAAGAAAGACATTTATTTAGCGTCATGATCAGTCTATTACAGTTAGCAATCAACAGTACGGGTGTGGAAAAAATAATCTACATAAAATCCCTTGTTGGAATGCTTTGCACTTTTCACAGAACACACACAAAAAAACTAAAAATCCTGTTATACAGTTAATCACAAATACAGTCCTGATGTTTGCAAACAAGTGCTGTCTAACACATGTCTTCATGAGGCAGTTCTACCCTGCCACAACTGTGTTTGGCTGAGTTCACAACTGTGGTAACCTGTAGCTTCCCTGTCACTTCTCTGGCTCTCCTCTCCTGCTAAAGCTTTGTTTCCTGTTGAATAATATGGAATAAAGTTGTTAATCTAAACACATTGAGACTCAAGGCTACAATCCAACAGTACGTTTGCTCCCACCAATTGGCAATCCATATTATTAGCTTAACATCTGCATTTTAGCCCATTAGAAGCTTTAACTACAATGACTTGCTCAGCTATATTAACAATTGCGGTTATAATTCTAATGCCACTGCATATTTATTTAGAGTTAACGGGAAACTTCTTACCTAGGAATTAAAACCGCCTTCCACCACCATAGCCGCTACCACTACCAGAGCCACCGTAGCCACCTGAAAAGAACAAGGGTCCTATTTTTTTGTGATTTAAAAAAATATCAATACAGTATTGGGAAAACTAGAAACTTACACACACACCTCTTTTATGGCAAAGTGCTGGTGGTGGCAAACATCCACCTGATGCCCTTCAACACTGCTAAATAAAAGAGACTAATTTCTCCTGCCAGAAATTGGATGACCCAACTTTTCTACAACATTCTCAATGTGCAGGTAAAGATGCTTACCGCCACTTCCACCATACGGGCCGGAGCTCCTACTGCCAAAGCTTCCTCCTCCTTTCATGGGTCCAAAATTTGAAGACTGGTTGTTATAACTGCCAAAGTCATTATAGCTTCCCCCACTGCCAAAGTTGCTCCCTAAACAGGGCAAGAAGCCACAATTTATCATCACCCTAGTCTTTGGCAAAACAAACTCCTTTCAATTTCAAACTACTAAAATTTAATACCCCCCTTCCATTATGCCCAATGCCACCTCCAATGTTATGAACGATGTGATACTCCATTGGTGTTTATTTTCCCTGTGCCTCATTTTGTAATGGGCTGACCTACTCTAGTCACCCACTCAAGCTGCAGCCCAACGACATCTGGAGGATAGGACACTGAGGAAATCTAACAAGGACTTCATCGCATGTGGGACTCTATGGCCAACTTGTGTTCCTCCATATGTTGTGAGACTGCGACTCACATCATCCTTAGCCAGTAATGAGAAACATCCACAGTTCCTACTGATATTCATTCATTACTTCCATCACTTGTGGCCACCAACCTTGATGGCTGGGACTGATCAATATTTAAATCTAACGAACATTTGGATTACCACAAGTTCCCAACCCGAGCAAGAAGTCAAATTAAGGAAAATAGTGCTATATCAATCTCCCCATATTATAGCAGTAACAGATCTTGACATTTGCATTAACAATGTCCTTCTAAATCTTTGTTCCTGAAAATTTCAGGGATCAGAAGGCAAAACAAGTAGTGATATTAATATACTTACCACCACTGCCACCACCAAAACCACCACTTCCATTGTTATAGCCATCATAGCTGCCACTGTTGCCATAGCCCCTGCTTCCTCCAGAATAGCCAGGGCCACTACCTCCATAACCTACAACAATGGTTATACAAGCTTACTAAAGATCATGGACTATAGGCTTAGAAAGCACATAAACATTTTGGCACTGGTATGTGGCACAAATATAGGCAGCATGCACATGGACAAGGGGGCCAGAAGAATGATGAAAAGATAGAGGTCATCTTTGCCCAGATAAACTATTATTCCCAGCCCCAGAAAATTACATGCTTTCATTGTTATTGGAGGACTTAAATTATATTGACCTTATTTAGTAAGCCTTACTGTAAATATTTGTATCCCTGAAATCAAGCAATATAACCAGTCATTTATATAGGAATCGGACACAAACTTACCATCATTGCCAAACCCATTGTAGCCATCTCCACTGCCTCCATAACCACCACCGCCGCTGCCGCCGCCACCACCACCACCACCACCACTGCGACTTCCAAACCCACCTAAAATAGAGAGAAAGCTGTTATCATGCTCTTACAATAGTAAGATGACATTGTGTGATAATTTCCAATAACATTCTCGAAAATGATCACGTTAAAAGAGGTTGGGATAAATTAGCTAGATTAAGGATCAGCAAAAATATAAATAATAAAATAATTTTGAAAGCCTTTTGACAGCAACAATTTTTTGTTCTGCTGAAAAGAATGTTATAGGTAAACTAGTAACATATTCTCATACAGGAAGCCTAAGAACCCAGTCAAGTTCTTCTATAGTGGAAAATGTTACTGAACCCAGAGGTTCTTTAATTTTAATTGGCGTGCAATGGTACATGGAGCCGCAAAAGGTCAGACACGACTATGTGACTGAACAACAACTTCTTGAAAACTGGTTCAGATTACTGAGCTTCTAGTACAACAAGAGTAGACCCCATGAACTTTGAAGTATGTCTATCTTTACAACATTTTTCCTTAGTACAAAGAAAACCGAAGCAGTAAATAAACAAAAAACTATCAGGTATGCATGCATGACATACTTTCAACCTAATGAGTAACACTATGAAAAGATATTGCTACTAGATAAAACATACAGGAGTCCAGAATGCAATATGCTTGATTAAAAACAGCAAAGATGCTACACTCAAAATTTTAAAGCATTAAGATGACTTCAGTATTTTCAAACTATAGAACAAAAATAATTTTTATAATTTGAGACTGAACTTTATTACACTACCAAAAAGAGAAATTTCCATGCTTGAAACAGTAGAACAGGATAAATAATATATCAAACATTTAACATTTACTTATTAAAAATATATAGCAGAATTCACAAGATGTGCATGACTTTATGGTTGTAGACATATGGAAAGAACACATTATTGCAAAATGTAGGTTCTCACCACTTTAGTTTATAGGAACAATTCCAGATTTAAAAAATGGCAACATTTTATAATATAATCAGCATTAGTTATGCAGTCAATGAAGAATTATATGTGGCCAATTAAACGGTCTGCAAATCTTATTTAGCAAAGTTAAGAATGAAAAGCAATCTTCATTGCAATTATCAAAATAAGCAGTTCATGGAGTGCTGTAAAGATTTTCTGGAAGTACACTTACATGAAAGGTGGCGTATGCTAACAAGTATGAGTACCTTGGAATTTGGTTAAATGAAAAGTGAGACCGTATGCATGTAACTAAAATCAGAATAAAAATGCTAAATTCCTTTCTGTATAAGGAGGAATTTAAAAAAAATTATTGTCTCTTTTTTCAGTTTCAATGGCAGTATTAATTTCTTAATTGAAACAATAGACACGAAGACAAATGAGCTGTAAAAAATTTACATAGAACAGAGAAACCTAGAACAGTTAATTCATATAATGTAAAATTTAAAGTACAGCAATACCTCAGATAACGTTTACCTCGGATAACACTAAAATCGCATAACGTTAAGTAATCTGGGGAGGAGAATTGGATCGAATAACGTTAAGGTTCTATGGGATGAATCGGATAACAACCGCTAAAGCCTGTGCGGTTACAATGTATCTCTATGGAGCTTTAACATTATCCGATCCGTCCCATAGGATTTTAACATGGATCGGATAACACTAAAAATCGGATAACACCAAGACTTGTGGAACCAAGTCTTAGCGTTATCTGAGGTATTACTGTACAGGGCATCCCAGCTGAGCAGAGTAAAATGAATTGGAAAGTGCAGAGATGAAAAGATCTTATTGGCTGAGGAACTTTTTGAGACTATTTTGGATGCACAATACTGTTTCAAGTGTCTGAACCCAAAATCAGAACAGGCAGCAGCAGTAATAGGAATGAGAATGACTTTCAGCACTTAGGTTAAAATTAAAATAACTAACAGATTAAAAGTAAGCCACGTAGTACTGCTCACCTCGGCCACTAAAGTTGCTTCCACGGTTGAAGCTGTCACTACCACCAAATCCACCTCCACGGCCACCACTGAAGCTGCCAGAGCTACTGCGGCCTAACAACAAGAAGAACAATTAGTGGTTCAGAAAAAAAACTATTAACACAATTTCATTTAGCCACAAGCACTGAAAACTCACCTCTTTGGCTGGAAGAGGCACTGGCCATTTCCTGCTTTGATAAAGCCTTTCTAACTTCACAGTTATGCCCATTCACAGTATGGTACTTCTGAACTAAATATAAAAGATGGCATTTTAGTATTTCCATTACAACTAAACAACATACAGTACATCATTATAAGGGCTGCATAGAATGAATCTGCACTCAAGAACTGTTATACTTACTGACAATTTTGTCCACAGAGTCATGATCATCAAATGTAACAAAGGCAAACCCCCTTTTCTTGCCGCTGCCTCGATCAGTCATTATTTCAATAACTTCAATTTTGCCATACTGTTCAAAGTAGTCTCTTAGATGGTGTTCTTCTGTATCTTCTTTAATCCCACCAACAAATATTTTCTTCACTGTCAAGTGAGCTCCAGGCCTCTGCGAGTCCTATAATAGGGTGCGGATTTATGTCAGGCTTGAAAAACTGCTTCTTAGCCCTTTTTACTCTGTACTTCTACAATTATTATCGATTGGAGAAAACTACCTAATTAGCTTTATTTTTACCTTCATGATGTGTCTTAAATGAAAGACGTACACTAGTACCTCAGGTAACGTTATGACTTGGTTCCACAAGTCATAACATTATCAGGTTTTTAACATTGTGTCGCACGTTTTTTTAAAAAAAAGCCTTGCTCCCTTTCCAGAGGAAAGGGAACAGGGGGGCAATCCAGTTTGCTTGGGGAGGGAAAGCGCCCTCCTTCCCCAAGCAAACCGGCAGTCCCAGCAATTGCCCTTGGCATCCAAAGGGAACGCGGTTCCTTCACAAGCAAAGCGCTATCCACAGCATGGGATCGGTATCAGATAGCCCTTTGTTTGCAAAGGGAACGCGGTTTCCGACGGAAACCGCATTCCCTTTGCAAGCGAAGGGCTATCCAACACTGAGAAGGGAACTCCTGCGCCCGCAGCTGCGGGGTGACTGGGAAGCCGACCTGTATCTGCAGCAGCAATGCTACCGCTATGAACGATTACATTGGATAATGCTACAAGATTGTTATCTGATGCAATTTTTTAAAACAAAATTTTGTATCGTTATCCGATGTAATCGTTATCCAAGGTATTACTGTAATTAAATTGCACCTCAAAGTTATGGCCTACTGACTCCCCAACCAAAGGGGATGTGGAATCCTACATTTGTTTAGTGAGTTTGCCCCAATGAATTCAAGAGATAATTCTGAATACAAGAGATAATTCTGAATATATCAGTCCACCTCTGGGTTTATTCATGACTGTAGTTAGGTGGACCTTAGGGTTTCAGATTTAGACAAGATAAAATATTAGATTGGAGAAATCAAAAGTCAACAAAAACCTGTTACAATGCTTATTTTCATGCTCACTTTACCAGACAGAATGGTCAGGAGGATTTTAAAACACAATGGGACAAACTAAACTGCCTTGTTGCCAGTTTCAGACAGAGAATGCCTGATCATCTGTGAGATGAATTGTGTACATGCAGAACAGTTACAAAGTTTCAGATCTCTATTTATAAGATAGCAATACTGTATATGCCTTCAACTAATCCCCCAAACATTTATGAATGCAAGTAAGAGCAGCCCTCACTTCTCTGGACACAGCTCTCTTTGGTTCTACCACTCTTCCATCAACTTTGTGTGGCCTAGCATTCATGGCAGCATCAACCTCTTCCACTGTTGAATATGTGACAAACCCAAAGCCTCTGGAGCGCTTGGTATTTGGGTCTCTCATCACCTGCAACAAAAAACATTATGTCAGCCATTCTTCTGGTCTTCACTGTAAGAAATTGTAGGCAAGGTTCTTTCCAACAAGAGATAGAATAATGATTGTCCTGTAGCAGTTAATTGTGGGGTTGTATGCTGACCTTGTATGCTGGGAACCAGACTAAAACGGTCAACCCCAGCTCTCCCTCTTAGCCACTGTTTTCCTCCCAATCTAAGAGGCCTGGGCTGGATGGCCCAAATTTGAAGAGTTAGAAAGAGTAACTTTGAATTTAGCTATCAAACCACAATCACATTTCTTCCAGGGTATCACATTCTAGTAATTCAGGACAACAGCTAATTCTGTGTCAACACACTGCTACAGTTAACTATCATCTCTCCCCACCCCCCACTTTTGCCCCATTCCTGCTGAGCATACAATATAAGCACTTTTCTTTACACGGTAATGTCAGATTTGGCACTCTGCTCCCTACAAAATCCCCAAATCTATGCACATACATACCACACAGTCTGTAAGTGCGCCCCACTGCTCAAAATGATTGCGAAGGCTTTCATCTGTTGTCTCAAAACTGAGACCACCAATAAACAGTTTCCGCAGCTGTTCAGGCTCCTTTGGGGACTAAAAGAAGAAGATAGGAAGGTGACACTGAAACGAAGATTGTTTGCACAAAATGCCAGACACATTCTCCCAACTACTGTGCAGACATGGGATGGCCAAACTATGGCCCATGAGCTGGATCTGGCCTGCAGTGTCAAATCATGCACCAATGCGCCTGCGCAACGCTGCTGTAAATCCATCCACTGCTGTTGTAAACAAATTTATGGTAGCTGTGGGTGCATTTACAGCAGTATTTTGTACAAGTGTGTTTTACTTCCACTTTCAGTGGGAGGAACCACATGACCAGCTGTCTGGGGGGCATGGTCAGGCTCATGGCGCAAAATGTTTGGCCACCCCTGGTCCTCTACACCAACAATACCTCATCATTTGCCACATTATGTAGGACTAACTTGTAGCCAGACAACATGTGAAGGGTAGTCACCCACCTTGACACAATAGGCAAGGATAAAATGTATTAATCCACCTTAACTGCCAGCAGTCTAATTGTGATTAATAACATAGTAAGGTAAAGGTTGCCCTTGCTTGAAAGCCAGTTGTATCTGACTCTAGGGTTCAGTGCTCATCTGTTTATAGTCAAAGAGCCAGCACTGTATGTGTCTGCAGATGTTTCTGTAAGGGTGAGAGTGAGTTGCCATCATAAGAGTGGAATGTGCTGGGAAACAGGGAAGGAAGATTTCTCACTAAGAGCAGGTGGGTGTTGCTGGGGAAAGATAGGTGAAGGATGTTTGAAAAAGGGGGAGTGAACTGTCTTTGAGATGTCCCTTCTCTGGCCTTCCCTGGATTCCACAGGGGGGAGGGAAGGAAGCCAGGAGTGGGAATCTAGGGAGGAGCTGCTAGCCAGCGAGAGCCCCCCCTTACATCCACAGAGGCTGCTAATGATTGAGTTACAACTGTGAATGACATCCCTGATCAGGAGAATGGGTTTCGGAGTGACGAATACATTACAGTAATACCTTGGATAACGTTTACCTCAGATAATGCTAAAATCGCATAACGTTAAGTAATCTGGGGAGGAGAATTTGATCGAATAACGTTAAGGTTCTATGGGATGGATCGGATAACAACCGCTAAAGCCTGTGTGGTTACAATGTATCTCTATGGAGCTTTAATGTTATCCGATCCATCCCATAGGATTTTAACATGGATCGGATAACACTAAAAATCGGATAACACCAAGACTTGTGGAACCAAGTCTTAGCGTTATCCGAGGTATTACTGTATATATATATGCTGTGCTATGAGATGCTTGCCTGGTTTTTTTTCCCCTTGGGAGTCTATGCCCACTCAGAGGCTGGACTTGTGAATCAACTGTGTGTTTAGAGGGCAACAACCCTAGGCCTCGAGTTAGGCAGTTTTCTTATTTTTAATGCACTCTTTTACTTAATACGCTTCTTCTTTGCTATGCCTTTTTGCTACAATAAATGTTGGAATTACCAAGGATTACCTCGTGCTGATTCATTCTGCTGCTGAGAAGCTATGGAGGCCTGTGAAGTTCTGGGTTGCCCTTTCCAGAAGAAGCAATCCAGGCGGGTTGAGTGGGTCTCCTGGGCCCAGAAAGCAGAGGGGGGTTCTAAGCCCAACCTTAGAGTTTCCATGGACATGAGGCAGGCATGCCTCAATACCAGAGTACACTGAGTGCTATTTACCTTCCCACCGAAGTGGTCCCTATTTACCAACTTGAAATTTCTTGCTTTCGAAATGCTAGGTTGGCAGGAGCAGGGACAGAGATGGGGGTTCACTCCATCATGCAGTACCCAGGAATTGAACTCTGACCTTCCAATAATTTTCTAATAACAGGAATATTAAGACAGCTCCCCTCTTTCTGGCTATTTCAGAATAAAAGTTAGCTCTAGATGCCATCACAAATTAAGCCTAGCTAGAAACATGTAACATAGAACCATCACCATTCTTCCACTCCACTGTTTAAAACTGCTTCTGCTAAACATACTGCACCAAGTTAAATTGTTTCAATCTCCTCCAAAATGAAATGCTTTCAGTAGTTCTCCCAAAGTAACTGCTATTGTAATACAGCACTGTACTTAAATTGAGACTCTCCACAGATAACACCAAATTAAAAAGTAATGAAGTGACAAAAAGCCCACTATCAGCTAATGAACCCCCCCCCCAAGGGTGGTGTTTCAAGGCAAAGCAAAATAAATTTTGCTGCCTGCAGCCAGGAACATACCATAAAACTCATCACTGCTTCAAAAAACTGAACACCATTTTTAAAGTTGTGAGTGGTTATGTGGAAAAACGCACTTTAAACTTGTAGCCAGACAACATGTGATGGGGAACCCCTGTGGCACAGTGGCTAAGCTTCTGTACTACAGGCAAAACGTTGTGAGCTCAATCCTGATGGAACCAAAGGTTGAGTCTGCCTTCCATCCTTCTGAGGTTGGTACAATGAGGCAGAATGGTGGGAGCAAAATGCTAATTATTTACCGTATACTGTACTTGTGAAACGCCTCGAGAGTGCATTAAGCGCTATGGGGTGGTATACAAGTGCAATTGCCATTTCTAAACCAAAGCAGAATAGGTCGCTGCGTGGGCACAACTTCTCGGCCATGAACTCAAAAGTGGTTAGGCCAAGGAATCCGGGTCTGGGGGGGGGGGGAGGCCAAAAAATTACAGCACAAGGCGGCGAGGAAGAGCAAGCATAAGAAAAGCGAGACAATGTAGTCCTATATATAGACCAATGTTTCCCAACCTTTGGTTCTTGGGACTTCTATTCCCAGAAGCCTGCAAAGCACTGATCAGCTAATGAACTGACTTAGGCTTCTGGGAATTAAAATCGAAGCCTGGGAAACAGTAATATAAGTAAAACCTCATATAACACTAAAACCTGGTTCCACAAGTCTTGGTGTTATATGATTTTTAGTGTTCTCTGATCCTCTATGGGATCCATAGGGATACATTGTAACCACACAAGCTTTAGCGGTTGTTATCTGAAGCATCCCATAGGATCTTAATGTTATCTGATGCAATTCTTCCCCCCAGATTCCTTAATGTTATGCGATTTTAGTGTTATTCGATACTAATGTTATATGAGGTATTACTGGTACAGTACTGTATATAGACAAAAAAGCCCCGCACGTGGCTCATTCTTCTTCCCATTCCGCTTCTCCCTCCCCCTCCCCCCCCCCCCGGGGCAGGCGTAGATAGGAAATGGCGCACAGAACTGCGCAGGCGCACTGCAAAAAAAACCCTCGCTCCAAAGAACAGCCACCAACGCCACGCACTGTAAAAAATGGCGCCTGCTTTGGGAAGCCAACGCGCATGCGTGGCAGTTAAAGGACTCGAGGCCTGAGGAAACCAAAGCCACCCTATATACGAAAGGCTTAAAGCAAAATTAGGGGGGAGGGAAAGAGAAATCGGGGGAGGGGGTGAGAGACCAAAATTCATTACAGGCAGGCAAGCAGCAGGAAAGAATATTATACATGTAATTCACACTTACTTCGTTAGGAGACATATCACACCCGTATTCGGACGATCCCTAAAGGCAAAGGAAAAATAATTCCACATACCCAAAAAAAAACCCCACAGGTTTGGGGTAAAAGAAAATGGAGGAGACCAGGCTGTTCACTTACCTCAGACTTCGACATGGTGGCGACTACAAACAAGCAAGGCCCAGCCGGCTTCCTCACGAACAACACTTCCTCCCCCTTAGTCGAGACCGAAAGGGGCAGAGTCGGCACTGCCTCTCCGTCTCGCTCTCTCTACGCCCACCTTCCGCCCACTCCTATTCGGCGTTCATTTAGCCGTCCTCGCCTGCCATTGGACAAGACGCACGCTGCTTTTTTCCCATTGGAGGATCATATAACGATCTCGCCCTTCTTTCTTCGCCTTGTGCGCCCTGCCCTCGGTTCCCGTTGGTTAGATTGCTTGTCACTCCCGTGAACATTCCCGCCCTGCACCCCTCAGACAGCCACTCACAAGGCGACACTCTCCGCAGGCCTCACATTTTGTCCTGATTGGGCCGTTTGGAACGAGGCTGCTTGTGATTGGCTCTCCCTGCCGGACATCTTTGCTTGGGTTGGCTAGTTTCCTATCATTCATTTTGGCAGAGGCGGGAATTAAGTCTCGGTGCTTAAACATTTTGGGCTTGGCAACTGGTTGGTGAAGGCGCCAGCCAGAATAGAAGGGGGAGAGACAGGCCTCCTATAATACATTAATTAATTAATTAATTAATTAATATATATATATATATATATATATATATATATATATATATATATATATATAATTGCTTCTTGACAACGGTTTATGGTGTGACAGGCCATCCAAGCCACGCATGCGCATTGCCTCTTCTTGAGGCGGGAGCGGGCCTGGGAGTGGTGCGCGCGCCTCACGCCAGCGCACTGAAGTTGAAAAGGGGGAGGAGGGGAGGTTGACGGGGGAAGGAAGGGTTTTTGTGGCGCGTGCGCACTGGGAGGCTGTTTTGGCGGGCGTTGCGCAGAAGCGGCGGCCGTGAGGGGGTACAAACCCGGGGAGGGGAAGTTGGTTTCCGCACCGAGCCCGTTACTTTTCCCCCCAGGTGAGCGAGCGGTCACGGAAAACAGCCTCGGGCGGGCGGCGCGCTTTAACAAGGGCCTGCGGGCTCCCAAAAAAAGGGGGCGTGGTCTCGGCGTGATTGGGAGCTGCTTGACGGAGCCGTTCAGTTACCGTTGGGGGGAAGGGGGCGTGGCTTACGCGCGCGGGGGGGGCGTGGCTCTGGGATGTGTGAGTGGCAGTTCGGCGGGATGGAGGCGGACAGAGCCTGAGAATGGTGAAGGCCGGAGAGAGAGAGTAGTAGGAGCTTCATAGATAAGAGAAGGCGCCTTTGCTTTGCGGAGGGAGGGGTGTGTAGTAGGCGGGATTTGACCGAGTTCTGCTTGATTGACGCGCGGGCCAGCCAATGACGGACCGCGAGCCCTCCAAGCGCTTGGATGGGACATTTTCCGGGGAGGGAGAAAAGCCGTAACCATAGGAAACACCCCTGTTTTCCCGCCACGGCTTCCTTTCCCTGATTTCTAGCCGTCTTGTTCCTCTTCATTTAAATCAGATTGTTATCTCCTCTTTACTAATGAAAATGTATTGAATCTGTGTTGTCCTCGTTAAGTTGATTCATGTAGCCCACTTTATTTTTAAGCTGCCTTGACAGAAGTAGAGCCTCAAAAAAAAAAAAAAAAAAAAAAAACACCCGTTGGGTAGCAGTCTATCCAGAACTGCAATGGCTCAAGTGCCTAAGACGTTGACTGGGAGGCAGAAGGTCAGGAGTTCAATTCCTGAGTACTGCAGGATGGAATGAGCTCCCGTCTCTGTCCCAGCTCCTGCCAACCTAGCCGTTCGAAAACAATAAATTGCAAGTAGATAAATAGGGACCATTTTGGTGGGAAGGTAACAGCGTTCGGTGTGCTCTGGTGTCTATTAGTCATGCCTGCCACATGACCACGGAAGGCTCTTCGGCTTTGAAACAGATGGAGCACTGAACCCTAGAATCGGATACGACTGGCTTTCGAGCAAGGGAAAGCTTTACTAGTACACAGGGGCGTAGCTACCGCCGTATCTGCCGTATCAATTATACGGGGCCCCTGGACCACGGGGGCCCCCAACGTGCGTAAGCAAAGATTAATAAAAACTTCCCAAATTTTAATTATGATGAATAAATATTTATTTTAATTTTATGCATTTTTTTTTCTTTTGTGAGAAATCTTTACCCTTCCTAAGGGCCTCCAAATAAATTTTTATATGGGGCCCCACCAATGCACGCCACGCTTCTGCTAGTACAGTACTCTATCCAACACTAGTTAGACCAGATTTAGAGTACTGTGTCCAATTCCGGTCACCACATTTTAAGAAAGATGCAAACGAACTAGGGCAGGTACAGAAGAAGGGCAACAAGGATGATCAGGGGACTGGAACCCAAGCCATATGAGTGTGTCCCATCTGTTGCTGGTTGGTAGTGGCATAATTGATATTCTTGTGCTCTTCTGCAGGATGGGTTCTCACTTGCTCAGCTTATTCACATTCCCCAGGGAAGCCTGGTTTTACACATTCATCTTTATACTTCCCGTCTTCTGTGATCCCTGTCAAACTCCAAGCTTTCAGATACAGTGGTACCTCGCTTAAAGAACATAATGCGTTCCACAGGATTGCTCTTTAAGCGAAACACCACTGTAAATGACCAATTGTGGGGGGTACTCCAAACCCCAATTTATTTGTTAAGCAAGTTTTTGGTTGGTTTTATTTGTTAAGTGAAGCGAACATTCAGAGAAAATCCTGCTCTTTAAGCGAGTTACTCTTTAAGCGAAACGCTCTTTATGCGAGGTTTGACTGTACTTTCCTGTGGTTAGCCAAGCTAGTAATCTATGTGGGAATTCTTCACTGTAGATCTCAAATTTCCAAATTTTTTACCCCAAGATGTCATAAAACCCTTAATATATGTGGCAAGTCTGTCAGTGTTCATTCTGTACTGTACAAAGATTTGTGAGTTCTTGAGTGCAGAGTGTTTTCATGCTTGTGAAGGTGTTTGTCTTAAGATTTCTTTACAAGGTAGATAATGATATTAAAAGCATTAGGTTTGTACTACTATAGGTATTTACTATCCATTGTTCTTTAATTTGGGAAGGCAGCTGAAGTGAAAAGTAGATCCAAGATTTAATTATTTCAAATAAACAAGTAGGCAAATAATTCTGTTCTTGTATGGACTTTTTTATAGCAGGCTGGAGAGTTCAGTGGTTTAGAGGTTGGGAGTTCCATCCCCCACTGTGGCTCCAGGGAGAAGAATCAGCCTGTGAAGTCATGGGTAAGCTGCATAGTTCCTGGGTATCTTCCGAGAAAGGGGATGGGAAGCCAGCTTTGTGCATTTTCTACCTAGAAAATCTTCAAAAGGGTTGCTATAAAATAGAATTGGCTTCATGATAATCTTTCTTACTATTGCATTAATAGAAATGCCAGTCTTGAGAGTGTGAATCTGTAGAAAGAAGTTTCTGTGTTAATGCTGGGTACAAATGCCTTGAGGTAGACTGAAATTCACCACTATATCTTTAGTGTTTATTTTTATGGTCAAAATTTTACCATCTGTTGCTTTCCTGTCCCTTAATTTTGTAAATAAATATGCAGCTGGTTGACATATGGGTGTAGCCAATAAACCTTTGCTTGACTTGATGAGTGAAGTTACTGTATGATTTTCTTCTCTTTTCTGCTCCCTGGATTATTTTTCTGTTAGCCAGGAAATATAAAAATGTGAATGAAGAGGACTCTCAGTTCTGTGTAGTGTTCTGAAATGAAACATATAACCTGACCTAGAAATTTGGACACTCTTCAAATTATATTGAAGTATAAGTTTGGGATTACTGATGAAGCTGACCGTGTTGATGAAGAAGGCAAATACAGTAAAAGCCTTGATAGCACTTATATCCAATACCTCACTAGCTGGATAGATTTCTATCTTGAGCCAAAGTGAGATAGATTTCTATCTTGAGCCAAAGGTTGGGGGTTAAATTTAGTGAGAATAGCTACTTTGTGTAGTCATGGCAAGCTACACAGTCCAAGGGTGCTACCAGAAGGAAATATTAACTCACTTCTGAGTACTCTCTACTTAGAAAAGATTAGAAAGGGTAGGCATAAGTCAGAATTGATTTGATGGCTTAGTATTATCATTGCTACTGCAGGAAGTATGTAGGGGCCTGGTCATCATGTATTAAAGGTGGTTGCTTGAAGAACAAACTGCCTGAGCAACATGGTTTCCTTTCTTTTTGCATTTATTGTTGGGGCCTTGAAGGAGAACAAGGGACTTGGATTGTTCCAGACAGGTGTTGGCCAAGTTCAGAAGCCATTAATTTCATGTGCAATTTAACTCTGCTGTGTGTCTTGAGCCATCTTTCGGATAACAGTTCAGGATAATGATTCTTAGCGTTATCCGAGGCAATGCGGGTGTGGGGTGGTTTGAGTAGAACTACCCAATCCAACCCTCACCCGCAGAGGTCTCTGCGACTTCAGTAGGGTCAGGGTCGGGGAAAGGCGCGCAGAGAACGCTGGGGTGTGGGATGGCTTTAAAGGCAGGGAGGAAAAGAAAGAGACCCTTTCTTTCCCTGCCTGCCTTTAAACCGGTTTGTCCCTGAAGTCAGGGCTTTTTTTTTTTTTTTTTGCGTTGTTCGATGCATGCATCGGACAACGCTAAAAGTCGGATACGTCATGACTTGTGGAACCAAGTCATAACGTTATCCGGGGTATTACTTGTACTGTAAAGGGAAACATGAGATGAGATACATACACCAGATATCAACACAGATAAGGACCAGGTAGGAGACATAACAACACAAAGGCATCACGTAGGAATGCTGGATTTCACTCCATAGATGCACAGTGGCACATGGCAGGCTTGGCTGGGTAAGAGTATTGCTAAATAATTTTCTTGAGTGTCTAGATTTGCTGAAGATTACTCAAAGCTAAAATGCTTTCTTGTTTTTAATGTGTTTTAGACATGTCCTCTGTTTTTTTCTTGTGCCTTTTAAGGCTATAAGCTGCATTTAGAATATACTTAAACATTCTCTTTGCTCTTTTTGATTATTAAAATATACATTTTTTCTGTATATGCAATTTCAAAACATTATGACATGATTTAACTGTTGCTTACAATTTAGGTTTTGCTTTGTATATTTTGAGTGTACTATACTTCTCTTTGCAAATTTTTTATAGTAAGAATTCCAGATGATTGTTAAATGATTTAAGCATTTTTATCTATAGCTTTTTCTTATAGCTGTAAGAATGTTTTCAATACTTCCTGGGTTATATATGTTTGGGGTTTTATACATAGAAGCAACTAGAAGAATAAAGTTTATAGAATTAGTCAGAATATCTAGAATACCTCACCATGAGTGAAACAATGATTTAAGCGTTGTTTTTTTCTGGATACTTCAATGGACTTTGATGTGATTGACAAGATTATATGGTTTCACACTGGAATTAATTTCAGAAATAAATATCAACTGTGATGGACTGCTGCAGATTCAGATTGCCAAGGAGTGTTAAGAGCCTTGGTGGTGTAATGGTTAAATTGCTGTACCGCAGCCAGAAGGTTGTGAGTTCAGTCCTGACCAGGGACCAAGGTTGATTCAGCCTTCTATCCTTCTGAGGTTGGTAAAATGAGTACCTAGCATGTTGGGGCAAGATGCCAATTAACTTGTGAACCACAGTAAGCGTAATGGGGTATATATAGTATAAGTATAATTGCTATAAAGTTTTATAGTGCTCATTCAAGTGTCATACTTTAACCTTGATTTGTATCCTAACTAAGCAAATGTACAGCTACAAATTCTGCAGGGCAGTTGTTCTCAACTCTCGTTTTCCATGTGTCTTTGGCTGGGTCTGTAAAACCAAGACCGTTGGCCAGTGCTTGTTGCAGCTTCTGGGATCTGAATTTCCAAACATTTGAAGGATCAGATGCAAAGAATCATTGGTGTAACAAAAAGAACTTGAATTGATAGATGGTGTTTCAGAAAATGACAGTTGACTTTCAGTGTAAGAGCCAATTTAAAATGAGATTCTGGGTGTCTGAAAAGCACCTAGAGTCCAGTAGTTCCCAATGTGGGGCACATGCCCCACAGGGGGACTTCAATTCCCAGAAGCCTAAGTCAGTACATTTTGGCTGATTAGTGCTTTGAGGAATTGACTTCTGCTTCTGAGAATTGGAGTCCAAACACCAAAGGTTAGGAAACACTGAGTCCTAGACATTGTCTCCTATGGACTCAGACTTTTCATGATGCGTGCATAAGGTAATTCTGAGCAACATGAATCCTTGGTAATGAGAGCTTTCTACATATCCTGGTATGCAGAAAAAGAAACATAAGTGAGCTAGAAGAAGAAATATCTAAGCAAGGAGAGGAAATTAAAGCAACTTCATAGCTGTCAATAAGCCTGGCTTGTAAAATGTCACCTATTTATGACAGTGAGATATGTTTCTAGCCAGTTTGGTGCTAGCATGACAAAGCAAGACCTTATAGTATTGGATTTGCTATTTTAAGTCTTTAGTGGCTGTGGTGTGTTGCCAAGTGTCTTATTACTAGTTCCTAGGAGAGCTCTGAAGAGGAACATTTTTGTAGAAACCTAAGAAACCAACTTGAATTGAACAAATCTTTCCCTTTTGAAGGTAGCTTCTTTACTGAATTAGAATTGACACTAAATCTTGCTGTAACAAATAAGACATGATAGTTAGAGCTTTTATGTAAGCAGAATTTATTGTTGGAATTATAATTAAAAAACTTTGTCATACATCCTACAAGTCTTTTGTTCTGCAGAGTTATTTCTGTTTAGAGAAGCAAGCTAGATTTTTGTTTGGTTTCCTTTGTACACCTGTAATGACATTGACATGGTTTTAACAGAAGAGCCCCTTGAAAGAGATGAGAAATACTTCTGAGTAAACCCATAAGTTCCTGATGTAGACATTCTCAAATTTTCCATAAATGATAAATAGGTAATTTCTTTCCAAATGGGAGCACAATAAAACCTTGCATAAAGAGTGCCTCACTTAGAAACTAACTCCCTTAAAGAGCAGAATTTTCTCTGAATGGTCGCCTCGCTTAACAACTAAAAACAACAAAAAACTCACTTAATAACTAAATCGGGATTCGCAATTCCCCCCACCAGAAGTCACAATTGGTCACTTACAATGGTGTTTCACCTAAAGAGCAAACTGGCTTAAAGAGCAATCCTGTGGAATGCATTATGCTCTTTAAGCATAATTACTTTTTATCTACAAAGCTGAGCCTATTGTGGAATTCACTTATTGAGATGTCATAATATAGGAATTCCATTCATCTGAAGTGACTGGGCGACCCTGAAGCTGTAGAGTATGGAATCCCCTGACCTTGAGTCTGTATGTCTGTGCTAGATCCTAGATCTAGTAGGAGACATATTGCCAGAACCGGCAGTAACTTTCCCCAGTGTCCCAGAGAACCGGTAGCAGCTTTTTTTCTTTCTTTTTTTTTGGGGGGGGGGGGAACCACCTTCGGGGCTTACCTTTTCACTGGTTCCCGCACTGTGCATGCACGCCAAGCACTTGGTGTCCATGCACGCTTACAGTGCTTGGCGCGTATGCATGGCCTCCTTGCTGTCCTCCCAAGCGAGTAGGAGGAAAAGAAGCTGCTAGCCTGAAGCTCCCTATAGCCTGCTCCCCAGGGTAAGTGACTCACCTTTGGATGTGGTGTGTCTGTGTGTATTTTAATGTGTATTTAATACCTTTACCTATATAGACGTACTACCACAGTTCCTAAAAAGGCCTGGCAGCCTGGCTTGGGGTTTTAAAGCAAAGTCTTGGAGTTACCTCATCAATAAGCTACACCTGTGCTGTTTCAAGTGCTGTTCCAATTGGAGAACCCTTAAGGAGATACAGCTGTTTGACATTTACATTAAGGCATATTATCCTAGAGAACTGGTTAGGCAAAGACTTAGTACCTAACTTCTTTAACTGTTGAAAAGTGCCAAAATGAAGCCATCTTGTGGTGAGTTCATTCTGTAGTTCCTTCCACCTGACCTAGTGTGAGAAAGATTAGCCAGAATAAGCTTTAAGCTCTGGTTTAAAAGCTCTGGTTGATTTGTGTTTGGGGTGGGTGGGTGTATTTTAATGAATTTTTATTTAATTTGTTTATGGGTTTGTGTTGTGGGTGGGTGGGTGGGTTGAGGTATGTGTGCGCGCGCTTATTTTTATTTTATTTATTTGTTATTATTTTCTTTGGCCCCACCCATGACATCATGATGTCATGATGTTAGCTCCACCCACACTGTGATGACATCATGATGGGGTAGTGAAAAATTTGACATCCCACCACTGGATACAATGCATGACCTAATGGCATATTTGCACATCTTTTAAATACAGAAATCCTAGTTATTAAACAACTATGAATGAGTGATGTGCACAAGCAATTTGCTTCTGTTTTATTTCCACACACACCCAATCCAGACCAATAAGAGAGAAGTTACCTGGGATGATAGTTAATTTTGTCAAAACAAACCAAGATACGCAAATCAATAATATTGCTTGAATTAAACATCTTCTGTAATCTGGTTTATGTGAAAACTCTTTCCCCAGGTTTGGATGTTGAACAGAAATGATGTCTTGCTATAGTTGGCTGTTAGGCTCATGGTAACCAATTCAAAAGTTGATGGCTTGAAGGACCTAGGAGTGTCTGTAAATGGTGACACTGCTAGAAGAAAGGAACATTCTGACCTCAAGAAGCCGGTGTCCTTGGTCATAATATTCAGTCTATTTCTTTTTCATCAAACCTTATTGTTATCTGTGTGCGGCATCTATAGCCCCAAAACACAGCTATTTTAAAGAATTATGATGTTTCATAACATGATTGACCAAAGAGGTTCCTGATGTTTTGTTTCTGATAATGCCAAGAAGTTTACCTATAGTATTTCAAGGTTCCTGGAAATTTTCCTCTATAGAGCTTACTGCATGGCCATTTGATGGCATGTGTCACACAACTAGGGCTTCAGGTGGCAAATTTATAAAAATACACTGTTATTGTTGTGATCTACAAACTAAGTCACAGTTTTTGTTGTTCAGTTGCACAGTCAAGTCCAACTCTTTGCAACCCCATGGACCACAGCACACTGGGCTCCTTTCATCTGCCATCCTCCCTAGGCCGCCCAGATCTACACCCACTGCATCAACAATACCATCTAGCCATCTCATCCTCTTCCGTCCCCTTCTCCTTTTGCTTTTGATCTTTCCCAGCATCAGGGTCCTCTCCAGTGAGTCCTCTCTTCTCATTTGGTGGCCAGAGTACTTGAGCTTCAGCTTCAGTATTTGTCCTTCCAAGAAGCAGTCAGGGTTGATTTCCTTCAGGACTGTTTTTATCTCCTTGCAGTCCAGGGGACTCTCAAGAGTCTTCTCCAGGACCACAGTTCAAAGCCATCTATTCTTCTGCACTCAGTCTTCCTTAGGGTCCAGCTCTCACAGCCATACATTACTACTGGGAAGACCATTGCTTTATGCAGACTTTTGTTGGCAGGGTGATGTCTCTACTTTTTATTATGCTGCCTAGGTTTCTCATAGCTTGCCTCCCAAGAAGTAAGCATCTTTTTATTTTGTGGGTGCAGTCACCATCTGCAGTAATCTTAGATCCCAAGAAGGCAAAGTCTGTCACTGCTTCCATTTCCTCCCCTTCTATTTGCCAGGGAGTGATGGGGCCAGATGCCATGATCTTGTTTTTTTTTAATGTTTAGTCTCCGGATTTTTTTACTCACCTCTTTCACCCTCATAATAAATGCAGTGTCCAGAAGGATGGTGACTACATAGAGGTATGCTTCTGCTAGGATGTTAAGATGTCTCTGTTGTCTTTTCTCTAAACTAACTCCTTACTAAAATCTCTCAAATATTTTGTGTTCTTTAAAAGGATATTAAAGGTTCCTATTGGCACCCATGCATATTTTAAAAAAATATGCTGTATTGATTATATGATAAAAAAATCAAAATTCAGCTGACTTGATTTTCAAGTTTATCTTACTTTTTAAAAGAAGAAAGAATGTGTGGCCTCCCTTGATTAAAAAAAAGCTTTGTATAACATGTTTGGGATAGCTGTTATATCTTAACTGCTTCCTCTGTAACCTTGATTCTTGCCAGCATTTTTTTTGTCTGGTGGACTTTCTCTTAATTCTTAAAAACTGACTAGGATAAATTACATCTGAGGGATCTTGGAGGAGAACTGTTGAATCTAAGGTATGTATTGCTTTCTGTTTTCTGTAAAATCATGTACAATCTACATCCTTCTTTTTCACAATTAAATCTAAATATATATTTCTGGTAATAGCAAGCGTCAAACTGGATGTTAGTACTTATAGGTTAGATTCCATTAGTAAGTTGCAACTAGAATAACCCCATTAAATCAATGAAGATGTGGTGAATCAATTCCTCTTGATTCAATGGACCTATTCTAGTTGTGATGTACTACTGGATTTTATGCGTTAGGTTTATCTGCTTGGGGAAAAAATCTTCCTAGACCTTGTTAACTGCTCATTCATATTGCAAAGACAATATGCTTGCAGGCACATTTTCCTTCCACTTCCAGGAGCGACAAGGGCTTTGTGAGCCAGATGAATTGTTGTTGGGGGCTGGTTTCAGCCCCCAAGCCATAGTTTGGGTACCCCTGTTTTAGAGGCAATGAGGCCTAGTATAATCTGTCTGTGCAGGTTGCTAATGACTCCCCCCTCCCCCGTCCCAAATATGAATATGTGTCATATGTAGGGTGGGATAAGGAAAGGACATAATCCTCTGGTTGGTTTATTGGTTTTTGTAAAGAGAACACTGACAAAGGCATGGATATTGTATAACTGCCACTGCATGTAGGTATTTTCTGCAATTGCATTTGAATACCTGAACAGAAGTGTGAAAAATTACTCTGATTTCAGCAAGTGGAAGAGTAGATTCTTCAGCCTAATCTAGTTCTTCAGAATTTGTCTATTGGCATAATAGAATTGTTGAGAAAATGGGAAAATGTTTTGCCACAGTGCTGACTTTCTTAATGATTTTTTTCATGAATGTTAAAATAGAAGCCAATTAAGTTAGCATGGCCAAATTAGCAACTATCATTTACCCTTGTATACACTTTTATAATGTAACTTTTATCTAGTTACTGTATATTGTCTTCCCCAGCATGCTGTCTGAGCACTTCCTGAACGAGCAAGCAGATCTGCTTATTAACTGTCCAAAGTTGACATGAGATATGCAACAAAACATCTTTATTCCTGATTTGCGATGCTAATAAAACCCTTTTTATAACCTAAAACAGAAGTATTTCAGTAATTTAAGTGGCTGAACTGCAAATGACTGGTGATATTTTTTATTTAAATTACTGTGTCTGTCAAAACAATGAGTTAATGTTTAAGAACCTAAATTCTTTCCAGTTTTGCAGACTAGCTTTACATCTTGATTTTAAGCTGATGTTTAAATCTTGTTATGAGCCCTGAACATCTGTTTTGCTTCTCAGGAACATGGTCTTAGAAACAGAAATGGCCATGCTTAAATATTGTTTGTAATGTGGGTGACGGTTTGGTAAAAGAAGAGAGAGACAAAATTATGAAAAGTAACCTGTGTACGTTGTTTGTACATTCAAAAACTATGTTACTGCTTTTGAAAAGGCAAGATAGATAATTTCTGAACAGTCTAGGATGGATAAGTCATGGAAAGTAAAACTAGAAGGTCTGTATTTTTTTAAAAATACATCCTTTATTTCTAGTGCATTTTGGGGGTAATTCTTCCGAAGGATATAGGTGCAAATATGTTATAAAATAACACCCCTACTGTTCCATACATTAGTACGTATGTTTCTCTGGTTTTGTAAAAAGTAAAAGATACACTAACTTCTGTAACGATTGGTGTGGCCTACTAGATACAGTATCTTCTGCTCTGTTCAGACTTCTGTTGTATATATCCCTAGAGAGAACTTAATAAAGAGTATGAAGACATGCCATTTTTCCAGCCTTACTGACACAATGTGTGCTATTAGAGTAATTTCTGGATGATAATTCAACAGCAGTAGTTGGAATAGGAATGTATTGTTCTTCATATGATGTTTTTGCCTGTTTTTTTAAAAGAAAAAAATTAACGACACAGTAGAGGGGGGAAAGCTTTTGAGACTCAGGTTTTTTTGTGTCTTTTAAGTTTGCTTTGATCAGACACTATAAATCAGTCTGGAAAACCCTTGTGGTCTTGCTAAAATAATTTTTACTAAAACTTTATTCCAGTCCTATGTGCTATTTAAAATGTTGCTTTAGATACCATTTTGTACATGCGGAAAGCATTACTTTTTGAGGTTCTTTCCCCCTCCACTGCAGTTCTGAATGCAATTTTGTTGTATCAAATCCCACTAAGAACCCAGAGGGCAGTGGATGATGAGATGCAACCACTTCTGGTGCATAGATGAAACAGTTTTCAAATTTTGTTCAGTCTTAAAATAAAAAGTCCCATCTTCAGCTTCAGGAAGTATAAGAACATGTATTGTTTCCTAACAGTACTGATGACCTTGAAAGTAACTTTGCCAGGATAGCATCTGATGGTTGAGTTTGATACACTAGTATCGTATCAGATGGGTTTTTTTTAAAAAAAAAATCCCTTGGTTATTAATGTAACTTAATTTCATTTTGCTTCTGAAGTATCGAAAAATAAAAGTTTTAATTTTTAGAGTATTCCTCTGTTGCATTTGTTATTTCTGCTCTTTTGGGAGAAATTGAAAAATGAAGAAATTATAGCATTTCAGATTAGGAATTCATTCCTTCATTTGTTATAAATTTTATCAATACATATGCATACACAATCACTTTGTTGACCTGCAGAAACATTTTTATTCTGCCTGACATTTAATGGTTTTAGAGTGAAAGTTTTAACCTTGGTTGGGTTTAGTATTTTTTCCTACTATAGTATTTTGTTTTATCACTAAGGACTGGGCTTGTAGTACCCACATGTGTCATAGAACCATTTAACTAAGTAAAATAGGTATAAATGATCATATTACCTATAGATGTGATGAGTAAGAGTCTAATTGCAAATATAGTGCAATATTGTGTACAGTCAAACCTCCCATAAAGAGTGTCTCGCTTAAAGAGTAACTTGCTTAAAGAGCAGAATTTTCTCTGAATGTTCGTTTTGCTTAACAAATAAATCGGGGGTCTCAGTCCCCCCCCCCCCCGAAGTCACAATTGGTCACTTACAATGGTGTTTCGCTTAAAGAGCAAAAACTCACTTAAAGAGCAATCCTGTGGAACACATTATGCTCTTTAAGCGAGGTACAACTGTACAGTAATATCTTGGATAACGTTTGCATCAGATAATACTAAAACCGCATAACGTTAAGCAATCGGGGGGGGGAATTGCATCGAATAACGTTAAGATTCTATGGGATGCATCAGATAATGTTCATTTAAGCCTGTGTCGGTTACAAATTACAATGTATCTCTATGGAGTTTTAACGTTATCTGATGCATCCCATAGGATTTTAACATGCATCGGATAACATTAAAAATCGGATAACACTAAGACTTGTGGAACCAAGTTTTAGCACTATCCGAGGTTTTAGTGTATGTTCCTTTCCTTTCTCTTGGTGACTCTAGGTGTCATGATTGCATATAGTTTCTCTGAAGTTACTTTCCTCAGCAAAGTCGATGGAGAAGAAGCATAGAGCAATGATAAAAGGTAAAATGCTATGTTTTCAAATCATCTTTTGTGTCAAGGTCAGACTCTTAACTGCCAAAATGAAGTCACCTTGTGGTGAGTTCATTCCATAGTTCCTTCCGCCTGACCTAGTGTAAGAAAAATTACCCAGCACAAAGCTGGAGTTGCTCGGGGTATGTCCAATTATGGTTCAAAAATACCACAATCTTCGAGGAAACACTTTCTGTGTACCACTGTTTTTTAAATCTAAAGAGTTAAGTTCACACATGATGACTAAGTATAGTAGTCTCAAAGTAACCAAAGGATATATGTACAGATATCAGTTAGAATTTTTGAAAATAGACTTGCAAAGGATTCAGTGGCCCATTGAAAGCTACCAGCTGATCAGCTAGCTGCTTTTCTGCATTGGGTATGAAGAATATGTGTGGTTTGCTTTTTTTTACATGGCACATAGCAGGGGCACAGAACTGGACTCTTTTATCAGACTGCTTACTTATTTGTATGTAATCACCTAATTCTAAAAATGGCTGCTGCTCCAAAATGGCCATCAAAAACCCCGACTGGATGAAATTTGCAGCTTTAAAGCCAGAAATTACCCCTGAAAGGACTAATTACCAGGCAAATAAGCAAAACAAGCAATAAAAACAAAGGAAGAAAACTATATGGGTCCTGAAGAATGATGCAATCCGGTGGCCAAAAGGGCAGCCTTAATCGCATTAGACCTTTCCTATGAACCACCAACAAGAAGAAACAGCTACCAACGTCATGGCGCTTCCCCTCAAAGGGGAGGAAGAGGAGATGACAGAGGGTCAGGGGGACTCGGGTGGTGATGCTGGGCAGTTGCTGCCAAAGCGTTGGGAGAGCGAAGAGGAAGGTGAGGAGGAAGAAGAGGGTGACGGTGACTCAACCACCCCAGGCATCACCAACCAACACAACTTTTGTCCTGAGAGCGATGCCTTGCTAGAGGAGCAAGACGAGGAGGGGTCAGCTTGGCTACATGTGGAAAGGTGAAGGCAACCATAGGGTCACAAGGGATGGCAACCCTTATGACACTGCCACGAGATCTTCTTGCTAAAATAACCAAATACAAAATACTATCCGAACAATTTCTGAAATAGGACAAACGGACTGGATGGACTATGAGAAATGAATAAGTAAACGGTAAACAGCATGGCAAAAAAAATCTTTATTGCTTCACACAATACTAGAACAATGCCCTCAGAAGGCTGATATCATTGGTATATGTGAAACAAGAAAAACCCAACAAGATCATAGCTGAATGGCACATTGGTGATCAGGTTTTCCTGGGGAGAGCATTCAACAACAGATCACGAAAAGGAGGGTTAGCTTCACCGTGAAGAAAAAGCGGGTAAACCTACATATTAAGAACACGCATTTCCAAAAGCAAAAGGTGAGGCCGTAGACATGGAGAAGCCCTGATGGTAAAACCAAATTGATTACATGTTGATAGATACAAAATGTATAATCAATGACATATCAGTTATTGGTGAAAGAATTGTAAATATGAGCTCAGACCATCTTATTCATTCCTCGATAGCGATCACTTTCGAACAAGAAAAAAGAATATTAAAAAAGATGAGGCATCCAAGGGAAATAGTTAAGGAAGCTACTCTGTACTTTTGGTAGAAACAGATCTGTCTGTACCCAGCATAGACATGGATGAAGATTATGAAAAGTTGGTGAAGAAAATAAAAGTAATCAATCTTTCAACTGAACCCATCCCTCCAACAAAAGCTAGAAAGATCTGGCAAGGCACAAAACACCTGATGGCAACCAGAATGCAGGAAAGAGCAGAAGGCAAGACGGATGGAGAAAAGCACAAAGAACTCTGCAAAGAGATCTGTCTGAAAGTGGACTACGATGAATATTGGGCAGCACGGCTGCAAGAGACTGCAGAAAAAAGGAAAATTGAAAAAAGCAGAAAAGGAGTTACAATTAAAAAGAAAATTACCAATCACATTTAAAAATAAAGATGGAATGCGAGTGACAGATAGACTGGAAATGAAGCAGATATGCAAAAATTTCTATAACAACTTACGGTATATGCTTCTAAGTACAAGTAAGCAAAATTGCCTCACATGCCAAATCAGAAGAAATTCTGTCAGTAGCGTGCAATGAAGTGGACGTGGCCATAAAATAGACAAAACCAGACAAATGCCCCCGGAAAAACAGAATAACAGCTGAGCATTTAAAGGTAGGGGGTCATGCACTCCATAAGGCACTTGCTGAATGCTTTATGAACTACTGTACTTGTGAACTGTTAGTTTGCCCCGAGCTTGGTCGACATCTGAAACTGTGCTACTTATGAAGAAAGGAGATATGGAAGATTGGGAAATTATCGTCCCATCACTCCTTTCTCAACTTTATAAACTGTTTACTGGAATTCTTCTGCAAATAATATTCAAAGATGTGGAATTCAGCAGAGAACAAGCAGGCTTTAGAAGAAGCTATTCCACTCAACCACATTCATGCATTAAGACAACTACTAGAGAAAAGCAGAGAATACAGGGTGCCAGTATGCCTTGCATTTGTAGATTACCAAAAGGCATTCAATTCAGTGGAGACAAATGCTACTTTCAGCGCACTACATGAAGCTGGGATAAATTCAGCATATGTCAATGTTGTGAGAAGCATTAATATGGGATGCACTACTGATATAAAACTACTATCTGAAATACGTCATATTAAAATCAATAAAGGTGTTTGTTAAGGAGACACAATATCGCTGAATCTTTTTACGATAACTTTTGAAAGTCTCTTTCATAACATCAAATTTAAAGGTGGTATTAAGGTTGACAGAGAAAGACTAACCCATCTTCTGTTTGCTGACTCTCCAGCAGTTCATTAACCTCCAGCAGTTAGTGAGCTCTTCTAAACATGTCGGAGATAAATTTAATGAAAACAAAATGGATGAGAAACAGCCAATGTGCTTGGGGATCCATCACTATACAGTTGTACCTCGCTTAAAGAGCATAATGCATTCCACATGATTGCTCTTTAAGCGAGTTTGCTCTTTAAGCGAAACACCATTGTAAGTGACCAATTGTGACTTTTGGCGGGGGTGGGGTGGGGTTGCAAACCCCGATTTATTTGTTAAGTGAGTTTTTGGTTGGTTTTAGTTGTTAAGCAAAGCGACCATTCAGAGAAAATTCTCTTTAAGCGAGTTACTCTCTAAGCGAGGCACTCTTTATGCGAGGTTTTACTGTAAATGGAACTGAGATTGAAGAAGTAGCTGATTATGTCTACCTCGGTCAGCAAGATCCAACCAGATGACATACCATGTGGTGAGTAGATAAGAAGACGCAAAGCAGCTTGGCTTGCCTTCAGTATAAACCGAACTGTGCTAACAGATGACAGTCTGCTGATGAATATCAGGCAGGCCATATCACCCTTCTAAAGGATAACAGATGGACCTGTTGGCTAACAGACTGGATGCCAAGGGACCACAAAAGACCACTAGGCAGATCCCAAAAACGATGGGACAAGCGGATGGTAAAGCTGTTTGGCCAGAGATGGAAACAGAAGGCAAAGGATAGAATATTTTGGAATTTGGCTGATTTACACTTAAATAGATAAGCGACGGCAAATCAATATTGGCTATTGGAATCCTCTAATTCAGTCAGTGAGTAAAATCCTGTTGGATTAGTAACACCAGTGCAAACTAGATCCTTCAGCTTCTGAGACTCCCTAGAGTCCCTTAATAGTAAAAGTAGCTACCATTGGATTTGGAACAACTGGTGACAGTCCAACTCTGATTTTTGACTCTTATAGCCCACTACATTATAAGGTGCCTAAAGGATTCTGTATGGCATAAGGGGGCTCTAGAACTTGAAAGGCAAAGAGAGGAAGCTTTCAATTAGTTTAAATTAAACTAGGATTTGACTGCCAGGAGTGTTTTGTTGGTGTAACTATGCCAAAAGGAGTTTACCCATTAAATTGAAGACTGAGATAAATTGAGATAATGTTAGATCCATACACCTAAGAAGATTGCATTAGCATCCAAAGTGGGACTGGGTGGTGGAAAGAAACTGGATGACCTATTGGCTGATGAGTTTGTCATCCGAAAAAAGGAACCCTTCCAACTTTGAAGCTGTGGCTGAATTGAAAGGGGGGAAATGAGGATTTTGTAAATTTGTATCATCTGCTGCAGTATATTTATTGGTTATTTAGAATATTTATCACCTTTTCACCTGCCAGATTTATCAAACCAAAGTAGGCTAAGCGCCGATGTAAAACCCCCACCACCAAATTTAAAATTTTCAAATGAATTCTAAACACAAAAGCCATATGAATCAGTACAGTCTTGGCTGCCAGCCAGAATTCAGTATGTTTCAGCTACCCTGATTTCCCTTGGGAGAGAATTCCACGGTTGAAGTGCCTTTGCAGTAAAAAAATCTGTCCTGTGTTCTCTCTAGCCTGGCTTCTCAGGAATCCTGAAGGAACCAGCAGGATAAAGTTTCCACACATAAAAACACAACCTCGGTTCTGAGATAAGAAGTTCTGATGTTTATGCTGTTCTGAAATAAAAGTATCTAGAGTTTAAAACTACAGTATATGATTAAAAGTAAGATTTCTTTTCTTAAGACATTAATAATACATGTGCCATCACGTTAATTCTGACTTATAATGACTCTTTCCAGGATTTTCTAGGTAAAGAGTACTCTGAAGTAGACGCTGTTTGCAATGTAAAATATATGGTTCACTGTTATTTGCTGGTTCAGGTATTCATGGTAGGTCTTAGAGTATATCCCCTGTGAATATGGAGAACGACCTGTACAGTACAGTAAAACCTCATATAACACTAAAACCTGGTTCCACAAGTCTTCATGTTATATGATTTTTAGTGTTATCTGATCCTCTATGGGATCCATAGAGATACATTGTAACCACACAGGCTTTCGCGGTTGTTATCTGAAGCATCCCATAGGATCTTAATGTTATCTGATGCAATTCTTCCCCCCAGATTCCTTGATGTTATGCGATTTTCGTGTTATTCGATACTAATGTTATATGAGGTATTACTGTACTTCAAAAAGATTCACCTTAGAGCAAGGATCCCCAACCTTTTTTGCACTACGGACTGGTTTCATGCTAAACAATTTTCCCATGGACGGGTAAGTGGCGGTGATGGGATTGGATGGTGCAAGCGTATAATAAAATACAATAAAGCATGCACTGCACACAGGCTGAGGGAAGAGCCCTGCTGTAGCTCAAAAATGAGGGACCCAGCCGCCTGCCAGCCACACTGTTCAGAGATATCACACTGCACACAAGTCGGTGGCGAAGTCCCACCGTAGTTAAGCAATGTGGAGGAGGGGACTGGCCGCTTGCCTATCTGCTGTGTCTGAAGCCCCTGCACTCGCTCTGTTCTCTGGGCAGATCTGGTGGAGCACGTTGAGGGCAGAAGGCTGCTATCGGTGCTCTCAGCACACACTCAGGCATGCACACGCACGCATGCCCGCGTGCACGCACACACACACACACACACACACACACACACACACACACACACACACACACAGCCCAGTTCGGAACACCCCATGGCCCACTGGTTGGGAACCCCTACCTTAGAGGATGAGTGTTATCTTGATGCAACTCCTGAAGCTTACTGTCATACTCTGCATACAACTAGTATTTCATGCATATTTTTATTTCAAAGTATTTGTAAGATGTGGACTGTTCTATAAGATAACATATTTTTTGCAGATTTATTTATTCGTCCCGCTGGTATACCACCCAATAGTGCATGCACCTACTGGACAGTTCATGACACATTAAATCATGTAAATCAATGGTTCAAAATACAATTTACAGTAACCATAATAACATAAATACAATCCTACCACTAGGTAGCATCTGTCTTGAAATAAATATATTAAAATATATTTGAACATCTCAGAAAGCATTTAAAAAGTTGCTTTAATTTTGTTTTATTAATTCCTTAAAAATTGAAGGGGAAAGCACCTGAAGAAACTCTGTTGGAAGCTTGTTCCATATGTACAGGGCCACGACTGACAAAAGAAAGTTCCTGATGTTCACTCGGATGCCTCCAGTATTTCAACATGTACTGTCCCAGGATACCATAAAACGTCTTGATATTGGAATACTGTATAGACTAATAGTATCTGCAGACATAGAGACATAGGCTGAGAACACCTGAAAGTCACAATTATCCATCCTGAATTTGACTAACTTGTGGCTTCTCTGCCTGACAGAATATATATCGTATTTTTGGACCATAAGACTCACTTTTTTCTCCCCAAAAGGGGTGTGTGTGTGAGGGTGCATCTTATGGTCCGAAGGTTCAGAATATTTTTCTTGTTTTCCTGCTCTAAAAACTGGGTGTATCTTATGGCCAGGTGCGTCTTATGGTCCGAAAAATACGGTAATTTTAAAAAGCAAAAATAAACATAAAAGTACAGTAATACCTCGGATAACGCTAAAATCGCATAACGTTAAGTAATCTGGGGAGGAGAATTGGATTGAATAACGTTAAGGTCCTATGGGATGGATCGGATAACAACCGCTAAAGCCTGTGCGGTTACAATGTATCTCTATGGAGCTTTGACGTTATCTGATACATCCCATAGGATTTTAACATGCATCGGATAATAGTAAAAATCGGATAACACCAAGACTTGTGGAATCAAGTCTTAGCGTTATCCGAGGTATTATTGTATTGTGGCACCTTTGAAACTGACATTATTTCAGTCTGAACTTTCATAGGCTGTCTGCTGCGTTTGAGAAAGTGAAAACTTGCACTGGATGAGAGAAAAAATATCTGTTTTTAAGATATCGACATTTTCATTTTAGTTTTCCAGCATGAAAAAACAAACAAACATGGCTATTTGTTTGAAAACTGACACAGAAGAATGACTTGTTACTGTGGCTTACCTCAATTCATTTTCCACAGTTTACCCTACGTGAGGTTTATTATAACCTATAAATACTCTCTGAGGTCTAATGAGACTTCTAGTGCCTTCTGCAAGGAATGGCTGAGGAACTAGCAACATGGATCCTATGTTCTGTAACGAGTGCTTATTGATTTCATCATAATCTGTGCAAACATTCAGTATTTTAATCTTGATATGAACCAAAGGCAAAGTGCTTCTATAATCATTCCTACAACAGAATGCCCACATTTTAAATGAAAGTCTTTCTTTGTTTTCCATACTTCAGTACTGTATGTGTGAAATATGCAAAGACATTATGTATGTTTCATAAATCAGAAACGACTACAATTCTTTCTGATTCAAATACAAATGTAAGGACACATCTGAGGGTGAGATTCCTTCCTCAATGCAAACACTATCTTGATACATTTGTATTTAATGTGAAGCGTTTTACATTGACACTAAGCTTTAAAATGTAATGTTTTGATTAGTGGAGGTATCCTTGAATTATGTTTTATGGATTCCTAATAAATAATACATTATCAGAGTCTGAACATTACACCACAATACGAAGTCGCCTGAAGCACAGATACTGTATGCCAAAGTTAGAAAGAGAGGCATGTTATTGAGTCTTGCACACCATTTCTAGGTACAAAAATAAATGCAGTATGCTTTTAAAAAGTTGCCATTTCGCAAAAATACCTGAATTTATCCATTTAAAAAAATTCAGAGTTTACACGATATACTTGCTGAAAATGACAGAACAGCCACAGTATATGGACATGCAGTGCAAGTTATGTCTGTAATCTTTAAAATATTATAAGATAAGGAAATATATTTTGCTTTCAGCTGGCTGGATAGCTGAGTGGTTTACATATCCAGCTGTGGAGTCAGAGGTTGGGAGTTTGATTCCCCATTGTGCTTCCTGTGAGTAGAACTAGCTGTGTAACCTTGGGTAAACTGTACAATCCTAGAATGTCCCCAGAAGAAGGGAATGGCAAGCCACTTCTGATAGCTACCTGGAAAATCCTGGGGAGGGTTGCTGTAAATCAGGGGTTGCCATCCTTTTCCAGTTGGGGGCCGGTTCATGCTCCCTCAGATAGTTGAGGGGACTGGACTGGTGGTCCCTCCACTGTTTACAGCTGCCGTAAATGAGTCTGCAGCTGTCATAAACGTGTTTACGACAGCCATGGACTCATTTACGGCTGTTGCAAATGCGTTTATGATAGCCGCAGACTCATGGCTGTGGCAGCTGGAGTGAGGGTGGGGGGCAGATTATTTGGTGCCATGGGCTGGATGTGGCCCATGGGCCATAGATTGCCTAACCTTGCTGAAAATCATTATTAACTTGACGGCACATAAATATTGTATTTTGCTTTAACAATTGGGATACTTTTTTCTTGGCCCAGCTAAGGATATAACTTGGGAGAAGCACGATATGTGTTTGTATTCCCAACTAGAACAAAGATCAAGGATGTGTATAGTAGAGATGTGATTTTTATTTTCGAGAGGAAGAGTTTGGATTCCCAGCTGATTTCCTAAAATTAGCATATATTTTTTTTGAGGAAGGGGATATACCCAAAGAAGGGGAATAACACAAACACCCTTATAGGAAGCCAAGATGCTTCTTAGAAGATTTCAAGAGGCCACTACTGCAATTCTCAAGGTAGCTTTAATGCCTTCCCTGCATGCCATGGCTTTCCTTAAGTAGGCAAAGAAACTTACAAGAAAATTTCTAGCAGAGGAGGTGAAGATTTTTACCAATAGTTGACTAAGTACTGTAGTTTCAAACCTAAGAGTCTCCTCTTCCATTATTGTCTCTTGTTTCATTTTAGACAGTCTCATTACTTGGTTGTCATGGTATGGAAAGTTCCACAAGGGTTTACCATTGTTACCTACTGCACAATATTAACAAAAGTTAGCTTGAGTATCACCGCTGTTGCCTCTTCTGCCAGTTGCCTTTAGCTACTGCTGCCATCCAGCAGTTGATTTGATTAGGGTGGATGCTGATGAAGATGGTAGGAGCTTCTTCATCTTCTTACAGATAGAGTGTTAATAAGCTCATCTTTTGTGATTAGTTTGGGCTATACAAAGGTTTTCTACAGGAAAACCCGACTCTCCACACACCCATTCTTGTTGTTGGGTAAACTGATGCCCTCATCAATCAACCAAAATGCATATTGCAGCCAAGAAAAAAGAAAGTTAAGACTCAGGAGGGCAACTATGAAAGAATTAGAAAAGATCATCAAATGTAAAGATATGTCACTAGAGACCAAGACCAAGACCATTTATTCAACACTGTTGTATTTCCTATCACTATGTATGGATGTGAAAGCTAGACAAGGAAGAAAGCTGTCAGTAAAAAAAATAGTGCAGGATGGGAGCTTTAGGGATATCCTGGACTGCCAGAAAGATGAATGAGTGTTCTAGAGCAAATCAGTCTCAAAGTATCTCTGGAGGCAAAAATGACAAAACTGATGCTGTCAAATTCCATATAATGAAAAGGCAGGATTCTTTGAGGGGGGGGGATAATGCTAGGAAACATTGAAGGCAACTGGGGAAAAAATTAAGATGAAATATGAGATGGATTGATTCCTTTAAGAAACCCGCAACCTTGAGTTTGTAAGAGCTGAACAGGAGTTTTGAAAACAGTATATTTTTAGATCCATCATTCATAGGATCTCCTTAAGTCAGAGGTGACTTGATGGCAAATAATCTCCTCCTCCTCCTCCTCCTCCATCTTTGTCTTCGTCTTCTTGTCTGTTAGTAAAAAATTTTCTGTAACTTGACATAACTGTCTAGATCCATTACTCCTTGGAAGGGTGGCTGAGTTTGGTTTGGTCAAATAATCTGATCATTTGGTAGCCATGTTGATAGTCAAAGAATTATAAAGAAGCATCAAAGAATGCTATGCTAAAGAATAGGTGAAGTCCAGCGCTCATTAAAACTGAGCTAAGATTTCCCAGATTTTTTTTATAAAAAACTCTAAATGGAGTTTTCTCCTTTTGTCATTTTCTAGGATTTTGGATGAAGGAAGGAATCTGTGTCCTCCAAAGCATGAAACCAGTTCTTAGGGTTGTATCTCTGTCCTTTTTTGGGGATGGTCACAGCAGTAGAAGAATAATCAAGTGTTTTAATGGCAGCTCCTCCAGTGGCTTAGTGGTTAAGATGCTGAGCTGGAGACTGGAAGGTTGGGACATGAAAGGAGCCTCATTCGGGTGTTTGCTGCTGAGCGGAGTTTCTCCAGCAAAAATCCTTTCAACACAAAATTATTGTGGGAAATAATTTTTATAAAACATATAATGGATTTTTCTGTACATTACTTCGTTCCTTCATAGACTACAATTCTGAAATTGAGGTATGTTAAGTTTTGTCTCTCTGAACCATGTGAGCAATGGGGGGGGGGGGAGACCATTTGTATCAATTCTCTAAATTAAGGAACTGAGATTCCTATTCCAGAGCAGCAAGGTTACAAGAAAGCTTTCTCTTTCTGTAAGAAACAGCTACCACTTCTTTGGAGCTGATTCTTTTTTTGGAAGGGGATGCCATTTAAATAACAATATATCTGCAACAGTGAGCACATTTTATGATATTGTGGCACAATAACTCACACTTAAATGTCAATAGAGGCACTTGAGAGAACCTGCAAGGTTCAATAACTTCTGGTGTGGTTTGTTTCTCCTGTCATCGGCCATTATATTTTTTACAGCTTTTAAATTGCTACAGAGAGAAATTGCTTTGGATTATAATGGATGGTTAAGAGGCTGCCAAGGGTACCCTTGCACGGGGTGGATGAAAGTTCAATACTATTTTGGTTTTATGTGTCTAAGTTCTAGGCTATATAGCTTAAATGTAATTTGTTTGACAAATGCATCAGAGTGATACCAGAGTACAAAACTATACTGGGCATTGAAAGAAGCGCTGCCAAAAACCCTTCATCAAATTTTGGGTAGAAGATTAAACTTCAGCCATTATCTTTTCTGAATATATGCTTCGGAGTTCTCCAGGCTTTATCAGGCCTGTGGAAAAAAAATTCTGGACTCCTCTAAGATAATATGTACTAATATTTCGTGGGAGCACTGAAACCTGGACTTGGGTCTGTTACAGTCTTATATTTATGTCCTTGACTAGTAGCTATAAAGGACAAGGGTTTGCCTGCAGGCTGGTGAACAGACTGGCAACAGAAAGATGAGGGGCCTCTCATTGCCCAGCATAGAAGTACAATCTTTTGCCTCTTTTTTTTTTTTTTTTGCAAGTTCCCAGTTGGCTTAATCATGCAAGATTGCCTTAATAATAGTGTTTGCAATTAATTACCATTGCCTTCTTGTGTTGACTTATACAACTTTGAGACATTTCTGACATTTTCCCTTTTATCCTTATGACAGTTACATGAGGTAGATTTTACTGGAGGTAGTGATAAACAGGCTTAGCTTAAAATACGTCATTGTACAAGTGAAAGTTTTCTAGCTGCCCTCCAAGTTATACTACAGCCCATGGAAAGTTTTTCCATACTAGTGTCTGCTGTTTCCCCCTTCCTTGAAATAAACATCCCTTGACTCTGTTGCAGTTTGCACACATGTTGAAAGTTGCTGAGATGTAGATTTTGTTGTTTAAACACAAACAATATTCATGTTAATTTGTAGATATTAAATAATGGCTTGAAGCTTTAACAATATTTATTTACTGGATTTCTATCCCGTCCCAATCCAGTTTAAAAGTGATTTCGCATAACTTTTGTGGATTCAAATATCTGGCAATGATTTGATTTTCATAGTCTGTAGTCCATGTGATATTAAAGAAAGACAATGGCAGTTGAAGCACTCAGTGCAGTTACCTTAGTTCAGGGGTGCCCAAACTTTTCACGCTATGGGCCAGTCCTGTGGTTCGGTGGGCTGGTCATGTGGTTCAGCGGGCCAGTCACATGGCTCTTCCCACTGGAAATGGAAGTAAAACATGCCTTGCAGTCTGTTTTGCAACAGGATGAGCTAGATTTTAAGCTGCCATTTTCTTTGCTTAAGCCAGTAGTGTCCAAACTATGACCCATGGGCCAGATCTGGCCCCGACACCAATTCATCAAGCCTACACTGCCCCTGTCACTCCCGGGTGTGTTTTACTGCCGTGCCAGGGAGCAATGAGGGTGGCATGGGCCAGATGAATTGGCATTGGGGCTGGATCTGGCCCACAGGCCATAGTTTGGGCACCCCTGCCTTACTTGGAGTGCCCAAAGTGTGTTATAGATTAGAAATGTGGTTCAGCTCTACATTTAGGCAAACAAGAAAAAATCATTGTGGCATTTCCACAGATATTAAGAAAACCTTGCTTTTTCCTGGAATTTTGACAGGTTTAAGGAGGAAGAGAATTTGGGGGGGGGGTCTTCTTTACTTCCTCTTCTACCCCTTAGGGTTGTCGAGGTATTGAGGTGGTGGTTGAGGAGGGAAATAGGAGTGTTAATTGTAGCATTTTTATAGCTTTACACTCACTTTAGTTTCTTTAGGAATATAAAGTGTGTCCTTCATGATTTGGTTAACTCCTAAATTATTACTGGTATATATGGGAATGTTAAATTTGAAAGCAGATTTCATTCAGAAATATTTACACATTGTAACTTTTGGTATTGTTTCATATGGGGATATATGTTGCTGAACTTGTTTAAATTAGCACACAAACTGAAAACATTAGATGCCAAGTAAAACATAGTTACTGCAGTCTACACATAGCGCGCGCGCTCACACTCCGGTTCAAATAGAAACAAAGAGAGCACACATTTTTCTGCAGCATGAGATTTTAAGCCTGTCCAGATAAGCATTAAGTCTATTCACTGGGGTGGGTGGGAAGCTGGTTCATGTTTTTTTTTACAAGATCTGTTCTTCCTGGACCAGAATGAAGCCAGTCGCTCTTGGTGTGCATTTTTGATCCCCAGTCAGAGTGCTCTATTTGTTTGGCATGTTCCCATATATGCCATTCTCAGCTCTTATGGATGCTAGAAATGCCATATATGGAATCTTTGCACCTACCAAAGTTTACTTTTGGTATAAACATTTCACATGCTGCTGGGACTAATGAGCCCCGTCAGTATATCAGATGTAGAATACTTCCCCTGTTGATTGGGAAATGGTCAGGGGAAGTGAAAGTAAATGTTTTATGTTTGGTAGGCTAGTCATCAGTTTTTTCTTTGCATGTGTGTGTGTGTATACAGTAAAACCTCGCATAAAGAGTGCCTCACTTAGAGACTAACTCGCAGAATTTTCTCTGAATGATCTCCTCGCTTAACAACTAAAACCAACCAAAAACTTGCTTAACAACTAAATGGAGTTTCACAATCCCCCCGCCCCCACCAGAAGTCACAATTTGTCACTTACAACGGTGTTTTGCTTAAAGAGCAAACTCACTTAAAGAGCAGTCCCGTGGAACACATTATGCTCTTTAAGGGGAGGTACCACTGTATTGTTGATTGAAACCACATCTGCAGCCTTAGGTTTGACAGTAATATACATACAGTAATACCTCGGATAACGCTAAGACTTGGTTCCATAAGTCTTGGTGTTATCCAATTTTTAGTGTTATCCGATGCATGTTAAAATCCTATGGGATGGATTGGATAACGTTAAAGCTCCATAGAGATACATTGTAACCGCACAGGGTTTAGCGGTTGTTATCCGATCCATCCCATAGGACCTTAACGTTATTCGATCCAATTCTCCTCCCCAGATTACTTAACGTTAGGCGATTTTAGCGTTATCCGAGGTAAACGTTATCCGAGGTATTACTGTACATGCACAAAGATGTTTTTTAAATTTAAAAGAAGAGATGCATTGCTTCAGTGATGACTAGCAGACATCAGAAACATTTTCACTTCCCCGATCATTTGTCGATGATTGGGGGAAATGTTCAATTAACATTCCAAGAGTTGGTTCCCATTTGGATAGGAAGAGAACACACCGAAGGACACATTTTCCCTCCCCCTGAACAGGCACCAGAACTTTTCCAGCCAATTGAGGTGGGCAGTCTGGACAGGCCCTGAATCTAATCCCTGCGATATCAGTTATCAGCAGCTCCTGTTTTTCCCCATCTATCCATAAACTTGGGAGAACAAAAGGCTTGCCTAAATTGAAACAGACTTTTCTATGAGATAGTCTTCTGTTCCCTTTTATATTTCAGTTTATTTTGAATTGCATGTACAGTACTTCCAAATACGGGACAGTTTCTTTCACATGTTGCAGAAGGAGGAATCATGTCAGACACAAGAGGAATTGGAGGATGTGGCTTTGCCCCCTTGCTACACAGTATAAATGATTGATAGATCATGTTCTTTGATTACACTGCACAACAACAATTTTGCTAATGGGAATATTATTTTTGTTTGGGTCAGGGTTTTTAAAATTTTTCAATGCATTCCTATGGGAAAACGTGCTTTGGGTTATGTTTGCTTTGGGTTTCAACGGAGGCTGTTGGAATGGACCTCCGTTGTAACCTGAGGTTTTACTGTGTATATAAAATCATTGCTAGGCTAAGGAGAACATCAGTCATGTTTAATACTGACTGATGTAGAAGCAGATGAGAATAACCAAACCACAGTCTTTCTTTCAGTTTAAATGGATTGTATTTCTCGTCATGTTGGGAAAATATGTAAGGAACACTTCACCGAGCGAGTCTGTTCACTACTGGGTGGTATTAAATAGAAAGAAAGAATGACCTTATGTATGGAGACAGTGCTGTAAGGACTGGTACGCATAGGCTTATTTCAGTGGATTAAGTAGTATTCTTTCTTATGCTTTGACTTACCCTTCTTCATGTATGTTTCTTGTAACCCTGCATTTGCTAAAGCTGTTGTCTACACAAGTTTATGTGTTAGTGTGTAAGGTGGATCAGGAATCACCATCCCATGTTAAATTATTAAGCTCACTCTTGTAAGCTTAATCTTAAGAGTTTTTGATGACTTTGGTTACAGGCTTAAGAGCATTCCAGGACATTGAAACATAACTGCAAGGATAGCTGGGTCCTGTAAAGAGAATTCATATTATCTTTGGTCCCAAGGTGTGATTGCAATGAAACTCAGTCTCAATTGGCTGACCTGCTTGTATCTGTAAACAACAGGGTGTTTAATGTTTTAAATGTCTTTGTCTTTCATAGATTTGTGAAAATTTGTTATAGTTATGAGTCAATAGGGACTGCAATGGCTTAGTGGTTCAAACACTGAAATTGATGACTGGAAGGTCGGCAGGTCAGTAGTTTGAGACTCGAGTGCTGCATGACGGAGTGAGCTCCCTGTCTGAGTTCCTGCCAACCTAGCAGCTTGAAAGCAAGAAATTACAAGTAGATAAATAGGTACCGCTTTAGTGGGAAAGGTAAACAGCATTCCATGCACTCCGGTGTCTAGTCATGCCTGCCACATGACCACAGAACCATCTGCAGATGCAGACAGCGCTGGCTCTTTGGCTTTGAAACAGAGATGAGCACCAAACCCTAGAGTTAGATACGACTGGGTTTCAAGCAAGGTCAACCTGTACCTTTTACCTATGAGCCCACAAGACTGTTAATTTGCCAGTTGTTGATATTATTAGGATATTGGTTATCTTAGTGGAACAGTATAAAATGTTTTCACTTAGTAAATTTAAATTGCATAGCATGTCACATTTACTTTACATACATGTTTCAAATCATTTGAAGGACCTCTTAATATCAGGATATCACTGGCTTTTTAATCAGTGGATTGAAAATTAGGGGTTTAAGAGTGCTACTCCTACAATAGTGTTTGAAATGGACACGCCTACACTGGGATTTAAGTTAAGGTTTAGAAATTTGCTTGTCTTAGAAAGCTATTTGACATGCACAGATTTCCTATGCATATTTTTTGAACTTCATATCACAAGGAACCACTTACATTCTATTATAAGTCTACAGTGTTTTTCCAACTCTTAGGGCTGATACATAGAAAGGCATGAAACAACTTGTGAACAATAGTATGACTGTAGGTGAAATTTTTCATCTTCTTAATGTTATGCATTCTTGATTCCACAGTATATGTGCATTAAAGATCATAACTCAGACATCAGCAGGTGATATGAAATGTGTAAATACATCTTGACAGTAGTGGAGCATACTGCATGCTGCCATGTCCATCTGCCAATGGCCTGGACACCAACAAAATAGATTCCTTCTTTATAATTTTTTTGTATGCTCGAAAGATGCTTTGAAGGATAGGAGAACACCATACAAGATATTTAGGAGGCAGACCTGTGAAAATGTGTTCTTCTGTACATGCATTACTGAATGTCCCTGTATACGTCTAAGGCAGTGGTGGTGAACCTATGGCATGCGTGCCACAGGTGGTACTTGGAGTCCTTTCTGTGGGCACCCGTGCAGTCACCCCAGCACAGAGTTTGCCCCTCCCCTATTTCCAGCAGCCAAATGGGAGTGCTTCCTCCCTCTCCCAGCACAAAGTTCACCTGCCCCTCTGCCCAGAAGCCCAAAGGGAGTCCCCCCTCCCTCCCAGCACAGAGTTTGCTCTGCCCAGCAGCCCAATGGGAATGTTTCCTCCCTCTCCTGTTGCTGTGTTGGTACTTTGCGATAAATAAGTGGGTTTTGGGTTGCAGTTTGGGCACTCTGTCTCTAAAAGGTTCACCATCACTGGCCTAAGGCAGTACTAGCACAAGAGTTCATAATATCAAGATTCTGTGATCTGTCAATATTGATTAATTGGAATATCATTAACAAGATCACAAAGGCTCAGATCTGAACTTCACAACTAATCTGAAGAACAGGTATTACCAGTTGTAAAAAAAACCACATTGACTTGTATCTTATCTGTTATGCTAACCATTCTGTACCTAATGTGTATAAGTAGATGCATGAAGCCTCACTCTTATGTCTGACAAAGTGGACTTGATTCACGAAAGCTAACATTAAAATACAGCAGTCAGTCTTTAAAGTGCCAGAGTGGTTTTTTTGTCTTTTTGTTTTGTTTTCTCTCTGGTATGCTTGAAACATAGACTAACACCGGCTACCATTTCAAAAAGGCACAAATGTAACCATGGTCTGGATGGATGTACAGTACTGTAGTTCTTTTTGAACAACCTTTTCAAGAATATTTCATTGATTGTATCCTTCTGGAAGTATGCTATTGGAATTTTCTTTTTCCCAGGCATAATACTTAACTGTGTAGGTTTTGAAAAATAATGGAATTACAAAACAGTGTAACAACCACAGTATACAATGTTGTTCAGTGTTAATGCAGTTAGCTTTAGTACAGAGTGTAAAAATACTTTCACTGCAGAGACCCAGAATAGTTAACAGCATGTTGTTAATGTCACTGTAAAATGCCAGTGTGATTCCAGCCATTGTTGGCAGTTCAGTTGGTCTGCCATATGGAGCAGAACCCCCTACACTCCACTGAAGATTTTTTTTTTGTCGGTTACTTTAGTGCCTCTGAAGACCCAGTAGGAGTAATGTGCTTAATCCTAACCAAGATTAGGCAAGCAGAACCCTGCAATTTTTGACAGCTGTCTGGCTAAAGAACAAATCCCTAGTTACATTAGAAGATTTGTGCGTGCTGCTTTCACCTGATGTTTACATGTGATTGTTCTATTTTGTAGGACACCTGCTTTGCATAATCTGTGATGATAAATAGCTTCATTGCCACAACTGACCACTCTTTGCTGAAGATCAGAATATGTGGTTTACCTTGAGACAGACTTTTGCTGGTGCTGTTTGGCCAATAATGTGTTTTAATAACCATTTCAAAATGATAGCTAACCTAAATTAACACAAGACAGGAAATTCCAGCTCAGAAATGGAAGCCTGTTTGAACTTGGAATTATTATTTTTGCCTCCTTGTTTATTTTAATTTCATTTGGAAAGCTCAGTTAATAGACTTACTGTATTTTTTAAAAATGGACATTTTCCAGGGCGCTTGTAACATCTTTCAATTTCAGAAAATTTATTTCAGAGCTCCCATTTATAAACCAGCAGGTTTTGTTTCATTAAAAGCTACAGCACCTATTTTCCTATCTGTACAGTATTTGGAATGTGTAATTAATTGTAATAGAGGATGTGCTTCACAGCGACAAAGAATCACAGTAACATGGGGCCATGAGGAAGGACTATTCCATAAGTAAAACTTAAGATAACATTTACATACAAAAATGTAGCCAGACCACATGGTGTTTATTAGCTAATCATCTGCTAAATCCAAGCTTGCTAAAATGGTAAACTAATTTATAAGAGCACAAAACAAATATAGCTACTTTTTTTCCCCTTTAGTCTTGGAACTGAAATTGTACAACTGATTTCTCTTTAACAGATGCATACCTTTTGAGGGATGGCAGTATTAAACTTCAGCTTGAGGTCTGAGATCTCATAAGCCCATATTTCAAGTGGCAGTAAATTTTTATAGCCAGCTTATAAATCTCTGGAAAAATATGCCTTTTTATAACTAACTGTGATAGAACTTTAACTACTGATCCATGAATACCAGCCTGGCTACAGTTTAGTTTATTATAATTGGTGGGCAAAGCTCTAGTTTGCTTAAAGAGTTAATCTATTTCACATTTCAATTATTTCAATGTTGCTTTAAAATTAATTTTTCTCTTGTTTTTGTGAGGTTTTTAAAAATAATAATTGTTTTATCAGTCTGTTAATATTGGCATCAGTCTACTTAGTCTGTGTACTCAGAAAAACAGTATGCATACAACTGGTTGATGGTTCACATACTTTATTTTACTGTGAGTGCAATTTTAGTATATTGAGAGCATTTTTAAGAGTTTAGAAGTGAAACAGGATTTGAACAGTTGGTTTAAATAAAAAGTAAAGCACTTCATTTTTGTTCCACAGTGTTTCTTGTTTTCATCCTCATTACTAACAGCACTATAATAAAGATTGATGGTCATCTTCCAGGAGTGCATATTTATGTATTTTCCCATTTATCATCAAGCTAAAGTTAAGTGCTCTACCTATGACCAAAAGACTTTCTTTGAAGGGTTCACAAGTCCTCTGAATCAGGTTTTGGGGAGCATGAGACAAGCAGTGGCACTTCCAATTCCATGTATGGAAACACTTCTGACAGCTGAATTTGTCAACTAGATTTAGGTTCTTAGGACCAAGGATGTATACAACTATGGAAAAGTACATGCACCCCACTAATTTCTGAAAATTCCTTTTTGAATTGCTTCTCCCTTGTATTCCTGAAATACAGAACTGATGGGTATATTCAGTTCTCCACCCCATCGCTACCCTTGTGTGTTAAAACTTCAGATGTTGTAGTCTTGTCTTGCCACTAGTGTAAAACAGAGAAATAGGAGAGTTTTGAGGGTACCCTGTACAGTGAGGAGAACAAACAGGTCGATCTTAGAAGAAATCAACCCTGACTGCTCCTTAGAAGGTCAAATAGTGAAGATGAAGCTAAAGTACTTTGGTCATCAAATGAGAAGAGAGGATTCACTTGAGAAAGCCTTGATGCTGGGAAAGGTGGAGGGCAAAAGAAGAAGGGGGCGGCAGAAAATGAGATGGCTAGATGGTATTTATTGATGCAATGGCACAGCGTTGGGCGGGTTGAGAGGGATGGTGGAGGATAGAGGTGCCTGGCGTGCAGTGGTCCATGGGGTCGCAAAGGGTCGGAACCGATTGTGCGGCTGAACAACAAAAAGGACACACACCAATTATTTTTTAAATCAAGGTCTTTTACTTCCTGTACTACAAGCAATAGTTTGTTATTCTTTAAATTCCACGATAATCTTTGGGGGGTTTTGTCCCCCTTTCCCTTCTTAGATCTTTCCCCAGAGAAATCATACTTAACAGTGCAATACTGTATGTGTCTAGAAAGAAATTCTACTGGCCAGAATCCTTTATAGATTGCAGAGTGTAAATGGGCAAACTATGCAAGCCTTTCTACCTGTGGAACTGGCCATCTGTTTTCTTACCGTCTTCTAGGTGCCTGGTGCCTGAATGGCAGATGGTGAGAGAGAAAGGAAAACTGCTTTCATGATTACCTCTCTCTGTGTAGTTTTGCTCAAGAGGTTTTTGACTAGTGCAGGGATTCTCAACCTCCGGCCCGTTGGCTGGATGTGGGGGCCCCACCGCCTCCACGACACCAGGAAATGCCACATGGTCTAAGAAGGACAAAATGGCCGTCTGACCACCCCGAAGCTGTCTGAAGGAGCGTGACCAGGCCCCCGGCTTAAAAAGGTTGAGAACTCCTAGACTAGTGAGTCACTCCCAAGTAAAAGGATATAGAATTGCATGCGTGGAAACCCCAGTGATGTACTCCATGCAGTCTGATCACTACAGTTGCTAATTAGTCTCAAAGACAGTAAATATCAGTCAGCTACTTGTATGCATTGGAATAATTCACAATGGAATGAATGGCAAGGTTTTCTTCTAATCTTTAAACAGTGGGAACAATAAGATGACGACCCCTGCCAGAGTTATACTGTTGAAATTAAAAAGTGACAAGTAACCAGGAGTAGATTTCTGTGTGAATGGGTTGTCAGATTCATTCTATTTTGATGTGGTGTTCAGAGATGGAGGAAGAGAATCTACAGTACTTCCTGCAAGTATGAAGTCCCTCCACCCCTTCTTAAAATGAATCCAGCAGCAAGATTTACAACAATCTTTCGTTTACAAGAGCTGAGCTTGCCTGTTGAGGACAGGACATTTTGGAGGTCACTAATTCATCATAAGTCAAAGGCAGCTTGATGGCACATAACAACAGAACAACAACGGGGTGTGTAGAATTGTAATTCAGTTGGCCTCCCAGGTTTAGGCATTCTTTATAGCAAGACAGATTGGGGGGTTGTGGCCATTTCCTACGGTCTTACTTTTTCCTAGAGCGGGGTGCCCAAACCTTTTGTACTGGGGGCCTGACCACACCCCAGGACAGCTGCGCAGGCGTGACTTGCCCCTAGGTGTGTGTGCGTCCAGAGCCACTTCTGGGCGTGGCATGGATGCATTTGTGTATTTGTGGGGATGTCCGGAACTACTTCTGGGAGTGACACGGATGCATTTGCACATGCATGGGGACATCTGGAACCACTTCCAATGGTGAGGGTGTCGCAGGCCTGATGTTTTGGCATTGTGGGCCATATCTGGCCTGCAAGCCACAGTTTGGGCACCCCTGTCCTAGAGTGTACATTAAAGCCATTTTAAAATTATGCAGTTGTCTACCATAATTTGAAGTAGCTAAGTTACGGTTTTTGTAGTTCAGTTTTAGAGTAGTTTTAGTTCACTTTAGTAGATGTTTATGTTTGCCACAATGGTTAAAATCCCTCTTTTATAGAATTATGATTAGGACAGCTCTGTCCTAATTCCATTTGACAAACCAAACTTAATCGAGAGTAGAATCTGTGTTTATACCTTCCCTTGTTGACCTCATACACTTCCTGTGTATGTTTAGACTGCCTTCTAGACTTAAATACCAAATAGCATTGGAGTTTGCAGTGGCACAATGAAAGTGAGACAATACTTAAGATTTGAATTGTTTGCAATTCAACCTCAAAGTTCCATCACACTAAAATAATTAATAAGACCAAAAAAATTGATTTAAAAGAGAGAAAATATTTACACACTACAGTGGCTCAAGTCACTAAGACGCTGACTGGGAGGCGGAAGGTCAGCAGTTCGATTCCTGAGTACTGCAGGACGGAATGAGCTCCCGTCTCTATCCCACCTCCTGCCAACCTAGCATTTCGAAAGCAAGAAATTGCAAGTAGATAAATAGGGACCACTTCGGTGGGAAGGTAACAGCATTCCATGCGCTCTGGGGTCTAGTCATGCCTGCCACATGACCATGGAAACGTCTGCAGAAGCAGACAGCGCTGGGTCTTCGGCTTAGAAACAGAGATGAGCACTGACCCCTAGAGTCAGATACGACTGGCTTTCGAGCAAGGGAAAACTTTACCTTTACCTATATGCTTAATAGGCTGGTTTCATTGATTGTTAGAAGAAGATGAAGATTTATATTAAAGGGGGGGGATGAAGAATTTTTTTTCCTCCATTACATCTGTGTGGCTAATAAAATACAGAAAGGGTTATAAATATTTTCATCTCCCTCAAGAACAAATGGTCAGCTGCTTCCAACAAAACAGGAGACCAGGAATATTAGAGTTAGGCTAACCAAACAAGGAAGCAACTTAGTCTGGATAACAGAAGTTCCCTCCTCTCCTCACAAGGATTATATATTAACCCTTTGTATGCTGAATTATCATATACCAATACATGGGGAGGGGTGGGGGCTGAGCAGCCTTACAGAATTGTAAAGATGAAAGGAAGATGGTAAAAGCATTTTACTTGCTGAAAGTTTTTTAACTGTTTTGGGTAAGATGAAAGCAAGAGTCAAAATGATTGTTCTCCTTCCTTGGACCTTTTTGTTGCTGCTATGGGAGGTGAATATTTATTTATTTATTTATTTGAGTTATATACCATCCTAGTACAATCCAACAATACAATGTAGAGATATAATCCAACAATACAATGCAGTAATACAATATAGTACTGTATTACAATGTCAAGAAAATACAGTCCAGCAATACAGTGTAACAATATGGTCAGATATCATAGATACAGCGTCCTCTCACCGCCCGCAGCCAGTGGCAATTTTCTCCTCCGGGCAAGATGGTGGGGCCAGGAGGGAAGGCAGGAGCGTCCACTCACCGCCCGCAGCTGGCGACAATCTTCTCCTCCGGGCGAGATGGCGGGGCCCGGAGGGAGGGCGGGTACATTGAACAAACATCAGTCAGAAGTTTCATACTCTGAATGATCACCCATGTTAATTCTTCAAGTCCAATCAGTTATCAATGTCGGTATTTTAAACCCTGTGAAATAATCTGCCTTTTTCTTCATTTTTTAAAAAGTGCAGATGGGCTCCTTCTTGCTCTCAACTCCCCCCCCCCCCACACACACACACACCCTCACACCCTGTTGTTCAGTTCAGGGGAGCCAACTGCTGTCTGGTACCAGTGCGGTTGGTACTTTAGGTGAATGTAGGAAGCCTTTATCATGGTTATGTGGCCTCATGGACTATTACAGCTGTACAAGAGTACCTTATTTACTGTCACTGTTGGTCTCTTCTGTCTATAGGCCTCCTGGTAGGCTTTCAGCATTAGCAAACAAACAGTGAAACTTATGAGTTGTGTACCACACTGATGAATAATTGCAGTGTGCAATTTCTGGACAAAGAAGGCTGTTATTCAGTGACCACCAATTAACATTTCACTTCCAATTTGCAGGAATTGGGTAGCCTTGGTGCATTAGGTGCGACTTCTGCGCTATGGGAAAGAGAAACAAGAGGACAGCAGATAGTTCGTCCTCTGAAGAAGAGGAGGAATATGTTGTGGAGAAGGTTCTAGACAGGCGTGTTGTGAAGGGTCAAGTGGAGTATCTTCTCAAGTGGAAAGGATTCTCTGAGTAAGTCCAACTTTCCTTCTGATGTGGGCTTTGAGCTTTCTTGGTAGCAGAGCTCCAGGCAGTGCTTCTAATTTGACCTCCATGGCACACATTCAAGTTTTCCTTTAAAAAAAAAGAAAAGCTCAAGCCGCCAAACTTCATGGGTGGAGGCTTATTTCCTTATTCCAGACAGGAATGGCGTGCATCCATTTAAATGAGTGGGTCACAAGGCCTGAAAGCATGTTTGGAAATCCTGGCATCTGCGTTCCCTCTCTCACTTCACAGAGTTGGTAGTTCCACTTGAGTTATTCACCAGCACTATCGTCTAAATAGTCTTCCTTCTTGTTTTGAGCTTTCTGGTGGTGGTGGAGCTTTTTTTTGTTTTGTTTAATATTCTGGTGGCCCTTCTGTAGGTTGTTCTAAACCAGGGATTCTCAACTTGCGGCCCACGGCACCATTTCATTTGGCATCCCACTGCCTCCACCACGCCTGGAAGTGCCACGTAGTGGAGGAAGGGCAAAATGGCTATCTGGCTCCCAAAGCTCTCTGAGGGAGTGTAACCCAGCCCCTGGCTTTAAAAGGTTGAGAACTCCTGTTCTAAACAGTTACATCAGGGAGGGAAAGAATAAACTCCCAGCATTCCATACAGAGCTGTGTTAATTCTCCAGCTGTACAGACACAATTTTGGTTTCGGTTGTGAAATTGAGAATATTAAACATCTCTTTCACTAACCCTCTCCCCCTTCCCAACTTTTTAGCCCTTAAGCCTGTTAAGATAACTTTGAAAGTTGTGGGTAGCACAGTAAAATCTCCACAACCATAATGAGTGAGCAAACCTTCCAGGCAGTGCATGACAGAGATTCAAGTTTGATATAACATTTTAATTTTATTTCTATGTTATAACACATTATACCACCCTCCTCACTTGTCCCAAAATAATAGAGTTGCCTGCATGTATCTTTTCATAAATTTGTGTGTCTGTATGTATATGTCTCTTGGGTGTTTGTCCCAGGTTCTGGCACATTGCTTTACAATGCCGTGAAGTATGATCATGATTCATTGTCAAGTCTACCTTTGAAGCGGCAGTGTTTAAATGGATGCACACTACTTGATTTCTGGGAATGCAGGTTACCGAGACACTTTGGCTTTATCCTACTTTGCAAGACTGGAGAGGGCATGTCTCCATAACTTTATTGAGCTCCACAGCAAAAGGCAGGAGCTTTCTGCATTCTTTAACTTGCAAAGATTCAATTCTTAAAACGATTCAATGTCCTACCTTTACTAATATTTACTGGAAGCCCTGTATTTTATAGTTTTAAAGTAATAGTCATTGCTTCTATCTTTCCCAATATGTTTCAATGCGGTTTGGGATTTTGTATTATTGACTGAACAAAACCAATTAATCTACATATACCTCCCTTCTCCTTCTACCCCAATTTCTCCTCTGTTTTTGTTTGTAAAAACTGTATACCAAATTGGAAGTGGTTCCCTGAAACTCAAAAGCCGGCTCTCCACTTCTGTTTTTTAGGTGTCACACTGTTCCTATTTTGTAGCATTAGTATCCCAGATACAGCTCTTAGGACAGCTTAGAACAGGGGTTTCCATCCTATGGCCCGTGGGCCGACCCTGGCCCACAACGCCATTCCAACCAGCCCATCTCTGTCTTCCCTGCACCTGGAAGTAGAAGCGGGTACATTTACATAAGTTGTAAAATGTGTCCATGCATGCGCAAACATGCCCACAGCTGACGTAAACATGGAAGTGGGCACATGCACCTGCTTCTGGGGGTGTGGTCTGGCCTGCTCAGCTGTTCCAGGGGCATGGTCAGGCTCGTGGTGCAAAACGTTTGGCCACCCCTGGCTTAGAAGGCATGAGCAAATCTTCTCAAGAGTAAATGTTTTGCATTTAAAGCACTTGTGCAACCATGAAATGTGGCAAGTTTCCCTAAACATAAATGGTTGTGTTACAAAATTTGTAATAATTCCTTTACTAATAATCTCTGTTAACATTATTTCCACTCCTTATTAAGAAGTATATCCAGAAACCAAGGTTTCCAAGATGTCAGAAACAGATAATTAGGGGCCAGTCCTGCTCAAGAACTGAAATGGTAAGAACACAAATTTCTGAAGCCACCCCATGAAATGTTTAGGAACTCTAGTAAACTGTATGTTTGAAATTCTTCCCACTACAACTGAAACCACCCCCCAGTTTTCCACTAAATTGTACTTAAAGCACTGAGGTTTTAAATAAATCATGTTCAAAGCATATGAGCTTGAAAAAGCAACACTATTATTCAAAAGTGTCCTGCCTTACCTAGGAACCTCAAATAATTCTCAGGGGCTGATCTTTGCTATTCAAAGTTCTTCATTTACTTCTCAGTTGATGCCTCAGTCAGTAGATAGGAACATTTTCAAAATTTCTTTTGTTTGTTATTTCCCACCCCTGTTGTCACCCTTTTTTTCAAATTGTGTCAGGGAGCACAATACTTGGGAACCTGAGAAGAACCTTGACTGCCCTGAACTGATTTCTGAGTTTATGAAAAAATACAAAAAAATGAAGGAAGGTGAAAACAAGCCCCGAGAGAAATCGGAGAGTGCCAAGCGGAAGTCAAACCTTGCCAACAACACTGAGGACATCAAAGCCAAAAAGAAGAAAGAGGTGAGTTTTCTACATTCCCTTTTATGCCTGCAGAGATTTTTCTCTACTCCAGCAGTAAACCCATTTCTACATTCTTTAATTTGCAAAGAGTCCATTCTTCTGATGGCACTTGTTTCTTTGCATTCAAGTTGCATGAAAAAGTTTTTAAAAAATTAGATGTCAAGATTACCTAAGAATTGTAGCTCTGTAAGATAACGAATAGAACACACTTAGAAACTCTTCATCAGATCTTTAAGGTGAAAGTGCCAAGATGTCTAATTCTCTTAGGGACTTATATATGTCCCTGTGTTCCTGCCATGCATTTAGCCCTTAATGAGTACTCCTGAACACCTAAATAGGAGTTCTATCTATCAGTTACAAACCTATGGCTATGAAGATTGCAACATATTTGGGTAAGCCCAGAAGATGGTTTCAAATAGGAAGATATGGGGATTCAAGTAATGTCTTTGGTCAACCTATGCTGCTGATTTTAGGTTTTTAAACTCTTGTTGCCCCTTGTCTTTTTGCAACGCAGAATGTAATGAGCCTATGGCCAATATAAGCCAGGCAGTCTATCCTTTAGCACAGGGGTTCTCAACCCTACTGTGCCATGAGCTGGACAACTCCCCCTGAGACCACGCTGTAGGCTGGACAAAATGGCGGTGTCTGCTTCCGGGGTTGTTGCCGCCTGTCGGATGGAACAGCCTCAGGGGCCGGATCTGGCCTGCTTTAGGATTGTAATGGTGGATGAAAGTGCTAATGTATTGCTTCCCAAGCTTGTGGCTTGTGTAAATGGCAACTGTGCAACTTCCCCTTCTCCCATTTGATTCTTCTTAGGATGGGTGGGTAGTGTGGTGTCATAAATAGAGTGACAGATTAAGGCTCAGAAGACTTGGGTTCAAATACCCACTTAGACATGGAAATTCATGGGGGTGTAACTAGTAGAACCACTCTTTAAATATCTCACTTATCTTGAAGCCATATTTGGGTCTCTGTAAGTCAATTCTCACTTGATGTCATACAACACAGACAAGGATAGGGAACAGATATTAAAATGTCATAGAGAGTGTTGAAATGCTGTTCCTTCTTCCTGCTTCTTAAAATTTTGGGAGGAATTGTGTGGATGTTTACTTCAGCCTGTATTTCTTGCTCTTAAAAACCAGATGCTTAAATAAGTCCAAAGGTTTGTGTCATGCATGCACAATATGATCTCAGAATGGCAAAATATATATGCTTCCATGTATAATGTAAATACAATGTTCTTGCTGCAAGTTACAGGCACTGGAAGTACTGTGATGATCAAATGTATCATCATGGTAAAAACTTAATTACATTTTCCCCTTTTTTATTCAAAAATGTCTCATATTCATTAACCAATGCAGAGGAGACATGCGAATGTGGGTTATTAAAGCACATCTTTATAGGGAATATGAATATATGGAATTCTGTGTAAATGAGGGTCAGCTGAGTGAGATTTTATATCTTGCTTTTCCCTTTCTGGAGAAGAAAAATCTGCTTCAGTTCTGTAAGTTTGTTATTTTTTATAACCTTATTTGAAGAAATGCCCTGCCCTTTACAGCTGTGTCTGTACAAAATTATGGCTAAGTCACTGGAGATTCAAACCTTCATTGCTACTGTCGGCTCTTAATAAAATCATAAGGGGTAATAAAGTTGTATATTTCATATCCAGCAGGTTATCCTTAGTGCATTTGGATTACAGTTTTATAACCCATTATGTATTCTGGTTAAAGTTTGGGAAGTAAAACTGTCCAGTGTGAAAATAAGTGGCTTGGTTCCTTCCCAAGTATCCTGTGTGTTCCAGCATTAACTTGCTGGGATTCTCCTTTGAAGGCAGTGCATTGTGCTTTTTCAGGCCTCTTCACTAGGGTGGGATACAGATGTACAGTAAAACCTCGAGTTACGAATAAACTCAGTTCCAGGGCATTGTTCGTAAATCGAATCTGTTTGTAACTCGAGGCATCTCCATTCAGATAAAGCAAAAGCCCCACTCAATCCTCCAAAAATCAATCAAACCACCCAAAAACAACAGCAGCATTGAAAGGAAAGCATACATAAGCAAAAACGCTGTTCCTTGCCTTAAAGAAAATTTGAAAATGGACAGAAAACTCTAGCAATAAACTGCAACCAGTCTGGCCTGCCAACAGTCTAAGGGGATGTGATCTGGCCCATGGCTTTAAAAGGTTGAGAAGCAATGCTCTAAACAATGAGGAGACTAGATATAGGAGTTGCCACCTAAAACAGTTTGAAGTCATTGTAGTAGAGGAGGGTGCTATTTTTTTTTAAAGTCATCTTTGTAGTCTGCTATGGCCTCTGTGGAAGTTTGGTTGGCTTTCCACAATCTGGGTAGTGGGCGTGCTTAGGAATGCAGTAGCTGTCACTTGGTGCTCCTCTTGCTAGACCTATTCCTAACCAAACTTACTCTCATTCAGGCATCTGCTGTGGTAATGCTACCATTAAGAAAAGCTAAAAAGGGTCTGAGACCTTGGTTAGCTTGCTAGTGGCAGATATCTTGCCACCCATTGGTTTATACTATATCCTGTTGCAGCAATTTTCAAATTATAGGTACAATATTGGATAAGGAGCGCTTAGTTAGGGAACAAGAGTCCTACATGATCTTCTTCTTCTTTACTTCCTCTTTTATCCCTTTGGGTTACTATGTGATAGTAACACTAAATCTAAAACATTTTCTGAGAAGGACATGAATTTTTATAGGTGTTATTTTATTGTCATGGTGGGAGAGAGCAGCTGTCACTAAGTCATAACCAATACAACCCCCTTATTCTCTGAGGATATGTGAGACCAAGATAGAATGATCTGTGGTATTAGTTGCAGAATCCACCCAGAACCTAGCTTCTAGTACATCAGTCTAACTGTGAGTTAGGTGTATCTAAGATTCTGTGTCATAGCTGTGTAAACAAAGAAGCAAAAACCAGAAATTTCTGTAACTTCAGAAAGCACACCAGCCTTACAAGGTTGGGGTCCTTGAGTCAATAGGTAATGGTTGCCCTTGCTCGAAAGCCAATTGTATCCGACTCTAGGGATCAGTGCTCATCTCTGTTTATAGCCAGAATTTTCCATGGACATGTGGCAGGCATGTCTCAACACCTGAGTGCACAGAACGGTGTTTACCTTCCCACTGAAGTGGTCCTATTTATCTACTTGCAATTTCTTGCTTTCAAACTGCTAGGTTGGCAGAAGCTGGGACAGAAGCTCACTCCGTCATGCAGTACAAGCTGGTCCCATCTCTGCTGTCATTCTACAGAAGGGGTTCCCAACCTTTCTACACCACGGGCCTGACCACGCCCCTGGAAAGCTGAGCGGGGCGGACCACACCACCCAGAGGCGGGAGTAAATGCGCCCACTTTGTTTACAACAGCTGTGTGTGGCTTTACAGCTGATGTAACGGTGTTTATGCATGCTTGGGCACATTTTATGGCTGTCGTAAACACACCCGCTTCCACTTCCGGGTGCGGCAGTGACGGTGGTGGGCCACATGAAATGGTGCCATGGGCCACAGGTTGGGAAACCCTGTTCCAAAGGCTGATAAAGACCTGTCCCTGTGTAACGATCAAAAATAGCCCTCAGTTTAAAATGGCTGCTGGACTGTTAAATTTCCCCTTTGGAAAGGGTTAACTTCTAGAATGGGGAAGGAACAAGAAGAAAATGCCTTGTTTTTCTGAGTGCCTTCCACGGGTTTGCTGATAAGCAGAGTTGCCTCTGAGTAGACTCCCTGAGAAGAGTGGTGGAGAAAATTAGTTTTAAAAAGTGGGGTGGAGATGAACTCTTTTAGTCAAATTCAAAGGATTTACTCCCTGGTTTTGTTACAAGCAGGTTTTGGCTATCTAAGCTCCCCCCTTCAAATGGAACTACAGTGTTATGTTTTAAATATGGTTTTACTTCTGTTTTAATAGTTTAAATATGTTTAATATCAACAATTCATTGCTTTAGCTTTTAAGATTTTTAACACCGTTGGCACCTTGGGGTGGTTTTTAAGAGAAAAAGTGGCATAAATAGGCTTCCCCAAGGAAGAAGGCAAGTAAGGAAAAAACTCCTCAGTGATTTTGGATAACTCTTAGCCTTCATATTTAATTCAATGGTTTCCCACAACTATATCCCACAACCCTTGGTGGTTTACTCCTCGGATTTATAAATCCTCCTCCCCTAAAATACTGCAACCTCATCAATGGCATCTGCTACTAGTACGAGAGGCTATAGAAAACTTACTGTGTTGTGTGGAACAGTATGCAGAACAGGTGTGCATTTTTCCAGAATTTTGGGAGTTGTGTTCTAGAATCGCAAATACATACAGTTCTAATACTGCCTATTTGAAAAAAGCCACCACAACACACACACACCCCAAAGCATCACTTTTTGACAACATCAGCACCCATTTTCTGGTCATTCCTCAGTTTTATAACAGGGGCTGCTGTGGCTCAGCGGTTAAGAAGCTCATCTTGTTAACTAGAAGGATCTCAGGAAAAGCCTTATAAAGCTGAAAAGGGTACAGTTTAAAGGTCTTGTAAATCTGCAAAGGCTACAGCCCAAGACCTTGTAAATACAAATGATAAGGTGGATTTACAAGATTTGGGGCTGTATGGCTTAGGGAAAAAGAAGAGTACTGTATTAGAAAGGTGTATAACAGTGTCCATAGTGTGGAAAAAAATGAGTAGGAGGAAACTTCCCCCGCCCTCTTCTCTCATAATTCTAGAAATCCAGAAAGTCATCCAGCAAAGGTGAATGGTGAGAAATTCAGGACAGATGGGGGGAGGAGTACTTTATTTAGCAAAGATCTCAATTATTTGCTATCTCAAGATGTGGTAATGGCCACCAACTTCCAAAAGACAAGTGACCACATTTGTGGAGGATAAGCTATCAGTGACTGCCTAAATTCTAACAATAATGGTTGTGCATTATCACCAGTATTGGAGGCAGTATGTTTTTCAGTAGTAGATGATGGATTTTTCACAAGCTCATTTTCTTCTTGTGACCATCTGGTAGGCACTTGGTTGCACACTGTGAGAGCAGCATGATGAAAATAGTAGGTAGACCTTCGGCCTGATGGAGAACAGGTTCTTATTGTATTCTGCATCTACATCCAGTCTGAATCCTACAATCAAGAGGAAGAGAGCTTGATCTAGGAAAGCTCACATTAAAATATAGTAGTTAATCTTTAAGGTGCCACATTATTTAATGTGGCACCTTAAAGATTAATGCATACAGGACTGTGTACATTATTTATTTATTTATTTTAGTGCATGTACATAAGCAACAGTAGTTAAATTGCACAGCTTGCTCAAATTTTGTAGATTGGCTTGCAGTCTTTTTACTAAGTTCTGGTATATGCTTAGAATCCAATTTTGTTATTATTCCCCTCCTCAAGCCATAGCTCCTAACTAGGTTTGTTGTTATATATGTTAGCTATTACATTAGGATTTAAATTTAAATTCCCATTGTCTCTCTGTATTGATTTTAATGCAAAAGGCTAATGCTATTTGTTGTCTAGGATATATGGAGGCCTACAAGTTGTCAACTCCTGGGTTAGGAAGAATTGCTTTTGTTACTTCCTTCAGGTGTGGTAGATTATCATCCTTTCTCCACCCATAGTTGTAGACCACTAATATCCATAAATTTAATTACTTCTAATGTGTCATCCCAGACATGCATGGTTGGTAGGCTAGGCGGAGATGAAGGCAAATGGATTGTGCAACGTGAATTCACCACCTCTGCATGGGGATGGGACAAAGGGGCGGTGGCAATCCCCAAACCACTAGTGGCTTTGCTGTGTTTGAAATATCTGCTAAATGAAACAAGGGAGATATTCTAAATGCAGAAGTAGAATGATTAGTTAGGGGGTGTGAGCAGGTGGGAATTATCTTCTGGTAGAGCTTGGCTGCTGTGAGGCATTTTTCCTCAAACTGTCAGATGCTCTGGCAATTGATCATTTTCTTCACATTTTTGATGGTTCTGAAAAATTCTCCAAACCAGTTAATAACCAACTGAGGAGTCAGAGGAGCTATCAGAGCAATAACCCAAGCAGAGTTCACATGATTTGTTCAACAAAGATGTGGTATAGGAAAAGTGGTCAGGACTCCCGAAGATTTAACAGTTAGGTAGTACCTTTAACACTGTGTGGAAGAGGGGAATTTCAGCACTTTTAGCTACACCTGCTGGTTCCCTTTTCCAATATTAAAGGTACAAGCACCCTGCCTTTCCCCCCAGGTAGCTGCTCTTAGATGGTATTGAGAAAGAGGAACATAAGCATAATCATGGTTTGTTTCCTATTGTCAAACTTGCCTGAAGCCATGATTTCACGTTTGCTTCTGATTACATGCTATCAGATACTATAAAGTGCAGCTGTGATTAAGCTTTAGCTTTGCACCAGAAGTAAAATGATGACCTACTTCTTTACATTCTGAGACTCCTTCAGATGAACAAAGCACAAGTATGAAGGTGAGAAGCTCATGTCTCCAGTTTGTGGAAGTCACTATGGTGGAGTGGATGAACTGTGGGATTTAGACTTTGGATAGTCACATTAAAAGAGACGTTGAAGCTCACTGAGTAGCCTTGTCTAGAATTCTCTATTGTTCTCTATTTTGGGGATAAAATTGAAAGCACATTCAGCAGTTCAGTCCACCTATGTTCTGGAGTAGGTGATGGGAGTAACATCAACAATTTGAGATATGTAGATGATACTACCTTAATGGCAGAAAGTGAGGAAGACCTAAAAAGCTCTTGCTTAGGTTGAAGGAAGAGAGTGCAGAAGTTGGCTTGAGACTCAATACAAAGAAAACCAAGATAATGGCAACAGGCCCTATCAGTCCCTAGAAAATAGATGAGGAAGAAGTAGAAGTAGTGACAGATTTTACTTTCTTAGGATCCAAGATAACTGCAGATGGAGAGTGCAGCCATGAAATAAAAAGGCGACTAATTTTTGGGAAGCAAGCTATGAGAAATTTGGGCAACATAGTTAAAAGTAGAGACAAAGTAGAAAGTCTGCATAGTCAAAGCAATGGTATTTCCGATAGTGAAATGTATGGTTGTGAGAGCTGGACCATAAGGATGTATGGGGATGTATGGTTGTGAGAGCTGGACCATAAAGAAGGCTGAGTGCAGAATAATAGACACCTTTGAAATGTGGTGTTGGAGGAGAATTTTGAGAGTACCCTAGACAGTAAGGAAAACAAATAGGTCAATCTTAAAAGAAATCAACCCTGACTTCTCCTTGGAAGGTCAAATATTGAAGATGAAGTTAAAGTAGTTTGGACATCAAATGAGAAGAGAGAATTCACTTGAGAAGGCCTGGGAAAGAATGCTGGGAAAGGTCAGGGACAAAAGAAGAAGGGGACATTAGAGAAGTAGATGGCATTGTTGACGCAATGGGCACAAAGCTGGGTGGGTTGAGGAGGATGGTGGAGGATAGGGGTGCCTGGCATGCGGTGGTCCATGGGGTTGTGAAGGGTCGGAATTGACTGTGTGACTGAACAACAACAACAAAAATCTGTATATTTAAAATTGTTGAGGAATCTGTGACAAAGAATACATATCTCATGTAAATTCCATTCAGTGTGGCCAGGCCACCAAAATGGCATTGGGAGATCCCCAATTTTTATTCTCAAGAGAGTCAAGACTTTGCTGTAAGAGGGCAATTGCTAGTTCTGTCTCTGTTGTTCTAGTGCACGGTTGGTATATAGATGGTTGATTCTGAAAACTATGCGGGAACCTGTTAAGAAAAAGAAATGCAAAAGTTCAGTGAAAGGATGCATTTATGTATTTGTTTATCAACTCAATTTTGTAAGCTAAGAATCCAAATTATTTGCAGAGTACTAGATTTGTTGGCATATAAAACTCATTGGATTATGCACCCTGGTATTACCAAAATAGCTTACTGTAGGCCACTATATACAGTACAAGAAGCACTCCATTTTTCCAGTGTATTTTAAAGGGGGAAGTGGGTCTTTTATACCAGCAAATACTGTACAGTATATAGTACAGTTGTACCTTGCTTAAAGAGCATAATGCATTCCACAGGATTGTTCTTTAAGCGAAACACCATTGTAAGTGACCAATTGTGACTTCTGGTGGGGGAGGGGATTGCGAACCCCAATTTATTTGTTAAGTGAGTTTTTGGTTGGTTTTATTTGTTAAGCGAAGCAAACATTCAGAGAAAATTCTGCTCTTTAAGCGAATTTCTCTTTAAGCAAGGCGCTCTTTATGCAAGGTTTGACTGTATCAATATAGAGAAAAATGTTACTTGACCTATTGAATTATTGCTATGTATTCCTTTGCATGTTATTTTTATTAATCAGTTGAAAGGCATTCTAGAAGTTCCAGTGAAGGGTTGCCAATTGATCTGCCTGATTCAAATATAAAGGCAAGAGTGGGACACAGAAAGAGCATAAAAATGGAGATAATGAACTCTGTACAGTATCTTCTACTACTGTCTCTCTCTCTCAGCTGGGCTTACTTCCAAGAATGTGGAGGTACTGACAGGGATGGGGTGGTAGAAAGAAATCCAAGCCTCTTTTTCCCCTCCTGTTGAGCCTTTTCATTATTATGCCCAGATTAAAAATCAAATGGTCTGTAAATTTCTTCCTTGCCTATCAAAACCAGAACAAAAGTTGTGGTGGTGGTTTTATGCTCTCAATTTCTCAAGGCAGGGAATTCAACAAGGTGCTGCTACAAGGAGAACCTGTCTTGCTTTACCATCTCCTAGTTGGTTGTGAGTCACACAAAATGGTTTACTTTTCATGTGGTTTAGGCAGGTGCATGTTTAAGACGTGAGTGTGCTGGTTTAGTGTACACTAAAGACTGCTTTCACAGTAACACATAAAAATTTTCAATGCTGTGACTTTTTTGAAGACATTGTAACAGTAGCTACAGAAGATAGCTATTTAACACACCCCAATGTTCTGTCCCTATTATTTTTCAAGCATGATATCTGATTACTATTCTGCACACTACAGTCTCTTTATACATCAGATCCCTGTTTTAAAACAAAGTAAACCTATTTTTATCAGGCTACTGAGAAATGCCATCACTATAGATCTTTAAATGTCAAGTTATCTTCAGCAGCTGTTGATACCTCTGGGGTATTAGATTTTTTTTTAAAAAAAAATGCCCAGTAATTATTCTTAACATGCGTACCTATCAAGATAGAGACTTAATTTAAGGATAATTTTGGTTTTTAAGTGTGGCACTAAACATCTCCCTCCACACAACATGCTATGTGCCAGCTTGGTTTGAAAAATGAAAACTGCCTCACATTTAACCATTCCTACGCAGAAGTTATCTTCTTTTGGCCCTTTTGTGCATCCTCATTTTAAAATAAAGAAGCTAAAAGCAAAGTGTTGTGTTACACCAAGATGTCCTGAGACAGGCAGTTTAATCTTGACTTCTTTTTTGAATACTGAGAAGCAGAGAAAGGAAATGATGTGAAGAGAGAAAGAGAGAGTTTATTGCATTGCACAATGTTTAAAATTTGTGTGTGGGGGGTTGTTTTTGTTTTTTTTGCATTGCACAATTTTTAAAATTCATTTAATTCCCTCAGTGTTTTCCCAGTCACTTAGCTAGCTGGCTTCTGGTCTGCAGCTAGGTTTCTCTCATAACTACCCACTTGTCTTATACTAGGAGTCAGGGCCATAGCTAGGGGACCCAAGTGGTAGAGACAAAAACCCTCCTGAACTAACACCCCACCCCACTCGAGGATGCCAATGTTATATGTGTGTGTGTGTGATATTGTTGCCCCTCCTGTAAACTTTTTCACCACCACCCCAATCTGGAATCCTGGCTACTGCCCTGCCAGGAGTTCTCAACCTTTTAAAGCTGAGGGCCGGGTCACGCTCCCTCAGACAGCTTTTGGGGCTGGACGGCCATTTTGCCCTTCCTCCACCACAGTGTGGCGGAGGCGTGGTGGGACACACAAAATGGCGTCTCGTGGGCCACATCTGGCCCACAGGTTGAGAACCCGCGGGTCTGTACACTTATATAAACAACGGGAGAGAGATTTTTCTGTCTTTTCCCTTGCCAGCTTTTAGTGCCTTAAGAAAAGCCCCGCTGCCTGCTTTGCAAGGGCTTGCCCTGCATAGCTGCATTTGCTCGGCATGTGTGAGTAGCACATGTGTGGCTCTTGAGCAGCATTGCTGCTGCTGCTGCTGCTGCAGAGCAGGGAAGCCAGGCTCGCGCTAGGCTTGCTGCGACTGGAAGCGGTTCCCACCCTTCAGATGGTTATGTGCAGAGGGAGCTGACGGACCCTTGTCTCAGGCCCCGGCGCTTTAAGCAGCAGCAGCAGCAACAGCTTAAAGAGAAAAAAACCAAACCCCCCCAAAAGGCCAAGCCCCACATGAATGGGACACACCCCTTGACGGCGAGGCACCGGCACAAAGACCTCCAGGACCGCGCGCGGGAGCCCGTGGTGGTGGTGCGCTCTGGAGCGGGGGAGGCGTAGCAGGGATGGGGAGCCTTGGAAATCACGGATGGCGATGGCGGCGGCGGCGGCGGCGGCAGCAGCAAAGGCAAGACCTTGGCTTCCTAATTCCCTCCACATCGGGTCCCTGCTTTGCTAGCCCTTATGTGCGTGTGTGCGTGTGTGGTCTTTTTTTTAATGGCGACTTTGCAAATTTCCCTGTCTCTCCCATTCTCTTTCCTCTGGATACAGCCCCTCCCCCCCAGCCCCCAAATATTTAATACATGTGGTGATGATGATGATGATTAATGGTAATCAAGTCAGGATCTTAAGGCCTTCGCCACCTTAATTGCCGCCAAGACACAGCAGAGCATCTGTTTATCACCTGGTTCCCAGTGGCCTCTGTTGGAAGGAGGCGGCCGCCAGATGAGGCTGACAACTTAACAGGGGGGAAGGGAGGGATGATGTGTCAGGGTTTTTGGAAAATTAAAAAAAAAACAACCTGCCACCTTCTTTTTCTTTCTCCCAGAGCACCGATATCGCCAGGGGCTTTGAAAGAGGATTGGAGCCGGAAAAGATCATTGGAGCCACAGACTCCTGTGGAGATTTGATGTTCCTCATGAAATGGTGAGTGTGCTGTACAAAATGAAGATATATTAAAAATAAAAATAAATGGAGCCTCATGTCTGGTCTTCTTGCTTTCCATCCCTGGTTTTCTGTTCAGAAGCAGGCAGGAAATGAATAAGGTTGGGCGTGATGACATATTTAAATGGCCCAAGGGTGGTTTGTTACTAGGCTTTGTTCTTCCTCAAAGTGGGTTTTACGTTTTTCTTGCCTGCACTGGGATATTTCGGTCCACAAGCCTGCTGCCTCCCAGTCATCCTCCTTGTGTTGTCTAGTTGTGGAGAGAAAGAGAGTTCAAAGGAAATCCTTTTGGAAAGGTTTCAACTTGTCTCTGGGTGTTTTTTTTTGTGCTGCTGGATTAATCTTAGCTGGAAGATGCTCTCTGGGCAAGGAGAGAGACAGATATGGCTGTGCTGCCTATGCAGCAGGAGCCCCTCCTCCTCCACCACGCGGGAGCATGGAGACAAAGAGCCCCCAGCCTGGCTTATCTACTTGCCAGAGGTTAGAGCGCAGCTGTGTTCAAGGGAAATGCTTTTTGCTCCCTCCCCCTTCCCGGGGTCTGAAGGGGGCGGGAGCCAGTGTGGGCTGTCCTGTTTCTCATAGCAATGCGGCAGAGACAAAGAAGCCCTATGCCTGTCTCCCTTTCTTTCATATCTGTTTGGGCTGAGAGATGGATGGGACCACAGTAGGGGAGGCCCCCCAGCTGTTGTGTGTACAGCTCTTTGGTCAGTGTGTCTGTGTGTGTGTGTGTGTGTGGGGGGGGGGTTGTTGGTTGTTTGGTTTTGGAAGGAACATGAATTACTGTAGGAGAAGTGATGGTTTTATACCATCATATTTCATTTGCAATGCAACCAAATGCTGTGAGTCATTATGGACATACTCTCACATCCCCTGATATGGTTATAATCACTCAAATGAATAAATCTTACCTATCACTAGACCAGTAGTTCCCGATTTGGGTCCCACACCCCACAGGGGGGGCTTCAGTTCCCAGAAGCGTAAGTCAGTACATTGGCTGATCAGTGCTTTGGGGAATTGACTTGGGCTTCTGGGAATCGAAGTCCAAAAACCAAAGGTTGGAATGCACTGTACTAGACCTATTACTGTGGAAGAATGGTTGTCTATAGAGGCCCCAGTCTGTCTATAGCTTGATTCCAAATGAAGCATCAAGGCGAGGTGTTCTGTGTGTCCAGTGATTGATTGCCTTCAGATTGCCACGGCATGTTCCCAACTGCTCTGAATTCTGAAGGGTGAAAATAAATATCTGTTTAATGAGACTGATACCCTCCAGATTAGAATGATAATATTTTATATGCTAATTTGAATATGCAAGGCTCTTTACAATGCTTACTGTAGTTGTAGTGCACTTACCCTGTGAGGCAGCTGATTTTTACAGCTGTTTTGAAAACAAGAGCTGAATTTAACAGAATATGACTTTTCTAAGACTTTAATCCTAGATTTTGTGGGTCTATGGTAAAATCATCATCCGTACCACACTCACCTTTACCGTGGTAAATTAAACCAAAAGAATAACTAATTGCTTTGTTGACCGTGGGAGTAATCCCTCTTGTAAATATTATAGAAACAGATTGTGGAGTTTAACTACACTAATTTTAATTACTTTGTACTGTGCATTTGAGCACTTTTAAATCTTACCTTTTTAGCTAACATCAGTCTGTGCTCGTTAATGGAATACAATCAGTGTCTGGCTATTTCATCAGTTATTGGGTTGAAGCTGCGCATTTAAACCCATTTACTTGAGAATAAGCCCAGTGGAACTCAACGGTTCTCTTTAGAGTATCTTTTCTGGTTTGAAATTTAATAAATTTACAAGAACTATGTCTGTTTTTTGAAGGAAAGTCCGTGACATTTTTTTCCATGAGACACTAATATGGTATATTTTATTTTTCATTTTCTAAGGCAAGGTCAAGACTCTAGATTTTTGAAATGTTTTTACATTTATTTCAAATAAGCATAATCTAGGGCACAATTTGAATGGGCATGGTCAATTGTAGTTACTATGAAAAGTGATGAAAGCTGTTCATTTTCAGAGTTTAACTTCAAATCCTAGGTCATAAAATTGGAAGGAATAGCCATATTTGAGTTGCTTTTATCCCACTCAATTCAGATTGGTGGTCAGGAGTTCTGGTCTCAAAGTTTTAGCTTGTCACACCTCTCATTAATTTCATTTATTGGTCAATGGAGGTTAATTTTCAATGAACTCTTTAGTTGATGGATTGCATCAATAAATGAATTAAACCTCCCAGCCCTAATTCATGGTAGATTGCCTGTATCCGTTATGTATGGCAACAGATTCCTTATCTGAGTGCTATTACATAAGAAGCAATAAGAAGGGACTGTGTCTGCTGTATATGGAAGAAGATACAAATGCAGGTAAAATTAGTGTGCTCCAGCTGTAACTTTATTTTGTCTATTAGTTGTCAGCATCTTTTATAACAGCCTATACACAAGTACTATTCTAGATACCCCAGAAGCTCTTATGCCCAAACAAAACCTAGAAAAATATGTTTCAAGTAGACATGTAGGTCTTTCTCCTATCTCATTTCTCTTAGCTATGATATGCTGTGTAGTCTGGTTTATCCTCCAGCTTGTCTTTCCCTGACCCTTCCTCCTGGCTTTGCTTTTTCTTGTATAGTACAACCTAAGGTGAGTTTATATTTCATTTCCTTTGTTGAAATAGCTTCATGCTTATGCAGTCACAATTTTTTTTTCTTGTGGTTTCTTCCATTAGTCATATGCATTCTTCTTAAGATTTTAAATTAGAAAATAATGCTTTGTGATTACTGGTGAAACATGCCAGCAAGCCCTCCATCTATCCTGTCAAAAGAGGAAAGAAAGAACATGTAACTAACAAAGACCAGGCTATTGCCTTTGTACAGGGGTAGAGTGTCCTTGAGAATACTGCGTTGTAAACATTGTAAGCATTGGGTTTGTACATACTTCTTCAACAGAGTTTTTAATAAGATATAAAACTCATCTTTTTTGTTTTTTTAGATGAGTTGTATATGATTCTACATCATTTTAGAAGATGTGTTTTCTTCATGATAAAAAAGGGTGTGTCTCTTAAGATAATGTATACAGTGGAACCTCATACAACAGTTGCCCCGTATAGCAACAAAATCGCATAACAATTAGGTTTTGGGGGGAAATTGTGTCCCATACAACAATTTTTCAGTGGGAAAAACCACTTAGCAAAAACCACTTAGCAAAAAAACTCATTGTCCCCATAGGGAAAATCGCTATATGATGCATGTATCGTATAGCAATTGTTTCGTACAACAACGAGCCCCATGGAACGGATTCAAATCGTTGTATGAGGTACCACTGTATATATTTTTTGATCTAGCCATCGACTAAATTCAGTGGTTCCCAATATTGGGGTCCTACTAGTTCTTTGACTATAATTTCCAAAAGCCTTGGTCATTGGCCGTTCTAACTAGCACTTCTGAACTTTCCAATCCAAGAACATTTAGAGTCCCCAGTTTGGAACCATTGTATTAAACATCGCTGTCTTTTCTTGGAAAGGCACAGTTTATAGAAGGACTAAGGGAAGGCACTACTTGTTTTGCTTCCTTTGGCCATCCAGTCTTAATTATAAAGGCCATTTCACAGGGGGGGGCATTGCAAAGATAAGTGCATCTGTGCATATTATCAATCAGAACAGAAGAAGGAGAAACAAAACTTTTCTAAGTGTTCTTAGCTGTTAGAATATCAGTAATATTCGGAAAGATACAGATTCATCTCCCGTAGGAGATGTCAACCTTATCTCCAAATACTAGTTTAGAGCAGGAAAAGGCAGTGGTGGCTAAATAACATCTCTGCTTGATCAACTAGTAATCACATCTCTTTTTATTGTTCTTGCTTGCATCTTCAGGAAAGACACCGATGAGGCTGACCTGGTTCTAGCAAAAGAAGCCAACGTGAAGTGCCCTCAGATTGTGATAGCATTTTATGAAGAAAGACTGACCTGGCATGCGTACCCAGAAGATGCTGAAAACAAAGAACGAGAAGCAGTGAAAAGCTAAAGTAGCCAGGGTCCTCTCTCCATTTGTAGTTGTACATATCCACTCTCCCTTTTCTCCCTCCACCCAAATGCATCCATGAATATGTGCTCATTACTGTGTTCGACAGGAGAAACAATCTCGGTTGATCTGATCATATCATAAATGATGTGTGTCACGTTCCCGTTTCACTTCCAAGAGATTTGGCATGCCATGTGTGTTCCTTCGTCCTTCCATTCCAGATTTCAAAACATGGCCTTCCTTTTGAAAGACCTCTCAGAGCCCACAGGCTGGTTTTCCCTGTCTGGCTGTTTGCATTTACTTCTTCAGCTTTATCGTATTTTGTGTAGACAAGGGTTGCTTTCCATTGTTCTAGACAGATGCTATCAGTGTGACCAGAGGCTACTACATTTGGGAGTTGGGCTGGGGAGTCCATCCACTTGAGCATACTCCTTAAATTCTGAAATTTCTCAAATGGCAGTCAAACAAAAACTACAAGAGAGTGATTTCTATTATTGTGTGGACATTGGTTTTCATATTACTGGATAGCAGGCCCCAATCTGACTCCCAGCATCATCTTGCATTAGCCCCTCTTGTTCCTTCCACCCAACACTCTTGTGTTTTAGTTGTAGAGCAACTAAAATCTGGAAAATGTGAAGTAGGGACCCGTGGGGACTAATTAGCTGATAAGGATAGCTCCCCTTTGAACTGAACTTTCATGCAGTTAAAGCTAATCTTCTAGCCCAGGAGTTCTCAACCTTTTAAAGCCAGGGGCTGGGTCACGCTCCCTCAGACAGCTTTGGGGGCCCAATGGCCATTTTGCCCTTCCTCCACCACATGGCACTTCCTGGTGTGGTGGAGGTGGTGGTGGGCCACATGAAATAGTGCCGTGGGTCGCATTTGGCCGCAGGCCACAGGTTGAGAATCCCTGTTCTAGCCCCTCAATTTTTCTTAGTTTACATTTAACTGTGCTTTAGTGGCTATATAGTGCAGTCAAATGTTGTGCTGTACTATAGCTCCTTTTCTCACTGGTTATTTCAGAAAATGCTCAGAATTGTTTTTCCAAGATGCAATCGTTTTTTTTATTTTTTTTCCTAGGGGCTATCAATGTTAGGATCAATCCTTTATGTGCTTTTTCATACATAGCAGACTTCTCTGGCATAGTAGCAATTTACTCGGTGTACATCTTAAAGGAAAAAAGCACACAAACATTTTTGTTCTCAGACTTGCTGGTCAACTGTAGCACAGTTGTTTAGAAACAGTTCATACTATTCAAGAATTATTTTACACTGACTTGGGTGTTCTCCTTAACTGGCAACTATATCATGTCTCTCCACACTAGGTGGTTGAATGATTCCATCCTTAGGTTGTTGGGGCTTTAGTATCCAGTTATTTCAATAGAATGGTTCCTTTCTGGTCCATAGGGTGAGAGGGGCTGGAAGACCATGGTAACAGAAAACAGATGATAGAAATCCTCCGCTGTAGTTCCCCTTTTCCCATGGTGATGCCCATGCATGTTTTTTTTCATGTGGAATGTCCATGATTCCATGGACTTCTGGGTCCAACAGAGTTTGATGCTTGTTAATATTTTTATCTTTACCTTCCCCCATCTTGTGAACAGATGTTGCCCCAACCTTTGATAATAAAGCAATATCAATATTGATCAGCATCAGGTCAGCTAAGTTTCTTGCTACCTGAAGGTATTTAAGGGTAATGGATGTTGGTGATAAATTGAATGGAGCTTGAAAAAATGATCAATTGAATAAACTTCTTACATTGTAGTCGGCTTAAGGTCAGTGGTGGGCGCAAAAAAAAAGTTTACTGCCACACTGTGGGCGTGGCATGGTGGCCGTGGCCGGGGGAAAGCCCTGCATTGCACCCGAATTAGGACTACGGTACTTTATTTTAAAACTTGGATGGGCAGGGCCAGCTGGAATTTCTGCTACCCGTTCCGGTGAACTGGTGCGAACCTGCTGATGCCCACCACTGCTTAAGGCTATCAAGCATTCTTAATTTACCTACTGCTGTGCTGCTGCTGCTGCTGCTACGGAGTCACCAGTTTGAGTTGAAGAACCATGGAAAATAAAAACTCATCTGAATGCTCCAAATTTTATTTGTTCACCTGAAGGTATTTTCAGGCTCAAAAGTGGTTTCCAACTCATCATAACTTCTGGAGAAAACAAATGACTCGTTCTTTGCTATCATGATCAGGGCTAGAACCAGGGAAGTAACACAGGGATGCCGACTGCATAAAGAGGAGGCTGCCCTCTACCAGCTAGGGAGCTGCTTTCTCCCTTTGAAACCTCTACTGTTTGCAGACTGCATAATGTTTGCCTTGCCTCCCCCCCCCCTCCCGCAGAATAGCAGACCAGCCTACGCTAGCTCTCCCCTGATTTTTAGAATCGGCTGTTGCAGTCTTATTGTTTGCCATGAGTTATTTTTGCATTGTTTGGAATTTGGGGAGATGAAAAAAGAGTGGAATTCTCAGCAAGGGCTCATTTATCTCTGTGTCCAACAAGGTGGAGGCTTCAAACGATTAGCAGCCTCCCCCTGGAAACCTCTTCCCCTGCTGCAGTCTTGTAGAAGGAAGTATGAATCTAACGGAGATCTCTCCATTGTTACCAGCACCTTTCATTTCCCAGTGCATCCAAGGGCAAGCATTTCCTTAACACATTAATTGCACTGGGCTGGCTAGAGCCAAGCTGGGTTCTGGAGTATGCAGGCTAAATAGAAGACATTTCCCTGCAGGACATTTCTTTGTTTTTTTAAAAAAAATGCCCCATAGCCTGACCAGCTTTAAACAGTATTTCATGCTCTTTTCTTTAAAATACAGATGCATAAGAGGAGATGCAACAGAATGGAGGGCAGTGAATGCATATACAGTATTCTCTTTTATCTTAAACATAAGCAAGCTAAAAAGAAACTGCCTAGTTATTATAAGCACTGGTGTAATAAACTAAAAAAACAAACAAGGGACTTGCTAGGGAATTAGTAGGTATTTGATAATGTCATTGTCTGAGGGGTGTTAAAAACATTCTTCCAGTGTCATGCATTGATAATGTATTTTCCCCTGTTAGTTGGGAGGTGTTCAGAGCACCTTGCCAAATAAGTGCACCAACAGAATAAGTCAGCCAGATGGACAAAACAGCTGCTTCACTCGCAAAGAGAGAGAAACTGAAATTTTCTTTCAGCCTTCTGGGTTAGCACAAATATTCAAGACGTTTCACTGCCCTTATCCTGCACTGCAACCCTGTTCACAAGAGCTCTTTTTCAGGGAGGAAAATCTTTCCACAATATCCCAAATGCATGGCCAGATTCTTGTGTTCTTTTTTTCTTTTCATTTTCTTATTTTGTGCTTAAAATCTTGTAAAGTTTGTGTGTTTTCCTTATGCAATAGAATTAGTTGGCTAAAACATCCAGGGTTTCTAAGCCATTTGTGTTGTGTTTTGGTGGCTTCTGAACTGACCTTACCTCCTCACTTTTTAGCTCCTGGCCTCAGTGTTTCAATTGCAGAACAAAGCATTTTGATGTTAGCTTATTTGGTGTGTCTTATATTTGGAGGGTATGGGGATTATGTGTATGATGGGTGGGAAAGTTTCATGCTCAAATCTGGGCTTTCGCCAGAAATTTGTAACTGGTTCATGCATGAGTGTGTGTGAGAGAGTGATTTTTTTATAATGAATCCTTTTTAAAATTCCTTTCTGAATTTATCTTGCATTAAGTTAATGGCAAGACGTTCAATTTGCAGGTGCAGTATTCTGAAGCCGCCCATTCTTACCGCGCTGTCAAAGATGAATTGTTAGTCCTAGTCGCCTAGGAGAATGAAATAAAATGCCAAGAGAGGGAAAATTAATTTTGTTTTAATTAAACTCATTAATTTTTTGATTAACAGTCTAATTTTTACCTGGGGTGGCATCTAAATCTTTTTTAGGCTCTCTTGTCTATAATGATACTCTGTCTCCTCCCAGAGAGGAGGAGAAAAAGCAGGAGGAGGAGGAGGGTAGAAACCATGGATCCATGCAGCAGGAGTCATATATTCTCAGATCTATGTCACAACTGCCTTTTGTTTGCAAGGTGACCCAGTGCATTAGGTTTTGCCTGCACATTGATCACAGTTGTAAGATTTCCTCCTTGCTACCTGGCCCTGAAGAAAAATCCTAGTTTGTGGCTAGATGGTACAGTTTTTGTACCCTTCATGGTTGAAATTTTTGAAGTGTCAGACGTATTAGTCTCTGCAAGCATATCAGATATACATAAACAAAAGTTTGACGAAGTGGACTTCATCCACAAAAGCTCACATTAAATTACAGTAGTTAAATTTTAAGGTGCCGCAATGAATTTTATCTTGTTTTATTTACTGTCTGATCTATTTATGTACCCTGTGTCTAAAAAAAGGTCCTTTTAAAAGACCACCGAATATTAAGAATTCCAAGTCTTAGCTTCTTCTGGTTTTTTTCCAAGAGAAAAAACGGTGCAATTCACTACTGGTGAATCTGAAAGACATTTAAGTCAATAACTTATTTTTTTCCAAAGCAAATTCCCACTTCTTCAGAACTGGGTCAGGCAGCTGTTATGCTTATGGTTACTGTATATACTTGAGTATAAGTCTAGATTTTTGGCCCCTAAAATGAGATCCAAAAAGGGCACTCGACTTATACTCAGGTCAATAACCCCGAGGGTCCCAAAACTGCAGTGGTGCAAATTCAAACATACAGTTAAAATAAAGCACTAACACCACTGTAAAAACTCATAAACATAGCCACACAAATGTCTAAATTAATTTTACCGTATTTTCATGTATTTTAATTATTGAAACTGACTAGTAGCTGCTGCATTTTCCGCCCCAACTTATATTTGGGTCAATCTATTTCCCTAGTTTTAGAGGTCCAAATTGGGTACCTCGACATATATTCGGGATGACTTATAGTCGAGTATATAGAGTGTTATTATTTTGGGCCCTCTTTTGATCTATCCTTGTCAGACACAATTGCTTAAATTGACAGCCTTCCTCAACCTGATGTTTTCTAAATGTTTTGGATTGCATTTCCCATTGGTCCCAGCTGGCATGGCTAATGGTCAGGAACAACGAGAACTTACATTGAGGGAGGGATGCTTACAATATGCCAAAGCAGAAGTTCTCTGTACAGTGATTTGAAATGTTTCCAGGAGCATGGGAAACATTCCCATTACTCACAATCACTTTATCAGACCAAAACAGAAGAATAAACCCAATTGCCTGTACGGTTATGTTGTGCAAGCACCCTGGTTTGCTTCTGAGACACTAGAATTGGGCAAGGTAATTAAAATGTATTGCAATATAATCAGTGTTGGATTTCTAATTAAAAGGGCAAGGACTGTCAACTCTTTCCTCCCAACCTCACTAACATGTTGCCATCCACAGCAGATTTTCAATGAACACACATGCATTCTTTTTCTCTGTGTGTGTATGTGTGTGTGTTAGTGTTAGCCCTCCTTATGTGGTGATATTTTAGTCAAGCCCTTTGATTCTAATGCTAATCTGTGTTAACGCTGTTTTTTAAAAGTGTGAAAATGATTTTTAAAACATGGAGCTTTTCGTTGTATGATACGACGTTACAAAAACAAACCTCTCTTCTCTGCCTTGTATCCCTCATCCCTACTATTTCATACTTCTTGTATTGGTTCTAATAAATGTTTACTTTTCAATACAGGCTGCTGCCTTTTCCTTCACCACATCCCCCTGTCTTGTTTAGGTTCTTCAGTACTTGCTTTTTGTAAGGCACATCCCACCACCAGACAAAAAATAATGCCACAGTGGTGATAATGGGTTCCCTATGTACTCCTTTGTCAAAGCTAAGGCCCTAATGCCACTGGGGGAAAGCTTTTGCCAAAAGTAAAAACAGTTTAAAACTCAATTGCATTTTTAAAAAGCCCTTTCTATGAGACTCCTTCCCATTTTCTATAGCCAATATCTCTTTTCTGATTGTCGATATATCTGTGTCCAGTAGCAAACCTTTAAAAATCCAGTTAGAGCCTTTTCTTTTAATCTGTTTCCTCCTGATCATCAGTACTGTTGAGGCAACAGAGGAGAAACCTTTAATATAACTTACCTGATAACTGGATATTGACCAGAAAGATATTCCCATGCTCTGGGAGCATAATCATTAGAGTACATACGTGATATTTGCTATTTTTCCTATTCTTAACAATAAAAAAGAGTAGGCTACTCCACTAAAGAAAGTCAACTACAGTACTGTGAGATTTTTCACTCTGCATAGGAATGAAAATTTATTTATTTTATTTTCATTCTCACTTATAGGAACAGAATAAATGAAGGTTTAAATTACAGGGCTGAAGACTCAATTTGTTAATAGTACTTCTGTTTGCATGGCCTACTATGGTGGGTGTCTATTTTGAAGTGCAAAATGTAATAGCATGTTGAGAAAAATGAGATGGGATATTGGGGCCTGTCTTTAAGGAAAATGGCATTTTCCATATCCCTCCAGATGGACTGGAGAGGAGGAGCTACTGGCTAGGCATGGCATGTCATCAAGGGGGACAGAGATAATAATTTTGTGTCAGAAATTATTCTGGGTTGAAAGGATTTTTGCTGGAGGAACTTCACTCAGGGGATGCCTGAATGAGGCATGTCACCAAGATCTTTCCCCACAGAAGTTGTCCCTATTTATCTCCTTGCAATTTGTTGCTTTTGTTAGGAGCTGGGATAGAGACAGGTGCTCAAACTGTCATGCAGTACCCTGGTCATGAACTGTCAACTTGCTGGCCTAGCTAACAAGGCAAGCTTCTTAACCACTGAGCCACTACAGCCCCTGGGGACAGAGATGAAGGAGTGTTAAGGAGCCACTTGGATTTGCATGCTCTGGAATAACATGTGACTGAGCTAACAGCTGCAGGATAGAGAGAAAAGTGCACAGTAACTTGTTGATCACTTCTTCATAATTGGTGTTGGATTGCAAAGATTTAATATTGATGCAGCTGGCTGAGTCTTCCAGAAGACTGCTAGGTCTAAGGGGAGACATCCTGAGGTATTCTTGACTGTCATAAGCAACTTCATTCTGTAACATCATTTAACCCCGTGACTATGGTTCTTTACCAGGGAGAATCATGCTTAACAGTTTCCATTAACTAATCAATATTCTACTTTCTTTAAGGCTTCATAGCATGTTTTAAATAGGCCTAATGTTATTTCATGGAAAAGTGGCAGATAGGTTACTGTGAACTGTCCCCTTTGTCTTGCAGTTCACTGTTAGCCCAGTTGTACTAGTTCTGCAACTGTTTCATTCCAGGAAATGCAAGATTTCCTCTAAAATAAATCTTTCCATAAGAAGTATTCAGATTCCTGTAAGTGGACTGGCATGAGCTAACCGTAAAAGAGAAGCAGTCTGTTTCAGTTTGGCATTGTGAAATTGGTTATGCGATCCTGCAAGCAGGGCAGACCCCGATGCCTTCCATACTGCATGTGGCCAACCATGAAGAGGGGAGTTGCAATCACATGGAGAGACCAGGAAGGAAGTGGGCCAATATGGCAGGGCCTATACCCAGAGAAGACCCATATTCCAGAGCCAGGAGGGACTGGTGCCCCTGCCTGGAAGAGTTAAGTGCCAGTGGGGACCCCCAGGACCACTGCCCTTGAGAACAGGGATTTGGAGAGGTGGGACTTGAGACAAGAAGTCCACCAGGAACTTTGACAGGCCAGGAAAGGAGAGACGAAAGGGGGAGAACTCTTGCATGAGGGAGATGGCAAGGAGGAGGCATGCATGAGGGAGATGGCAAGGAGGAGGCATGGGTCAATGTACTGAGGAGCCTCGCCTTCCACTGGCACCTGGAGAGTCCATTTGCTGCTATGTGGAATGCATAAGCCAGTTGCTCACCCCTTAAGCAGCTACTTGGTGCAAGGGTCCTATTGAGCAAGAAGTTAGTGAACTGTCAAGTCACTAACGCTTTGAGGCTTGCTGCATCCCCCTTAAGGGTGATGGAAACCACTTAGAAGGAGATTGAGAGAAACAAGCTTGATAAGAACTTGCAGAGAGACTGAAGAAACATTCTTACTTGCCTATGACAGCCTCCAGTGCAGTAAACACTCTTTTGATTTGGATGTAAATTATTGTGTGTATTGTATTTTATGTCAGTCCTAACAGGGCCTTTTGATAGACCAATGCCTATGGAGGGCCTAGGGACATGCATAGCCTTGTCGTGCCACAACTACCTAATTATGACAGCTGAGAACATGCAGACCAAGGCTAGGGCATGCTAAGTTAGGGGAGCTTGTCTTAATTGCTGTGTGGCACACATCCAATGAAGGCTGGGGTACAAGGATGCGACTCTTGTACTTAAAGGACTTCCATATGGGAATGGAAAGTCCTCAAACAGGCAGCCCTCTCACCTCCAAGCTGTTTCACTGTTGAGAGAGAGAGAGTGTGTGTGTGTGTGTGTGTGAGAGAGAGAGAGAGAGAGAGTGTGTGTAGGAATCCTCACTGCAATGTGGAAGTTGTAAGGATTCCCTGCAACTTGCAGAGGTTCATGGGAGGGCAAGAGTGAGCAATTTGTGGCCCCTTCACCTTGTTGGACTCCACTTACCAGTCCAGCCAGGTAAGCGACTGCCAAAAGTCACACCTGAAGGGCCACACGTCCCCCATTCCTGCTTAAGAGGGAGAATGTGGAGACAAATCAGACTGCTAATAAAACATAGTAGGGTCCCCTCTAGATCTTGAAAGAAGCATTCCTTTTCAGGAACAGAACCAGTGGTGTGACTTACAGTGTTTTGTGCTTTATTGTCATGTAGACCACTGAAGATCTTGGTTAGTGTTGGTAAATAAAATACTGCTCTTGGTAAAGACAAGTTTAGAGACAATTTATGACCCTGAATACCAGATAGTGAAAAAGAGCATACTGTATTAAGGAGATACCAGCTGTGTGGGACACAGGACACTGGCCTTCACCCTGTTCTAGGAAGACATTGTTTACATCTCTTTGTTGGGCTGATAAAGGCTAAGCAAAGATACATTTTTGGCTGGGGATTTTTTTTTCTGAATACAATTATCTTTATTTTTGCCTCATTATTCTTCCAAGGTAACTTACATCATTAATAAGAGAGAGAGAGGAAAATATCAAAGTGTCTCTGATAGTAGAGCCCATGTAACTGAAAAGACAAGATTTCACAAAGAAGGAGGGGCCTGGAGGGAAAAAAAAGCAGTGAAGGTCCAGATTCTTCTTCCCTAGAGCAAAGTTAAGACCTGTTTTGTTGTTGTTCAGTCGCACAGTCAATTCTGACCGTTTACAACCCTATGGACCATTGCCCGCCAGGCACCTCTGTCTTCCATCCTCCTTCTCAGCCCACCAAGCTTTGAGCCCATTGCATCTACAATACCATTTAGCCTTTATATCCAGCAGACATTGAATTAATTTTCCTTTTTTAGTCTGCTTGCTGAAATAGCAATTGGTAGTTTGTGATCATCCCCTCCCAATGGAAGGAGATAGAATATATTTTTCCTCTGGGCTCTGTGGTCCTGGGGACCTGACTCCTTCACCAGTGAATAGTACATGGTGTTGGGTGCTTCCATTTAGCTCTTCCACTTCAAAGCAACAGCCAGTAAGAAGCAGAGGGTCTCGTTAGTTGTTGTATTACGGGGGGATATCCTGCGGTTACAACTTTATTGTGTACAACTGATTAAATCAGATCTGTCCAGAAATATCTGAATCTAGCTGAGTGCACCTACTAGTGGCCACAGCTGCTGCTCTGTATTGCCTCACACCCCCACCAAAAAAAAAGCCCTAGAAGACAGACTTCCACACATGTATATATACATTGAGTACACACACGCTCATTGTCACACATAAAAAAAAATTGTTAGCCTCTTGTTGTGTGGAATAAAAAAGTCTATAAATCAGGGGTTCCCAGCCTTTTCAAACCGGGGGCCAAGTCATGCTCTCTCAGCCAGCTTCAAGGGCCGGACAGCCATTTTGCCTTGCCTGCACAATGGAGGTGGCCATTTTGTCCCTACAGCTTCAATGTGGGAAGCCATTTTGTTTCTTGAATGCCCTTGGAGGGGTGGGGGACACATGAAATGGTGCCATGGGCCAGATCTGACCCATGGGACTTAGCTTGTGAACCCCTGCTTTAAATGCTGTAAGTGGGTCCCAAGGACCTCATGCAGGTGAGAGGTAAAACTGCCTTCTCACTGTGCAGTAATTCTGCTGAGGGGACTCTTGGCACTGTCTATAATGGACATATAAGCCATGATGTCTTCACAAGTTACCTGCACTAATTTAAGTCCTTTCTTCACACATTCTAAAAGGTGAGCATTTTCTAGGAAATACAGGCTAGTACAGTGGTGGCGAACCTATGGCATGTGTGCCAGAGGGGGCATTCAGTCTCTAAAAGGTTCGCCATCACTGGGCTAGTATCTATCTCAGCCAACGTGGCAGGAGGGATACAGCCTCAGATTACAGCTCTGAAGTCCGGAGTTCAAGTCCCTATTCCTCTGGGGAACCTCACTGAGGGCAACTGTGGTAAACTCTATTTGAACATCTGCAAAAAACAAAAACAAAAAAACAACCCTATTTTAGGGACTGCTGTAGTTTAGAAGAGTACATAACAGAATATAACAATAACAACAATATTTTTCCAGTACTTTTTAGCTTCAATGTTTCTTGAATATACTATCTCAGCAATGGAGGTCGTCCTTGCTCAAAACCCAGTCGTACCTGACTCTAAGGTTCAGTGCTCATCTCTGTTTATATCCAAGAGCCAGCACTGTCTGCGTCTGCAGATGTTTCTGTGGACATGTGGCAGGCATGCCTTAACATGGAACTGTTTACCTTCTCCCCCAAAGTAGCCCCTATTTATTTACTTGCAATTTCTTGCTTGCTTTCGAATTGCTAGGTTGGCAGGAGCTGGGACAGAGACAGCAGCTCACTTCGTCATGCAGTACCCAGGAATCGAACTCCAACCTTCCAGTCAGCGAGTTCAGCGTCTTAACCACTTGAGCCACTGCAGTCCCCTCAGCAATGTAAGGCCTACTTATTTATAATGTGGGTGTCTGAAGGTCCCTGAGGCAAAAATCCTGCCAAAGCTAAATAGTTCAGTGTCTAGTCATTTTTGGCAGTTTCACGTCTGGCCTAGACATGGAAGAAGAAGTTGTCCATGGATGGAAGAGTCTAGTTGCTTGGTAACTCCATAAATGATGCTTTAAATTCAGGTGCTTACAATTTAAAATGTTGCAGATGCTTCTGGTAGCAGGATCAGCAGTGCTTAAGCGCTCAGGTTGACATTCTAAAGTATAACTGGTTTTAGTTGTTGAAAAAACAAAGTGGGGGGCAGCTCTCTGCTTTGCAAAAGTCAGCATGGAGTACATCTCCTTTGAGCTTTTCCTCTACTGCCACTTGGTGGCTGAATGAATCCTTGGCCGGGCATAGGCCTAAGCAGGCCATCCTAGTGGTCAGCTCTGTAGTTACACACAAAGTAAGGGTCTCACTCCAACCCAATACGAAACAACATTTTCTAGGAAGGAGTCTGATACAGTAAAACCTCACATAAAGAGCGCCTCACTTAGAGACTAACTCGCTTAAAGAGCAGGATTTTCTCTGAATGGTCACCTCACTTGACTGCTAAAACCAACCAAAAACTTGTTTAACAACTAAATCAGGGTTTGCAATCACCCCCCTGCCAGATTTGATTTGATTTGATTTGATTTTCACATTTATATGCCGCCCAATCATCACTTGTTTTTATCAGTTTTTAACATTTTATCGTTTTAATGTTTTAAATTTTTGTTTCTGATGAACTCGTGAATTTTTAATGTTTTATGGTGTTGTGTGTTTATAGATTACCCATTGCGGTAATACATTTTGTAAGCCGCCCAGAGTCGGGTCTTCCCGAGTGGGGCGGGGTATCAAATTCGAACAAATAAATAAATAAAAATAAATAAATAAAAACCTGACTCAGGGCGGCTTACATAATCATCGAACAATATACACACATACAATATAAACAACAAGTTAAACAATATACAATAACCAATATACGCAGTGAATACAAGGTCAATAACGTAACGTCATACAGTATAAAAAAATTCAATCAGCAATACAGCATATAATAAAATACAAGAATATAATACCATCACAGCCTCTCCACCATGGCCACAGACAAGCTCCAAAGGCGGCGGCGGCAGTGAAAAGGGCAAGGCCCAGGAACACTGGCAGCTGAAGAGGTCCGGGCACCTATGGGTAACGGGCCTCCCTGCCCCAACAACGGCCAGGTTCCAGAGGTGGCGGTAGCAGCGATGTCACAATTGGTCACTTACAATGATGTTTCGCTTAAAGAGCAAACTCGCTTAAAGAGCAATCCCATGGAACACTTTATGCTCTTTAAGTGAGGTACAACTATATACTGTACCTCAGTTGTCTATTTAATATGTCTCTCATGAGAAACTACATAATGACCCAAGCTATGAGAACCTCAGTGAGGGGCATAATGAAAAGCAACCTCTTTTTTAAAAAAAGAATCCAAATTGTTAGAATATTCATACACACACACACACAACCCTAAAAAGTAAAACAAAGGTAGAAATAAATTACAATTAATCATTAGAAAGTCTAACAAAGGTTACCTAAAATAAGTATACTGTGAATAAGGTTTGGCCAAGAGTCTATATATGCATGGATAACAGTCAAATACTTCCAAGGCAGCCTTGCTTGTGCCCCAAAACACCAGAAGGATTTGTGGAGTGTCCATGTCAATGTTCTTGGGATAGCTTCCCATTTGGTTAGTGAAACTGGACTGAAGTTAATGTTTACAAAAAGAATGGCAAAGAAAACTAATTAGAGCTAGATTGAATTAAAAAGTCTAAGGTTTTTTTTTAAGTCCTTGATGGCAACGAAATGACCATAAAATTAAAGAAACATTTCTTTGGGAATGTATCCTAAAGCTGAGAAGACTCTATCTGAGAGCAGGAAGAGATGTTATAACAAGCCCTTCTTTGATGACGACGACGACGTGCTGTCAATTCAATTCTGACTTATGGCTACCCTTTTCGGAGTTTTCCACATAGAGAATACTCAGAAATAGTATACCATTAGGAAGAAAACCCAGATGCACAGTTACAAGATGGGGGGGAAGTGCTTGGCTCAGTATTACTACAAGTGAGAATGATCTTCAAGTTGTTGTAGACCAGGGGTTCCCAAGCTAAGGCCCACGGGCTAGATTTGGCCCCCAGCACCATTTCATGTGCCCCCCTCCAAGGGCATTTGAGAAACAAAATGGCTACCTCTTTAAAGCTGTTGGGACAAAATAGCCACACACACACACACACACATTGTGCAGGTGGGGCAAAATGGCCATCCAGCCCTTGGAGCTGACTGAGAGAGCATGACTTGGCTTCAGAACGTTGGGATCCCCTGTTGTAGATCATAGGCTAAATACAAGTCAACAGTGTAAAATGGCTTCAGAAAAGGCTGACGCTGTTTTAGGATACATTAAGAGAAGTATAGTCTCCAAAACCTGTGAGGTCCTAGTCCTCCTCTATTTAGCACTAGTTAGACCAGATCTAGAGTACTGTGTCTAATTCTGAGCCCCACACTTTAAGAAAGATGCCGAAGAAGAAGAAGAAGAAGAAGAAGAAGAAGAAGAAGAAGAAGAAGAAGAAGAAGAAGAAGAAGAAGAAGAAGAAGAAGAAGAAGAAGAAGAGCTGGTACAGAGAAGGGCAACAAGGATGATTAGAGGACTGAAAACCAAGCCCTATGAAGAAATATTGAAGGAGCTGGACATGTTTCACCTTGAGAAAAGGAGATTGTGAGGGGTTATGATTGAAAGATGATCATAAAGAGGAAGGGGAGGATGTATTCTCCATCATCTCAGAGGGAAGGACATGTAATAATGGGCTTAAACTAAAGGAAGCTAGATACAGGCTGAATATTGGGGGAAACGTCTTAACAATTAGAGCAGTACGACAGTGGAACCAACTGCCCCAAGAGGTGGTGGGTGCTCCAGGAATGGAAGCATTCAAGGGAGAATTGGACAGCCATCTGCCAGATCTGCTTTGATTTGGATTCTTGCCTTGAGTAGGGGGGGGGGCCTGGACTAGATGCCCTAACATGCCCCTCCCAACTCAGTGATTCTATGATTCTTCTGAGGCTATACTGGAACTGTTCATTTAATTATTTGTAAACTGCCCAGAGTGGGAAACATCCCAGAGGGATAGTGTAAGGATGGAATAAATAAATAAATAACTGTGCAGCTTGCCCAAAGGTAAACAGGCTGGCTCTACATGCAAGAAGGCACAGTGAGGAATTGAGCTCCCAACCTCTAAACCAGGGGTTCTCAACCTGCAGCCCACAGGCCAGATGCAGCCCAAGCACCATTTCATGTGGCCCCACTACCACCTCCACCAGACCTGGAAGTGCCATTGGGTGAAGTAAGTGGGAAATGGCCGTCCGGCCCCCGAAGCTATCTGAGGGAGCATGACTCGGGCCCTGGCTTTAAAAGGTTGAGATCTCCTGATCTAAACCACTGAGCTATCCAGCCCATTGGGCTTTCCTTAGATGTGGAAAGCTCCTAAGAGCCGATTGTAGTTCATTGTCACAAAAAGGGAGTGGCTTTCATTTTCTCACATTTTGCAAATTAACGTTCTTTGTTTTGTGATGGGTATTCAGGACTTAAGCACAGGATTCTTGATTCCTTTGAAGTCTAATTTTTTAAAACAAGGAACAAAGTGTCCCTCCCAAGACATTTCTTCTTTTTCTTTTCACAGCTTCTCGTCGTAGGTAGGAAGAGCTCCTGTTTATTTTTTTTATCCCACCCCCATCTTAGCAAATTTTTCCCTCCACAGATAAGATGGAGAAATGGTAATTAAAGAAGGAAAAGCCTCCTTTGAACCAAGCCACCTGCAGGCATTTCAGCAGAGCTGCAACTGGGAAGCTCTCTCTCTTCTGCTCTCCCTTCCTTGGCTAAATCCAAGGAAACTGCATCCACCAGGGAATCCAGGTCGGTTGGATTTCAACAGCCACACTTACATTTAATTAATTAATTGATTAATTAATTTTGTACATTTATATACCATCCATCTGAGAAAGAGATTCCCACTCTGGATGGTTTACAACAGGGGTGCCCAAACTATGGCTCATGGGCCATATCTGGCCCCTGACACCAGTTCATATGGCCCAT